>CM065186.1:17525671-18125671 GCA_033026295.1 Channa striata | reverse complement strand
CGAGAGACAACATGTGTGAGTGACATGCTCATACTGAAGTAATCACTGCATTTCTTTCAAAAGCGGTGCTTGAAATCCTTGAAAATGCCTGAATTTTAAGGCTGTATCTCTGTCACAATAAATCGCAGGGTGCCTGTAGTTGTTAGTTCAGGTGGACGTGGATGCTAATTTATGGAATATGCAGTGAACATACCCAACGTTACTTTACCTTCTGCAACTGAAAAGTTCTCACTTTCTATATTTATAGTAACCAATTTATTGAAAATAATTCATCCGATGATTTACGTTTGGATAGCTTATAGCGTAATGCTATCATTTTCAATAATTATGATGGTAGTGATAATCATTTTTTGTATATTTGTGAAAATAACTGATCACTGTAAAGTGCTGGAAATGCTACCTTTGACCTTTCAAAAGGTGTCTGACCACTGTTTGGAGTGAACACCGAACCACATCAGAGCTGCTGGGGACAAAAACGGCAAAGCAAAGTGATCATCTGCACCCAAGGAAAAACAAGTCAGCGAGATTATTGAGGATCTTTGTGACTGTGCTCGTTATCGGTGCTTGTTTGCTTTTGTTAACGATTTGCCAGCATGTGTCCTGACCGAACCCCAAGCCCAGAGCTTTGTCCCTCAGTGTCCAGCAGCTACTCTGTGCCTGTTTTTAATAATGGGTAAGGTCAGGAATTGATTTAGGATGAATTGTTTCTGTGGATCCGACATGGAAACAACAAACAACGTCACACATTTAAAATTGCTTTTGGAATATTTGCCTATGGTTTTGTTACGGTACATATTCATTAATTTATTAACAGTTTTCTGTCTGGTAGATCTTGAGGACAGATTCATTACCGCTGATGACTTTAATGCTAAATTTGGAATCTTTGCAGTTCAGTGTTCAGAGAACATGATTCACTCTTGGATCCGGGCCGGTTCTGTCAATGTGTCTCGCTACACACAGGCAAACTCTGTGCCGACAGTGTGTTAAGTTAAACACAGCCTGTGCACAGTGGGTCTATCTTTGATCAGCTGGGTTTGTGTAGCACCAATGGTGGAGGGAGAGCTGATGTAGCGTGAGAACAAATAATGAAGCCTGGTGTTGTTCAGTACATACAGGTTATCTGCAGTTTTTCAGAGTAGAACAATGCAGCAGGAAAAGGGAGTCACATCAGTTTTCAACGTGAAACCAGTGGCTCTGAGCTCAATATTTCATATCCGTGAATCCTTTCGTCTCCCATTACTTTGAGTATCAAGATCAAACTTCTGCTAACATTACACCACACTTGTTTCAGAAACACAATCTGCTTCCAGAGAAGATAAGGTGCTGCATGATCATCAGAGAATGAAACCGCTGTATTTTTGCTGTAAATAGTTCAAAGGCAACAATATCAAATGTTGAAACTGAGAAATGTGATTATTTTTGGAGTAATCGTTTGTGCATAATAAATTTAATGCCAGCAACCGGCATTCATACATGGCGTCTGTATTTAGCAACCCATTGTAAGTGTTTGATAGCCTTAATTAAAAATGTGTGCAGAATGTGTTTTAACATCACGTTGTCAAAAGCTTCCATCTAAAAGATAAGATATGGAGATGCAGCTTTTGGAGCATATGTTGCTCCAGAGTTGTGTTTTAAACGTATAACATGGATCATGATATGAAACTCGGGCTGTCGGAGGAACTGGGGACTGAACCGTGAGCCTACAGTTTGTGACTGATCCATCTCCTGAGCCACAGAGGAGCCATTAGCCGTGCAGCTGCTGGAGCAGATCGGACCTGGAGCCGAGGTCCAACAATATACCACAGCGTTTGGAAAGTGAGAGCTGACTGAAAGCGGGGCTGGATTTTAATGCCAAAGTTTCCAGTATCTGAATAAAAACTTAATGGGCTACACATTAAAAATTTCAGGCCTTTTAAAGTTGTTCCCCAAAACAATTTGGTTTCTTTTGATCTATTATGCCTCCACTCTTTCATGTTTTATGAGTACATGCTTCAGCACAAAGCCACAAAGACGAGAAAATCCAAGTTTGTTACGAAGGAGGACAGAGCCTGACTCTGATTAGTCCAAACACCATCTGAGTCCCGTACGTGGCACACATGGAAATAGAAACGTGTGAAACGTAATCAGATGTCAGCGTATCGCCGTCCTCTCTGACACAAAAAGGCCTCCACCTCATTTGCCTGCCAACTGCCATGTAAATAAAGGTTGTTCAATTTTTTAGCTCCACCACATTTAAATCTCATTTAGACGTTGCTCACAGGCTCATCCTATTGTGTGGTAATTACATCTGATCCCACCCGAGTTCGGCACAGAATTCAGTTTGGCGTTGCTGGAGAAGGAGAGATTGATAGAAGACTAGTGGATGCGGAATGAGAGCCTGTGTGTGCGTGTGACTTTGAGAGGAATTTTTACGGTGGTATATGTAGATGGAGCCTCTCTCTGAAATCCCCCCTGTTCCATTATTTCAATTAGTCTGCGGCTTTTATTTCTCTCTTCTCTCTTTGCCCGATAACCCGCCTCTTGGCATATGCTGACCATAGAAAAAGAAGGACACCCAGAGAGCATTTGGCAACTGAAGCGATTTTGGATACTGTAGTTAAATTCATTTTCCAAAATGATTCCATCGTTTCACGGCCTCTCAATCAGCACAAGCCGAAGTTGACTTGGTTTTTATATGATTTATTTTTTCTCAATTGTTTCCTAAAAATGTTGATACTAGTAGAATATTCCTCTGTACAGACTTTACATTCTGCAAGAGCGTCCTGGTTTCTCTGCTAACCGTGCAGAATCCATAACAGCACTACAAGACGCAGTAAAACCCAGAGAAGGGAAGGATCCGGGGTCCAACATGCCAAAGATGTCAAAGAAGATTACATTTATTATTCCACCAAGTTCCATAAAATGATGTTTACACTAAAATGTTCTGATGGACATTAAAACGTCGCTGCTTCATTTATTACGCTTCTTAAAGAAAGGCTTGCAAACCAAACCACAGCACTTTTAATGAGCCCAAAGATTTTTGAGTGAGTCTGAATGTAACCAAACCATGATGGTTCTGTATTCCGGTTGTTTCCCTAACGGCATCGGTAGAAAGTAATTCAAGAGATGCTTCCATGGAGGCTATGAGAGGACAGAGACACTGTCCATACATGGGAAAGGCTGTAGGGAGAAGGAGACAGAGGACTCGTGCGCACCTGTCCTCTCGACATCCAAACTGTCAGCTCACTTTGAAATGCAAATGTTGCTGTAGGGAGAATGAGGAAGTATCAGGGCCCAGGGGAAGTCTTGTGCTGGGATAAGTCCGCTCCGCGGGAATGGCTTTATACTCATGTACATTGAATTCGTTGTCATTCTGGTCAACATGGGCTCCAGCACATCACTTTAATAGTAGTTTTCAGTTCCACAAGCCTACGTGCCATCTTCAGAACCACTGTACACCAGATGTGCATGTGTAGCTGAAGATGATCAGCTGAGAACATTTGGAAAGCCTGTAGCCGGTTCCTGCAGGGCCCAGTGTTCTCCCCTGTTGTCTGTCTAGACTTCAGAAAGATCCTGATGAAAATGCTGTTTGACACACGACAGGATTTCCCTGTGCCAAGAAGGAACAGAATCATTTTCAAAGAAGCCGCTGTTGACAGCTCTTAAGAGGATGTCCTCGGAGAGTCTGTAGCCTCTAGTAGAAATAAGAAGCAACACGTCTGCCAAATTTCATTATGTTTCAGTCCCGCTCCAAATGTATAAGTGTATTTATGAAGCTGCCTTGACTCACCGCTGCTATATATACCATATCTAATTATGTAATTGGCTTAGAGGATTTTCATCTTCCTTCTGGTGGGAGAGCTGTCTGATCTGTTTCTGTCGCTTGTCACGTCAAATATACAGTACAAAGAGATTTGGGAAGATTCCCCCTGTTTTCTCTACCTTTTCTATGGACAGTGCACTAAAGGCAAACAGCTCAAAGTCTGCTGTCTCTTTTTTCAAATGCAGGTACAACGTGGATACGAGGAGCTGCAACCTCTCAAAACACGTAAGTGAGCCTTCAAGCATTCAACAATCAAACGCTACAGAGGGTAGACTAGTACCAAAATGAATAAGCCGTAGAGTTAGTGTAACAGGGTTCAAAGATAAAATAGTGTCTACGTCCCGATCAGGTCTCAGTGTTAGGAAGGAACCTGGAGACAAACACAAACCAGCTATGGAAAACGTCATCCTGCTGTGTTTTTGGATTCCAAGGAGCAAAGTTTTATTTTATAGCAGCTCAGGACAAGTGGCTCTGACCTGTTCGTTCCTCTACTCAACAAAGTCAACTAATGCACCTGTAAAGCTAAAGCATTATTCTTAGGACGATATGGACAAACATTTATATATAGTGTTTTGGCTGAATGGTAATACTTTTCTAGAAGTGGGCTGAATGGTCAGTTGTGAATCAGTGTCAGATTTGTGGAAACGGGTAGAATAAGGACCCAGGGTGGTGACGACGGCAGGGTGTGGGAAATAATAATTTATTTAAGTAACAAAACAAACTAAAACTCTCCCGAAAAAGGGAGGACAAGAACATACAAAAAAACCCTAAACAACCTAGACAAACAATGAGGGGGCAAAAACAAAGAGACTACACTTAAACCAACAAACAAGAACCAAATAAGGAACAAACAAAGGGGACCAAACCTCAGACCAAGCGAAGACCAACGAGTACAACAGAACGAGCATACGGCAGACTGAGCGAGAGAATGAGTGAGCGAGAGAGACGAACCAACAACAGTGAAGAGGGAACAGGGCTTAAATAACCAAGAAAACAGGTGAAACTAATTTGGACAAACGAGAAAAATAAAACAAGCCAAAGAAACGAACAGGAAGCAAGAGGCAATACTACAAAATAAAATGCCACAACAGGAAATGAACAAAAACCCAAACTAACAAAAAGTCCAGAATCCTGACAGAACCCCCCCCTCAAGGGCCGAATACTAGACGGCCCTTAACTAAAGTTCAGGGACAGACTGAGTAGGGCGGGTGGAGGGGGTTTGAGGCGGGCTTGCCCCAGTCCATTCTTGATAGTGCAGCAAGGCCACCAACCCCTCCAAAGAACCAACTGGAGGCCGGCGACGTCGGCTGAACCCCTCCGGGGAACGAACTGGATGAGCAGGCGCCGGGCGAGCACCTGACGACCTCTGCTCACGAACAGGAACTGGACCAACAGGAACTGGACCAACAGGAACTGGACCAACAGGAACTGGACCAACAGGAACTGGACCAACAGGAACTGGACCAACAGGAACTGGACCAACAGGAACTGGCGCCGGACGAGCTGCAGGGGGCCTCGGCGCAGGAACTGGCGCGACGACAGGGAGCTCGGCGCAGGAACTGGGCCCGGCGCAGGAACTGGCGCCGGACGAGCTGCAGGGGCCTCGGGCGCAGGAACTGGCGCGGACGAGCTGGGGGCCTCGGCGCAGGAACTGGCGCGGACGAGCTGCAGGGGCCTCGGCGCAGGAACTGGCGCCGGACGAGCTGCAGGGGGCCTCGGCGCAGGAACTGGCGCCGGACGAGCTGCAGGGGGCCTCGGCGCAGGAACTGGCGCCGGACGAGCTGGAGGGGGCCTCGGCGCAGGAACTGGCGCCGCGACGATCATCCCAGCCACCCGAACAGGAACTGGAACCGGCTGAGCATCGTCAAATCTCTGCTTCCTACCTGAAGACTTACGAGCGACGCCCACCCCAGACCCACATACAGGAACTGGAACCGGCTGGTAGTCGGCCGACCTCTGCTTCCTCATAGAAGCCTTACGAGTGACGGCCTCCCCAGCTTCACGAACAAAACCTGGAACTGGAACCAGCTGGGCGCCGGCCGACCTCTGCTTCCTAACAGGAGCCTTACAAAAGACGGCCGTCCCAGCCTCACGAACTAGTAGCTTGGTCTGAGGTTTGGGTTTCTCATTGCGACGGGGCCCACACCGGCGGGCAGATAGCCAGCCGAGTTCCAATAAAGCTCTCGTAATTAAAGCGCTCCATCATGGCTAGCTATCCTGTCGTCACCGGGTCCTAGTTTTGGGTTGGTTCGTACTGTCAGATTTGTGGAAACGGGTAGAATAAGGACCCAGGGTGGTGACGACGGCAGGGTGTGGGAAAAATAATTTATTTAAGTAACAAAACAAACTAAAACTCTCCGAAAAAGGGAGGACAAGAACATACAAAAAAACCCTAAACAACCTAGACAAACAATGAGGGGCAAAAACAAAGAGACTACACTTAAACCAACAAACAAACAAGAACCAAATAAGGAACAAACAAAGGGGACCAAACCTCAGACCAAGCGAAGACCAACGAGTACAACAGAACGAGCATACGGCAGACTGAGCGAGAGAATGAGTGAGCGAGAGAGACGAACCAACAACAGTGAAGAGGGAACAGGGCTTAAATAACCAAGAAAACAGGTGAAACTAATTTGGACAAACGAGAAAAATAAAACAAGCCAAAGAAACGAACAGGAAGCAAGAGGCAATACTACAAAATAAAATGCCACAACAGGAAATGAACAAAAACCCAAACTAACAAAAAGTCCAGAATCCTGACAGAACCCCCTCAAGGGCCGAATACTAGACGGCCCTTAACTAAAGTTCAGGGACAGACTGAGTAGGGCGGGTGGAGGGGGTTTGAGGCGGGCTTGCCCCAGTCCATTCTTGATAGTGCAGCAAGGCCACCAACCCCTCCAAAGAACCAACTGGAGGCCGCGACTGGGCCCCCTCCGGGAAGTGGAGGCCGGCTGAACCCCTCCGGGAACGAACTGGATGAGCAGGCGCGGGCGAGCACCTGACGACCTCTGCTCACGAACAGGAACTGGACCAACAGGAACTGGACCAACAGGAACTGGACCAACAGGAACTGGACCAACAGGAACTGGACCAACAGGAACTGGACCAACAGGAACTGGCGCCGGACGAGCTGCAGGGGGCCTCGGCGCAGGAACTGGCGCCGGACGAGCTGCAGGGGGCCTCGGCGCAGGAACTGGCGCCGGACGAGCTGCAGGGGCCTCGGCGCAGGAACTGGCGCCGGACGAGCTGCAGGGGGCCTCGGCGCAGGAACTGGCGCCGGACGAGCTGCAGGGGCCTCGGCGCAGGAACTGGCGCGGACGAGCTGCAGGGGCCTCGGCGCAGGAACTGGCGCCGGAGCGCAGGGGCCTCGGCGCAGGAACTGGGGGGCTCGGCGCAGGAACTGGCGCGGACGAGCTGGAGGGGGCCTCGGCGCAGGAACTGGCGCCGCGACGATCATCCCAGCCACCCGAACAGGAACTGGAACCGGCTGAGCATCGTCAAATCTCTGCTTCCTACCTGAAGACTTACGAGCGACGCCCACCCCAGACCCACATACAGGAACTGGAACCGGCTGGTAGTCGGCCGACCTCTGCTTCCTCATAGAAGCCTTACGAGTGACGGCCTCCCCAGCTTCACGAACAAAACCTGGAACTGGAACCAGCTGGGCGCCGGCCGACCTCTGCTTCCTAACAGGAGCCTTACAAAAGACGGCCGTCCCAGCCTCACGAACTAGTAGCTTGGTCTGAGGTTTGGGTTTCTCATTGCGACGGGGGCCCACACCCGGCGGGCAGATAGCTAGCCGAGTTCCAATAAAGCTCTCGTAATTAAAGCGCTCCATCATGGCTAGCTATCCTGTCGTCACCGGGTCCTAGTTTTGGGTTGGTTCGTACTGTCAGATTTGTGGAAACGGGTAGAATAAGGACCCAGGGTGGTGACGACGGCAGGGTGTGGGAAATAATAATTTATTTAAGTAACAAAACAAACTAAAACTCTCCCGAAAAAGGGAGGACAAGAACATACAAAAAAACCCTAAACAACCTAGACAAACAATGAGGGGGCAAAAACAAAGAGACTACACTTAAACCAACAAACAAACAAGAACCAAATAAGGAACAAACAAAGGGGACCAAACCTCAGACCAAGCGAAGACCAACGAGTACAACAGAACGAGCATACGGCAGACTGAGCGAGAGAATGAGTGAGCGAGAGAGACGAACCAACAACAGTGAAGAGGGAACAGGGCTTAAATAACCAAGAAAACAGGTGAAACTAATTTGGACAAACGAGAAAAATAAAACAAGCCAAAGAAACGAACAGGAAGCAAGAGGCAATACTACAAAATAAAATGCCACAACAGGAAATGAACAAAAACCCAAACTAACAAAAAGTCCAGAATCCTGACAATCAGAGCCACATGTGACATGCCACAAGAACTTTTACCAATAGATAATTGTGATGCACTTTTCAATTTGGCAACTCATTTTCATTTATTTGGTTTGTGTTCACAGGTGGTTAAATGTATGGCCTGCTTTAGCTTCATTTCATAATTACATTTTGTTTAGTTTTATTCAGTGACCTTTCATTGTCATTTCGTCCCATATTTCTAATACTTAGATGTATATAATATTAATATCGGGCCATCAGTTGTTATATACAAGTACTGCTGTTTCAGGTGTCTGGAAATGTTTTGTTTTGTCTCTGGTCATTGTTGGAAACGTTGCCATTAGAATCATTTAACAGTGGACTGACTGAAGATGTGTCCCCAGTCTCAGGGAGAGAGCCAGTCTACGTCTGTAGACTTCCACAGATCCTAGAAGAAGGCAGCGCTCTGTTACGGTCTCTGCTTTCATTTAGCCTTTGCCGCCATTCAGCGTGCTGCAAAGAAACTCATTAGAATAGAGGTCACACCACAGAACCTGGCAGGGAAATGGCCATTTTCGGGAAAAAATCAAGTGTAGATGGCAGCGCTGTGTCGCTCTCCATATTGCTGGAGAAGCTACATACCTCCCAGCCACATCCACACCTACCACACAACTCTGTTTGACGTTCCCTGTCAGCCAAGTGTTGTGATTATGATCTATGCTGTCGTTTTACGATCATGATATAATATCACATTTTTTGACTGACAGTAATGGTGATAGTTATGCATCTAAATATTTTGATGGACGCTATATAAATAAAGTTAAATTAAAAACCTTCCCACCAAGTAACCCCCGTCCGTCCGTCGAGTGAGCGTGTAGGCGTCATGAATGTAACGCTTACAGCTCCAAAGAGTGAATGATAGCACTGCACAAATTCAAGTAGGCACGTATTAGACATAATTTGAAATACACCGTGCTAGTCAGTGTTAGCTAAAGCTACGTGCTGCCCACAAACACAGTTAATGTTAGAAAAAGAGGTACAACGAAATCATGGTAAAGAATTATATTCTAAAGAATAAAGAATTATATTCCCTATTTGAGGGACTCCAAGCATGTGTTGCAGTTTAATTTGTTGCTAAAAGAAACGGACAATCTAGTGATGTTTAATGGGTCTGTGTAGCACAGTGTCTCCTATCCTCTACATTTGTTTGAATGATTTTGCTACTGTTAATTTACTATAATGTGCTTTCATTTTAATTAAAATGCAAAGAAACTGTTTGTAAGTAAAATTGAGCAGTGACATTATGGAGTAAGATCATCTTACTGAGCAGCAAAGACATTAAGAGTGACATCAAACATGTTTGTCTCGGTTTTCCTCTAACTTGTGCCTCTCTTTACTGCTTCCCCACCTGGATGAGCAGAAGGTAGGCTGACCTCATGTTGCATCTCTTTACTTTATATCTCATGATTATCATCGGCTGATCTGAGATCTTTGGCTTCAGGTGTCATACAGTTGGTGAAATGGAGATTACCCGACTGCAGTGAACGTGTCTGAACAAATACACCCGAATCTAGGGTGTATTAGTCTCCTGGTCATAACAACACCAGCCAACTCTATGAAAGAGTACAGAAACATTTTGAATTTACAGAATAACTGTTGGAGTCCAGTTAAATCCATTAATGTGGTACTGGTATAAATGTTAAGACGCCAGAGTGCGCACACACACACAAACACATCATCCCACTGTGAAGCAAGATTTGTATAGGCAGAGGGTGGAATGACTGAAGACAAGATGCAGCCTGCGAGAGATTTTAGTTCCAGTAAAACTATGGGCCCAAAGCATGCGGTCAAAGCCACACACCAATGGTTTCAAAGCTGTGGAGCGAGGCCTTCTGTGTGTGTCGTTGACTGCAGGGAGCCAATGTTCTTCTTTGGGGGCAATTTCTAAAGCCCTCGTGTGAAGAACCGATAACTTGTCCATTCATCCGCTCTTGACAAAAGTGTATTTATGTGTTTCTGTCAAACAGCCACAGTGTCTCTATAACATGCAAACGTCCCCTCCACAGAGCCGTGGGGTTTCCGCACCCTATTGTCAGCACTACTCTCTCATCCAGAGTACGTGGTAGGTCTCAGGGCCTCTCTTCTCTGTCCGACACTCATGCGGATCTCCAGTCTTTAAAAAACTGGTGACACATCACAATATGGCGCAAAGCTCATTTAGACATGGGCCACTCTTTTGGTGTGCTCACAGCTGATTGAAACCCGGCTGCATCCCACCTGAAACGTGATGAACCTAATTAAAAGCAACTGTCTCAGGTATATTTACTTATCCTGGTGTGTCAGAGTAAAGCCACCTGAGGAAGTTCCGCCCCAAACTGAACAGAAGCCAGAATGGTAGAAAACAATGTCAGAAATTGGAGAATTAGAGAGATGTCACTTATTTTTTACCATTTTGTTCCTTTTCCACGTCGATAATAGAAAAACACATTTAGGGTCTTTATTACAGTTCAAATGGACGTTAGGAGATGTTCCTTCCGAGTCCAAGGTCAGATCAGTTAACAATCAACCCAACGTAGTATATCATGTAAATGTTGAATAGGTCGTGCGCGTCTGCGTCAGGCATGCACACGCCGATGGCCCTGCTTTCACTCATTACTGACAAGAACTGTCGCCGTTAAAAGCCATCAGTGTTTCTAGGAACTAATTAAGACACTTACACAATTTACACAGTTTCTGTGCTTTTACATTTACACTCTCTTTTGTGCCATCTTCTCCTGTCTCAATATCCCAAATAGGTTGTTTGGCAAATTGACAATCCCATGCAAGAAATTTCTCTTGGCAATGTTCTTAAAGAGTATTAAAAACACAGACAGAATGAATCAATAAATAAATGCTCAAAAAATATTAAAACTGTGCATCGTTTATGCATTTACCTCGAAATGTGCTTATTGAGTTCATAAAATAAAAACACAGTATATAATTTAAAGAAATATTTTGGCTCTAATGGAGGTTCGCCTCTTACCAAAGGGAGTTGTTCATAAAGTTCCAAGCTTGGATAAACTTGCCCGTTCTTGTCTGGGACTAAAAAATGTGTGTCAAGATGACAGCCAGTCAACCCTGTCGTCTTTTTAAGTGTGTTAATAAAGGGAATTGTTTGCAGCAGTGCTAACAACGACGTGTTTGCCTGTCCCCTCCTTTCTGCAAAGGACTTTTTGGGTCAGATGTTCTGCACGTTGGGGGAGATCATTGGCTCGACCGGCAGCCGGCTGGAGAGGACGCTCTCGTAAGTGCAGCGCACCGTACACCAGGGGTCGGCCACCTTAAACACTCGAAGACGCGTTTGGACACGTTTCCCACAGAAAACCACAAAACCTTTGACACAGAAACTGAAGATACGTTATTTTATACCTTTACACTTTAATTTAAAAAACTGTGAAACACACAAGTGTGTTGCAAATTTTTTTTCCACATGCAACAAAAACATTTTGAAAAAAAAGGCGCTGGGTTGGAGGTTACTTTCAGATAAAATACTCAATGGTCTCTGAGTCCTCCTTGTATTTATGACATAAAAAGCCAAACTTAAATGATCCACCTGCAGCAACATCTGTGCACCCTCAGTCAGCTTTCAGTCTGATTAAAAAAGGACTGTTTCACTGAACAATGTAAAATATATATTTGACTTGCTCCTGAACCACATCAGGCCTGTAAGACGTCACCTTCATCTTCACACAGGATTGTGAGGCGTGAGCCATGTTGGAGATTTACAGGCTTTTTCAGGTTCATATAAGTGTGATGGAAGGCACTCCATGTTTCCAACACAAGTTTGTCCGGTTTGGAAAGGTTTTCAGTATCGCTCCATTTGCGATTCTGAGCAAGAACGGCTTTCAAGACAAGCTGGCAGCAGTTTGAACTTGGACACGCACGTATTGTTATTGGCCAGTTCCATCTCAAGCTCGGGTTGACTAACACCTGCAGATGCAGCCATATTCAGTAGGGATGGATCGATGGTCAGAGGAGTGAAAGGGAAGGAGAATGGGTTTTTTCTGCCTGAACTCACACAGTCGTTTCCCTAACGATGTTTGAAATGCAGTGGTTGTGGACTGCAAAGCCACAGGGAGCTGGCGCAGAGGCATGAAAAAGCCACATGCGGTTCTGGAGCCGTGGGTTGCCGACCCCTGGTCTAAACACACTGTGACTACATATCAGTGGAGCATCCAAACACATTGATCAATCTGTGCTTGATAAATCTGTATAAATACAAATGAAGTTTGCTATAAATTTATATTGTGAAATCTAAAGGAAAACGTGTGTAACATCGATTGTTTCAAAGGTAAAAGACATGAGTGAAATTAGGTGGGCAGACCTTGGAGGCAGTGCACACGGTGGTGCGGCTGTCTCCCCGAACAGTCTTGTCCAAAATTAATAAAGCAATGTCACATCAGTCGTTTTCTTAGCAACAACGTTTACAGCTTCTTTTGAGTATTTAAAGGTTTCTCTAGCTGATCATCAACTACTTGTTCAGACTTTCTCCGTAGATAACTGTGATGTCAGTCACATTAAGTTGCTTCTTTTAACCCTCCAATTGTTTTTGTTTCTTCAGGCCGAGACACTTATCTGTGTCTGTCACTTTACGGATAGTAGTGAAAAAGGACTCTCTCAATTCCAAATATTGTAAGGAAACAGAAAATATGATCCAATGCTAATGGAATTCTGAGTGTCACCTGCCAGCCTTTGATCAATCCGTCCCCGTCGGCTTGGCTGCTGACAGCAGTTCTCAGACCTTGTGGCCGAGCAGTGCTGAGAAAGAGGCCAAGGTTCCTTCCTTTTACCAAGCCTCCTGTTTGTATGTTTTGAGAGCCTGGAGAGTTGCCACATGTTGCCTATAATTAGAAGGTCATTGCGATGGGCGGAACAGCAATGTGCGTGTGTGTTTTGAAGTATGATGATTTTGCTGAAGTATCATTTCAACTGAGACAGGTAGAAAGTGCTGTTGAGGATAAAAAAAAATTTGAATTAAACCCCTATTAACATAAGCCAGAGGTGAAAGGCTGAATACATGAACAACCTGTACGGTGAAAGGTTCACTCCTCTACACACTGATTTATCAGGATCGGCCACTTATAAATCATATTCCTAGTTTGGGACCCTCCCGCGTTTGTCTAAGCTGATTTGGCACCTCCTCCCACACTCTTTTCATTTACCTTCGTCAAAGCCTTCGGGAGCATTTCCTAATTCGAGCAGCTTGTCAGTGACAGGGAGAGGCGTTAATGCCCTTCAATGCCAGGGCGATGTGTGTGTGTGTCACTGTGTGTGTGCTGTGACCATCCCACCAAGAGAACCCACATAAGGGGCACGGGTTGTGTTATTAAGATGCAAAGCGTGTTCAGGAATAGGTAAGGGTGAGTGATTACCGAAAACGTTTGATGGACTGACACTTGCTGCACCAGGGCTTCACTATTTATCCAGGAGCTGGATTCATAGTCCATCCAACACGCACCTCAGCAGCAGAGAGGTGTAACACTGATTCACTGGGGAGGAGACTTGTACTGATTGTTGATTAGATTGATTGAAGATGTGAACAATGATTTTAACATTTTTAAATATCAGCATTAATCAGCAGAATTAATTTTTTCGCAGTGCCCCTTTGCATCTGATGGTCCGGACAGCTTTGCTGTGCAGTCTGTCCGTGTTTGATGTGACAGCATCTGTCATTCTCTAATATTCATGTGGGGGGTCTGTTTCTGACATGCTGTCATGTGTGTCAAGCAAGTCTGAAATTGACTTGGTAATGGATGTGGGCCTGACAATACTGACACTGCATCTCCGTAATGGACGTTTGCCACAAAATTAAATTGTTAGTGATATCTGTGCATGCTAAAGACACCGTAATTACACAAAATGAATAGCGTCACCATTTTGAACCAGGACCTCCAGTATTTAGATTATTCAAGCACTTGAAATATAAGGTGTCATTAAAGATACAGGATGTCAATGGGTGAGCTGGGAAACAGCAAACTTGCCATCAAACAATGGATGTGACATGCCTCTCTAAAGGTACACACAACTAGACTAAACTAAATGATCTAAAAGCACCAACAGTACCAAACCCCCAGGATCCTTGGACAGAGGAATGCTATTATTAATTCTAATAACACAGACTTAATGTACTGAATTGATTATGGAACAGTTAGATGGAACAAGGGCTTGCGCCATCCGCTCTACGCATCGACCTGGTATTGCAGTATCTCCAGGTGGCCTGGTGGTTTTATGGTTAGAACAGCAGAATGTATTGGAGAAGCTTCCAACTCCGCCTTCGGATAGCCAAACCTTTATGACCACTAACCTCCACAGATACAAATGTATTTACAAATTTACTAATATGTTGTTTTCTCAGACAATATTAAAACCACTTCAGCAAGACACACAAACAGAAAGATATATTCAATTTAGCTAAATTGAATTCAACTTTATTTATATGTTGCCAATTTACAACAAAGTCATTTTCAAAGCACTTTACATAATAAAGTCAAGACTATACAAACATTTAGAGGAAACCCAACAAATCCCCCTTCAGCAATTATAGGCAACAGTGGAGAGGAAAAACTCCCTTTAACAGAAGTAACCTCCAGCAGAACCAGGCTCAGGGTGGGCGGACATCTGCCTTGACCCATTGGGCTGAGTGGAAAACATTGGGCAGGTTGGTAGAACCAGTAGCTGTGCACTGGAAGACACACAGCGCCAAAGCCGGGGACACCTGAGGACAGGGACAGAGAGAGGGAGACAAAGAGGGAGAAAGACGACTACGGGCAAAAGAAGACACAGAGTTAATGTCATACAGTGGTGACATTATAGCTGTGGGGTGAGAGGAAAGAGTGAAGAGAAGAGGAAAGTGGCTCATTGCAGAGTCCCCCAGCAGTCTAAGCCTATAGCAGCATGACTATAACCAACTATAAGCTTTATCGAAGAGGAAGGTTTTGAGCCTAGTCTTAAAAGTAGAGAGGGTGTCTGCTTCCCGAATCTGGACTGGGAGCTGGTTCCACAGTAGAGGAGCTTGATAGCTAAAGGCTCTGTCTCCCATTCTACTTTCCTCCCATTCTACAGAGAGGGAGAAAGACGACTATGGGAAAAAGAAGACACAGAGTTCCTGTCATAAAGTGGTGACATTTTAAATGTGTGCTGAGAGGAGGAGAGTGTCTCAGTGCATCATGGGTTGGTCTCCCAGCAGTCTAAGCCTATAGCAGCAGTACTAGAACTAATTAAAAGGTTTTGAGCCTAGTCTTAAATTTAGAGAGGGTGTCTGCTTCCCGAATCTGGACTGGGAGCTGGTTCCACAGGAGAGGAGCTTGATAGCTAAAGGCTCTGCCTTCCATTCTATTTTTGGAAATTCTGGGAACCACAAGTAGGCCTTCATTTTGGGACCGAAGTGGTCTAGTAGGATGATATGGTACTAGGAGATCTTTTAGGTATGATAGAGCTTGACAGTTTAGAGCTTTATAGGTAAGAAGAAGGTTTTAAATTCTATTCTACATTTAATGGGAAGTCAATGGAGAGAAGCTAATGAAAGTGAAATATGATCTCTCTTACCAATCCCAGTCAGTAATCTTGCAGCATTTTGGATTAATTGAAGGCTTTTTAGAGAGTTACTGGATCAGCCTGAAAGTAGAAAATTATAGTAGTCCAATCTAGAAGTAACAAATGCATGGACCAGTTTTACAGCATCGCTTTGAGAGAGGATGCTCCTAATTTGTCAATGTTCCGTAGATGGAAGAAGGCTCTTCTAGAGATTTGTTTTATGTGTGAGATAAATGACAAATTACAAAAATGACAAGTCAAAAATGACTCAGAGATTCCTTGCAGTAGTACTGGGGGCCAGAGTTATGTCATCTAATATTATCATATGGTTGGACAATACGTTCCTGAGATTTTTAGGCCTAAACACAATAACTTTAGTTTTATATTAGTTTAGAAGATCATCCTGTCCCTTTTATTCTCACTGGCCACTTTATTAGGAACATGTATACAATCTAATACAATCCCGTATGGCAGCTCTGCCATGAATCTTCTACAAGTTTATAATGCCTGAGTTTTTGAGATGAAACTGTGTGGGTGGTGGAGTCACACTGGTGTGCAGTAGATTAGGGGTGGTTCTAAAGTTTTGGCCTCCATTGTAAAAGTAAATGACGAGGCCCAAACATTATTTCATTTTAATAAATGTTTGCATGTCTATTGATCTATTGAAAGGTGTCTGCTTTTGAAGAACCAAAGGGGAAATGTTCCTCTCCCTTCTAACCCATGCCGAACTCAGCGTGTCTCTATTGGACACAGATGAGAGTGATGGTAATTATGCAGGCATCAGTATGTAAACTGCTTTATTGCTTCATCTCTGATGTGTCTTTACACAAGCTTTCAATGATGGATCACACTGACGCATTAATATCTACTCAGTGATGTGTGTTTGCACGCTTACAGACATCTTACAGCCATCAGACAATCGTAACCTCAGAAACCAAGAGGTGTCATAGTATAAACTAGTTTATAGATGAAACACACACACAGAAATTATAAAGATACATTGATCTTCATTCAATGACAGAGGGGTTTCCACGGCAACTGAGAACACTGAGTACTTTATTCTCTGTGCTGCTAAAAGATCCAGCTGGGTGGTAAGTTGTTTCCTCCATCGTGTTTCACTCTCCTGTGCGCAAGATGACATCAGAGCCATGGTGAGGATCTATTTTCAGATGTTGGGTGGGGAGAGGAATGGAAGCCCTGTGGCATTTAGGACATGGAGGACAGGATTAAGAGGGAAACCCACCCCTAGCATCGAATCACAATGCATTCTCTTCCATTTAAGCCGCTTAAGGGCTTTCAGACTGAAGAAATGCTTCTGTAATAGCAATCACCCACCTGCTAACCCATACGCAATCGCCTCCTGTGTCTGAGTAATGTACTCCGCAATCAAGTTACACATGAAGCAACGTGGCCGCTGTGACACTTATCAGCAAACACACTAGAAACACAGCGTCTAATAGTGTCCAGCCCTTATTCCCCCCACAAGAGGTTTGTACCTTTGAGTAACATTGGATCACAACCAAGAGATGGTCGTTTACATTAAATAAAAATTCAGAAACCCTTTGCCCCTCGGATTCACCCGAGGGAAGGCTGTGGATTAAACCGCCCAAGTTTGTGATACTGTATCAGATAACAGGGTTTTAGAGGATCCAAATAGATGCAAGAACAAGTTATGGGAAAAAAATGATTTATTGTAAATGAATGAATGAGATGACGCAGTAGGCTTTGGCCGGTAGGAACACCTGGGATGACTGATTGGATCTGGAGAAGGGAGAAAGACAGGTGAATGGAGGACAATGGAGAGGAAACTTCTGAATGAATAGGGTCTTATGGAAATGTGGAGAGCTGGCAGGATGACGGATGGGTTCTCTGTGGTAGAGGTGAGTAGGTGGTGAGACTAGAAGAAACTGAAAGCGGCTGACAATGTCAGGGAGAAAAAACAGGCACAAAGTAGCAACTGAAAACGAGGTCCGTGGGACCAACAAGTCAAGAGCTCTGACAGAAACAAAGTAACAAAACGGATATACTCATAGGAGTTCCTGGAATCGTCGTAGCAGTGGTGGGACAGAAGCACAGGTTCCCAAGATGAGTAGTTCAAAACTGAGATGAGGAAATGCCTCTGGCAAGGCGAACAAACTTAGAGAAAAACTTGAAATTTGGCATACCATGGGACAAGACATGAATGTTAATCTGGCACTGTGGAATGGGCAGGCAGGGCTTAAGTAGGAGTGGCACAGGTGAAACGCATCGATCTAATGACAGGGGAGGAGAGCAAGGTGGCGAGAGACAGAGGATCGTAACCAGGGCAACACAGATCAACGCTGAGACCGTGACATACTGACATTTTAGAAAATAGTTTGATAATGTGGAAAAGCATAAATGACAAATGACTTCCTGTTACACAAATAATTAATGAAATATTTAATTGTAGTGTTGCTCTCTTTACTATTCTAAGCTAACCTACGTGATTATTGAATAGTATCCATGGAACCGGGCATCATGGAGTCCATCAGCACTATTACTAACGCAGTGGAATTATAAGGGAGGATTAATTAGACACGAGTTTCTGCTTGAAGGCATTTGTGACAGTCAGTATTCAGGGATTATCGCATACAGTACACGTGTGCACGTGCATGCCATGATATTTTTATCTGTATTATTTCTCCCACGGATTTGTACATGTTTTGACTGCCTTGATGATTTCTTCCTTCTTTTTTTTCTGAAACTCCACCACACCAGTGTTATAATGGTTTGAATAAATGTTCTTGGCTTTGACTGATGCTGGACCCCGTACTTTTGTAGGCTTCCTCCAGGTGCTCCTCTTATGTCCTACAGTCCAATGATATACAGGTTCCTTTGTGACTCTAAATTGACCGTACTGTATTGGCTCGAAGATAGACTGGAGACCTATTCAGGGTGGACCCCACCTCCTGACTCCAGGCCCGACGCGACCCTATAAATGGTTACACACAATGGATGGATGGACTTCTGGAGACTGGGTTCAGTTAAGTTTGAATTTTCCAAATAAATCACACTTTATTTTAGTCAATTAATTATTAATTATAGTTCTTATTTAGTCCTCATGGTTTCTGAAGATTTCAGATTTGACAAAGTGAATACTGGGGAACGTGGAGAGCTGTAAGAGATTTGTTTTTTGAGGTGTGGCTCTGGTATAAGTTGATACTTTCACAGTTTCTGATGAAGTCGCACCATTAATGTAAGCTAAAACACTCCACACTACAGCGTTTTCATGGGATGTTTGACAAAAGCGTGTAGACGCTTTGCCTCTCAGACATGAATCTTTTTCCATCGGCAGTTCAAATAGATGTTGAAAAGCTAATTGAGGCTTGATGCGCCTTCCATCCACGGGGGCCACGGAAACAGGAGTCTGACATGAGCTCAGCTCTTTGGTCAAACTCCATTTGGGCCCACCCAGCATTTAGCATCAGCTCTGTGTGACTGACATAAAGCTGATCATCTCCACCTCCAAATCTTCTGATTGCGGTCTGAAATTGACATAAAAGACTGCTGTGAAGTTATGACAGAGCAGGATGGTTGTGTTTTTATCGGTAAAATGAGCTGGGGCTGCTGCTAAGCCCTCAACAGAGCAATCCATGGTGATGGAGGAACGTCAAAGAAGCTTTCAGTCAGGGAAGCCCCAAGGGGCACAAGATAGCAGTGTGTGTGGAAAATAGTTCAGGGAGGTGGTGAACCATGACGAGCCTGGGGAAATTCTTGTTTCAGGTTTCATACCTGTCCGCCATAGCCTGAAGTTTCCCATGCACACACACATGTTAAGGGCTTAAAACAAAAAGAACAGTGAAACAATCAGAGCCCTATTAAACCGCTATGGGTCTATGATAGATTACATGAGCATATTAATGGTTTTATGACCTTTTATTTGCCTGAATTTATAAAGGTTTTCTTTTCTGCAAAAGTCTATACAATTTCAATATATATACTTTCATTGTTGAACCAGGTGTTTTTTACTGTATGATGCATGTGTCCATAGTATGAGTGCTGGAATTTATGAGTGTCTTTATCATGTCTTTAAGTCGATTACAACATTCGCATCAGCTTTTACATATATTTGTGATGACAAAAACCGAGCTCCTATGTGGATATGTTTGTCCCGAATCATGTGCTCTGTTTTTTGTAAGGCCACATAAAAAAACACAAAACACTTTTTTGAAGAGGAACACAAATGGAATGCAAGTACAGTGTTTTTCAAAAAAATACTTCATAATATATGTATAATTGTTCTGAACATGTTAAACATGATGTTTATGAGAATGGCTGTCAGTAACCCAGATTTTAGAGGCTTTAGCAGAGTGGAGCTTGCAGTCAGCTTTACTTTTGTCATGGTGACAGCTCCAACAGTTTCATCACCTGCTTAACCAGTGTGAGGTTAATGAGGTGTAGTTTTTTGGACACCTGATATGCAGTGTTGGGATTTTTTTGGCTGGACATGTAATTCTGGCCCTGAGACCGGGATGAATACTTATAGGTGCAGAGGAAGATACTGTCATTGATCTTTTTCTTTGATCCCTAATCCGTTTAGAGAGATATGTGGTTGAAAAAATATTACTGCCCTCCTGTAAACCAAGATGTCTCCAACAGTCAAACAACCAGATTTGTTGTTTGACTGCTGGAGACATGACTGTAACTCAGTGTCAATGAAAATCTCATAAATCCAATGTGGGTGTTATCCTGGAGATATTGAAATGACAAACATTAAGTTTAAAGCAAGGGTTGTATATCAAATCACCATTATGACCACTGCTCTAGATGTTTTTTCACAAAAACACTACATGATAAGTCACCAAAAAATTAATTTCTTATGCCAGTTTCTTAGCAAATTACAGGAAGGTTTCAAGGTCAGTTTTACCCTTTATATAAAGTAACATGTTTGTCTGATGTAATATTAGGTCAAAAAGGATTAGGATAAAAATGATCGTACTTGTTCAAAGGCAGTTTGTGTCCTGAAGAATTCTGGAGACTCAACACTACAGCAGTTTCCTACGAATCGTTTCCTGTCCACATTTTCCTGAAGTCTCAAATTCCTCTGCCTCTACATTTATCTTAATAACTCACTATGATACAACAGGTCACTGTGCTACTATGGAATACCTACTTATTTGCAGCATCCATAATTAACTCCAGAGTCACATCCCCAAAATCAATTAAATCCAACCAAACATCAGTCTCCAGGATGGAAGGGGCACAAGTTCGAGCTGCTTTAATGTTGTGTAATTCATTAGCTGAAGAATGAAGGTGAGCGCATGAGACACCACCAACATTTTGTTCCAAACACGTTTGGATTGACTTTGTTACAATGTGAAAAATACATGATTTCCTTTTCATTTCCATTTTCATTGTTGAGCATGACAGACAGTGACCAGTGGGATGAATCTGTCCCTTTGGTCCTGTTCAGCCCTTTCATGTTGAACGTGGTGAAAAAACTGCACGATGCACTGCTGCACCGAAACCATTTAGAAATTTATTAGAGTGACAGACACTTAAATAACTGCAGAGCATAAAAGACTGAATTAAAAAGTCTGGGATGTTCATTGCCAACAGGCTTCGTCCTTGTTCTCTTCCTCTTCCTCCACACACCTGCAGAGCAGCGTACTGGCCTGAAACTGTGGCCTTTCACTGAATAAGTAGAGGACTCCAGATTTATCAGCTTAGGGAAAGAGCTGCTGAGCATTTAAACTTGCAATATACTTTTAGTGGTTTCTGTAACAGCCACCAAGACAAGCAGCTCTGGTGTGCACCAGATGGAATGCATTTTAATTTTGAATGATGTCTGTGGGAATAAATATTGAAACACACGGGGGGGAAACTGTGGAGGTGAGAAGAGGACGACCTTAAACGAAAATCATACAACCAGTGTACTGTAGGAGAACTGACAAGACTAAAGCACAGACTCTTTCCACTAAGAGCTCCAATTTCTGCTGGGCACCAGCTCAAACAACTACACACAATGATTTCATATGAGAACTGGGTACGTGACTCCAGCATCGCACCCACTCATCTAAAGGAAAATTGCTCACCCAGCGCATGGCCCAGAAATGTTCACTCCTCGTGGTTTGATTCCATTCCATATCATGCAATCGTGCACTGGTGGTTCGACCTGAATGAGCTTTTCTATGCTGTGGGAAAGTTTAACAAGCATGAACCTATATATATATATAGAGATGGATAGATGGATAGATATAGATTTATATTCAGCCTGTTTCCTGAAAGGGCAACAATAGAAAATAGTTTGGACTGTGACAATTTGCAAATGCTCTGAAAGCTACATTATATTTGATTGTATAAATAGTCCAAACACAAATCAGATGCTCAAACAAATACTTTATTTATTTGTTCATTTTGTCTGCTCATTTGCATTTAATGCCAGTAAAACATTTAAAAAATGTATGACAGCGTTTTGTTCCCCAGCGTATTTCACCATCTTGTTTTCTGGCAGTTAGTGTTTGTGAACTGAGGAGACGAGTGGTTTTAATTTTGAAAGCAACATCTATTTTTTAATCTTTAAAATGTTTTCAGGTGGTGACTGCAGGCAGATTAGATTTGCATCTGACAGCTAAGAACTATCAGCTTTGACCTTACCAAGCTTTTATTTTTACACGCCTGTACACATACAGTAGTGCTGCTCCCCGGTGTTCCAGTAGTGACACCAAAGACTACCTGTACCTACTGTTCAGCACTGATGTTGTCATCACAGATCAGCAAGTTAGCCATGATATTGGCACTAATGCACCCCCAGACCGTCAACTGTGAGGACATATTGCACCATGAACAATGTGAAGTATGCCCACGTCTGCTGAAATTCGATCGGATTTAGTGGCTTGATACTAACTTTTGCTAAGTGATGGAGAATATTGTAAATGCAAGTTAAACACGTTAAAAACATCTGTGTCTCTGCCAGCTTAACAGTGCAGGGGATTATTGAGGACTATTGTGGACTGGTTATATACATATAAAAATGTGTGTGTATATAAAAGCAGTCCACTGTCGTTTTCAAGATGTATTTGTGACAGCAGTTTGGAACATTGGTCCTTTTGGGTTGGGTCAGGCCGAAATTAACCTGGTTCTGCTCAGCGTTGCATGTCTTCTGTTGACTCTAAACATGTTTCGAGCATCAATTAAGAAAGATCAAAAACTTTTCAAAAATTCCAATATAATTTAAAGTTGAGTTCCTGCTCTTGAAGGTGCACAAATAAGGGGAATTAGCAGTAAATCTTGACAAAAGTCAATAAAAACGTACAAACCCACAAAAACTATATTAATGATACATATCAATGAATTCGATAATTAAAAATATAAAATAAACAGCCAGGCTCTCCTCATCGTTGAGAGCAGAGGCAAGGTAAATATAATTTTAATATGTGCACTGAATCTTCAAGCACTGCTATGGTCCTTTTGTATAATTAAATTTAAAGAAAAAGCATATTCCTGGCAAAAAAAGTCACATCAAGATGAACAGAAACCATGGCAACAGTGGAAGTTATTAATGTTAAGACCACAGCAGGGAAATGACACAAATGGGTAATGTTGATAGGCAGGTAGGTAGATACTTATTTCACAGAATAGAACACTGGATGCTGCAACTAATAATGCTGTCAAAAAGAAATATAATATAATATATTGGTGATGACCTTTAAGGTCAAACAGATGGTTCATTGGGTTTGCAGCAGCCATCATGCTCTCGCCCTGTACGTATGCATTTATTGGAGGCTGATGAAGATGTCAGCAGGTCTCTGCTGATGCCACCTCAAAGCCAGCTAAGAAACAATAGAGTTTCTCTGCCAGCAAGGCCCTGCCCTCAACATTCGTGCAGTTAGCGATGTAGTGAATTTTCGTGCCACGGCTCGTTGTGGCTGAAGTGATGCTCAGTCTTCCTCTTGTGAATCGCTTTTGCCTCCTTAATGCCTCTTTTTGGCTTTAGCAGCACTGGAAACGGCTCTGTCTTCACACCTGGAGTGTGGAGCTTCAGGCCTGGAGGAGTGATTTAGCCCCCTCGTCATCCAGGGCTTCAGGAACGTGAAGAGGTTATCTGACAGGCCTAAACGTGGCAGTGGAATTGTTCCAAAGCCATTCTTGGTGTTTGTCCTGTTTGAATGACTATGAGCTGTTTCAGCATGTTTACTCTGGGGTGAATTAATAGCAGTAAATGCGCAGCCTAATGCTACGCTAGAATTGGCACCTGTAACTATGGCAGTGGGTCAAAGGGCCAGTATTCAAAGTTCATGGACTTTAAATCAGAGGAACAGTGAGTGTCTATAATTTCGGAAATAATGCACCAGCTGTTCTGTACATAAACACACACACCCTCCCTTTCTCTTATTGGAGTCTTTGTTTCAATCCCAGCGAACACTACAGGGACTGCTGGCGTGGGGGAAAGATGTGACAAATACATTTCAAATGAACCGTCACAAAGGAAGTACTTAAATACAAACCTTTAAGTGAATCTGAGCTAATTTCTCATAATGTTCATTAGACGTCAGTCAGTAACTCCAGTGACTGAATGTTACTTTTAAAATAGACGTCTTTCATATTTGTGAGACATGTTATTCAAATCATCATTTTTTTTTTCTATAAGTTGTAAACTTAAAAACTATGTTAAATTATGTTCAGATGCTGCCAAGGAGGCATTAGCAGCAATAACATGTAGAGAGCTAAATGATTTGACAAAGAAATTCTACATTTATTCACTGATAAACACAATCATCAGATGAGCTCATAAGTTGATTTCATATCATTCGCCTCTGTTTTAAAGGCTTGTCTCCAGTTATGTTGAGGGTAGAAAGTTTTAGACGAGACAATGTGTTCTTCAGTTTCTGCACATGTAAGAGACATGTAGAGTCTGTAATGAGCTGCTGTCCTGCAGTGTGTTAAACACTTTTCTCCGGCTATTTTTACACCTTGTCAAGGCTTCGGTTCGTTTTTCTCCTCTCTGTAAGTCGACTTTTTGGCACTTTGAATGCTCCGCTCTGCACAAACACTCAGCACACACAAAGACTTCCACTGTGGCTTTGTCCAAATCGATAATTAGCTGGAGATGCAATAGCCTGCCACCCAACGTCTCCCTGTCACCGTCGTGCTGTGAGGAAACGCTGGCAAAATAAACAGATCCATTTCTGCGGATAGGTCCCTTCCTGGCTGGCGTCGGTGACGGCAGGGATCTTGAGGGGTTCCTAAGGGTTTTTTTGTTGGCAGCCTCTTTACAGGCTCTGGTTATTTATAGTGCACTTTACCCTGCATATCAAGCACATAATCACCACAGGGAACCGTGGATTGCCAGTATTTCCCTTAACTTTGCTGCTGATCTGATCTGGTTTTCTTCCCCTTCCTTTGTAAATGCCCCTGGGAGTGGTGAGCAGCTCACACATAAAGTTAAGTGCAGCAGCAAGGTGCGAGGATGCGCTACAAAATCCGTTCATGGAGACAATTTTAGTGGTGTCACACTAAGAGTAACTGAGGCATTCAGCGTTCTATCGCCACTTTGGTGACTGAATCAATGTGAACCAATTCGATAGTAACGCCTGCCCAGGAAGACGTGAATAAGATCTTTTTTAATGCAATGGGTGTGTAAATATGATTTATTTGACCATATTTGATGATGAGACATCACAGCCTGAGATGAGTAACACAGAAAAAGCTTCTGATCATATAAACACAAAATAAAATGGCAAATTACTATATAAAATATTAAAAAATTATATAATAATCAAATAATTATTATTTTAGTGCCAAAACATAAACGTTTGAATGAACTGCTTTATATGTATTTAATATTTGATCACTAAAACCTCCCTGTCCATCAAGGTCTGCCTTAACTTCACCTTCAAAGTCTCATCTTGACGGCACCGTTTTGTAGAAGCACACATAATCCTGTGGAACTTTGTCTGCATGGAACATTTTCTTGGACTAATTACATTTTACTTGACATTTACGCAGTTCTTTTAATTCCAGTGACATTCTAGTCGCTCTAATAAATGATTGTGGTCAGGCAGAAGTGTATAAACTATTTATATGTGCAGATATGGACAAGTACTTGCTTTGTAACTGCCTTTTTACAGACTTTAGAAAGAAGGGAATGGTATATTGGTCCATAATTGGTTAGAACACGCAAGTATGCAAAAACAAGATCCACAATGCTAGTGCCATCTCTGTTGCAAAGTTAACCATTTTTATTTTTTGTGATGCATCCCGAATTCACTTAAACATCCAGTGAGCGGTTGAAATACAACAACCCAAAATTGTGCTTAGCACTTTTTTTGGTCTCCTGTGAAAGTCCTACGTTTTGAATCTTCCACTACCCCAACCTGGCAGGACAAACTTTCAAAAGTCTAGTGCAAAACTCACTACAGCTGCTAGTTGTTGCTAAGCAGCAAGATTTATGCCTTTTAAGTTTTCTGTGGATGGTATCAACATACTCCGACTCTCAGCGCCCGTCATCTGTCAAGGCTCCATTAATGCTGAATGACATACAGGTTTTTATTCAGCAACACAATGCTAAATCCCATTCTGCACATATTACGTTAGCATGGCTTGGTAGGATAAACTGACCTGTCACCCATTAAAAACCTCTGGAACATTATGCAGTGAGTATTATAAACTTTTGAGGCATAGGCGGCATCAACTGTAAACTGACGAATTGCATTTTTAATTTCATTTTCATATGGTTTTTTTAGTATTTACAATTAAAAATAGGTTTCAAAATTTGTCCCTGCATTCTCTCTATTTACATTTTATAGAGCAATCCCACTTTTTGGAAAAAGGGTTAGCATAGCATGAGAACAATATTACAAAATATGGCTGCCATCACCATGGATACGGTACATTAAAGTGAGGTTACAGATGTTTAAACCAGTAGCAGAGGAATGTTCCAGATTAAGACATTCTCGCTGTGCTCTAATGCCAGATGTTGGGACTGTCCACAGCCATAAAACAGACACCCTTTTTCCACAAAACTGTTGGACAGCACATTACCTGTGTAATGTAGACTGGTCCTTTAGCGTTAAGGCGATCAACAACACAGTGTGAGGCTGGGCTAGAGAAATAATTATTTGGGAAGGCCTCTTCTGTGTCACCCTGTGTCACTTTCTCACCACCGCCTGCATTTCGCAGGAGCAGCAAAAGGAGGTCAGAATGTCTCTGCAGATTTGGTTGTGTCTCCTCACATCCAACCAGCGGGTACGAGCCAGCAACCCTCCAGCCTTTCAGTTTGCATGAACACTATGTCGACCCTATTTCAAGAAGTGAATCAGCCTAAATAGGAGTCAGAGCACAGCTGTTGAGAAGCCATGTTGTTCGCATTTTTTTTGATCGACTGAAAAAGCGTTTGCAAATGAGCAAATAGCTGGAATCTGAGCCAGAACGTCAGATTCTCCCCAAGACCAGCTTTTCACATCAGCTTTTTTCGACTCTCTCAACGTGTTGCCATTAGCTCAAGCATTACCTCGTGTGACGAGAGCAATATCCATTGCGAGGATTCTCACTAATAAATGTGCTCCTCTGTATTTCCCTGCCCCTCCCAGATGCTCAGCCTCAGCCCTACCAGCCGTTTAATATTAAAAGCAAACACATAGCTGCTCACCGGGCCGTCCACACAGCTCACTTTAGATCTGAGATCAGTCTGTGCAAGTACTGTGTCGCTCTCTGTCTAAGTCCAACCTCAAAAGCAACTAGAGGCGTGCTAGTTTTTGGTTTTTAGCAGTGGACATATAATAATCCAGCATGTACTTCTGTCAGTGTCATTTTTGAAAAGCTCTCTAAAAACATCATGGCATCATATAGGCATCATGCTGCCTATATTTGCAGTTTGATTTTGATTGGCTTCAGCCACCTTCCAGCCATAGATCCACACTACTCAATCACTACTAATCAAATGTCACCCTGTACAACAGGTTTTTTCTTCCAACTACCTTTAACCGGCGATATAAAAATTAGTCAGCCATATAAGAGGCACAGCCTCGAGTGGGTGTTAAGATACATAAAGAAGCCCAAAGAACTTAATCACAAGTAGAATATAAGCAATGAAACAATCAAGACAACAAAGGCCACAGAGAATATGCCATGTTCATAATTAAGGTCACACAAAGAGAAAAGATAAGTAGCTACATGATGTTGTGGAAAAAATCTGTGAGAGCAAGTTAAGAGACAGGAGGCAACTCTCACATTATCATCAAGCAATTTAATGACAATAACATAGGTAAAATAAGCAAAAAGGTAGAGGAGCAGGCAGAGGAACAGAGCAAAAAGCAGTTTACACCCCGGTGGATCAGACAAGTGATCTGATGAATTCTGTCAGGAGTCTGTGCGTTTTTAACTGCTCCACTATGCAAATCATGCACAACTAACATGTCTGTGTTACTGTCTCTCGTCTCTGCCAGGACAGCCACCTGGGAAGCTAGGGTTAAACAAAAGGTCAGGAAAAAACATAGAAGACAGTAGGGTCTGTTTTAGGTGTCAGGGATTCAATGTGCCTTCTAGTTCCCGTAGGCTTCCCACTGAGACCCGGGGTCTGGCCTCTGCCAGAAGTGTGAACAAATGGTCATTGATCAAAATTTCCCTCACACATGATCTATTTCTTAACAGATGGTAGGACAGGTAATAGCATTGTTCTTTTATACAGGTGGGTGCTAATGACTGCACCAGTAACAGGCATGCAGATCAAAACGGCAGGGAAGCAGGTAAGTCTAAGCAGGTAAGATTAAGAACACGTTCAATGCTAAAGGGACTGTAGAAATAAAAAAGAATTCCAGGTGAGGGTGGGCGGGGCTAGGTAAGCTTAAGGAAAACCAAATCAGGAACTCCAGGTAGGAAGAGGTGAGTGGGTGTGTGTGGCACCCTCCCTCCTATCCTCACATCTTCATACATAATCTCCTCTGCTGAGTTACACAGTTTGTCTTGAATTATGTATATATCTTCAATTTGTCCCTTCACTGCAGGTTCTTTTTATAATTACGTGTCACAGTCTCGGCGTTGATCTGTGTTGCCCTGGTTACGGTCCTCTGTCTCTCTCCACCTTGCTCTCCTCCCCTCTCATTAGACCCATATGTTTCACCTGTGCCACTCCTACGACCTGCATGCCCATTCCACAGTGCCAGATTATCATTCATGTCTCAGAAGTTTCCACTCCATTGTCCTCCACTCTTGGAAACCTGTGCTTCTGTCCCACCACTGCTACGACGATTCCAGGAACTCCTATGAGTATATCTGTTTTGTTATTTTGTTTCTGTCAGAGCTCTTGACTTGTTGTTTTATTACTTTCCCACGGACTTTCTGTTTTTTCTCCCTGACGTTGTCAGCCGCTTTTAGTTTCTTCAGGTCCCACCACGCACCAACCTCCACTATACAGAACCCGTCCATCATCCTGCCAGCTCTCCACATTTCCGTATGACCCTGTTCATTCATAAATTTTCACTCCATTGTCCTTCACTCACTCACTCACCTCTCCCTCCTCCAGATCCAATCAGTACTCCCTTGCTGTGAGCCAACCCGGGTGTTCCTACAGGCCGAAGCCTACTGCGTCATCTCATTCATTAATTTACAATAAATCATTTTCTTCCCATAACTTGTTCTTGCATCTATTTGGGTCCTCTAAAACACTGTCATCTGATTTTACGTTTCAGGGAATCCCTTTTAACGCTTGGCTGACTCAGTTTATTATGGCTTTACTTTGGCCTGTGGCTTTGTCCACCTACCACAAAGTTTCAAACTGCCTGGAAATGAATTTCCACCAGCCACTCCTGAGATCTAGAATGCTTTTAGTTCCTCATCAGGGGGAATCAACTGAGTCCCAGTCTTGATGCCTGCTGTTTTGCACTAGGCTGCAAACTGTCTGGCATGATGAGCCCAGCAGTGAAGCAATCCCAAGGCCACAGAATCAGTGACAGGACACAGCTCAGTCTGAGACCAATGCTGAAAACATACTTTCCTTCCTGCCAGCTGTACCAGTTGTAAACAGCACACGCAGCCCATATTACTGTGAGATACCTGCAGTAGGATGAAGCTCAGAAATCTAGAAGAAACTAGAGGAGAACTGGTGGCCCTTTGCTATCTATTGAAAATAAGCTATTCACTGCCAAAGATTGAATATTTGTTTTTGGTAAAAACAAAGGTTGGTGTGTGTAAACGGGAAGTGGGTAAAAAAGCCAAGTGATGAGCTGTTGTCGTGAATCCCTAAGTAGTGGAGAACAATAGATTAAATTAGAAGTAACTATGAATGTGCGCAGATGTTCAGAAAGATATTTACGTCAATCCACTGCTCCTCTAGTGTTAACCTATTAGTTCTGGAGCACAGAATGTTCTGTAAATCCTCCAACATCACCACGTCGTCATAAAGTCACTGAAATGTATTCTACTGTTCTGACGACGGCAAGCGAACTACAACCATCAACATGCCAAAAGGTGTCCACATTTTTTGCTCTGTCAACATTGATACATAGATCGATTTGTTTGTTAATCGAATTAAAATCTTTAGCCGACGAAATGATCAGGAACCTTCTTGTTGCTAAGCAATTTTGGCATCAAGGGTTAGTACAAAAGAAGGATTTCCTTTCTGCTGTTCAGTCCTAATAGCACCGACCTGCTAAGACATGTTTGCTCCTGCAAACTGGTCTCCTGGACAGCGAATGGCATCCTGCAGCCAGGGCCAGACACAAAGGACGTTCAGCAACTCACTTTCACCTGCAAGGCCCTTCACTGTCACAGTGGGATTTCGCAGCTCAGCCTGACCTTCCTCTGGTTCCCAGTTCACTGAAAAGCAGCTTTGTCTCTTATATTTGTTAATTCCTTTAAAATTCTTAGCTTTTTTATTGAACAGAAATATTACATTTTTTATTTAACACTGAATATATATAGAATAATACGTGCTGTCAAATCTGACTTATGTACTATCTCAGGCTCTAAATATTCACGCTTGTTTTGAAACCATTGAAGACACTTGTCAATGTAAAGCACATCCACTTTGACTTGTTTTGAGTTACGTTGCTGTGACATTTTCACAAATCCTGTGTCCCACTACAGTTACTTTGACATTTTACCTGCTAAACTGCTTACGTTTACATTTAGTCTTGTGTCAGACGCTTTTATCCAAAGCGATTTACTAGTGAGGTACAAGGCAGCAAAACATCAAAGCAAAGTGAACAGACAATATTAGTAGTTTGGCTAAGTGATGTGGCCAAAAACTTACACATCTTTTTTTAATTTTAGTATTATTATTAGAAGAAGAAGCAGCTTTATTTTAGTCACATTGCTCACGTATACATTTGCACATACATGTTACAGTGAAATTTACTCCTGCATATTTAACCCATCCCTCTTGAAGGAGCAGAGGGCTGCCACGGTTTGGCGCCCGGGGAGCTGCCGCTGGGTGTCTTGCTCAGGGACACACCTGGTGGGGAGGCTGGGGATTGAAGGTAGGGATTTGATCCTCACTTTGATCCCGCATTGTCCGTTTTGCCCTCCAGCATCTCTACCCATTGAGCTACCAGGTCTGGACAAAGTACAATATCTGTCTATATTAACTGCTAATTGGGCTTTAAATGCTTCCAGAATACAGATGACCTATGCTTTGTCATGTCCCTGAATGCAACAATGCTGCAGCATTGTGTACCTTCACAGTTGCTAACTGGTGGCAAATGCCATGGCTTCTTTAATGTGAGGGCTGCACACAGAGATGGGATGGACAGAGGAGCTGGGCTTTGGGGCATTTCTATATCACGGAGGTAACATATTTTGTATAGTTTTATCAACTGCTTTCACCGCCATCTCTCTAGCTTGTTGACTAGCAAGCCAACGCACATGTCAGTGTCTCCAAGAAAAACAATACCAGCCAACTTTACTGCAGTTTCTCCGGAAAACTGCATCCCTGCCAATAGAAATGTACTACTGGCATAGTTACAGTGAGCAGGATCATGTGGTAAATCTGCAAAATCTAGCTGCCAGAGTTGCACATTGTGACATATTTTAGAGTTTGCAATGTCCATTAGGACAGGCATTTTGGACTCACTAGCACTTAGTGAGTAACACAGCCCGCTTTTTATTACACAAGGTTTGCCCCTCTCCCTGATTGATGTCACGGATGTGGGCATCACTGACCCCTTCCTGATCCAGTGTGACCTGCAGATTCCATTTCTGCCACATTCCCCAGACATCTCGTCTTTCCAGACATTTCACTGATGCCTCTTCTGCAACATTAATGGAGCTGACTTCTCAAGACTTGCCTTACTTACTCAATGAAGGCTCTTAGGGTCATGTTGATCTTATTTAGTTCCAAGTATTCCATGATCCACGTGTGAGGTATTGAGTCATAGGCCTTTTTGTAGTCAACCCAGGCAGTGCACAGGTTGATGTGTCTGGTCTTGCACTTTCGGGTGACAGCCTTATCTACCAGTAGCTGGTGCTTTGCTCCTCTGGTGTTCCTACCAATTCCAGAGGCAGGTTACTGGGCTGTAGTTGGATGGGACTTCCCCCTTCAGGGTGGTCCTTCAGGATCAGGAAGGCTCCGCCTTTCAGGCTGGGTTCCATCCACTAGTAACGTGTTCATTTGTGCCGCCAGGCGCTCATGGAGTGAGGTATGTGTGCGTGTGTTCCTGTAGATACTTATTACTGAGGACCAAGTTTAATTTTTTAACAACAGAGTGAAGACATTTTTGCAAAGTGAGGACATTTTGGCCGGTCCTCGCTATTTTTGATTCTAAAAAAGGGATTTTTGAGAGTCAAGACTGGGTTTTAGAGTTTGGGTTAGAATGAGGTTTTGGTAGGGTTAGTGGCTAGGGATAGTTTTATGTCAGTGAGTGTCCAATGAGGTTCAAACATATGTGTGTGTGTGTGTATGTGTGTGTAAAGAAGGTGAATGTCTCTTACAGTTCACCATATCTGCTTCTGATAACTGTGCATCACACACAATGACTTTCCACCCGTGAGCGTTTCTGTTGCTTTAACAGTCAAGCAGTAACAGAATTAAAGTGTCACTGTGAATGAAACCAGCCGTGTTTGACCCGTGGAGCGCACCTACACGGGTGAGTGATCGAGTGTGCATGGCGCTTAAAGGAAACAGAACATTCAAAACATCCCGAGGTGCAGACACAGCTGTTGTGTTCACTGTTCACCTGTAATTATCAGCGTGAAGCAGGAGGAGCTCAGCGAACATTCAGCACCGAAGTGAGCCAGTTTAATGCTGAACGGAGGGGGGGGGAGTGACCTTCTCCACTCCAGCCGTATCCTCATCCGTGCCTCTGCTCCAGAGTGTCGAATGATGAAAAGGTGGGATGCCTCACACACTAGACAGCTCTTTCCTTAGCCTCCTTCTGTTCTTCCAACTAATTATCAACTTGACTCACACCCCTTGTCCTGGACCCTGAGTAACCCCAAATCCAGACAACTTCCCCTATGTCCTCGCTCCATCATCTGCGCTCTTTCATTTGACAGTTTTGTAACTAAATGAGCTGCTGGTGCCGTCATTTTCCCTTTACCCTGTAATCTCCATCAGAAGTTGATGAGGTGAAGAACAACTCCATTTTATTTTCCAGCTCCTTTTAGTTAGAGCCCAGGCTACTGCAGCTGAACAAACTTTGAGCTTCCAAGATATTTTTGCTTCAGAGAAATTCGAATGTCCTGAGCAGGTGATCTAATGGAAAGATATTCCAATGTCATCAAAGTCTCAACCATGACAACACAGTGTAGTTTCTCTAGATTATTTGTTTGCTTCCACAAATTCAGCCTCATAATGACAATGTGTGACCACATAAAAGCTGGAGGACAGTCGACTGTCTGTACAAACCTGACACTCCCTGACATTAGTAAGTTCCCTTTAAAAAAGAGATTGAAAGGGGAAAGCTGAGGTGAGTACTCGTAATTTAATGCATCGAAGCTTTGTCTGTTTTACCACCGGGAGCATTAGGTCATCAAGGTCTATGACTCTTCTCGACAGCAACTGGGAAAATAGATGTGTTGCATTGGCTGAAAGTCAAAGTCCAAACACCTTGTTTAAGCAGGAAATCAATAACTGGTTTTATTTTAGGGGTTAGAGATGAGAGATGGCTCAGCGTGAGCGTTAGGTCTCAGAGTAACTACATGGAGTGATGGCAAAGACACACACGTGTGGAACCTATGCTAAAATGAGCTTGACTTGATTGTTTGATAGATCAATAAGACGGGTATATGGCGGCTCGCATAGCGCAGCAGTGAGAATGGCGCGCTGCTCGCCTTTGATCTGGTTCAAGTGTTTCTTCAAAGCATCTGTGCGTTCGTGTGCACACAGTGTAGCACCTACAGTTTATTATAGCTGGACCGTACACAGATCAGCCACAGCAGGTACACTGGTGGTTTTAATCATGTCATGGAGGGTCACCACTCTGCAGCTGTCGGTGGTGAGAGATTACGGGACACAAATCCGTCTTTACTGTACTTAGCTCCTTTTTTCACATATGTGCACTGGACTTCAGAGGGTTTAATCATGGCTAATTTGACTTTTTCTCGACTACATTTCGAATGTTACATATTAAAATAGCTCCAAATGTTTCCTGAACTTTACTCGGCCTGCCTAAGATCAAGCTACGCACAGTGAGTTCTCATTGTTACAGTCCGGCAGAGCAGTCCCTGTTGGTTGATAAATTAATTTATTAATTGACACAATTTTTTGTTCTCCTTGTCTTCCGAGGGCACAGTGGGATTCTGTATGGAAATTCTGGCAGGTATGTAATTAACAGAAAATAACTGTTGATCCCTATACACAATGTTTTTCTGCTGCTATTGTTGGTTCTATAAATTGTGTATTATAACATACATTCAGTTTTCAATACACTCTAGATCTGTTTTCTGTCTGATTTCAAAGTCAGTGCAACACCTCTCTGAAACAAGTGCGATGTAATGAAGCTTTGTTTGGGGTTGTCACGTGATTTTGTGATACTGGTTTGTCTGCTTCATAACATCATCAGGCTGAGCTGATTTTGGCCACATTATGCACTGACAGGTGGTGAACCCCTAACGACCCATCAGCAGTTAGATGAGAAGCATGTTTTATATTAAAATCACCATGTGGCTGATAGGTTTATGTACATGAAGGTTGTGTATCTCTATATCGCCAATAAAGTGAACAATTTGTTGCATAAGCTGTGCATAACAGGAAATGGTAAACCTCCATGCAACAGATAAGTGGAGTGGTTTTTTTTTTTAGAAATATAATTGTGAGTTATAAAACAGGTATGTAAAACCTACTTTATTCTCTTGGATTCTCCAGAATTCAGCTATTATTTTTACCCATTCCGTCACCGTGGCAACAGTTAACCCCCTGTACATTCAGGGTCACTGATGTGGCACGGCTCTGAGAGCAGAGGACCTCTCTGTCTCTCAGTGCTGATTGGAAATGATTAGGATTTCTCTATATGGAGTAAATTGCTGGAGGCCATCACGGCCGCCTAATGACAGGCTGACGGGAGAGCGCTCTACTTCCACTACTTACAGTAGAAGGGCTTTGGAGGCTGAAAGGACACTGTAAACAGTGAATGTAGACATTCGTAGTAAAGTGTGCTAGTTGTTTAACCTTACTCATTCCAGAGCTGTCAGGCAGCATGTACAAAAGTTGGCCGTTAAAGAAGAATGTAACCAAACATTATTTGGGATTCCACCAATCGTGATTCTCTTTGGGAGGCTGAAGATAAACAATCATCCTAACATCCCACTTCCTGAGACAGTTTTATGAACAACAACTAAAGTGTCTTGTATTAAAATCAGGCTGACAATTTGAAAGATATTTATACGTTTACGTCACCTGCACCTGAAGCTCTGAGCCACTGCAGCATCTCAAATAATATGATTTACTGTTCAGATCCGTCTCATACATATCTATTTTTACTGTCAGTTGTGTCTCAAAGGACATTGAGGGTGTGCTGGTATTGTCCTGTTTGGTCTCTACGCTAAGTTTTGGTCTCCAGAAAAGTTGATGTTGAAGTTCAGAGTTTAATTTGGGCCTCACCAGTCGTTATCGGCTGATGGCAGAGTGCTAATCTCGTAGTCAATGTGCTGTAGCTAATGACATTAGCTAATTCACAACTGAAGATGAAAACAAATTTACAGCCCGATTCACCTCTCCTGGTGAATCAGGTGATGCACTGAACAAATTTGGTCACTGTTTATTATAATTTATTAAACCGATAAGTTGCTCTCACACACCAACCAGTTCGAAGGACCACCCACTGGGCCTGTTCCCCCAGAACTACTCCCCCTTAGGGGGGGCTATTACAGTAGGAACTCTGAAGTGACCTAAGCATTTATGTCTGCAGACTTTGTAGTATTCTTTAAAATGTGCCATTCAACTTTACATTCACCCGCTTTATTTTGTGAAATAAACTTCCAAACAAACAAAAGAACCAGTGGTAAACCTACTACTTCTCTTTCGGCTTTTCCCATCAGGGGTCGCCACAGCGAATCATCATTTTCCACCTCACTCTATCCTGGCCATCTTCCACTCTGACACCAGCTAACCCCATCTTTGTTAGTACATCCATTTACCTCATCCTTGGTCGTCCTCTCGCCATCCTCCTTGGTCCAGGACATGAATGAAAGAAGCATGACTCCTTTCATACATGTCCTGAACTACTCTGACGTACTTCTCTGCCACTCCCGACATCCTCATACAGTACCACAGCTCCTCCCTCGGCACCCTGTCATACGCCTTCTCTAAATCCACAAAGACACAATGCAGCTCCTTCTGACCATCTCTGTACTTTTCCATCAACAATTTTAAAGCAAATTGGCATCAGTGTTGCTCTTACGGGGCATGAAACCATACTGCTGCTCACAAATCTCCACCTCCTTCCTAAGCCTGGCCTCCACTACTCTTTCCCACAGCTTCATTGTGTGGCTCATCAGCTTTATCCCTCTGTAGTTGCTGCAGTTCTGCGTGTCACCCTTGTTCTTAAAGATCGGCACCAGAACGCTTCTCCTCCATTCCTCAGGCATCTTCTCACTCTCTAAAATCCTGTTAAACAGACCTGTCAGAAACTTCACTGCTGTCTCTCCTAGACACTTCCACACCTCCACAGGTACGTCATCAAGACCAACAGCCTTTCCGCTCTTCATCCTTTTCAGAGCCTTCCTCACCTCATCCTTTCTAATCTCTGCTACTTCCTGCTCCACAACATCCACATCTTCCTCCCTTCTTTCCCGGTTATTTTCCACATTCATCAGCTTCTCAAAATGCTCCTTCCATCTTCTTTGCACACTCTCCTGGCTTGTTAGCACCTTTCCATCTCTGTCTTTAATCACCCTTATCTGTTGCACATCTTTCCCATCTCTATCTCTCTGTCTGTCTGTCCTGTACAAGTCCTTCTCTCCTTCCTTTGTGTCTGTCATACAGCTCATCGTAAGCTTTCTGTTTGGCCTTTGCCACCTCCCTCTTCACTCTGCGCTGCACTTCCTTGTACTCCTGTCTACTTTCCTCAGTCCTTTCTACATCCCACTTCCTTTTAGCTAACCTCTTCCTCTGGATGCAGACCTGTACTTCCTCATTCCACCACCAAGTGTGTTTATCATCTTTCCTCTTTCCAGATGACACACCAAGCACCTTCCTACCTGTCTCCCTGATTACCTCTGCTGTAGTTTCCCAGTCATCTGGAAGCTCTTCCTGACCACTTTGCATGTCTCAACTTCTGCCTAAATTCCTCTCAAGTTTCTTCATTCTTTAGCTTCCACCACTTGGTCTTCTTTTCTGACTTTCCTCTCTTCTTCTTCCTGACCACCAGAGTCATCTTACACACCACCATGCGGTGCTGTCTGGTTACACTCTCTCCTACCACCACTTTACAGTCACTAACCTCTCTTAAATAACCTCGGCTACATAGGATGTAGTCCACCTGTGTACTCCTACCTCCATTCTTGTATGTCACTCTGTGTTCCTCTCTCTTCTGGAAGTAAGTGTTGACTACAGCCATTTCCATCCTCTTAGCAAATTACACAACCATCTCTCCTTCTGGATTCCTGTCCTTTACACCAAACCTGCCCATCACCTCCTCATCACCTCTGTTCCCTTCACCAACATGCCCATTGAAGTCTGCTCCAACAACTACTCTCTCTCCTGGGGATACTCTCTATGACCTCATCAACCTCACTCCAGAATCTCTCCTTCTCTTCTAACTCACAGTAAACTTGTGGAGCAAACCCACTGACTACATTCACCATCATCCCTTCGATTTCACTTTAGGCTCATCACCCTGTCTGAAACTCTTTTCACCTCTAGAAGATTGTTCACAAACTCCCCCTTCAGGATTGTATCCTCCTCCAATACTACGTGCTTTGCTGCCTTTCCACCTCGTCTCCTGCACACACAGTACATCTACCTTCCTTCTCTCCATCATGTCTGCCAGCTCTCTACTTTGTGTGCCAACGTTAAGAGTCCCTACTCTCAGATCTAAGCTCCTGCCTTTCCCCTTCTCTCTCTGACCACGAACCCTTCTGCCTCCTCTCCTTCTTCGACCAACAGTAGTCCAATTTCCACCAGCACCCTGTAGGTTAACAGCACCGGTGGCGGTCGTTGTTAACCCGGGCCTCGACCGATCCGGTATGAAAGTGCTATGGATGACTCACATGGCTGTACTTGGCAAGTTTTACGTCGGATGCCCTTCCTGATGCAACCCTCTCTATTTATCCGGGCTTGGGACCGGCACCGGTAAATTGTTTGCTGAAATAACCCTTTTTCGACAGGCTGCAGGTCTCATATGGCTGTCTCACACAGTTTCACAATATTCTTATTAAGAACTGTTTTCAAGTTCTAGGTTCCATACTACTATGAAGTTCGAGCTGGGATTGAGTGCATTTTTAAAAAAAATTAATTAACACAACATCTAAATAAGTTACTTTTCATTGTGGATTTTTAAAATTCAGACTGTTGTGGATCAGCTGCATGTGAAATAAAGGAAGCCTCAAGTCGTGACTACAAAGAGAGCCTGCTGAGTTTAGTCCATTTGAAGAAAAACTTTTTTCGTAGCCTTTTATCATATAGTTTAGAATCATTTACCAAGTTTGTCTTCAGACATGAGCCTTGGATCAAAAGTAAATCATTGCATTATGCAAACGTCTAATGTCGTATCTTTCTTTTTGTTGATAGCAGTAATATTAGAGTGAAGAGTGATGACTGATCACACCCTGTGATTAAACCAGAGAATCAATGAAATGTTGATTAACACATTAATAAAGTCTGCAGTGTCTTATTCAACAAGCTAATTGATACAGACACTGAGGAGCCTGATTGACACATACTACAATAATTTCATCCATCTTGTAGAAATGTAGATGTCTCATACTTTATAGGTGCTCTTTGTGAACTTTTGCACTTTATGATTTTAATGTTACACAGATCATGTTTTGCATAGTTGCTGTGCTTTGTTATCAGCAGTTCTCACATTGAGGCAAAGCGTGTGTCTCATTTAATTTACTAGGCAGCTTATTATTGTTATATTTATGACATTTATAATCCCTTTAATGTTATGCAGGGTGTTTTTTTAGATACTGCGAAAAAAAAACTCATTACCTACTGGCAGAGCCTGATCTTGGCACTGCCATGGCATTTTAATATCAAATACTTCAGGACAAAGTTCAGGCAGCACCTGAAGCTCCTAATTATCTCATGTGATTCTCTGCACACATTTTTATATCTTTTATATAAGTTTTAATGTTTGCTTGTTTGGGCAAAGAGAGAAGAGCCAAGAGTCAACTCAAGTCAAAGGGCTAAAGTCCATGTGAAGTCACATGTCAAGAGTGATTTTATAAAGTATCGTCTAAAGTGATAAAGTTAATGAGTGGGGTCTGTGTCGTGTCCCCACCTCTGCACCCCCTTGTGTTTCTAGTCAAAACTTTTTACTGATATTTTAATGCAAGGTGGTGGCCCAGTCCAAAGAAAACTCCTACACCACTGCAAAGAGCCACATGACACATGTACGCTCATACTACAACAGCAAACCATGGAAATAATGATTTAATACATAGACTAAATATTTTTATCTGTATTTACTTGACTTTACCCAGCGGGACATCTGTCATCAGCTTTGAGCTTGATGAACTTTCTGTGATTGAGAGAATGACTGCCAATAAAAATCCCACTTTGTAGGACAGGTTTTATGACGTGGTCCAAGCAAAACTTTCAAAACAGGTACTATGAAATGAAAAAAAAACTTTACACAGTTTGCAGAGCCAGTCATGCTGTTGCGGGTGCAGGTAGTCTCGTTGATGGCATATTTGCCTTCTCAGCATCAGTCCTGAATGTTTAGGTCGGTGCCACTGGGCTCTTGGCTTCTCTTAAACAGGACTCATTCGAAGTGCTGCAGTTAATACCCAACATTCCCTGTGTGGTGCCCAACACGGCCCAGATTCTGAGCTGCAGAAGTTCACTTTGAGATGACCAGCACAGCTAGTGTCTCCAGATAACAACAATGATGAGTTGGTAGAAGACGTGTTCCTCTGGCTCGATTATGAATCCTCTAGAATTTACACAAAGACACTTTTCACTTTGACCCCATTCTGCTTATTATATGCAGTATAACGGTGCAACATGAATATTTATTGTGATGCTTCTGTCTCGGCCTGGTTTTTCCTTTTCCTTTTTTAAATCTCAGTGGGGCTAACCTGGTTAAAATAAATTATGTAGTTGATTTGCCTTTAATTAATAATAGAACGAAGTGGAGTTCAGGTTTAAATGAAATATGAAGATCAGTAGAAAGATTATTTCACTATAGATATGTTGACATAAAACAGTAGAAAAGGCTTCAGAGGAAAAAAAGTTGCACTGTACCAGTTTTGACAAAGTTATCTTTTTATATGTCATAACATTTTCTCTTGCGGATAAATACATATAAAGATAAATTAACAAACAAATAAAACTCCAAGGGTTGCTGCATTCCGTTTCTGACATATTTTATCAAATACGCTTGAAGTGCTGCTGAATATGAGATGACCATTGTTATTGATCCGCAGTCTGTTAAAGGAGATCTGACAGAGCCGTCCCCGTTTCCCTGTTTTGTATGTCTGTCTGAAATATACTTGCAGAAATCCTCACTCAAAGATTCAGATTTGAGTTTTGTGCAAATCCGTTCAAGGTATTGTTTATTTCTCAGGCATTTCAAGGCATTTGAAATCTTTTTGTAGCGATGACGATTTTAAAAAAAATTTGATTATGAGCTTCTTTTGTCTTGAGTTCATTTTTGTTTGTCGGACCAGAGCATTTAGCAGCAGTGATAACACTGAAGTGTAGTTTGGAACATTCCAACAATATATGTCCAAAAGGATACAAAAAAAAATCTGACAAATTAATTGCATTAAAAAGACACTGTGTGTAGGCACCAAAATGTTAGTTATGTCTCTTTGCCCAAGTAGGCTGAGCACACACGGGGCGTTTTGTAAGAAACAAATGATGGATGTTCCCAATGACAGATACACTATAATAATAAATAATTCATTTCATTTATGAAGCACTTTGCATTTGTGTGCAAATATCAATGTGCTACACAAGCTATAAATCTTTTGATCCTCACAGGAGTCACAGCAACAGGTCTTTTTGTTTAGGTACATGCTCATCTACAAAGTAATTCATGTCAAATATAGGCATACGCAGACAGTCTAGCCAGTGATGACAGAGGGACATTATATCATGAAAAAATCTGTGTCATTTTGACACTAACTGCGTCATCTTTATGCAATTTCACAAAAACACAAACCTTTGTTTAGACTTATTGATATGATGACTACGCTGGCATTAAACATAAAGCTACGTTTTTTCTGGCTGATAATTCACATAGCTTTACCACAAATTACTCCTAGACTGATTGCCGAACTGGAACTAGATAGTCCCAAGGGAAGAGAGGGGGGGGATGGTGGACACGATCTGAGAGCAAAGCCTTGTCACCACTTCTGGGATTAACTGTGGCAGAAAAGCTCATTTAACCACAGACTAATTCTGCAGAACAGGAAGACAGAGCACTCCAGGCATTTTTGGTGCCTGCTGTCATCAGACCGTGAAGCCAATTCTGTGTAGCGTTTGAACAAAAACAGTTCTTCATCACAGAGCTCGGACTTAACTGACTTTCTATGAGAAGACCGGAGACCAGAGACCTGTCTTGGGTGTCCCCTGCCAGAATAGGCTCCAGCCCCGCAAGACCCTGAAAGCTATTGGTCCCTCTGAGGCAACACACACATTGTCAGTCATAGTTTAACCACACGCCTTTGCCCAAAATGAATGAACATGCATCACTATCGTAACAATAAACGGGAAATATAATTTACTAATAATCCTTCCTCTGTCCTTAGCAAATGTCAGAAGAGGGTTTTCCAAGAGCAGAAGTTGCAGCTAGCTCGTGAACTGCAGCTAGTAAAGTTCACTAAAGAATGTAAGTGAGCAGTACTGTGGGATTTGATAATAACAGGCTCATTGATGAAGTTCCCGCAGTTCTGTGTGGATCATGAGCGTGTCTGTGTTTCTGGTATTTTTTCTAATCTACTGTCATGGCGAATTCCCCTAAACAAACAGGAGGCTGGGTAACCACATGATACCGTCACACCCGAGACGCAAGATTCACACCTTTGTATGTCCGAATCAAACGCCCCAAACCTCTGCAGGCAGATAGTCTGTATCTCCTTCTCTGAATCTCTGAATGTCATAACTGTCCTGTTTGGCTCAGCTCCATCAAAGCACCACGTTGGTCGGGCGTTGTGTCGCAAACTCGTGGCTTTCCAACAGAGTGAGATACTGAAACTGTAAATCCATGGAAAATGGTCAAGAAGCAGATTTACTGAGTTTTTACTCAAAGGACACGATAAGCTTTGTGGATGCAGTTGAGAGTAGATTTTGTCTTTGAGAGGGGAAAAAGACAACCACAGAAACTCCTAGCCCCCTAAAATCTTCCTGTCTCCGTGACCAAATGCATTTTAATCTCTCTCCTCCTCTTCTTGTAACCATTTTTATCTTTTCTATGGCTGCAATCAACCGTTTGGTGATTTCCATAAGGTGGGTTTGTCTTTTCATTACATTTTTCTTTGTTCGATAAAAATAAAAAAGCTGAGCTAAAACAATTTTTTTGTTTTGTTTTTCTGTTTCTGTTTCTGTTGTTCTGTTTGTCTTTGGAAAGTCGGAAAGTATATACTGAATCCACTGAGTCTCACCCAGCTGAACATTTCGTGCATTGTCAGAGTTACTTAAAAATGTTATGATGCTGATATTAGCAGACGACCTTTTTATTTGTTAATGACATCTAAAAACTGTCCAAATCCAAAAATTGTCTAAAATAATAGGCCTACATCTTCTTTTTGGACAAGTACATTAGACCGTCAAGTAAAAAGCTTAATGTCAGGCCCTGCCTGTATTTTGACCAAAAACTTGTATAAACACAAACATTGTGTTTGGCATTTAACATTTTTAGATGGACAATGAACATTCCTAAAAGTTTCCCGAGCCTAAAACTTTCCCAAATTTGCAAATTGGAGCAAAGTTAATAATTATTTTTTTCAGTAAATTGTTATTTTTCAATATTAACTGAAGTTGAATACATTAATATCTTTTAATTATATTAATATCACACAGCATCCACTTGTAGAAATGAACCTTTTACTTTATTATTTCGGTTTGACTTTTTCTGAATTAGTTCTTTTCCAGGTTCTTTTTTACAGAAGGATCTGTACTTCTACAAATATTCTTCACTCAGGTAGAGTGAAGAATATTTGTACTTTTGCAACATCTGCCTGTAACTAACAGTAAATTTTGCAGCATGATGGGGACAGCGCTTACAGACTCGACTGTCTAACGCTCTGTCTTTCTTACAGAATCCACAAACAGGATCATCCGGTGTTTAATGTCTGTACCTGTTTGGTGCATTTTGTACCTTCATCCATTAAATGACAAAACCACATAACACATGTGTGCGTGTGCTGACTGGTGGTAGAACGACATCCACATTTGTCAAATGGTATTTCGCTGTGTCTTGGCACCAAATCGGACATGACAACGAGGAGAAACTGGTTTACTCATCTGTGACCAGTGTGAGATGAAGGTCAGCAGTCTTTAGCATCATTCACTAATGCTAAGGTTAATGAAGAAAAGTCGTGTTACCTCATGGAAGTGGTCTGAGTTTGGAACAGACCACTGTGTGTTGGTCTCTGTAGGATCTGATACTCCCTCCTGTCCCAGTTCCCAAACCACAGCTAAAAACACAAGCTGCGTCGCTTTCCACTGTCACCCTGCATGACAAGCGAAAATTTAAAAAACTTAAACGTAAATGCTATTGTGAATATGCTTCTCCAGTCCCAGACCACCAGTGGCACTCTGTGTCTTTAAAAGAATGCTTAGTGACTTGCTTGCAAGTGCTGTCTTTATTGTTAAGGAGAACCTGAGCACGCATACATTTGCACAAACGTGTTACATTGAAATTTGTCCTCTGCATTTAACCCACCCATCGGGGGGGAGCGTCGGGCAGCTAGCAGTGGGTGTCTCCACTCAGGGATACACTGGGTGGGTAGGCTGAGATTTATTTTATGGGTAGGCTGGGATTTTTAACCGTTCATATACCATCCAGCTGCTCTACGCATTGAGCTACCAGGCTGCTCACAACAATCAAGTTTATTACTTCCTCTGCTGCCAAATTATCCGATGAAATGCCCCCAAAATTGCAGTGAGAACATTCACACAGCTATTCTGACACAGGAAGGATGGCAGGTTTCACACCCCGAACCCTCATGCTGCAAGGCAGCAGTTCTGATTAAATGATTTTCTCATTAAGAAAATAATTTAAGATACACAAAAGAAGAGAGTTCTGGGGTCTGTGTAGTCAGCTGTGATTTGCTCAGAATTGTGTAACTGTGTGTGTGTGTGTGTGTGTGTGTGTGTGTGTGTGTGTGTGTGTGCACTTGTGTAATGTGTGGGAGTGGGGACCTGTATCAGACAGTGGAACATGTGGGAGCAGGAAACGAAGGGTGTGGGAAACTCACAGACATGTTCTTATCTCTCTTGATACACACACAGGCTACCAGTGATTTCCAGCTTGAAGTTATTTTCTCATCTTTGCTCTATCGATTTTTTCCACGTAGCATGTAGTATAGTGTGCTCTGTGCAGTCGAGGTGCTCCAGCTTTACCTCTTCTTAGCTTTTAGCAGCAGTGCTGTGACACGTACGGTCGCGTGTGTGAATGTGCTGCAGGTTCTGTCCGTGTGACCGTGCAGAAGTCATCATCCGACAGATTCTTGCCTGCGGACGCTCACTGTTAGTGACATGAGAGATTGATTAGAAAGAAAATCATAGTGAGAGGACAGTCTCACTTTTGTTTCAAGTGAGGTGTAGCTGCCCTCGTGCAGTTGAGGCTACTTGACTGTGTTCACAAAAGTGGCAGGTTACAATGGTTCAAGGGCACCGAAAGCATATATGCACTTCCCTCCAGCATAATGGATTGTGTACAGTGGGTGTATTGGCCCCCCAGTCCCCCAGGGCCTCCTGTTTTTGCTTCATAATGCTCCAGATGGATGACAGGCCAGTTTATCACCCTGACTCCTTTTCTACCGTAAACCTGCTCCAGACCCTGTATATATCATTTAGCACTGAGGGGCCCCCACCACACTATCACAGATACATGCCTTTGCACTGTGCACTGTTACTACTCCTGTTTAGCATGGAGAACACGACGTTCGTCATTTCTAAATTTCATATTTTGACTCATCGGGTCACAGGATAGTTTTTCATTTTACCTGCGTCCATTTTAAATGAGCTCCAGCTCAGGATCTGTATACATGGTAAAGTTTGAGCCTAAAGACCAGCTATGACAGTGGTTGCTGGGATGTGCCTGAATTCATGCCGTCATTTTCATTTTTTTTAACCGTGATGAACCTCGCCCCATCCTTATAGGCTTTTTCTACTCAATCATGATATTGACCTATTGCCAATTAACCTCATTACATGTGAGAATTATTTATGTATTTACTATTACACAACTTTCAAGTCCTTTGTTATCTCTGACCCTTTTTTTTTCAGTCAGTGTTTGTTTTAAATCATTAGCAAATTGTTTTTTTAATAATTTTTTTTACATTTCGTGTGGATTCTTTTGTAAACTGGGTTGAAGAAAAAATCATCTGTCATTGTAACACAGAAGGAAGTACAAGAGCAACATCAGAAACAAAGTCCAGCTTTCAGGCAGAGTCGAAACCAGCCCAGAGCCTCAGCTGCGGTTTGGTTTCAGTGTCCCTTGAACGACATTAGGAGGCAGCAGCTCAGCTGTGATTAGACTGACGACAGTCCTCTTTTTTCTCCATATGAAGTATGATAATTATCAGTGGCACAGATCTGCTCTGGGGTCACAAACTGCTGTGGTCAAAGTGCAGGATGGAAAGAGACCTACGTACGTGATGGGATTGCCAGACGAGGGGTATTGTGCTGTTTTGGCCATAACACACAAATTAGTTGGCTGTCAGACAACATTGGGCCATCGGTGAGGGTCCGGTGCCCTAGTTGTTTGTGCTGCGAACCACTGGCACCAGTTTGTTCCCAGTCAGCAGCATGTTCGGATTGGACAATTCGGATTGGCAGTTGCATGAAAAGAGAAGCTTGTAGTGAGGTTCACAACTTCTTGTAAGACAAATCCTCGATTACTGTAAGTAACTGTGAGCTGTCTGTGGTGAGAGTGGCGTGGAAATGATGAGCCAACTGCTTTGTTGGTCAGGGTTGGAAGGGTTATTACTAAAAGCAGAAAACAGGACAGTCTCCAATGATAAAGTCTAACTTTTTCTTGAGCGAACAATTAACTACAGCCCTCTCCCACTGCGGACATTTGTCTGTCAAAGTTATGTTTTTATACAGCGATGTTCTGAATACATATTTGCAGACAATAGCAACTCGATCACCTTCTCTGTTTCAGTTTGCAAGTTGCAAACAGGTTGATGCTGATCATATATTAATCCAACACAAAGCTGTGGTTTGGGAACTGGCACAGGAGGGAACATCAGATCCAACATGCTAACCGTTGTTATGGTTATTGTGAGAGGGTTGGACAGATGGGATAAAGGCCGGCATTAAGAAAATCTTTGGCTCGGCTTTACTTTTCACAAACTGCTGCTCTGTGCACTCTGCTCACTCACCACAGTGCTCGAGGAAGCTTGCTGGTGACGGGTTCGTTCTGTTGATAATTGTAAACGTGGAAATACAGTTATTGAGAACCGATTTTTATTTGCTCAAGAAAAAATAACTTTCCTGTGCTGTCCTTGCTCTGGTATAAAGGCCAAATAACGGCTTGTTACTGTTGTTGCAGTAAAATGCTCCCAAAAGACAAATGTTTTACATCAAGTGGCAAAGCCCCTATAATCTCATCCATCAAAACCTGTGGAAGTCGTTGACGTCGTTAAAGAGCCAGCGTGTGCTTGTTGGAGCTGAATAGCACGTGCAAAATGACATAATTTTAGCTCAAGGGCCTCTAACGCTTGATGTGTTTGACTCGGTAAAAAAAAGCTCTGGGGCGTTTCCCAAAACCAGTGGTGGTAAAAAATGGAAGCTGTTCCAGTATTTTATATAATTTTATCACTGTCTATAAACCACTAATAAATACATGTGCTGATCAGGAAGCAACCTCAGTCAGACTTTAAAGAGCAGATAAAACTGCAGTCAGTCCGTGTACGCTGATGGTGAAGTGTGTGATATGTCAACAGGAAGCAGACCAGAACCGAAACGCCACCTCTTCTTCTTTTTCGTCCCCTGGGACCAGACCCCTTGAACCCTTTGACACGCCGAGGACACAGACACAGCTTTAGTTCACAGTTACATTTTGTTGGGCTATTAAGAATACTTTTTTTATTCGTGTGCAGCATATTTGAAGCACAAACAACTTATCGCATTTTTACTTCTACCATTGTTTCCTTAACCTCCCGACTCTTTCTTTCTTTCCCTTTGTCGTAGTGGAATTCCTGGGAAGAAGTGTGGAACCATCATCTTCACAGCCGAGGAGCTCAGTAACTGCCGGGTTAGTGTAACGTCCCACACAGCACACTCGTTCTCCAGGCGTACACACAAAAACACACACGTCCGAGACAGTGCTCTAAAGGTTACGCACTAAAGTCTGAATTCATGAAAGTCACGTTCAGTGTTTCCAGTTTTCACATTGCAGGCGGAATTTCAATTGCAGCGCAGGCTTTAAAATGCGCATCAAAAGGGTGGGAAAGTGAATTTGTACTGTACCTGAAATTGCTCACAAATGATTTATGCTTTCTCACTGTTCGCTGTCCTTGTACTGGTCGATAAATAATAGACAATCAAATCAAAGAGAGAAGATTTTATTGTATGAACTTTTGAATGCAAACAAATTCAATCATCCTCATAGCTGTGATAGTATGAATACTAAGGAGACACTTTGCTGTGATGTATTCAGCTTTGACAACGCTACACTGATGTGGAATTATTGATGAAGATGTAAATATACAGTCTTTGTTGTTGTTCTCCCAGGACATAGCTACCATGCAGTTCTGTGCCAACAAGCTGGACAAAAAGGACTTTTTCGGCAAGTCGGACCCTTTCCTCGTCTTCTACCGGAGTAACGAGGATGGCACGTATGTTTGCATTTTTGTTGCTGTCGTGTTTGTCCGTTGGTTTCACGGTAGATCCCGGTACAGTCGTTCGCTCATTCCCTCAGCCAAGGCTCCTCTGACAGAACTCATCCGTCATTCAATCCAGAACTGCCAGTAGATGTCTCTGTTGGATCCAGTCCCATGAGCAGTCTCAAAGCTTCTCGCCTATCAGTTTGAAGAAAGGCTAATAGATTTTCTTGTCACTGACAGAAGCTACTAATCTCTACTTACTGTAGCTTTCAGTCTCGCCGACACAGATCACCCTCGCTGAGCCGCTGCCGTATCTGCTGTCTCCAACTGAAGACTTTAACACTCTGTTTATTATCTGTGTGAGCTTCCTTGGAATTCCCACACTGAGAGCGAAAATACCCTTCACTTAGTGAATCTTTATGTACCGTCAATCAAAACACTGTGGAAATGCTGTCCTTTAACACAATTTCAAGGTGCGCTTCCACAAAAAATACTCACATTTTTCTGTAAATCATAAAGCTAAAGCAAAGAGCCAGAGAAAAATGACAGGGCCTTTAAACTAATATTTATTTGTACAATGATTTGATCAGACAGAGGCATGAGAACAGACACTTATAGAATTTGACCTCGCGCATGAGCTGGCTTTGTGTCCATAATTCTTACTATCCTGGTCAATCTGGGCTTCAATTTCCTCTTCAGACACGTCCAAGGAACCGGAACTTATACTTCTTCATATTTTCAGTCACAGGAACATGAGACCGCTTGGAGCTGGTATCTTTGACAAGCTTTTGTGTAAATGTCTTTCTGATATATTCAGACATCTCTCTTGTTCACTTTTTATGGTCCCTGGTCAGTGTGGTGCACACGACAGCAAACGGCAGAGCGACTACTTATTTTCATTAAAATACATGGAATGAATGACACCACAAGAATGAAATATCTCCGTAATCTGTGCTTTTTTTTTGTGATAGGATACAAGCAAATTTCTTGTCTCAACCATATGTGACTAACATTGTCGAAACATTGTGCCTAAACCGAGAAGCATGATTCTTTAGTCAGCTACAGCTGATCTACATGCATTGGTTTATTTGTGAACCAAGCACCATCTAATGGTGCTGCTCTTCAGTTTAATAGACATGTTTACTGTAGACTCTAGACACCCGTCCATCAGGACCAGGAGTAGGGGGGCTGTCTGGAGACATGCGGGAACCCGGCTGGCAACTGACTGGCAATTCTGAGCGGATGGGGCTTTTTTGACTCATTTTCTAATCATCTTCCTTCATCCTGGATTTCTTCATATCAGAAGTAGCCACTTTGTAACTTTTAATCCCTGTGTTGAGTTGCCTCTTTGTGTTTCCAGCTTCACCATCTGCCACAAGACTGAGGTGATCAAGAACAATCTGAACCCTGTTTGGCAGCCATTTACCATCCCTGTTCGAGCACTCTGTAATGGAGACTATGACAGGTGAGGGGACGGTACTTTAATCAACTTAATTAATAATATTAAATTAGCTCGAAATCAGGTCTGAACAATTAAACAATGATGCACAATCAAGAAGACAAATATACACAATACGATCAGGGAGCGTGCTGAGTAATGTGGACTTTGTAGTGGGGGGTCACAGGATAAAGTCCAAATAATTTCTCTCTGTTGTGCTTGGACATTTGTGTTCTCTGAATCACCACCTCCGGACAAAGTGAGGAGAATGTCAGGATTCCAGTGCGTGTGTGAAAGGGGCTGAAGCACTCTATAACAAGTACGTTGCTTTAGCAGCAGCCTACAGGCCTTTTTATGAACAGGCCTATTTTTGTTCATCTCTTTGCTATCAGTAGATTTGGCAACTGAATCTAGGAGACCAGGTAAATGCACTAGTAATAAGATCGCGAAGACAGGCTGCGTTCGCCTCAAATTTTGAGAGAAAATGATCTCACCGCATGAATGCTGACAGAACTGCAGTCCTAATTCAGACCTACACACCACAGCTTCATGTATATTGCCCATCGAGTAGATAATGTTATGGACCTAATCTGTAATGGGGTTTGAATTTAGGTGGATGATGAATAAAATCGGCAGAGATTTGGACTCTGTAGTGATCAGAATAATGCCAGCAGTCGGCCGTGCTGTCAGCCTCGGGCCAGTGCTGGTGTTATTGAGACCAACGTGGAGTCAACACAGCAGCAGCCACATAAATAGGCGACATATTGCACTGATATTCGAAAAACCAAATCATGTCAACTGGACTTTCGCTGCTTATCCAAGCAGCTCCTTCAGTCTGTGGCTGGGGAACCCATTTATACCCCCACAGTGGGCCTCTGCTCCACACTGGCCTTAATCAGCTCGTTCACAGGGGTGGAGTCTTCATAGTCTCAGCTCAGAATTGGAATTGTCATTAAAAAAATCCCAATAGCTTTTGTAAAATAAATTCTTTGTCTTGATTTATAGTATTTGAAAGATACTCAGATGCGGCCTGGTAACTCAATGGGTAGAGATGCTGGAGGGCAAAACAGACAATGCGGGATCAAATCCCAGTGACCTAATCCCAGCCTACCTGTAATCCCCAGCCTCCCCACCAGGTGTATCCCTGAGCAAGACACCCAGAATGTATTTGCAAATGTATATGTGGTGAATGAAGGTTCTTCTTCTAAGATGTATGTAGAAACCTCTTCCTCCTGACTGTTTCTTTTTCTCCCCTCACTTCTTTCTCTGTCAACATCACCTCTGCCTGTCTCACGTTTGCTCTTCCATCTCATCTCCTTTCAGGACAGTCAAGGTGGATGTCTATGACTGGGACCGAGACGGGAGGTAAAGTCTCGTATTCGCTATCTTTCTTGCTTTTGTTCTTTTAGGAAGTTCAGTTCCTCATGGAATCTTTCATATATCACGTCTTGTTCTAATTCACCCGAGGTGGAGTTGAGACCAGCTCTTTTGGCCTTCCTATTGTTAGACATATGAACAAATGGAGGGTTCCACCAACTTGGCACATATAGGAGATAAACCAAAAGCAACTTTCAGCCAACGGGTGGGGGGTGGAGGTGAGGGGAGCTTGGAAGGTTCCAAGCTCTCTCACAGACTTCACTGAAAGTGTGGGTATTTTGATGCTGTCTGATCTTAAATTCAGTCTCTGGTGTTTTTCCTGGACCTACTTTTTCAAAGTCCTTTCTCTGCAAGACCTGAGGAAACTAAACTCAGAACTAGATAAAGAAGTAAACATTAATATTTATGAAATGTATTTTAAAGGTTTAGTTTGTTTATGTGATCTGAATTCTCTGTCTTCCTCACGTTTCCTGCCTTTTTACAGTTTCTACCTACCCTACTGTTGTAGGGTTGGGAGTATCGCCCAAATGTCTCTGAGGAGATTTTCATTCTGTCACAGCTCTACTGAGATAAAGTTACATGCAAAAGAAAATGCTGGGACACGAGGACACTTTTAATGACAGTGTAGCAGAGACAGCACAGAGATGAGACTTACACCCACACACGTAAATGTATGTAAATTTCTACTTACTGGTTGCATCTTAATGCACATTAGTTGTCCAGACAAGTAGCAGTTTCAGCAAATTGTCTACTATTTATATCAGAATCAAATGATGCTTCCTCTCGACAAGAAAAAACGTAACTGAGCAGCTGAGGAGAGACACGAGAATGGATACATTCAGAAAGTGTATATTATTGTCGTGATGTGCACGACAGAAGTGATGCATGTTTAGTGACTAAGAGGCTTTGGCGGATAGGACATTTTTCATGTAAAGGGGATTATCTTCCTATGCACAGTGATGATGGTGAAAAGGAGGGTAAAGATATAGCTGGAGTAGATGTAAACTGAGCACGAGTATGAAGAGCTTTGAAGGAACCGTGTGATGATGATCCCTGAAGATGCTGATGGAGCAGTGGTCTGATGGTGAAGGACCTCAGGAAAGCTGATGTGATGACAACTAGTGATCAAAAAAGGGGCCGGACGAGGGGTGATTCGACCCAACACTAAAATGAAAGCTAAAAACCCAGAGAGAGATTGACAGCTGTGGGATGCAGACTGAAGCAGAATCTGATGGAAGGGGATACGGAGACAGAGAGGACGATTGGTCAGAGAAGAGGGCCTTCCTGATCGGACCTTTACTTGGTGACACTAGGGTAGACAACACAGAGGAGGGCTTCCATTACTTTAGAGGATGTGATCTGCAAAGACGCTGTTTCAAAAGCCTGTGACTAGTTTGGGCTTTTGTGGACATGACAACAGCATAATGTGACAAAGTATAGGCAAGCATTAATAAATGACTTCTACGTCAGAGATATCAGACTCTACTTTTCAGAATATGCAACCCAACTCATTGTGCAGGTGCTGGTCATGTCTTGTCTCAGTTGCTGCAATGACCTGTTGACAGGGACTCCCGACTTGCACAGTCGAACCTCTCCAGTTGATCCAAAATGCTGCCAAAATGCAGATTAGTAACTGGGTGGTGCTAGGGCACATGAGACACAGCTCCAGAACAATGGCATGTTGGTCTAAATGCTGCACAAAATGCAAACCATGGCAGCGTTGTTGCACCCTTGCCTTGTGCTTGCAGCTTGTCTAGCTGTACGTGAAATGTTTTCGTCCACCACATTTTCCATAATTTCAACATAAAACTGATGCTTTGAGGTTCTGCTAACACTCAGTCTCTGTCCAATCTTTTTCCAGCCATGACTTCATTGGAGAGTTCACCACCAGCTATAGAGAACTATCCAGAGGCCAAAGTCAGTTCAATGTCTATGAGGTAAATACAAGTTAAAAAGCAAATAATTAAAATAATCAGCAAGAGTTTTCTAAAAAAAATGGGATTGGCAGCAAAGTGTTGTATGATATACAGTATTATTCATTTAAGTAGTCTAACACTTTTACGCCATGTTTTCCCTCACTCATCTGAGGGCGATATATTCTGACAACCACCCACAGCAGCTCAGAAAATAAGTACAAAATGACTTCACATTTCTGCTTTCATTCCAAACCACATTCCTTTTTTCATGTCTTGTGGTCAAGGTTTTGAATCCTAAAAAGAAAGGCAAGAAGAAGAAATACGTCAATTCAGGCACGGTAAGAGCATTTCGAGCACATTTCACCAGCAGCTGTCAGATGTTTCAGCAACATGATTCGTACCAGCAGTGACATGTCGCAGCAGTAAACGAGAGTGTTTACAAGGCTCTGTGTCATTATCTATCACTGCTCTGTGGTTTGTCTCCCTGCTTCACTCTCTCTGCCTCTTTAAGGTGACCCTGCTGTCCTTCAAGGTCGAGTCTGAACACACATTCGTTGACTTCATCAGAGGAGGGTAAGAGCTTGTGTGCTTCTTATTTAGCCGTGTAGAGTGGGAAGGAGACTCCTACATTAACTGTCTATAGCAGGGGTGCCCAACCTCCGGGCCGAGGACCGGTACCAGTCCGTGGGTCAATTGGTACCGGGTCATACAGAAAGAATACATAACTTACATTATTTCAGTTTTTTTATTGGACAATGTTTTATTTGGGAAAATGACCGGATTCTCTCTGTCACATCTGTCTGTGACTCACTCTTGACGCATGCCAAGATGCATGTCTCGGTCACGTGTCACCTTTTTTCAGCCTCTGGTTCCGTAACCAGGGTAAGGGACCAAGCATCCCGAAAAAATCCAGAAAAACACACACACAGGAGCAGAGACAGAGGTTTTCTTTAGCCTGCGAGCCGACACTTTAACGAGAGACCGTTAAAATTGGATACACGGTAGATTCACGTTTATTATTATATTTAGAAAATACCAGTTTGTATGCGGGTCGTATCATTTTATATTGTTGTATTTATCGACCAAACCTTACAGGCCAGTCCATGAAAATATTGTCTGACGTTAAACCGGTCCGTGGCGCTAAAAAGGTTGGGGACCCCTGACCTATTGGAAGTCAGTTAGAATCAGAATCAAAAAACAGTTTATTGCCAGGTTAAGACAGTTAAGAACACTTAACAGTACTAGGAGTTTGTTATGATTCAAACACAGAATCTACGGAAATAAAAGGTTCAAAGGTGTGACACAATATGAAATATGTACAGTACTAGTATAATGCAATAAAATTAGAAATAAGATAAGTGAATGCACAATGTGGAGGGGGGGTTATCTGGGGGGGATTTGGCAACTGTTCAGCAGGCTGACTGCAGTGGGGAAGAACCTGTTCTTTTCTTAAGAGCCGTAGCCTCTTGCCAGTGGGGAGGGGCTGAGAGAGTGCGACTGCTCGTCTCAGGGTCCTAGAGACGTACAGCTTGAGGAGAGATGGAGGTTGAAGCCGATCACCTTCTCAGCTGCTTGGCCTTGTCCTTGGCCGTGGCTGCAGCGAACCAGCCTGTGATGGCAGATGTAAGAATGGATTCAGTGATGGCATTGTAAAAGTTCAGCAGCATATTTACAGGGAGGTGGAACTTCTTTAGCTGCCGTAAGAAGTACAGCCTCTGCTGAGGCTTCTTGGTGAGGGAACTGATGTTCTGCTCCCACTTGAGCTCCTGGGTAATTGTGATGCCCACGAAGCGAGGATGCCCAGAGGATGACAGGGGGAGTCAGGGTTAGACAGACGGGGAGCGCAGTTCGCAATACGTGTCAGTACAGGTGCACAGGCACACCTGAGCACTTTCCTATTTGTTACGCGTCCTTGATCAAAATAGCCAGTAAATCTGCGGTAGAAGCCAGAAAGTTCGGGAATAAATCCACAGGGGTAATAACTCTGATGTTATGAAGAACCACCAGAACAGGGGCAGAAAACTGAATTAAAACACAAAACAAAACAGAGTTTTGTGTTTTGTGTGTCTCACAGAGACACACAAAAGATATGGTCTTTTTTTTTGTCTGACACTTTAACTAAAAGAAGTGGAGCCCAGCACAGTTAATGAATTACAGTCTTCGTCCATTTTGGACTCATCAACCATGTATGTACTCAGTGATGATAACCGATTTACTCCTCTTCCAGCTACTGCCCGGACCCCAGACCTTTTGAATGATAATGGAATAAACTGGGATGTCATAACAAAAAGAAAAGTGTTTGTCTGTGTTTACAGGTTGTCTGTGTTTACTATTTGCTTTTGGCGCTTTGATAATTACTCTCCATGGTAAAAATGCTTTTTGGCTCACTGCGTTTCAGGAAGCCAAAATAGCTTCAATGGCCAGCATTGATCCTGGCCACTCAAAGGCCAACAGTGCCAAGATGGATGATTTGTGTTTGAATTTTTGAGATTTTTAATTTTGCCTCAATTTGAAAAAAAAAAATCACCTTTTTAAATGCTTGTGTGACCAGACTTAAACCAGAGCCTCAGGCAGATTTTACATAACTGGACTTTCTCGTTTTAATCTGAACAGCTGGCACAGTTGTACCATCTTTGTTATGAATGATAGTGACGTGTCCAATCTCCCACCAGGACACAACTCAACTTCACTGTGGCCATAGACTTCACGGCATCCAACGGTAGGACAGCGTTTGTCTTTGTGCTTGCTGGAAATGCATCATTCCCTTCTTGGGTTGAGAAAAGAAAAAATTTGACAACATAAATGTCACATCACAATATTTATTTTTCTCTCCTTTCTCTAGTGGAATTTGTCTTTACTGTGATTACATTTATTGCAGCTGATTTAAGCTCTAACTGACTCTAACCACACATACAGTTACATTTAAATTATAAATTTAGATGCTCCATGTCACAATCTCCTTATTTCATGTCTGCATGTATATCTTTTTGGAAATCAAAGTAAAAAAAAAAAAAAAGTATGAAGAAAATGATTTCGGAATGTAAATTAATGATTAACATGTTACTATTTTGCTTTATGGAGCTTTATGGAGTCTTTGTTTTTTGAGAGACCAAACGGTTTGGCATGTCAATATTGCCACCTTTTTGGTTTGTTTTATTTAATTCTTGTGTTGTGTGTGTGTGTCTGCATGTTGGGTGGGCTTGCGCTTCCTTCGCTGCAGGTAATCCATCCCAGCCCACCTCTCTGCACTACATGAGTCCGTACCAGATGAATGCATATGCCATGGCTCTAAAGGCTGTGGGGGAAATCATCCAGGATTACGACAGTGACAAACTCTTCCCAGCATACGGCTTTGGAGCTAAGCTTCCCCCAGATGGCAAGATCTCTCATGCCTTTCCACTGGTAGGTGACACTTAGAGACTGTTTGCATACGAGTCCAGGATATATGTACGTCAATGATGTCCTACTTCTATTTTGGATTTTTTTCATTACAAATTAGAATCAAAACAAAAAAGTATTTTGTGTAGTAACAGTATCCATCAGATTGAAAGATCTTTGACCCTGAACAATAAGTTTGAGAAACGCCTTCGTAAACCAATACAAAATCTCCAAACTAACAGCCTCATTTGCATTGCTTAATTCGTGGGATTTAGAGAAAAGGTTGTGATGTACCCGAACCAAACAGTTAAAAGAAAAAGTTAGACATCAGCAGAACATAGTGATGATTTTTGTTGTTAAAGAGCCTGATATTTTTCTCAAGTCACACGAGTTGGTGCAGAGCAAAACAAACCTGAAGAGTTTTTACAGCTCAGTTATCCTGCAGGTTACGCCATCAATACTGGACACTAAGAGGTCTCTGATGATGAGTCCTATTGTATTGTCCCATAAGTTAAAAGTATGTTCTAGTTGTTGCTGTTTAGGGAAAGTGAACACCCTGCCAGTACAATGTAACATTATTGCCACCAACATTATGGACGTACACTAACGTTACAGGAACAGTTAGTCCACTTCATCCAGAACTTGTTTACCTCTGCTTGGATGACTCTTAATCTCTTTTTGGGTATTGTTTGAACTGGAAATCCCCAGGGTCCACCCAAGGTCCAGTTTGTCCTAGTAGAAGTGAATTTGGACTAATGTATTCGCATAGTCTTCTCAACTTTGTTTCCTAGCATCTATGGGTCTCTCATTGGCTAAATTGGCTGCCATGTAAAGGAACGTTTGAAATTCACTTCAGTTCAGTGCTCACTTCACTATACGAACAGCTGCCTCTGCTGCTCCATTCCTGTGAGGCGAATCCACAGGGTGAATCTTCCAGGACCACTCAGTGCCATGTTTAGTTGTTTTCTTATTGACTTTGGATAACCCCCAAGAGATTTAGAAATCTGTAGAGATCTTTGAGGGTAAACCTAGCTCCAACAAAATTTGAGCCTGCATCTGACCACACCTTCCTTGGGTAGTCTCTTTTAGCGCCTCTGGTAAGCCAGCATGAATCCCTCAGGTTATTGGTCACTGACAACATCGGTATGCATAGCCCTTGGACCCATACAACAGAAAACAATCCCCCAGACTTTGAGTTTCACTCGTTTTCGTTCACGTCATAGGGTCCAAACAAGTCCATGGCCACAAACTCAAATAGTGCTGCTGGCTCTGGGGGCAGCTCACTCAAAATTTGCTGGCAATGCTTAGATCTAGCCTTCCTACTAATCACACAGCTGTCTAATACTTTTTTGGCTAACCTTTGTCCTTTCATCACCCAGGCCTTCTTTCTCGTTCTTAGGTGATTTCCTGCTACTCCCTCATGATTCACATAGGGAGATTCTTGTGCCACTAATAAGGATAGCTAAGCTTCATAAGGTACAATGGGTACTACAGTGTCGTTACTGAAGATATGAATCCTGCCTCCACAGACTCAAAAGTCCACAGTCTTCATCTTTGTACACTACTAACCCGTTGAGTGTTGTGTCAACAAATGTTACACCCTCCTGAGCTGCCAATAAGAGGTCTCTGAAAGCATCTTCACATTCGCTGGCTGTTAGTGCAGCTACTTTACTTTACTGCTGGTGCGACTTTACATTTTCTTTCTCCTTCTCTGGCTTGATGGTCAGTTATTTATTTCTGGCCACATCTTAGCAGCTCTCCACACCCCTGCAATAACACCAACTAGCTTGGACAAACTGCTGAAATGTCTCACATTCACAATGGACTTCACTGCATAACCAGCTGGCTTTCTCTGGACGTTGCCTTTGCTGAGTGTAGTGTCAACTCTGCCCAATACCTCAGAGTTCTTTGTTTTGAAATTATTGTCAAGAGTAAACTCCAAGTCCTTTTTTGCCTCAGCTCTTGTTATTACTGCTGAAAATGCTTTCCTTTGGAGTCGATTGACCTTTTCTCTTGCGTCAGCTACAACCCCACTTGCAGACTTTGTTGGCCACTCTTATACTGGCCACCTCAGGAACTCTTGTCATCTTTGCCATTCAGTACCCTCCCCAAAGTCTCTAGGTGCTGCTCCTCTTGTAACATTATCAGCATTGTTGAGATTGCCTGGAATCCACCACCAGTCTTTGACTGCCTTTTGGATCTCTCCAATTCAAAAAAGGTCTGGTAGCTGTAACTATCTCACTGAATTCCTCCCAGCACTGTGTGGCTGTCCACCAAGTGAAACCATTTCTCAACCTCTATGCGGCTATGTTTCTCAAAGTATTTTCTGAGTCTGGCTGCAAAAACCACGCCACAAAACTCAGCTTGGACTCTTGGACTCAACTAATCTTACAGCTATACCTCCACATGTTTCTCACCTAAGATACCTCACTGCTCTGTATGACTTGTCACTTCCTTTTGAGAATGTAATTCCCCATGGCTTTCCCTGCCAACCAGCTGGTGTAAGGCCTCTGTGGAAATGTATCTGGCCAAGCTCAGCATATTCGTCAAACAGTTTGATGACCTCCTCTCACAGACCCTTGGCTTATTCCATGTGACTTGGGCCAGTCCTCCTTTCACATCTTCCTGAAAGGCTTTCCTGACAAGATTAGCTCCTTTCTGCTTGGCAGGTGTGACTAAACCTATTGGGTCATAGAGCCCCGGTACTTGGCTCAGCAGCTCTCTTCTAGTCAGTGGGTTTGGAGTCTTTAACCTTATTCTTCTTGTTGCAGGTCTTGGCATGTCCTCATTTTACTTTTCTTTCTAGAAGTTGATTCAAAGTTGATTGAGGTCATCACATAGATCTTATCCCTCTTAACCAGATACCCTATACCCAAGGCCTTGTTGTCTTCACCGTTTATTTGATTTGGGAGAATCACTGCTTTGCTTTTCTCAGATGACAGTTTTGGTACTAAGTTCTTAGCTGTGCTTTCTGAACTCCAAGCCAAGAGGGCTCTCCCATAGGAGAGTAGCAAGTCTTCCTTCTTGATGACTAATGAGAAGATCAATTTCTTTGGGTTAATTCTTCCAATTCAATGTTTGGAAAAAATCTCTTTAGCTGCTCAGGTCTGACTACATGATCAACCTTAGCTATGTCTTTTAGACCATAGCAAACCACTTCAGGAGCTCTTATAGTACTTGTAGGAGTCTTGACTCTGATTTAGAGAAGATATCTTTTTGTACACACTTTGGTTTTCATTCCACCAACTCCTTGCAGAACCAGAGTTACACTTTAGCAGCTTTATGAGTAATGTAGTTGTTGTCTGAGGCAAGGTCTATCAGAGTTCCAATTTTCTCCCTGCATTGGCAGTGACCTTCATTAGCACCATAGTGACAGGAAACCCTGTTAGGGGTAGTCCCCTGAATTTCTTGCAGAAAAAAATTCTGCCTTTGTGCCTGTTATCCCCACATATGATCCAACATGTGTTTGCTGTAGTCTTGCTTTGTGGCTCTGGTGGAAGCATATTTTTTGTTCCACTTCTTTTATAGTCTGTCTGATGCTTCAGATTTTTCTGTCACTCCATCTGTTATCCTGAGTTGCTCAAGTCTCTCAAACATGTTCTCCTGTGTTTTCAGGAATTTTAGAAGAGCATCAAAAGCATTGTGAAACGTGACAACATTGCTGGGATCAAGCATGAATACAAGCCAGTATTTCTTAGTAAATTCTGGTACATTGCTTTTCAAGGATTTGTTTACTAGTGGATTTTTGATAGCACCAATGTTTCCAAGATCTGTAAGATCTGTGAGAGGCTTCTCCACTGTCGGGATTAGATTGTCCTTTACATTTTCTTTTATTATTTCCATAGTAACTTTTTTTACATACCGGTTCTCCAGTACTTGGAACATCTGTAATATAAGTTGGCAGTCTCAATTCTTTGATGATCTTTTCATCCACACTGTTGAGGAGTCTTTTTTACCTCTACTGATCCAGTTGGTTCTCCTAGCCTCTGCAGTCTTTCCCAGTCTTTTTCTAGGTAATTTTATAGGTTTGATCTTCACAACTGGTGTAATGGCCGCAGTCGGTTCTTCTCTGTCACCGGTGTGCTCTGTGTCCTTTGCATCTTCTGCAGTTTTCTGTAATCTAGCAAAGTCTCCTGTTCTTGCTTCAAGCTTGTTTTCCTCTGCCACTAGAAAGCCAGTTTTCTCTGTATAAGGAATCCATGGTTCCCAGTTAGAAAGAGTCTCCACTGATTTGCTAATCAGCTTCTCCATTAGAGTTAGTTGCATCTCAAAGGCTTCACGGTTCACATTATTATACTACAATATTATTATACTATACTAATATTATATTATTTCTCTTTCCACTTTCCACTCAGCCCAACCGGTCAAGGCAGATGGCCGCCCACCCTGAGCCTGGTTCTGCTGGAGGTTTCTTCCGTTAAAGGGAGTTTTTCCTCTCCACTGTTGCCTATAGCTGCTCAAGGGGGATTTGTGGGTTTTTCTCTAAATGTTTGTATAGTCTTGACTTTATTATGTAAAGTGCTTTGAGATGACCTTGTTGTAAATTGGCGCTATATAAATAAAGTTGAATTGAATTGAATACAATGTAGTCTGCATACTTACAGGCTCTTTGCACTTCTGTCACTTCTTCTAGCCCATAGTCTTCCCACAGGAGGGGTTGAAAACAAATTTTATAATGCATAAAACCTTGTTCCACACTCAATGGGTACCTTCTCAAACTTAAGCTCAAGCTCCTCAAGCAGTACCTCAGGCACTGCCATAAGATTCCATGTCCACCAACAAAGCAGTCCTGTACTCATCATTGGTGTCAATGACCCTCTTTGTAGAAGCAGAAAGTTTCATGAACTTCTCTTTAAGCTCTGACTTGCTCATATCTCTTGACCTCCGGATGAGAAAGTTGGCTTCTCTTGTGAAGCAGCTCTTTGCTGTAGTCCGTTCTCTTTCATTCGTCACATGACAGCCAGGGCGCTCTGTGGTGAGCAGCAAATACTACAGTTCTCTCACGAGTCATTCATCTGGAAAGTTCTTTCGTTCATTTGTCACGTGACAGCCACCAAGTCACTGTCGCGCTGTTAAACAACAATGGCGAGGAGGACGTGGGACACAAGTCACTTTATTGTGGTGTGTATTTGCTTTGTTTTCACATGGTTTGAATTGCTTGTGGCATTTTGTGTAATATAATAATGTCAGCTGAAGCAAACCATGTCCTCTTCAGTATATAGTGTTTGAGAACCGCTGCCCTTTTTACAACGTCCACAAGAGAGCTACAGCGTCACATGGTGTAAGATGAACGAAGTGAACGAAATGATATCGTATAGTATGATTTGTTCAATTTACTGTTCGAGAGTTAAAGATCCAAATCAGTCAAAAGATTTGTATTTCCCATCTCCATTAAACACAAAGTCATCTCACATACCAGTGACGTCCCTGTTGTTAACCACACTGATGAAGCTTCCCCATCTTATTCCAGTTGAGTTAAAAGTAAAACAGACTTTCCAACACTTTGAGGTTATATTCAACCTACGATTCTCCTCTCATGCTCTGCCTCTGCTGCAGTCCAGTCTTTCGTCTGCCCTTATGTTTACATTCCATTTCCCAGAAAACTGGGCTTTCATACAGTAGTCTCCTCCCCTTTCTATTAGCAACCATTACTAAACGTTATCAAAACTTTTAGTCATTATTATTTGTATTTCTCCAACGTTGTTATAGTTTTGTGTTTGGTCAAGGTTAACACCACTTTTCCCAATTTTAACTTCACAGAAAAACTTTTGAAAATGTCTTTGAGAAAATATCTATACATTTATATGAAACATAGAAATAATATATTATTTAGTGAATGTTAGATTCTGTTCTTACCTGAGGGGAAATTCCAAACAAGAAAACACTGATTAACTTCAGAATGTTTGTAAAAACTGCAAATGTTGGTTGAGCGGTTGGTTAATGTCATGTCATTTTTGTATTTATACTTGTCTTTTTTACTTTTCATGTGCTAGTATAAAATCATTGCATGATATTCATTGTGATGCATTACTGTTCCTTGTAAAAAGCTGAAGGAGTGCAGCTATAAAAGGTTTGCCTCTGAACTGAAAGATGTGCATTTTGTGCGGTCCAAATCCATCCTACAGTCTCTGCAAGGGCACTGCTGTGCTATTTTTCAGGTGTTAAAGGTCTTCAGGTCTTAGTTATTATTTTAATTGGTATTCAAACAATCCAAATTAGGATTCATATTTGAAAGATAATGTATTTCAATAACGCAAACAATCCCTTGGAATGTTCTGAGCAATAAACAGCAATTCAACTCACAACAACTATGTAAGTCAATGAAAGGAAATGTTGCATAATCCCACAAGCTGTAGGAATAGTGGAGTAGTCTTGTGAAACGGATGACTTAGCAAAGGAAAGGGACAAAGGATGGGAGGAAGAAAACACTATGAATCACACTGCACTTCGAGTGAAAAGAAGTTTATCTGTTTGATGGTTTGGCAGTGATGGAGAAATAATAGAGAGCAGACAGAAAAGCAGCAGCAGAGAGACATTTTGATTAGGCACTTCTTGCCTCGGCATTGTCCAACAAGATGGCAACAATAGCAATTAGGACTGTTAGTTTAGGAGGAGGGGGGCATTGGAAAGTTGAGTCTTCTGGTTGATGCTGTTTTAAGGCTGCAGGATAAGATTAGTGGCATTTTTTTGAGTAGATAATAATTCGGCTCAAGCTTTTTGCGTAAACATCTCTATAAGATGCCTCCAGTCTTTTATTAGTGGGCTGAAGAATTTTCTACTCAAGTTTCTCTGACCTGAAACTGTCATTTTCAATTTAGCTTTGTCAAATCCCCATGATCTTCCTGGCAGCCTCACAGTCACAAGTCAATGGTCTTGGAGAGCGTCAGCATCTGTCATGTCTAAATTCATCACTTTATCTAACTTTACTTATTACCGAGTGAATGACTGCTCAGTCAGACCTCCCAGTTAGAGCTTAGCTCAGCCTTACAAATCCTGCCACTGCATCATGGTACAGCAACTCAAATTAAGAATCTGTTCTTTAAAAAACAGTCTAGCCTATCAAACATAAAGTTTTATTATTCAGTATTAATAAATGTCTCAGGTAGGCCAGATCAGAAGTAAAGCAACATAATAACCTGTGTGGAATACCAATACCACTGTTCCATCACCGTCCTTTTGCACTCTGAGCAATGGAACAACTTTTCAGCATAAGTTGCTCCGTTTATAAACCATTGGTCAGTATTGAATTTTGCGTGATTTCCTGAAATCTCACTGGATTTGTGGCATTGTTTGTCTCAAAGCTTCCAGTGATCAGGTGTGTTCTCCTTTCAGACTGTCATAGAAATCTTTTACAGCTGGTGGAAATAGTATTTTAGTGTGAACTGTTCTTTGAGCTCAGGTCTATCCCTACAGCAAGATGGTCTGCCAGGTTAAATCACCTTATACGGGCAGCCAGACAACTATTTCACAATCCCATTGTTACTCGGTATCGGCAAGTACGCAAACATAAATGCTTGTGCCCGGTGTAGGAAAGCGGTATCGGAACATCCCTAGTTTCAACACTGTCTTCTTTAGTATATACAATAGATTTGTTTCAGACTGGCAAAGCCTGTCATTAAATGTAAGATTCAGTATAATGCAAAAGTTTTCAATGTCAGTCCCCTTTTTAAAATATGGAAACGACCACCTTAGTTCGCCAGTACCCATGTACTATATCCGACCTCCATGCGACACTGAACAGGCATGTTAACCAAGACAAGCCTGTTCAGAACCTTCAGCATCATCCACACCTGATGCCTTGCCAATGACCCCTCCATCGTTATGAATGGATGAAGCTTGTTCCGAGTCTTCAGACTTTGCCTCCTCCTTAAAGGGCATGCTTGTTGGGTTCAGGAGTTTCTCAAAATCTTTCTTCAAGAGTCCAATGAAATCTTCCAACCAGAAGTTCTGTTCTTGGCCTCTGTAACTCCTCCCATGCACTCCTCCTTGTTTTTGCAACAGCAACCACCCGGGCTGCAGCCTTTATAGCCTGCCAGTACTCATACTTGCTTCTGGAAAACCCCTGGGCCCCCTTATTTAAAGGAGTTCCTCCTTCAGTTTGACAGCTGGCTTCACCACTGGTTCTCAGGTCACTGCTAAGAAAGGCACAAATAACCTTCTGACCAAAACTGGGAAGTGGCTGCTTTTAGAGTGGACAATTTTAAATTGTTCTACTTTAACTTTAATTTTATGTACACAGCCTCCCCCAGATTTCAGGAAAAATTCATCCAGAGGTGGCAAACAGAGGCCTTACTCAGGTATTCCGAGCCAACCCTCACTTCACCTTTGGGTTTATCAGGTCTATCTGGCATTCCACACCACCTGATCCAACTCAGGGGACAAAATTATGACCTAGGATGTGATGATGTCACAACAAAATTCAATTCACTTCAACTTTATTTATATAGAGCCATAAATGGATCATTGATGTGGGCCCTAAGTTGTTCTGGTACCAAGTACCCTTATGAAGCCCTATGCTTGAACAGGGTGTTTAAGCACAGTGGCCTAACAATGACATACACAGAAGTTCACTTACAAACCACTACACAGGATCAGATTATGCAGGTCGTTGCTCTCAATCACTCCCTGATCATAATAAAATAAATAAAAGGAATCACTACAACATTTCTACTACATGCTAGAATTGTTGTTCAGAGTCTGAAAACTGCCGTGTGTTTCACAGTGTCAGGGTTTGTGTTGCTTAATCAGACAGAGCTGAGCTTTTGCCTTTTGGTTTGATTGGTGGTCACTATGGCTCAGATGGTAGAACCATCATCCACTAATCCCACAATTGTTTGACAGTAGGAGTCGGGAAGTGAACAAAGTATCTTTCAGCAAGACAACTGAACCCCAAATTAGTCAGGTGAGATCTCTGTGATTGCAGCCCAGCTGCGTAAAACCTTCCCACACTGATGTGTGCGCGATTGTCAGTGCAAATGGTTAAATGAGAAGCAGTGTAGACTGCTTTGGCTATCGAAAAAGTATAAAAGTGCTATATACTGTCATTGCAGACCATTTACCACTGCGTGATCATTTACATACAGAAAAAGATCAGCATCTAATAAAATGTAAACTTAATATATTCTAACACATAATAACAAACATGAAAATTGAAAGTTTTGAATATAATTTACCTAGAAAAGACATTTGCAGCTTATACTCCACCAAACAGAAGCAGAAGCAAAACAGAATAACTGGACTGAAGCAGAACAGCAGAACTAAGAGAAAGAAAACATTAAACAAGAAGTAGCTGAGAGGGAAAATGGGAAAGGAGCTGTTAGAGTTTTGAAGTCATGGGAAGTCATGGGACTATTTAATTCAATTTCAATCCAACTTTATTGATATAGCACCAATTTACAACAAGGTCATCTTAAGGCACTTTACATCATAAAGTCAAGACTATACAAACATTTAAAGAAAAACCAACAAATCCCCCTTGAGCAGCTATAGGCAACAGTGGAAAGGAAAAATTCCCTTTACCGGAACAAACCTCCAGCAGAACCAGGCTCAGGGTGGGCGGCCATCTGCCTTGACCGGTTGGGCTGAGTGGAAAGTGGAGAGAGAAAAGAACAGAGCAACAACAAAACATTGGGCAGGTTAGTAGGACCAGTAGCTGCACACTGGAGGACACACAGCGCCAAATCCGGGGACACTTGAAGACAGAGACAGAGAGACGGGGACAGAGAGGGAGAAAGACGACTACGGGACAAAGAAGACACAGAGTTAATGTCATACAGTGGTGACATTATAGATGTGGGGTGGGAGGAAAGAGTGAAGAGAAGAGGAAGTGGCTCAGTGCAAAGTCCCCCAGCAGTCTAAGCCTATAGCAGCATGACTATAACCAACTATAAGCTTTATCAAAGAGGAAGGTTTTGAGCCTAGTCTTCCACAGGAGAGGAGCTGTCATGGAAAATAAAATGTTACTTTGTGTTGACAAATTAGTGAGAGAAGTTCTTGTGCCGTTTTATCATTCTTTATTTTGGTTCACCGGGAGATCAGTCAGTGGAAACCCAAAGATGTCCACCTGAGACTCTGCCCTAGGTGTGGCCTACACAATCATTTATACATGCAAGGGGTTTGTATTTATCCAATCACAAGAAAATTATATAAAACATTTCCTAATATGGTAGGGCGACAGGCGTAACAAAAGGAGGAGTTTAACACTGGGTCAGCATGCTTCATCATCCTTTTTGGTAGACAACAGTTACTTTGGTCTATAGTTTTCTGCTGCACCCTTAAGCATTTTAAGCAAATTCCATTCTACATTTAATTGGAAGCCAATGGAGAGAAGCTAATGAAGGTGAAATATGATCTCTCTTACCAATCCCAGTCAGTAATCTTGCTGCAGCATTTTGGATTAATTGGAGGCTTTTTAGAGAGTTACTGGGGCAGCCTGAAAGTAGAGAATTACAGTAGTCCAATCTAGAAGTAACGAATGCATGAACCAGTTTTTCAGCATCGCTTTGAGACAGGATGCTCCTAATCTTGGTAATGTTCCATAGATGGAAGAAGGCTGTTCTAGAGATTTGTTTTATGTGTGAGGTAAATGACAAATCCTGGTCAAAAATGACTCAGAGATTCCTTGCAGTACAACTGGCGACCAGAGTCATGTCATCTAAAGTAGCGATATGGTTAGAAAACATGTTTCTTAGACTTTTAGGCCCAAACACAATAACTTTACTTTTATCTGAGTTTAGAAGAAGGAAATTATACGTCATCCAGTCCCTTATGTCTTTTATGTTTTGTAGTTTGATTAATTTATTTGTTTCATCAGGTTTCATAGATAGATATAACTGCGTGTCATCAGAGTAGCAATGATAATTTACAGAGTGTTTTATAATATTGTTGCCAAGGGGAGACATATATAGAGTAAAGAGTATTGGTCCTAACACAGATCCTTGTGGAACCCCATAACTAACTTTTGTGTATTCCGGAAGATTCATCATTAACATGAACAAATTGGAATCTATCTGACAGATAAGATTTAAACCACTTTAGTGCAGGTTCCTTTAATTCCAATATCATGTTCTAGTCTCTGTAATAACATTCTGTGATCAAAGGTATCAAATGCAGCACTAAGATCTAGCTGACATAGTAAAGAGCACAGTCCATTTTCTGGTCACATAATTGCTTTATAACTACTTTTCAAGTATTTTATTAATAAATGGGAGATTGGATATTGGTCTGTAATTGGCTAAAACACCTAGATCCAGACAAGGTTTTTTAAGTAGAGGTTTGATTACAGCTACCTTATAGGCCTTTGGTACATATCCTGTTTGTAAAGATAGATTAATGATATCTAATATGAACGTGTTTAATAAGGGTAGGGCATCTTTGAGCAGTCTAACTGGAATAGGGTCTAGCAGACATGTTGTTGGTTTAGATGCCATAATAGTTGAAGTTAACTCAGCAACGTCTATGGGCACAAAGCAGTCTAAAAGGGACTGAGGACTTACTGATGATTCTAATGTTGTATTTGTGGGGAGGGTCTGGTGAATTTTATTTCTAATAGCTACAGTTTTATTTGTGAAGAAAGTCATGAAGTCATTGCTGTAAACAGTTGAGGGAATACTAGTCTCAACTGAACTATGGCTCTTAGTCAGCCTGGCTACAGTGCTGGAAAGAAACCGGGGGTTGTTCTTGTTTTCCTCTATTAGTGATAAATAATATGCTGTTCTGGCTTTACGGAGGCTAATTTGTATAAGTATAGACTCTTTTTCCGGCTAAGCGTGATTCTTGTGAATGAGTGGAACGCCACTTCCTTTCTAGTTTTCGTGACGCCTGCTTTTAATTGCGGGTTTGTGAGCTATACCATGGAGATCACCTGTTCAGATTTACAGCCTTCTTTTTAGATGGGCAACAATATTGAGTATGGAACGTAATGATGCTGCATAATTATCAGTCAGGTAATCAACTTGTACAGGAGTACAGTTAATGAGGCTACTCTCAGTTATATCGGTACATGTTGAAGTAAATGATGAAGGGATCATTTCCTTAAATTTGTTCAGTGTTTTCAGATAAACACCTACTGAAGCAAAACTATTTTCTAGCTGCTGTGTAGTCCATTAAATTAAATTCAAATGTTATTAGAAAATGGTCAGAGAGAACAGAATTATGAGCAAATAGTAATACTTATTAATTTCAATGCCATATGTAAGGATAAGGTCTAGGGTGTGACTAAAACAATTACTGGGTCCATTTACATTTTGAGGGAAACCAACTGAATCTAATAACTAAGTAAATGCCGTTTTGAGGGAGTTACTGTCAGCATCTACATGAATGTTAAAGTCGCCCACTATAAGACTTTATCTGCACTAAGCACTAAATCAGCTAGAAAATCTAAGAATTCAGTCAAAAATTCATAATTAGGGACTCGAGGACGGTACACAATAACAAACAATAACAGCAGTGGATTGGATCAGCCTGAGCTTATAGGAACATGATAGTTAATATGACTTGGGGGGGTTAACTCATTTAAACAAACATATTCTTCCTGCTGCAACCAAGTTTCAGTGAGACAAAATAAATCGTATTGATGATCGCTTATCAAGTCATTTACTAAAGAGATTTAGATGAGAGAGATCTAATATTTAATAATCCACATTTAATTGTTTTAGCTTTTTGTTCAGTAAGAGGAGCAGTCCTGATTTTTATTAAGTTATTATGATTAACTCCTCTTCTGATCATTTTTAGTTTGTAAAATTTTGCTGTTCGGGGAACAGACACAGTCTCTAGATGAATGTGGGTGTTGTGAGGGTGTGACGGCAATAAAGATACCGTAGAGAGGCGTGTAGGACTGGATCTCTGAGTCCTAGTCTCAACTCTGGATTGTCAATCTTTTGGTTGTCTAATAAAATCAGCCATATTTTTTGATAAGACAGAGGCACCATCCAAAGTAGGATGGATACCATCTCTCCTAATCAGCCTAGGTTTTCCCCAAAAATGTTCCCAATTGTCTATGTAGCCCACATCGTTTGCTGGACACCACCTAGACAGCCAGCATTGAGTGACGACATGCGGCTATACATGACGTCACTGATCAGATTTGGCAGAGGTACCAATATATTCACTATCCCTCCTCTGTACATGTCTCTTTCTCACTGCTACTGTCTCTAACCCATAGAGCAGAGCTGGTCTCACCACTGTCCTGTTCACCTTTCCTTTGAGTCTTGCTGACACTCTTCTGTCACACAACACTCCTGACACTTTCCTATTCGCATGGTTGTACTTGGCAAGTTTTACGCCAGATGCCTTCCTGACGCAACCCTCTCTATTTATCCGGGCTTGGGATCGGCACATAAGTTACTGGCTTGCAACCCCTGTGGCTAGATTTCCACAAATACGGCCAGTCTCCTCCCTTCCTCTTACCACTCTCCACATTGGTAGTTACCTTAGTTAGCCAAGACTCTGTAAACACCATGGTGCTAGCATCCCGGTGTTCTCTCTGGTGCCGGGTCAGAGTGGCTAGCTCTTGTTGGGTAAAGAACTCATGTTTCCCATGACGATGGACGGCAGAGTTGGTCTATACGGTCTCTGTTAGGCCCGATTTAGAGCGCCAGCTCGGTTGACTCGTCTTCTCCTCATCAGCTCGGAACGGAACGTCTGGTCTTTCCCGGTGAATGATCTCTGGTGTAAACAATGGGTCCGCTGCCACATGTGGAATTCCCAGACACGGAAGCAAACATAGTCCACAAAGGTAGAAAAAACAGCAAACGCAATGAGTTTGTTGTTACCACATAATCGGAAGCTGCTATAACAGCGGCTACTCCGGGCGGTGCCTACTCGCCAAAAAATAGCAATGACAGTACAAAGTCATTAAAAATCATAAGTCATATTTCTTGAAAGAGCATGATAGTAGCTACTTTTAGGAAAGAGAATATGTCAAACATTCTGACTTTGTACGAGTCCAACATTCCACAATAAAACGACCTAAAAACTAAAACTGCCAGATTCAAAAAGTATAAAAGATATGAAGGCGAAAAACACTTAAAGTGCCCAGGCTCACGCAATCATTCACATTCAAATTTTAGTATCTATTCTATCTACGAAAACAAACGAAATATTATTACTCACTTTTTAAACAGAGTTTGTAAATGTGAACTTTCGGCAGCATTATCTCCTGTGCATTTTTGGGACCTGCCCGAACAGTACGTAATTCACATATTGTTCTGTTTAACTGTATGTAGAATTATCACACATTAGGAACTCATCAAAACACATCCAGTGACTTACAGCTGTAGTAATTTTAAAAATCTTTTTGGATTCATCAGTTGTCTTTTGTCCTCGTATCCACCCTTTTATGGTTTGCATAAACTAAATTCTTAGATGTTTTTTTACTTATTGCCATTACTGAGTCATGGAAATAGTCTTGCGTCCATGTTTTCAACAATATGGATGGCAAACCCTGCAGTGCAAATATATTTTATACAGAAAATTGTTTCAACCAGATTGAATTTGTATTATAATGAGAAAATTTAATTTATGTAAATGGAAAGACATTTTAAAAACATATGAATAAAAAAGGTCTTAGATGATTATTCCTTTTTGATGACAGTGTAAATAGACATTTCTTTGTGGGAAAGCTCCTTGCTTTGTTTAAAATGTGTCAGCTTTTCCTCGAGGACCAGAACACAGTCTTTTGCTAAGCCTCCCCAGACCAGGAAGTCTCCTGTGAAACTGCTTTTTGTGGCTTCGAATGTGACGAACAAAGCTTTGTGCGAGATCAGCTGCTATTCTCAAATACAGACGACAGCCATCATATTCTTGGTGCCTGGCATCAGAATAGTGAAGGTTCAGCAGCCACTGAATGAACAGGGGGTTTTCTAACAATGCTGGCTGCTGGTTAATGATAACACGAATCATGGTTGTTCATTATCGTTACCCAAAATATTCAGTTTACCAGTTTGTGCACTTTGCTGAATCACTCTGAGATTAGAAATAAAACACCACGAAAAAATAACATACATGTACAATATGAGGTAATCCTTGCATAAGGCCCATGGGCTAGCAAACATCTATACAAACCTCACTTTAGATATTCATTCAACAAACAGCAATAATTAGTGCTCTCTGAATTTGTTCAGACAGAGGGAGTTTAACATTTGCCATGAATACATGGATTGTCAACACAAAGGCGCAATTAGACACAAATTCACACTGGCATGCAATTCTCTTTGCTTTCTGTCTGAAAGTTACAAACTAGACATAACCGATATGTTATGATATTTGTTATTATATGTCAAGTGCTCCTTAGTTTTAACCTGAGCGAATGTTATTTTGACTGAAAAAGGAGAGAAAAGGGCCAGCAACAGACTTCCTATAAACGATCATCATCATCAGTCATGAGAGCAGACTAGTCCAAACAATGTATGATTGAGGAAGTCTTCTGAAACCATCCAGTCCAACTTCTGCTGAATACATGGGCGTCCATCTGTAAGTCGGGCGTCTTGTCAAAGCCGGCTGCTTTGAATAACAATTACGTGAATAATATGTCCTAGATATTTCTTCTCAATGGACAGATTTAATACTTTATTAAGAAAAAGTAAATTGATAATATCATAAACCCAAAGAGACTTACGATACCTTGCACGTTGGATTTGGTCATAGTTTGAAAAGAATGAAGGGACAATACCTAAGATCTGCTGTAAAGGCCTGTGATCAGATGTCATCTCCAGCCTTGATGGACCCTCCTTGAATAGGACACCAAGACACGGACTAGGCAGATGACGAACACACCGTATGGAGCCGTAAAGCTACAGTATGTGCTTTCACAGTACTTGAGTGCCCACGGTCGATCTCACAAGCTTTTTTTTGTTGTGGTGCGACCTTGACTCTGATGAAACGCCATTTGGACTGTCTCGCCACCATCAGCACAGAATACACTGAATACAAACAATCCGTCGCCCATTCTAACGGACCTCCTGCGGCGACCTCTGCGTGGAGTTTGCATGTTCTCCCTGTAGTACTGAACTTTTCTGGGTCTTTTCTCTCTTGCAGAACTCAAACACAGAAAACCCAAACTGTGTGGGGATTGATGGTGTACTAGAAGCGTATTTCCAGAGCCTGCGAACTGTCCAGCTGTACGGCCCAACCAACTTTGCTCCTGTCATCAACCAGGTGGCTAGGTGAGGGAAAGTCTCACACACACACACACAATAACACACTCCTGTTGGTCGTCATTAACTAAATGCCCCAAAAATGTAATCACAGAATAGACAAAATAAAGGTGTGGGTGTTTCCCTGACAACCTTTGGATGCTAATGTGAGGAGTGGAGTCGGTGGTAAGATGTTTAAAATACGAGGTGTACGTGAGAAACGAATGTTCTGGATAGCTGGCCTTGTAGTAAGGGCCGTTAAAAATCGTCCCTATTATAAGGGAAATAAAATAGTGATGATAATAATATTAACAGCCACCCACACAGATCAGTGCACATGCCCAACTGCAGGCAGATGCAGGTCATGCACAAATGTGCACGCACACACAAGTAGTACACAGCACAATGAAGCGCACTAAAATACATCGTACAGACCTCCAGTCACAGCACACGTATAAACGCTATCTTTGGCTCACCGTGTGCACCAGTGCAGCTTCACATCAGCACGACCCCAGTTATTGTGGTAGTCCTGCTCAGGTCCACAGCAAATGGTCCTGACTCAGTGTCATTAGAACTCCAGGTGGAGCCATGTTGCATTAGAGAAAATCCAGGCCAAAACAGGGAAATGTGTGATTTTTGCAGGTTATTTTAAAACCCTGTGCATGCAATTAGCCTTTATTTGAAGTCTCTGGCACAAGAACTGTAGTTTGTTTTTGTTGTGTTTTTTTTTTGGTGGGGTTCATATTTTTAGTGTATTGCATATAATTTGTTTGTTGTACAATACACTCTAACATTATAATACCAAAAATGCAGTTCTTACAGGACGGAGTCCTGTATATGCACACTGACACATAAAACTAAATATGTCTCTCCTACATTACTGTGTACATTTCCATATGTTCCATATGCATGTGTCACTTATCTTGTGCTCCCGTGGTGAGCCAGTGCTTTATGTGTGCATAACATGAATATGTTATTGGCAGAAAACTAAGAGCTCATAAGCGTGTCTTTATTTTATGTTATTCTTTTCCTTTGTCCTGTTTGATCAGATGAAATTATTCAGGTGATATCAGGTTAAGCCAGCTGAAATTGCAAACTGTGGAAACTCGCACCCCTGCTGTTTGCCAGCACGCTCACTTTACATATGGAGCTGGCCAACACGGCCCAGCTCTCTGACATGCGTGTGATCTCTCCTTCAAGGTGTGTGTTCTCTTTGGGTTGGGTGATACACTCACACTCACATTCCCTTTCAGAGCCCAGAGCTGCCGCGCTCCCAATAACTGGCTAAGGGAGAACATTACAGACAGAACAAACCGCCCATGACATGAGGACACAACTGGCTTAGGCCTCCGGGTCATTTCAACAAAGACAGGACGTGTCTAATATTTCTGATGCAGGTTTCATAGTTTTCTAGATAGTGGTTCTGTTGTACTGGACAGTAATGGCTTCTCGGCATTCTTTGCTGCTGCTTAGGCCTCAGTGGTGTCAAAGTCTTAGTGTGACCTGTCACCTGATGAGCAGATTGCCTAGCTAAACAGCCTGAAGAACACGGAGCTCCTGTTAATGGGCTTACAGCTCAGAAACTGATTACCTGTCCTTAATGCCTGTCAGCACAGATGATCAAAACCGTTTGTATCCCCAGCTGTATGTAATTCCAGGATTTCAAAGAGGGCAGAGTTACACAGATGTTCCGATCGCCCCCATACAGTGTCACCATAAAGGCTAATGGTACCAGATACTGTAAAATATGGAAAATCTTTAAAATAAAATACACCAAGAGCCTAAGATTCTACTATTGGAGGCGTACATTCCTGCTTTAACAACCCCTAATAACCCTTGTAATAACTAATTATGGTGGCTAACCTGGATGCCCGACAGGGGAGTCATGCATAAGGGGTTTGTTAGTGATGTCACAGTGGAGCCCGGCCCGCTCCTGGCCCCTTAACGTTTTAAGCGTTAAAATGAGTGTTCACATTAATATTGTTAGAAATGTCTTCCCACTTATGAGCGCTGATGACTAAATTCATATCCCCTCTGGTCCCGACGTGCCCTCCCCCTTCCCACCAGTCGTAGCACCTTGTGGTGAACTCATCGGCAGGGATTTTCTGAACAATCGTGCAGTCACTATGTAAGTGCATCAATATTAGGTAGGAAAGTTACCATCTTCCTGTTGAATACAGTAGAAGTTCTTTTCAAAAACAAATTTGATTTTGCCAATTTGACTTTTTTTGGAGGAGAGGCCGTGATAAGCTTGATTTTTTGGCTGCTTGTTATCTGCTACTGTATTTTTATCCCCCATGTAAAGCCGTAATATCCTGTCCCAGTTGAGTGTGATTGCGGTTGCGTAATCAAATGGACTGTAGCAGTACTGTGTTCAGCTGTGGGCTCAAGAGCTTCAAAACACATCGGCGTCATTCAGAGAGAGGGAAAGAACAGAAAAGTTTATGTCTTCAAACTTTTTTCCTTCCCTCTCCACATAGTTTTTGCGTTGTGATTATGGGATATGCACCAGTTTTGTTTGCCTGCCTCTGTTCCTCCCACACACGATTGTAAACTTTAGCATCCCGTCATTTCTTGTTGTCTCCCATCTGCATCTCTCGTCCTGGTTCTTCCTGTTCTTTAATTAAACTCTCCACCATTCTCATCCTGACACTCTGGGTCCAGGTACGCTGTGCCTTTTCTGCATCCTCATTCTCCCCCTCATCCTCCTCCACCTCTTCATCTGCACACTACTTTGTTGTTGTCGTCCATGTGGGAGGTTTACAGAACTGATGAATAGAGGAGAGGAGGAGGAGGTAGAAGATGCATGCTATAATCCATATGTACATAAATACACATGGCTGCGAGCAGCTACTCCCGCCATTTGCAAGTTTTTGGAACAACATTTGCATTTTCACAGCCAGTGAAAGATGCGCTGCTTCTCTCCAACTGTTAGAGCGCGTTTACACTTACTGTGCTGTCTTTTGTCCAACTTTTGTCCGCTTGTGTGTTGTCTGCAGTAAGGCTGGGTTGTTCATCTGTGTCTGTCTGTGTTTATCTGGCTGATGGCAGCCTTTGTTTAAAGAGCTGCTATCATGGACAAGAGATCTGACAGATGGATGAAGGTGATGTTGGGGGTGTCCTGTGCTGCACAGGTGCTAAATTCTATCTCCTTTGTCATTTGAAGTTATTACAATTTACGGAATTCCTGCCCGAGGCAAGCAGTTTCGAGTGACATACAGGAGAAATAGATGAACTTGTATATCAGGCTTTTACTTAAGTGTTTTCTCTTCATGAATCCTTTATCTTTTGGGTTTGTTCTAATTAATGGCATAGATATGGACTAGAAAGTTGCCTATGACTTTCTGTACTGCGCTGCATCCAGGTTAATTTAAAGGCTGAATGCCAGACAACAACCACCATGAAGTAATTGGGCACAGGCTTTCAGTCTGGGATCCAGTGTAATCACTTATCCTGTTCAGGGTTTGGGGGGAATGGAGCTTATCCCAAAAAAACAGACGACCATTCACACTCATTCACACCTACAGTTAACCTGACATGCGTATGTTTGGACTGAGAGTGGAAACTGGAAACCCACACAAAAGCTCAGGAAGAGCGTGCAGGCTCCACACAGAAAGGCCATGGTCGGCCAAGACGCTGTGAGCTGTGAGTCATATTTTACATATTTTGACTTTTGGCTCTATAAAGAGGGAGAGGCTGGCACTCATGACAGGAAGGAAGATTACAGCTCCTGCAGTGTAAAAACCTGCAGAATGTGTTTTACCATTTCATGTACAGGTAGAGTTTGCGATTCTTCTGCAGAGACAGAGCCAGTGATCAGGGAAATGTCAGATATATGATGGGGGGGTAGAGGAAGGAAACAAGAGGGACAGATGTCGAGACAAGCATCAGGACAGACTGTGAGGAATCTGACAGACAGTTTGCCACTTTGCCTCTTCTCAGCCTGAGGCCAGACCGAGTGCGAGCCAATCAGACAGGGAGTCAGACAACAGGTCTCCCTTCTCCCTGCTGGGAAACTAGCGTCACCGGATGTCACAACAGAAAGTCTCTGTCATGCAGCACAAATGTGAGCAGTTATGTGGTTGTCCAATAATTAGACTCAATTGCCACTTCCTGTCAGCTCATTCATTGTTTTCGAGTCGGAGTGACACAGAGGTCCAGACTAACACTATTCAGTGGTTTTTATGTTTTTTAGGAAAGCAGTTATAAATGAATTGTTGCATTGTAAGTATATCATTTAATTGGGACTTTAAGAACATTCCCAGTTAAGACGTTTGTGCTGTATATTAACAATATAACTATATGCAATAACTTTAGTTTAACAACCAACACGGAGCTAGAGGACTACGAATAGAAACTTAGATGTTTTCCAGACGATCAAAGATTTGGATACGTGCATAGTCATAATCGTGCAGCACACCTGACCTTTGCTAAATGTCCCTAATCAAGTCCTATTCTTAGCACACATGCCGTATTTGGTATCTGACCATTCTTCTTGTTAGAACTGGTGAAGCTCATCACCAACACAGAAAAATAATATCGATGTTGAATTTGAGTACACACACAGACCATATAACCTACTGTGTGTGTGTGTGTGTATGTGTGTGTGTGTGTTGTGATTCTAGGTGTGCTGCAGAAGTGACTGATGGCTCCCAGTACTTTGTGCTGCTGATGATCACAGATGGCGTCATCTCAGACATGGCACAGACCAAAGAAGCTGTGGTCAATGTGAGTAGACACAATAGTGTAAGGACGCCACTTGAACTCTTTTCTTTTCTGCTTGAATGAGTATACTTTTTTCTTTTTCAGAAGTTGATCTGTTGGACATTATATGGTTAACCCAATAAAATGTGGCTGACGTATTAGTAAAAACAGCTGTTTTTATTTTTATTAAGCAAAAGAAGAAAAACAGCATAAACAGCAAAATCAAAGCAGAAAACACTTATGGCTTAGTCATTTTCTAAATTTCAGGCCCTGTGTTCTCCACAGAAACGTGGATAAATTAGTTTCTGTACCTGCACTGGAACCTGGCTCTGAGTTTACATGCACATGTAGTCCTGAAAGACAGGTGTGCGTCCTGACTCTGCTCAGTTATTCAATTATGTTAAAATGTTATAGTTGTTTAACAAGTCCTTCAATGCACACGTAGTAAAGACAAAGTGAAAGTCTTAATAAAGAGCCAGTATATATTTGATTATAATGTTCATGGTGCCAGAAATGCTGCTGTTCATCCTGTTTATTTGGATGCCTGAAAACTGAGAAGAGTAATTCTGTTGCACCTATTAAAGACTCTGAGTAAATAAAAGAAAGTGGAAGCCTCTGTTCCTATAGGCTCGGCAAAAACATGTACATCCAACGTGGACAGTACAACCTTTTTATACAGACATTTAGTCATGTGTCACACGCTTTTATCCAAAGCAACTTCGAAGTGCGGTACAAGGCAGCAAACACCTAGGTTTATAAAAGCACAGTGTGAAGAAAAAAGTCTTTCCATTTCCGTGTCCTCAATGTAAATGTATGAAATTCAGGACAAAATTTAACCAGGTCTGCAGTAATTAAGTCTATGTAGATGAGCCTCCAACCCGTAGTCATTAATCTTTGTGTGTGTACTTACAGTAACATGCATATATCATATCTCATGAAATCTTTCCCTGCCAGAGTTTTAACTGAGTGACTGTGATGATCCTGTTTTTCATATACACAGCTGAAATTTAGATTTCTGATAATAGGAAGAAACGAGTCGCCAAAAGAACATTTTCTCATCGTGAGGGCTGCTCCCACGCCAAGCCTTTGTTAAAAGCAGGCAGGTCTGCAGACCGCACATACACACGAGTGTATCTGAGTGTGTTTGTGTTTTCTCTGCAGGCAGCCTCCCTGCCCCTGTCTGTCATCATAGTGGGAGTGGGCCCTGCTGAGTTCGATGGTAAGTGTGTGTGTCGTTTGGTCAGTTCAGAGAGACAGATTCATTCAGCGCGATCGAGCAGCCATTGTTGCTGCATTGTATAAATAAATCTAATAGAACGTGGCAATTTTCAGGACATTTAGAGGCCCCCTCAACGCTTCTGTGGCATAGATATGCACATCCTGTATTTATCTCCCTCACCTGCCCCTTTACAAGGTCGTAATATCACTCATCCACACTCGTTAATCACTTTCTTTAAAAACAGCAGGGGACTGTCGTAAGCGACAGACGGAAAATGACATTTACAGTCCTGCAGGAAAATAAGCATCTCACTGGGAAACCAGAACATTTGTAGGAACCTGAAAATGTGCATGATTACAGTGATTCTTAGAGGACAGGTGAGACGCTGGGTTTAAATATACATGGACAGAAAATGCAGCTATTTGCAGCTTATCTAAGCCCTATCAGTAAAGTTAGACTGTAGAACTGTAGAATTTATTCCCCAAAACACACTTCTAAATAGTTGGGACAGGGTCACGTTTACTGCTACAGTGTATTGTCTCTTCTTTTAACACAGTGGATGTGCTGAAGGACTGAGTAGACCGTCTGCTTTCATTTTTATTTTTCTTGGCATAATTTGCCTCAAATTATTTCAATAGCCGACAGGTGTGGACAGCACCAGAACTCGAATCCTGACTTTGTACGGCTGAAATAAAAAGACGGTTCCTGACATATATCACTCCAATGGAACCACGCTGTGGGCACGTCCCTCCACACCATCATAGATGCCGTTTTTTCAGCTGTGCACTGATAGCAAATCATACGGTTCCCGTCCTCTTTAGCATGGAGGACATGGACTGATTCCACCTCACATCAGTCCAATTCTGGTTTGCCCACACATTTTTTCAGACTGACGAACCTCACTACATTTAGCAATACACAAATAGTCTTTTGTTGCCTCTTTCTCAACTTTTTTAAAAATAAGTCGCTTGCAACAAAGTGAAATTGAGCAAATATTTCACATAAATCCTAGTCAAGCCTATTATTAATATGTTGTTGTTGTTGAATTATTGCATTATCTTCATAACATTTACGTGTCAGCATGGGTTTTAAAGTGTTAGTTTAATGTACGAATTCAGGAATCAGGAATTCTGATCATAAATAAAATTGCACTGAATGAATGGGACTTTGATAGTGTGTCCTTGCAGTGGCGACGACACTGTTAGAATAACCGAGAAGAATAAGGGCCACAGCCCCGGACGTTAACCGCTTCGAACCAAAGGATCGTTTACCGTTACCTTTCATTCAGTGTTCACTGTCTGACTGTGTGTGCTATGTTCCTAGACAAGCACTATGGAAACTGATATGTTTAGTAACTCTGTTGCCATGAAGACGTGAAAATATTTTAAAGACCTGGCTTCCTCCTGTCTAGATATAGAACTAATAATTGTTAATGTAGCAAGTAGTAGTAAGTAAGCAACGTTCCTGCTACTGTTCTGGAACCACCCAAACGTGGTGTGGTCTTTCACGTGTCCAGCACACAGCAGTGTTTGACTGAGAGAGGAAACTTGATGACAGTGTTTAGTGGTTGAAAGTGCATCTCACACGTTTGCCCAAATGTACATTTCCCACAGACAAAGGAGGACAATTAACGACATCAGTTGAGCTTTCTTATCCGAGGCTCATTTCTTCTTCACGATGGAATTCTGTACTGGCGTAAACTCGAACTGACTGAAAATTATGGTTTACCTTTGTGAAATACCTCACGGTGTTGCCAAGAAGTTAGAGGGTGCGCTTAAGCCTGGCAATTTAAATTTACTGCGAGGACCCTCCTTTTATCAAATTCCTTTTGATAAATTTTTATCCAACATGTCGATTGGAGATTTCATCAAGCCCAAAACTTCTTCACATGAAACAAAGTAACATATTACAACTTCTCTACTATTCAAATTACCATGGACCTTAAACTATGTGATAGCATCATATATTTGTAATGTTTTTATATTCATGCATGTGTGGATTTTGATGAACAGATGCAAATCAAAGGATTATCACATGGTAAGCTGGCTTTGTTCACTACCTAGTAACATGAATTAACAAGAATATGACGTCGTTACTTTAACCTGGAGCTAATCGTATTCGCTTGTGCAGTGAAGACGGGCTGTTTTTCAGCCGGAGCACCACAGTGTCTGCTGCAAGGCTTCATTTGTCTTTGGAAACCTACATAATGCAGTTCAATACAGCCAATAAAAAAGTCACGCCCTTGAAAGCTTTTAGCTTTAATCTTTTTTAGAAAGAATTTTGAATAATTTCAGTTTAATTTGGCTTCTTGAAAAACAAATTACAAAAACAGATGTTTGTGTCAAGCTTTAAAAATCCTAATATCACCTAGAGTACAACTACAAATGTTATTAAGAAATGGAAGAATGCAGGATAAGTAAACACTAAATGAGATTAATTCAATCCAATTCAACTTTATTTATATATCGGCAATTTACAACAAGGTCATCTCAGGGCACTTTACATAATAAAGTCAAGACTATACAAACATGTAGAGAAAACCCAACAAATCCCCCTTGAGCAAGCTATAGGCAACAGTGAGAGGAAAAACTCCCTTTAACGGAAGAAACCTCCAGCAGAACCAGGCTCAGGGTGGACGGACATCTGCCTTGACTGGTTGGGCTAAGTGGAAAGTGGAGAGAGAAAAGAACAGAGCAACAAAAGCAACAACAAAACATTGAGCAGGTTAATAGGACCAGTAGCTGCTCACTGGAGGACACACAGAGCCCAATCCGGGGACACCTGTGGACAGGGAGAGAGAGAGGGGGAAAGAGAGGGAGAGAGATGACTACGGGACAAAGAAGAAACAGAGTTAATGTCATACAGTGGTGACATTATAGATGTGGGTTGAGAGGAGAGAATGAAGAGAAGAGGAAGTGGCACAGTGCAGAGTCCCCCAGCAGTCTAAGCCTATAGCAGCATGACTATAACCAACTATAAGCTTTATCAAAAAGGAAGGTTTTGAACCTAGTCTTAAAAATAGGGAGGGTGTCTGCTTCCCTATAATGAATCTGGACTGGGAGCTGGTTCCACAGGAGAGGAGCTTGATAGCTAAAGGTTCTGCCTCCCATTCTATTTTTGGAAATTCTGGGAACCACAAGTAGGCCAGCATTTTGGGACCGAAGTGGTCCAGTAGGATGATATGGTACTAAGAGATCTTTTAAATATGATGGGGCTTGGCCGTTTAAAGCTTTATAGGTAAGAAGAAGGATTTTAAATTCTATTCTGCATTTAATTGGAAGCCAATGAAGAGAAGCTAATGAAGGTGAAATATGATCTCTCTTACCAATCCCAGTCAGTAATCTTGCTGCAGCATTTTGGATTACTTGGAGGCTTTTTAGAGAGTTACTAGGGCAGCCTGAAAGTAGAGAATTACAATAGTCCAATCTAGAAGTAACAAATGCATAAACCAATTTTTCAGCATCGCTTTGGGATAGGATGCTCCTAATTTTGGCAATGTTCCGTAGGTGGAAGAAGGCTGTTCTAGAGATTTGCTTTATCTGTGAGGTAAATGACAAATCCTGGTCAAAAATGACTCCAAGATTCCTTGCAGTACTACTGGGGGCAAGAGTTATGTCGTCTAAAGTAGCGATATGGTTAGAAAACATGTTTCTTAGACTATTAGGCCCAACTACAATAACTTCAGTTTTATCTGAGTTTAGAAGAAGAAAATTATACGTCATCCAGTCCCTTATATCTTTAAGACATGCTTGTAGTTTGATTAATTTATTTGTTTCATCAGGTTTCATAGATAGATATAACTGCCTGTCATCAGCGTAGCAGTGAAAATTTACAGAGTGTTTTCTAATAATGTTGCCTAGGGGAGACATATATAGAGTAAAGAGTATTGGTCCTAACACAGAGCCTTGTGGAATTCCATAACTAACTTTTGTGTATGTCGAAGATTCATCATTAATGTGAGTAAATTGGAATCTATCTGATAGATACGATTTAAACCAATTTAGTGCTGTTCCTTTACTGATTATTGATGGAGGAACAGTTCTGAGATGAGACGAGGCTCTTCATACAAAAACTCGAAAAATCCTGCCATCCACAACAGCTTGAGAACATTTTCCACAATAATTAAATAAATAGGTTTCATGTTTTGGGGGGTTTTATGTTGCTAGGACTTAGACTTCGATTCACCATTTAAGTCTATTTTCACTTTGTGCTGCAGAATAAACTAGAAACAGTCGTTCTCTCCTCAGATTGTTAAAATTACTCACCACAACTTAAATTAGCCTCCATCCAATTTACCTAATGCAGGAGGAATAAATGTCAGCATTTAATAGGAAGGGAAGCGCGTGTAGCTGACCTACGCAGGCGCTTTCTTTCTCTGGACACTCCTAAACATTACGCAGATCTCTGCAGCTTCAAAATCCTTTTGTCAATAAATATTCAAAGTCTAATTTACTTTACTACTATTTCAGTTCTATGTACCATTGCTATTCCTGTTTCCAATAAGTTTTACAAATTACCTACAAATGTTGTCTTCCATGTTGAAACTGATTAATAATTAAATTATAACTCATTGATCATGTGCAGCCACTGTATTTTAATTTATTTGAATTTACCTAACAAAGAGGTTATTAATTACCTGTCTTATTTTACTATCCTGTTCAAAATGTCATGGTAAATTACATTTCACTTTTTCTGTAAGAATAAAGCAGCTGCGAAACAGGCAGCTTATTGCTCGCTGTGATCATTGACGTTCTTAATGTAATGTAATGCTGGGGTCCGAGGAATGTGGTAAAACAAGTAATTATCACACACTCACCTTCGGAGCTTGGATCTGTTGAATTGTTTGTGATTAAAAAAACGTACAAACAGTGGAGTGGTAAATTGTTCTAGCTGAACAAATGTACAGCCCTCGTAGGGACCTGTTCTTCTGTGTGCAGGGCTAAGATGAGGGTGAAAGGCAAATACTTGTGTGTGATGGAGAGAAATTAGAGTCTAAATGCACCGCGGGAATTTAACGACCGAACTTTGCACCCGTCATACATCCCCAAGTCTGTTTTTACAAGCTCGTATCAGTCGATCAGCTATAGGAGAGCGAGGCAGAGAGTTACCGGTTAGCAACCACCCCAACAACGGCGGGTAAAAGTGAAGCAGGATCAGGATCCGGCTGTAGCGACCTCCGTGTTACAGGGCAGTACCTGCCGCAGAAAAGGCCTGTTGGGGAGGGAGATGGTCCAGGTGTCGTGATCATGTTCCAAAGTGTATTCGGGCTCACTTCCCTGTAGATTTTATAGATAAGACTGAATTATGTAATTCTGTTCATAATCTGGGCTCTACAAACATGGTGCAGCGCTCAGAACTATTTGATGTGCACCTGTCTGTGACGCTTTGGAAGGAGCAGTAAAGTGTGGACAGAGCACTTCTCTGGCGTAGATCAGGTGTAGAAAAGCCAATTTAAACGTATCTGCATTCCTTCAAGCTCATCTGCTTTTCTGCCCAAACTTTTCATTCTATGTTTGCAGATGACAGGACAAGCAGTTAATTGGGGGGGGGGATGTCTATTTCAACTGAGGAACATTAACACTGGGTGGTAGTAATGTTATGGCTGATCAGTCTAATCATTCACTTGTCATTTGCACTTTTTGTATATTTCGAAATCTAACACCAGTCTGGTCTGTTAGTGTGCATGTACGTGTTTTTTGAGCTGAGTGTATGTCTACACGTCTTCTGTTGTTTGACCCAGTAGAACGGTTTCTATCAGTCCACGTGTGATGAGCAGACCTCCCCATACATGCGATGGTTTACCCACACGCAGCTTCACTGATTTTGATTTTGATTTGATTTTGATTTTCTTTCTTGAAGAGGGACTATAAATAGGCGGATACAGCATGTGTTACCAGTCCCACAGGAACTTCGCCTTCCCTTCCTTCCTATGGCCTTTACCGTAGACGTACTGACCAAGTGGGCTTACAGAATAATTGTGGCATCTTCCTCCCCTTGAACAGCAGCGGCTAAGAGATGTCACATCATTGCATAGGGGGGTTTGTTATCAAGATGATGAGAGAAGGGTCACATGATGGAGTTTATGATAAGCAGCGTGCTTAAACCAATAAGTTTGACCTCTGCTTTACAGGGTCTTTTGTCCCTAAACAGACAGACTGCACTGTCCAGACCTGGACCTGAACCTGAACCTGTCATCCTCTAAAATACAACTGTGTCGGTTGTTTATACCAGCAGCCAAAAATGACCAAAGGATATATACAGCGTTATCGTTTGCCAGTGGCTGTAGGTAACAAGACCATCATCTACTGTTCAGACTCGCTGAAGTTGTTAAAGGAGTGGCTCTTCACACGATTGTACTGGTATTTTAACCAGCCACACGATGTATGTTAAAAAAGCAGTGCCTGTATTTTTTACTAACCCTAACCATGTGTATTTAGGGCCTAAACCATATGCCTGATGCCTCGGTGCCTTACTCTAACCAAGTTGCTGTGTTTGAACCGTTTTAATCCAGCCAAAACTAGTGATACACCAGCTACCAGTTTGGTGCTGTTGTAGGAGACAGCGGGTTTGATTGTGACCACTTATTCACAGACGTCTGGTTGTCTGGGTCAGTACACCCACCGCCACCACAGCAGCTCCAGAAACTTCTTCTTATATTGTTCAGGAAGTTCTTTATCACTGGCAGCCTGAATCCTAAATGGTTTAAATAAACTAATTATAAGATGTGACCCCTGATGTCACTTAGCTTTTAAAGGAAAAAGACCAAAGACCAAAATCATTGTAAATCTACATAATTGTCCCATGTTGTTGTGAGAAACAAACCTCCCAATTAGCCTGTCTGTGCTCAGTGACCACTGCCCTGGATGTGAGAAATGCTAGAAAACGAAAACCGAGTCAGATTTGTCACAGATTTGCAACATTTTAATGTGCAACTACTATTAATAACTGTTCAGAACCAGACTCACTAATGCTGGTATTTTTACCCACACACTGATCTGCTTTGCTGTTGCTTTTGTGGCTCTTTTCTGTTCTCTCTCCACTTTCCACTCAGTTGAATTGCATTAAATTGAATTGAACTGAATTGAATTAATTTGAATAGAATTGAACTTAATTGAGGGCTTGCAGACTTCCCTATTTAATTTAAATACAAATTGTGTGCATTATGGAAGAGCACAAACTTGCTGATGCTCCCAATCCTATCCAGGATCTAAATTAAGATAGGAATGATACAGTCCAGTAATACGACTCTTAAAATCTTTTGTTTGGACAGACTGATCCTCATCCTGCTGCTACCTTTAAACCACTGGACACCATCCATGATGATGACATTTCCTTTAGTACTGCAGACAGTTGGCCGTTCATTGCTTTGTTTTTGATAATCGGGTCTGTTGGTTCTGTCAAAGTCCCTGGGCTCTTTGTACCCACCTTTGTCTTGGAATTAATAGGAGGCTATTTTACAATAGACACAGCATAGACAATAGCCTGTTATTATTAATGATACTGTGCACAGTAGGTTTAAGATCATTCTGATACGTACCTACTTTCGTATAATTCCATGTTCCCACTGCTCTCACTTTCTCCAACCCATTTGTCGCGTAAACCACAGACACACTGACACATGTTTGGTCCATGGACAGAGAATATATCCAGAATCGTGTTGTTTGACCTGTTAATCTGGGCAGCGAGGCCGTTTGGTGCCACTGATTTATACTGAATAATAAAAACTCGTCTTGCAACAAACATGAGTTGAGAAAGAATAGAATAATGACAGCTGTGGACTGATAAAAGATTATTTCATATATCCATTCCACCCAAAAAATAATGGAGTGCTCGGTAACAGAGCTGGAAAGCAAAAAGTAGACAAGACAACGGCAAAAGCGTTTCTTTACGTTCTTTTTATCCTGTAGTTGCACAACAATTAAAATATGTTTCACATCCCAGCAATGCAAGAATAGAAGAAAAGAAATCGCTTATGGTTTAGTAATGCTTTGACTTATTAAAACCCTTGGACATATGTTCTTTATTCATCCAGACTGACAGAAAATGTTTCTAAACTAAATTTCTAATTATGACGTGATAATAGCTGAAGACTTTTCCCCTCCACCTCTAATTTATTTAGCAGCGTAGCTATTATTTTTACAGGTACATAATTCCTAACAATAAAATGTATTTATTGTTTGCAGCAATGGAGGAGCTGGATGGGGACGAAGTCAGAGTGTCCTCCAGGGGACGGTTTGCTGAGAGAGACATTGTTCAGGTGCAGTATGGTCTGTCCTACATCCTCACTGCTCTTCAACCTTCATCAGTGGCAGACTGGATGATTATTGGCCAGTAAAAAAATATATATAGATCATTTTTTTCAACTTCTAAATGTAATATTCCGTGTGTAGAGAACAACGATGTATTTAAGTAACACTGCTACATTCTCCAGGAAGCTGTACAAATAAAACACCTGGTTTCTTTCATCGACGTCGTGGCTTAGAGTAGCTTGAATCTGCAGGGCACATGAATGTTTGGTTATTACAGTACAGCGCAGACAACATGTCCATGTGTGAAGCCGCTAAATCCTCTCCATTTAGCCATCATGTGTAGCCAGGGTCTTAACAGCCAGGGACTACAGATGGGAATTAGCAATCAGCTAAATGTGGTAAAACACATTTCTTCACATTGTGAGATTAATGTTTCAGTTCGTCATCGCTGGCGAACAAATGTGACGATAATGTTAGGGCACCAGCCACAGTCCTCGAGGAGCTCTTTCTGATGAGACTGGCTGCTCAGAAATTAAATAGCTCGGGCAGAGCTTTTCACATATTTAGGCACTAATATGTTATAAGTTAGTATTTTTGGCTCTTTCATCAAAGATGCATGCAAAAATTGAATGTTTACTCTTGTTTTTTACTTTGTAGGACTTATGCCAATGTTTAATTCATTTTGTCCCTCCAGTTTGTTCCTTTCCGGGACTACATCGACCGCTCAGGGAACCAGGTCCTGAGCATGGCCCGCTTGGCAAAGGACGTCCTGGCAGAGATCCCCGACCAGCTGCTGTCTTTTATGAAGAGTCAGGGGATCGAATCCCGCCCTCCACTACCTGCCACTTCTGACTGCCCCTCTATGTCCACCACTACTTCAACCACCACGCCAGCTCCCAGCGTGCATGCCTGTAAATGAGGGCACAGGGCAGAAGCAAAATGGAACGTGTGTTTGTGTGTGTGTGGACACGTGTGTTGCATGGTTCAATGTCAGCAATGGACTCAAAGGGATCCTACCAGAAGAGATTACATTCCTAAGGCAAAATCTGGACGACTTACAAGATTAAAAAAAAAATTGACATTGGATTCCTTTAACATTTCCGGTTCTGACTTCTGTGGGCACCTGTCACTGTATTCCCTCCACAGTGACACACAAACTGCATTCAAATCGTAGCTTTCAAATGTACTTTAGCACTTTCCCCTCCACCATTATTCTAACCTTGCAATTTGAGAAACGAAGCTACAACCTAACTTCAGCCACATTTACATCTCCGGCCCATCTCTCCTACATCACTTTCTGTGACACTGTTCATGCTCACGATAATAAGTGTAATTGGCTGGTAATTAAAATCCTATCAGTTCTAAAGACAGAGAGCACTGAGGCTGATGTTTTCTCAGTGTTTGTTTATTCTCAGGGTAATTTTAAAGGCCATGCTGAAATTAGAGAAGCAGAATATACATCCTGTCCTGGTTGTGTGGACATTGGTTCGTTTTATTGCTTTATGAAAATGTATGCTGTGTATTACACTATGCTGAACATGAAATTCAAATATGTTGTTATGTAAAGGGATGGTGAACGCTCTACATTTCCAGGCCAACGTTCAGAGACCAAGTGCTAGCTCTGAACTAATCCCACTTGGCCATAAAGGGCGGCGAGTCCAAGCGCCTCCTAAAAGCAGGAAATATATAAGGCTGTGAAATTAGCTCGAGATGTAGAACAGACTGAAATATCTTCTCACATCTCCACTCCAGTGCCTCCCCTTCCTTCAGGCACCAAACATTTTAACAATATCAGGCGGTGCCGATTATTTCAGCACTGGCTGCAAAGCTGAACATAGCTATAGCTTTGTCCCCTTCTCTTCAGAGGCTGTCGTGTGGGATGAATCTTTCATGAGGTAGATGCCTCTAGTGCTGGAGCATGCACCTGTTTAAAATGAACTGAAATGGTCATTGTGCATTTTAGAGGCCAGGATACTTCCTATGTAGCAGAGAATTTGTAAAAACAGTGGGTTCACATTTTCTTTTTCCTTTTCTCAGTTTCTAGGAAGAGGAAGAGGAAGAGAAAGTAAAAGAGTGGGGTTGATCAAACACTGTAGTACCATGTCAGTCAGACTCTCTTGTCAGTTATAGTGTTTCATGCAGTCCCATCCACAAGTGTTTGACCAGCAAGGTGAACTCATTTGTTTAGCTGTACAGAGAAGACATTAGAGTTTAAGATCAGAAGATGGTTATGACAGGAATGTTCAGAATTTCACCTTTTATTTGATATCATTTGCACCTAGAAATATTAAACAAAATGGAACGTAGCTCTTTGTGTATTAGATAACACAAATTTTATGTGCAAGCATGAAAGAATTAAAAACAATGCAAGAACCGTTCAAACACTGGTCATAGGCAGTACAACATTTTGGAATGTCCTGCCAAAGAAAGAAACCTGTGGTGTACTGAGCAACAAACACAGAACAGGTCAGCAAAGGGAAACAACCACACAATGTGAGATCGGTGAAGAAAAACTAAAAAACAACAGTAACTCTCCACAGAGCCGGTGTGACCGTCTCACTGTCCGCCATTTAAAGAAAACTCACTTTTTTATGGACTGATGAGACAAAAAAAAACTTTTGCCAAAGTGATTGGAAGAGGAAGACACACACAACCACAATGTCTTCAGTGTACAGCAAATACATTTGAATTGGCCTTGCTGTTCCAATGTTTGCAGAGGGTCTGCATATGGCTGCACATATTCATATATATATATATATATATTATTGTCTTCCTGTCATCAGCCACTATATAAATATGGTCATCCGCAGTAAATGGTCTGGGTATAATCAGGTGTGTTTAAACAACAACCAGCATCCAAATTACCCCCGATGGTTGTAATTTACAAATGTGAAATGGTTTTTATAACAGGATTGTAAACTAACAATTACTGAAGATCAGTTCCACCTGTACCAACAATGACCTTTGACCTTTACTTTGTTCATTAGTTGCAGTACATAGTAGGCCATACTTTCTACAAACAGTATTGTTGAAACACATTGTTTTCTCAGTGAAGTACTTCTACTTTTATACTTTAAAGGATTAGTAGTAGTATTGTAGCTGATTGGAGTATAGGAACTGAACCGTTCATGAATTTTGGTGACATATGCCACCACAGTAGAACCTAAACTAGATGTGGTTTAGGTGTAGCTGTTAACTTTAAGGATTTCGTTGAAAATGTTCAACAACTCATGATCTGACAGATTCCTAAATGTGTCAGCAATCACTGAGTGAAACACAGAGGGTTTACAAAAAAAGGCACATTGGAAAACAGGCAGATTTATTTACACAAATAAATAAAATTAGGCTGAAGAGGTGATGAACAACAGTCTATGAACTGATGAGCCAAAGCTCAACCTGCACCAAAACATGAGAGGAACGAAACTGCTTGTGATCTGACATTACCATCTTGCCTGTGAAGCACCGATTAGCAGCATGATGAATTCTGATGTGTTGTTGGCTATTTTATCTGCTCAGGTTTAGAAGAATGCTTCAAAAGTCACTGGATGGTTGTTTTAGTGAGCAGAACCCCAAGGCCTTTAAGGCTATTGTCTAAGTCAGTCACCTGAACCGAATCCATCGAAGGATGCATTTCACCTCCTGAAACCACTAAAAAAAGAAGTTGAAAACAGCAGCGGTAAAGGCCCAGTCGAGCAGCACCAGGAAAAACACCCACAATCTAGTGACGTCTATGGGTTCCACAGACAATGACTGACCCCGAACCATTCACAACCAACTATTAAATCTGACAATTTATCATTTTAGTTTGTTCAGATATTTTGACCTCCAAAATGGGGGGCCTGTTAATCCAAAGCCTTAAATTTTGACAGTGGACACGTTAAGCACATTTTCACCACATTGTGGTGGTGTACAAAGGCAAAAAGGATTTAAAAAATATGCCACTCTGCAATATTATTTATACATTTTTACCATTTTCTTTTGTTATGCCTGTGTTTTGCACATGGGTGAATCAAGTACAAGAGAATTAGTACTTGATGACAGTACTTGATTTTTCTGTAACAAATTCTTCTCCTTCTCCCCTTATGCATAATATGTGATACTTTGCAGATTGGTTAAAGTTCTTTTGTTTTTGACCTTTGACACCTATTTTAGGCTTAGTGAACAACTAAAGAGAAATGATTCAAGTGACAAACAATAAAATACAGACATGTTTTGAGAAAGCCAACAACAATAATGGACTGATTTATCTGGATCCATCAGAAATATTGATATAATGTTGTATCTGAAAGGAAATGGAGATGTGGCCTTATTTCTGTCATAATCCTACAAGTATGTGTGAGGTAAGACTCTATTTTTATATGACAACAAGGGAACCTGTGTTAGTTTGCATGCATATTTGGCTATTGTGCTGCCAATGATTGTATTTGTTCACAAAAAGAAACTATCTTTGTTCATATCTGAAATATGACTTCAACCTTTGTGTGAACGTGTGTACTGTGCAGGAGCATTCTTTCTATTTCTACTATTGTTGTGTACAGTTCATTTTCAGGACCTGTCAATATAATAATCCCAAACATAAATAGATATGTATGACATAGTGTGAAAACCATACATGCATGTGTGTTTTCTGATCTATAAGTACAAATCCTAAATCACATAACTTATTTGCTATTTTTGTATGAAGCATGTTGAGCTTTGTATATAGTGTGTAGATTAGTTATTACACCAACAAACAATATACAGTGTCTTTACTACTGCCCACCCCCGTCTCGTGTGTTCCGTAAAGCCTTAGTCAATGTAGGACCAATGTAAATACATTTAAAGTGATGTACAGAATATTTCGGTGAACAGTCTTCCTTCTTTCCACTTTGTTTCTCTTTGATATTCAAAATGTTGTCTCCATTTGTGTTAGTCACAATTTATACTGTAACTTGGTGGTTGTTTTCAATATTATGCTTTGGAACAAAATAAAGATATTATTTAAGGCCCCATTCTAGTCTGTGGATAAACGCGTGTTTTCTTACTATGCTGACAGTAATTATAGGTTTAAGGGTCGAACTGTACAAAAACATGTTAATTGATATTTTCGTCATTCCTCGTGGGATTCTTTCTTCATACAAGTTAAAATTGTTACAGTAGATCAAAGGCACTCTGCCATCTCAGACCGTAATTAGTGTTTGCATTGTTACTTTAGCCCACGTAATAATAGATGGTAGAAAAAATTATAATGGCCCATGTTATGATAAAGATAATAGGGTCAACACTGGTTTTATCAGGGGGATAATCTATATTGTGACTGCTGAGGAGTAATATTTGTTTTATAGTACTGTGCTGCCACTTAGTGGAAATGTAATAAAAAAATAATTAGTATTGGATTTTTTGATTTCTGAATTCATGATTAGAGTTTTTGTTTCTCATTGCCATGAAAAGTAAAATCATTTTAATCAACATGGCTCTTACCAGTTGATCAATAAATGCTCATTAAACGAATCCCAACCCTTAGTCCCTGCTGTAAAGTCCACTCCGCAGTTTAACGTGAACTTTTGATGTCTTCAGGTTCCCCTGAAGAGCTGCTAACGTCGACACTGGTGGACTTAACGTCGACACTGGTGGACTTACCGGATTATCGAAAAATCATGTAGTATCGAAAAAAGCCAATGTATTATTATTTGATATGGATATTCTCTACAAAATGGCAAACGGAGATACAGTCATGCTTTTAGACATGCTTAGAGTTTATGTTCATTCCCACTTTGGTTAACACACCCACCTGCCTGCATAAATCAGTAACTTACTTAGCTGAAAACGACAGTCTGGACTGTCTGTACACAAAGTACGCGCTTTTACACTTTGGTAGTTTCATTTAGTTTTTTTAAGTGACTCACTCCAATGTTACCCTCGGGAATTCCGAGCTGGACCTTAACGCACCACTGTAATGGCTGGAAATCGCGTCCTGGCTCCGCGGATCATCTCCACCTACTAGGGCGGCGCTTTCCGCTGTCGCTGCTACAGGGATACCAAGATGGAAATCCAGGGGCTTTCTGATGCCCAAAACGTTCATTCGCAACATGGCGCCCTACACAGAGCCATTTCGCCGCCGCATCGTTTGGCGACCGGGTCCAGGTCTCGCTTTATCTGCTGGGAAAATGAAGCGGCCGGACAACAGGCGACGCTTGAAGCACAAAGTGACAACAACAACAGGCCCAGGACGGCGGCGTTTCGCCTACTGGCGGAAAATGGCAGCCGGACTGTCAGCAAACCACAAGCAGGCGATAACGGCGGTTTCCCCGCTACCAGGCCGAGTGCTGGACTGCATCACGTGAATATCGAGAAGGAGAACGAGCTCAGCGCCCTGCTGGGTTGTCACGAGTCCCTGAGGACGGTGTGGCGGTATGGGGCCGACGGCGGGGACAGCGGAATGCAAATGGCGCTGCCTCTGTTCGAAGGGGAAGAGGAACCGATGCCGCAGCGGCAGCCAGCTTTGCCCTTTCCAGTTTTACGGCAGCAGCGTGAGGACGGCGCCTACAAGCAGCCTTTGGTGGGCAGTGACGCTGCCGTCCGGGACCCGTATGTCGGTTTTAACACTCTTCGGGAGAGCGGCGCCGGCGGCGGCGGAGCAACCAAAGCGCCGACCGCTGCGTCATCCGCGGACGACGACCGAACGAAGCGGAGACGGGCAGAGTGTGTGAGAGGAAGTCCCTGCGGCCCCATGGAGGTGGGAGACGGTGCTCATGCGGTTCTCTGTGAGTCGAGCGACAGCCAGCCCATGAAAAAGGGCGAGCAGGGCTTTAACTTTCTCGCCACTAATCCGTCCGTTACACAGACTGTCTGCCACCACACGGTCGAGGACGTGGTCTTGACAAACAAATATGGTGATAAGATTTGTGGCCAGATTTGTACCGAGAACGACGAGGGGAAGCTGCCTTGCATTGACGAGAGCAGTGTTTTAATTTCGGGAAACTCCGGTGTCATTGAAGCCATGGACACGTCGGGTTTTATTTCGGTCTCAGCGGGACTGCAGGACAGCGCCAACCCGGTCTCGGCCTCCACAGGTCCACCTTCCAGCGAAACCTTCTCCGGAACGATCACGATAAACAACCAAAGCATTATAGTGACGATAGAGAACGGGATCCTGACGCTCGCTGCCCCACCCGAGGGATACGTGCACAAAGAGGACGACATGGTCAGCCTGAAGGAACATCTGGGCATGAAAGACCACGAGGACATTGTTCTTCTCAACTATGACAGTGGCACCAAGTCCATTGGAAAGATCAGCACGCTGGCAGTGCCCAGCAGTAGCCAGCAGGAAGAGCCCAAACCCGGCTTGTCTGTAAGTGACTCCGAGCTGGGTCTGGTGGATGACTGCTCGTTGTCATCCACTTCTCTGGATGCATGCACAATCATCAAGCAGGAAGTGGGGGCGCTGTGTGCTGTTACAGAGGCTGATCTGGTCACTGCTTCCCCCAAAGCCACTGCGGTGGACTGTAACAACGGGGACCTCCAGTCTGTGCCAATAATCAGGTCAAAGAAGGACATCGTGGCTTCTTTTGACTGCCCAGAACCTGGCTGCACAAGTACATTTGACACGCGTCAGAAACTCAAGGTTCATCTCCTAAACCATGCTGAGGATCCACGTCCCTATCAGTGCACCGTAGAGGGCTGTGGCTGGGCTTTTGCAACCTCCTACAAGCTAAAGCGGCACCTTCAGTCCCATGACAAGCAGCGGCCGCACACCTGCCAGTTCGAGGGCTGCGGACGGCGCTTCACCACAGTTTACAACCTGAAGGCTCATCTCAAAGTCCACGAGCAGGATAATTCCTTCATCTGCGAAATCTGCACTGAAAGGTTTCGCAGTGCCACCCGACTCGCCAATCACCAGAGAGTTCACTTTGAGCCACAGAGGCCCCACAAGTGCGAATTCCCAGGTAGATTAACACTTTGAGTTCTCTCGACTGACCGATTCTCTGATATCATAAATCCCCCCCATAAATCTGTTCAAAGCATTGCAGCTGCTTGTTAAGCTGTGGACAGTATGTATCAGTCATGTATGTATGTTCGTTGTTATGTCAGACATGAATCATGCTGCCATTTTCTTATGACAGGTTGTGAGAAAACCTTCATCACCTTCAGCGCCCTCTTCTCCCACAACCGCACGCACTTCAGAGAAACAGGCCACTTCACCTGCACGTATCCAGGCTGCGATAAGACCTACGACAAGGCCTGCCGCCTCAAGATCCACATGAGGAGCCACACTGGTGAGCGGTTGATTTCTGTGGCATGTTACAACTGCTCTCTGCTCCAAAAGAAAGGGAACGTGGATAAATCCATATCCACACAATCATAGAAACATTAAGACTTGAATAAAGACATTAATAATAATCATCTAACTTCCTGTTGCAAGGTGAGAGGCCGTTTGTCTGTGACTCGGAGGGCTGTGGCTGGTCCTTCACCAGCATGTCAAAGTTGCTGCGACACAAACGGTGAGTAAGGCTGGGTAGTAGACCCCCCCCCCCAAATACTCCCATGAGTCCCACCTCTTATACACGGGAGCAGTCCAAGGAGTAGGTGGACTGTTGACATGTCCATATCGTGGAGGTAACATGACCTTTCTTTGGTTCTACTTTGTGGTTTTCACGTCCTGCGGCCACCATTATTCCTGCTTGTTGACTTAAAGCAAACGCTCATGCGGGCGTTTGTTGACTTAAAGTAAACGCTCATATGGGCGTCTCCAAGGAAACGGGTAATGCTGTCATGTCTTTTAACTCAACAGAGCCGCTTCTGCTGCAGATGGTTCAGTTGTCTCAACTAATGATGCGTTGTTTTTAGTTTTTGTCCAACCCGCCTTTGTGGTGAAATATGACATTTGTATTGATTGTTTTGTAAGCTTCACTTTCTCACTGCAGTTATGCTTTTTTAAGAGAGTTTATCCCAAATTTCTTTGAAAAACAAGGTTTTATGCAGTTTTGTTGGTTTATACTTAGTGCTACTTTTTTATATTAAACCTGTGCATGAAGAACATAGCTGGATGAAAAAGATGGGAGCTATCAATTTCATCCCAACCTCCATCCAGAGTTGACGCTACAGCTGTTTGATTAGCTTGGTGTTTAGCATCTGTCACACATCAGTCACCCAGACACTTATTTGGTAGGGCGTTTAGTGTCTTGTTGAGGCAAAGACATTTCCTTTGGTTTTTAATAATTAATGTTCATTCTGGTATGCTCTTGAACGTTAATTTGATATTGTTTAGTTCTATGCCTAAGCCTCTGCAATAACCCCTCCGGAACCTACCAATTGATAAGTAGCTACAGCTAATGAATGAGCGGTTCGTTTTTGATATCGGTAAATCAAAATGAAAGGTGTTTTTTTTTTTTAATCAGTCTTATTCACCTAGTGTCCACAAAATGATGAGTTGAGATGATGATGGTGAGTCGTCTTCTCTGCATTTATCAGGAAACATGATGATGACCGTCGCTTTGTCTGTACAGAGGAGGGTTGTGGGAAGTCCTTCACCCGGGCAGAGCACCTCAAGGGTCACAGTATAACCCACCTGGGCACCAAGCCCTTTCAGTGCCATGCTGAAGGTAAGCACAGGTCCCACAAACACAATGTAGTTGTAGGATACTTTGATCGGAGAAAGTTGATGATATCTTTTATTTTATTTCACCTGTTTAAATGAGTTTAATAAGTTTATCATTTATTGAACTGGTAATTACATTTGTGTCCTGCATGTTTCCCTTTAGGCTGTAATGCCAAGTTCTCAGCACGCAGCAGCCTCTACATCCACTCCAAGAAGCATAAGCAGGATGCCAGCACTTTGAGGACACGCTGTCCCGTGGCCAACTGCTCCAAGCACTTCTCGTCCCGCAGCAGCCTCAAGAGCCACATACTCAAACATCACCATCTCAGTCCAGGTTAGGAACGATCACTGTCTGAATGTGAGGCATTCAGCTTTACTTAATCTTCCCCCATAGCCACAGCTGACAAACTTAAAAATCAGTTCAAATGGTGCCCGGTATGTGTTAGGATTTGTGGAGTGGAAGCCTGAAGTGGGAAATTCACCATTAAAACCTTCTCAAGATGTTTAAGACACATGCAAACAGGTGTGACAGAGGAAGCACACGTTTCTGAATCGAAACGGTTTAATCGTTTACTAGTCAGTGCTTTGTTTATATTCATTTAATATAGATTTTCACATTTCGTTAATATTCTATTCACAACAACGTGCTGTGTAAACCACATAACGTCTACACACTTATCAGACTCTGAAGTAATGTCGGTGTCCTGAAACTGGGCTGCTTCTCTAAAGACTCTCGCTGTGCTTATTATCGGAGTGTTTTGTACATCCTGGCTTCAGGACATTCGTATCCTGTTACTGCTGTGCGACTGTAAAACTCACAATTAATTGCACTGCACGTTACGGAAATGTTCACTATATTTTAACTTCTACGCTTGTCGCTTTTCTCAATCCCAGATGTTTTGAGCGAGATGGAGACGACACCCACCCTGACCCCCAGCAATGAGCTCCTGAGCTCCACTCCGACGATGGTTGCTGGGCCTGGCATTGCCACAGGTGACCAACTTACCAACTTGGACCTCAGCTCTCTTTTCTCTGCTGTTCCTGGAGGCTCTGCACCCACTGCTGGTATTGGAGTGGGAATTCCTATCGGTGGTAGCAACTCTTGTGGTACCTTTACCGTGGACCTGTCTCTGGTCAGCTCAGGCATTCTCACCATTGACCCCTCATCAGTTGGCACCACCCTTAGTACTGGCAGTAGCAGCACATTGGCCAAGGCTGTGGACCCTCTAATTCTGGCAGCAGCTGCTGACATGGGTCCCCACCATGGACTGGAGGGAACTGTGGGTGACGTCCTACCCCCACAAGGCACACTCAACCTAGATGATGTGCAGACAGTTACTCCTGAGGCCCTGGGGACGCTTGCAGCTCTTACCACGCAGGGTGCTGGTGCCTCAATGGACACATCGCTACAGCACCCTCTCAGCTCCTCCAGCACCCTGAGCGTGGAGACCACAGCAACCCTGGCTGTGGCTCCTGTAGCCGAGCTGCTGGCGTCACCCACTAAAGTGGTGGAGGTTGGTGCACAAGGGGGAGCGGGGCCTCTTCTGGGTTCTGTGGAGGTCCTAGGCCCTCAGGAGGCGGGGAAGGTCCTCACCCATTTTGTTTTCCCCAGTCACAGCAATGGATTTAGCCCTCAGAAAGACTCAGAACTCAGCGCCGTGTCACCAAGTAGCTTCCTGGTGAGTAGTCCCATGTTTAAGATTAACAAAAATATTCACTGTTGACGTCAATTGAGAACGGAAAACAAAGGGCAGTTTAGTTTTTTCCTACCAGCCGGCAGTGTGAAAACACCTTTAGACGTGTATCAGTACCTGCAACAGACCATGATAAACCTAACCTGAGATGAAGCGTGTGTTACAAACATGAGCTTTTTTGACAACCGCCCCATTCCTGTAACTGTATTCAACCAAAACGTTTATCAGCCATCAGAGAAACAGTTGACTCTCAACTGGAAAGGTTGCTAATACGCCTTTGTGGTTGTGTGTGTCAGGAGAGTGGAGGCTCAGCTCGAACAGACTACAGAGCCATTCAACTTGCCAAGAAGAAGAAGCAGAGAGGCTCATCAGCCTCCTCTGGTAACACACACACACTGACCAGTTTGTCTTTTCCTTTACTGAATCCTCCTTGTTCTGGCCCGAACACAAACTAACTTAACTGTATGACAGTGAGTGATGGTGATGTTGGATCTTCTTCATCCAGGGACTTCAGGAGTGAGTCAGAGAAAAAGTAAAGGTGCGAAGGCTGCTACTGCTCCAACACCTCTGGCTTCCTCTGGGGCTCGTTATGGAGAAGGAGTTGCAGCCAACACAGGCCTGGCTCTGCGGGACCCTGTCACCCAGTATGTGCACATTCAGCTGCTGCAGGTGAAGACCCCATGCACATATCTCAGCTAGTGTGTGTGTGTAGGTCTAATGTTGGCTGATTAAGCCGTTATTGGACGTGTGTTGAGAACAGACTGCCATTAAAAAAATAAAATGAATAAAAAACGACTCAGCAGCAGCTGTATGTGACTAATGAAAGTGTCTGCACATGCAGGACGACCCAGGGAGCGATGGCGACCTGGCTTTCCAGCTGAGCTCGCAGCCCTCCAGCTCCCACTCTCAGCTCACTGTGGACCTCCCTGTCAACATTTTACAGGTAGGAAGCTTTTACGTCTTGGGGAAATGACCACTCCTGCAGTGTTGATTGTGGTTAGTTTAGATGGATTGTGTCTGAGTGTGACCGTCTTTTCTACAGGAACCTTCAGTCCTGGCTGAGGACGACAATGGCTCTGACAACTCCCAGTTCACAGGAAGCACAATCAACCTTCAGGACTTGGAGTGATCACCACAAAGATCTTCTGTAACAGTTTACATCAACACATACAGCCTGAGATGTTTGACTCCAACGGTTGCCTCTTTTTTTTTTTTTTTTAAGTGGTTTAACAAGTTGATGGACATGGTTCTAAATATTAATGCACCTTCAGTAGAGGAGACAACGTTTCTTTGTTCAGAAGACTGAGTAAAGTCTTTACCAAAATCCGACCTAAGAACATCATGTCAAAGATGCCACAGGCTCTGGGTTCCTCTGTGTCCCTCTGGGTGTTATCGATAACTGCCTATGTCATGGTGCCACATCGGCGCTCCTGCTCGGTGCGCAGTCTATGCTCCAGTTGCCTTACACGCCTCACACTGCGCACATCTCCTCTAGCAGCCCATCTGCTTTGTTATTTTGATTTCTTACATTTAAATTTATTTTTCTACGGCAGCAGCCAGCTCTAATGTTAAAACATGCTTGTTTGTACACAGTCTGTCATGAGTTACTACCTTCTTAATAATTCTGTCTGCTTATTTATTGTTTCCCTGTGGGTTTACAGAATGGCAGAGCCATAACACAGAGATGAATTAAAGAATCAAAGCACAATCACAACAGTTTGTGTCAACGCCTTTATTTTACTGCAGTTATATAAGAAATACAGTGTTTCCATATGGAAAAGATCAAGTCTATATGAGGAACAGGAGATTCACAAAGGAAACCGTGACAACACACTAATAAAGCAACAACATGTAAGTGAAGCCACTAGGCTGCGTCACTTTGCTCCACCCAGCCTTGCTCTCCTTGTTTCTGTGCCACTATTCTCTTTAGTCTCTGCTCTGCTCAGTCGTCTGGGAAATTCAGAGGAGTAGCTGTTACTGATGATCAAGTGGAAGAGTGAGCTTCACACACAAAAGTAAAACATTCACTAAGGTATATAAAAGTAGGTTTGCCAAGAAGTTTTTTTTCCCACTCGAGGAATTTGTTTGTGAAAAACTAGTTGCACAAAGTTGCAGATATTAACAGCAGTCTTATAGGTAGAAAAATCCATTGTAAGTGGCGTGTGAAACTGAATCCAGATACACAGGGAGTGTGTGCAATTAAAAAACATTTTCTCTGTAATCAGGTTACCGGTGTGGTAACGGCTTCACCTGTTGGTTGCACAACTCAAGGCCCATTACACGTTCATGAAGTTAAGAGTTTTTCTTCCTTCTGGAAAGGGAAACCAAACAAGGGCAGGACTTACAATCACCAGTGTTCATGTTGTGGCCAAACAGTGAACGTCTATACAAGTGGCCTGTTGGCTTTGGCAAAAGTCCTGGAGAATTTGATTGTGAGGTCAGTTTCTCTCGCTGAGCATTTTAACCAGTAACTAATTCAACTTACGAGCTCAGTTCACCAAAACCCAGTGAAACCCAACTCTCCTACTCAGCAGCGTTTCTGGACCACTAGATGGAGTCCACTCACACGGCTTCCACACACAGGTCAAGACCTCCTACTGTAGTTTGTGAGCTATTACGCTAGTGGATCACAGGCTGTGGGCCAGCGAGTCCAGTACCAAGGGCCCTAACATCGATGTCTGATCAACTGTTCAACATTTTGTTTCTTTGCAAACAACCTACAGCTGAGAGTGTGTGCAGAACTTTGGATTACGCCGAGTAATGACTTTTGTTAACCTGGGTTTGTGAAACACAGCAAACACAGTTACACCTCCTACCCTACACCCTTCAGCTACAGGATCAACTCCACTTTGTGGTTTTAAGATTGCAGTGGAAAGAGTCTGATTCCTTCCTGCTTCCCTGGGCAGCGTGAAAGTTTGTACCAAAATGCTTCAATGGAACCTTTTATTGTCTTTAGAAAAAAAGCGTTAAAATACATATTTGCAGAGAGGAAGGACTGTGGAGTTTGACGTTCATCAGACCAAGTACAACCTGTTCCACTGTTCCTCTGTTCATGCGGAGAACTGACTGTTGTTTTAAGACACGTGAAAAAGTTTAAACCTGTAATGCCCTGGACTAGTTACTGTGAATTTACATGGAAACAGCTGTTTAACACTGGGCTGAGCCGAGCAATCCAGCAGCACAGTGTCATCTGCATTCACAGTAAAATGCACATCACTTCTCTTTACCTCCTCTCCACTGCACAGTCTTTATTGACTTCACAGAGGAATGTATCACAGCGTGACAGAAAAAAAAAAACTGAGGTGTTGTTGATGTAGTTTCTTGGGAGAAACTGGCTTTGGAGACATGATAAATAGATATTACTGTGAATTATGACGTGTTTTATAAGGGAGACTGTGGCAGCTGTGTCCTCCATCCATATCATGGCCAACCACCTGTCTGTGCAGACTGTGCACGCTGGATTTGGATCATTGTCTTCTGTGACTGGACTGTTCCCTGAACTGGGAAACATTTGCTGTGGTGCTGTGTGTGTGGTGCTGGGTGTGAGTGTTTGTGCACCTCAGAAGGACATTTTCAGACCTGTGTCCTCATCTGCTGCTTGTTTTGCAGGAATAAGGCCTTTTACCTCCTTTATTCAAAACCTGGGGCTCAGTGTTTTTCCTGGGAATCGAACCATCTGATCTGCAGTTGTATTTCCTGAGTAACGGCCACCTGCTGGGCTCACAGCATCATCAGGGAGACATGGCTCACAAACTCCAAATGCTTATTCATTCCCACTAATTCAATCCTCAGACTTCAGAGGGAAACACTAACCAGAGTCCAACATCTCCTGCCTAAATTCATCCCTGGGGGACACTGATGGGGCAAAAGGGACATGACTAGTCTTCACTCTGTCCACCCTTAGCGTGGAATGTGTGGGACAGACAACACCTCTCTGCAGGATCAGTCTTGTGCTTTGGGTACCACCTGTTTGTTGAATAAGTGGGGTCACTTAGACATGCTGCTCTGCCTGCTGGACAACATGAGACGCCTGCCAGTGGCTCCTTTAAGGAATCCAGTGCACAGCCTGCTCAAGCCCTTTACATCACACTTTCAGTGGAGGCCGAAACTGTAGCAAGCTTTACGAGCCTGTCAAACATAAGTCTGTACAAAGGACCAAATCTAAAGTCGATGTGCACTTCAGTACACTAGGACACAGGTCAGCTGCCAAAACCAAGACCAGCTGAGAGCTTTTATAGAAGGAACACAAAGGATCACAAACACTCATGAAGACAGAAGTTTTTCATCAAAAACTACAACAGGAAGTTGAAGTTCACACGAAGAGCATAACAGAATCCTGTTATCATGACCTGTTACGGAGATCCTCACTTCCTTCCAACCCTTGATTTGATTACTGATTAGCTGAGCTGACTGGAATAGAACATGTATTTTTGCTTGCACGTGCTTATTAAGTGGAGTTAACAACTAACCCAACAGTGCACAGTACTCAGGCATGGGCTTTTATGAACAACACACTTAATTCAGTGTGTTAGTTAATATCACACTTCCCACAACTTTGAGCGTGTGAGTTGCACTTAAGTGAAGTTTTTGAAAACATTCAAACTAACTGCTGTAAAGAAAAAAACATTTATTAGTCCAACTTGAGCATGACGTTCTGCTTTGATTGCATTGTCTTCAGACGCGATCCCCTTTCATCATTCTGACACTGTCCTGACTTTGTCCAGAGTGTATTTGAAAACACAAATGTCCAAGTGAGACATCCAACATTATTCAGACTTTATCTTTTTAAATCCTTTTATGTCCACATCATGTGAATGCTGCTTTGTCCCAGGTTGTCAGGAGGTTAGAAAGCGAGAGAATTAGGCCTGTTGATGATGTTTCTAGCGCTTGACTGTGGCTGCAGTCGACTATTCCCCCAATACTATGCTATACTACAGTACTGTATGAGTATGTGTTTTCCCACTAAGGTGAGCATTAGAAATCAGTTAATCATAGTGTAAAATGTGCTTCACACTGGACTGCATTAATGTGAAATGCTTGTGTACCTGCAGCAGTGCACCTTTGAAGAATGTGTTTCAGGGCTCGATACTGGGTTTATGACCCGCACTAGGCTGTTCGGATCCTGTTAAAACTGGTGTAGTCCTGTCACTGCCTCATTTGTTGCCACTGTACGTGGTAGTTTAAAGTTGACTTCAGTCAAAAACAGTGAGTAAATACGTTTGTTCTGCGGAGATCATGTTTAATTAGGCAGATATTGGATTTTACACTGAGACTGACTCCCCAGGAAACAGGTTTTAGGTCTTAGGTGAGGTAACTGTCTCCATCTCCTGTTGCTGAGGATGATTTTGCAACAGCTTTTTGAATAAAGTGTGATTTAGTCAAACACCCCCAATGCCCTTTTTTTTATGTGAACTGACAAAGTTTGATACAAACCAAGCAGCTAATAAATTACTCTGCACCTGCTCTTTTTTGTCCTCACTATCTCAAATGTCACCTTCTTGTCCCATATACTCACAGATGTACAGTTTGCGTTGTAAGAATCGTGAAACTGCAGAGTGTTACACACTTCTGGTGAGAAGCCTCTGAAGATCCACAGGATTCTGACCCGCCGTCACACTGACACCGCCTTATTGCAAGTCAGTGTTTTGAAGCCATTTTGATACTATAAAAATGTTACCCGGGTAAACGGGTATCAAGTTTACACGGATTTAAAGTTGTTTACACAGATGTTTAGTAATGTTAATCCTCCTCACAGTTTCTGACTGTAATTGCAGCAAATGTGTGTGTCTGTGTGTGAGTGTGTAACAGACAGGACAAAGCTCATTTTCCCAGTGCAAATGGTGTTCAGTTCAGTTTAGTTCAATTCAGCTTTATTTATATGTCGCCAATTTACAACAAAGTCATCTTAAGGCACTTTACATAATAAAGTTATTTAGAGAAAACCCAACAAATCCCCCTTGAGCAGCTATAGGCAACAGTGGAGAGGAAAAACTCCCTTTAACAGAAGAAACGTCCAGCAGAACCAGGCTCAGGGTGGACGGACATCTGCCTTGACCGGTTGGGGCAGGTTGGTAGGACCAATAGCTGCACACTGAAAGACTCACAGCTCCAAAGCCAGGGACACAGCCGGGGAGTCAGAGAGGGAAAAGCACAACTACAGGACAAAGGTTCATAATTAACATGAAAAAATTGGAATCTATTTGATAGATAAGATTTAAACAATTTAGTTCAGTTCCTTTATTCCCAATTACATGTTCTAGTCTCTGTAAAAAAAAATTGTGATCAGTGGTGTCAAATGCAGCACTAAGATCTTACAGAACTAGCCTAGAGACTCGTCCATTATCTGAAGCCAAGAGAAGATCAGTATTATTTCTGTGCAATGATGAAATCTAAATCCTGACTGAAATTCTTCAATCAAGTCGTTCCTGGGCAGGTAATCACATAATTGTTTGCAATTACTTTTTCAAGTATTTTAGAAATAAAAGTAAGATTGGATGTTGGTCTGTAATTGGCCAAAAACACCTGGATCAAGTATGGCATTGACCGGTTTGGGTGAATGGAAAGTGAATAGAGAAAAGAAAAGAGCAACAAATTCTCTGTGAATTATGAAATGAGTCTCAGTGTGTCAAAGTCAAGTCAAAATGTGGAATAGAGAACAGAGTGAAAAGAGCGTCTTCCAGTCAGGGCAGTTCAACAACTTGTTTTGCAGCTACATATTAGCTGTAGTTTATTGTAAAAAGAGAACAGCTGAAGGGCTGTTCAAACCCTAGCAGAGTGTAGAGGAGCAGAGCAGCCTTGTAGCTTCAAAGCCAAGAAATACTGAATAAATTATGGAGGATTGTAGCACATCACTCGCTTTGCTTTACTCCCCATACACTCATAAGCGCTGTAATATTATCAATAGAACATTGCATCAGCAAACAAGCTGATCATATGTCCGATTCAAACTTGTTAAAAATCTTCCACCTCGTAGCCAGTTATGTGGATTCATTTTCTCACTTGTCTAAGTGACCTCTGGCTACAGTTGTCTGAGTCATCCACGGTGTGTCTCTCTGAGTCTTGGAAAGTTTCCGTAAAGAAGCAGCGCGGTAAAGAAAGGCTTCCTAACTGCTTCGCCCATGTTGTTTCTTGCTCTCTGTGTGACGAAGTGCCGTCAGGAGGACCCCTGACCCGCAGCGACCTCCGCCTACCTCTGCCATCAGTTGACGCTCTGTTGTTGTTACGCTAGGACAGTAGAAACAACAGAAAAATGGACAGAAACTCAGACACGGTTTGTCCAACAGTTGTGCTGTACAAGTATGACCCACAGAGCCATGGCATTACTTGGCCTCAGACGTGAATGCCGAGTGCAACAGCCAGTGTTTGGGCTCTTGAAACATGACAAACTATTTTGGGGTTGAGGAAAAAATAGACTTTGTGGCCTAAAAACTGCTTATTTGAAACAACGGCACCAGGTGTGTGCGAAATTACCAAAAAATGAAGCAAAGTTTGACTAGGTGTGAGAAAGAGAAGAAAGAACCAGGCCTCAGTTCAGGGAAGACACTAGATCGAGGGACAATTTCCACTGATCAGCCACAATATTAATACCAGCTGGTGGCTTTGATGGTGGGCTGCATCACTGTAGATCCCAAGTTTGCGCAGGAACAATTCGATTTAATAAATATGATACACGTACACTGTCTGTGTGTCTGGGTAATCTGGGATTAGTGTGCCCCTGTAAAGACGACCAAAGACATGTCTGCTAATGAAACGCCCACTGCGCTGGTTGTGTCTCATAAAAACAGGTTCCGGCTCCGTCCCACATGCTGCTGCACGCAGCTGAGACTCCCTGACTGACAGGCCCGACGACCCGCCTCCATCCGCGGCGAGCGACCAATGAGGCTGCGGAGCGGGGACGAGCCTTCAGCAGCAGCCTCTTATTTCTCACTACAGTGAGCGTGGAACACACACACACACACACACACACACTGGCAGTCATGTGACAGCCATATAGTAGAAGTCAGTGAGGGCTCAGTCCAGTCTGAAAGCTGCTGCTGCTCCTGCTGCATGGCGAGTCTCAAGGGGAAATCGCGCTCTGGCCATAGGACAAAGCCAGTCCTGGGGACACATTCAGCTCAGTGAAAGTAAGCTGCAGGTTTCTTTCCTGTCTTGCTCTATGTGCTGGTTCCCATCTGCTGCAGGCTGGACCAAAACCAGTTAACGTTGGCACCGGACACGCGCGTCTATTGCGTGAACGCAGCGCGGAGAGGACAGGACCCAGTCCAACGTCACATGTCCTGAGTCTGAGGGAACGGATCTGGAGTTTTTGTTTCCGGCCTGCCGCTGCGTACGTGATGAGATTCGGAGCGATCTGCTGCTGTCCTTAGTAAATAAGGCCTGATTACTAAGGACGGACCAATGCGCAAACGAAGAGCGGGAGTCCGCGCTCTCTGCTCCGGGAACATGTGCGCTGAATCGCGGACCCGTTCGCAGCCTCTGCAGCAGCCATGTGGCGGATTTACTGCACGTTCAGTGTCCACACAAGCAGCGCACCGCAGCCGGCTGCCCGGTGCGCTCTTCCCTCATAACCATGTTGACAGTTTCGGGTTTACTCCCGGTCACTCGTACCAGGCGGGGGGAGAGCAGATAGAGGCGGGGGGGCGACGCTCCCTCTTCCAGGAAAGAATTCAATGAAGTCTATAGTAGGACATGATAAAAATATGATGAAGTGGAACCGCGTCCTCTCACCTCGGTGTAGCCACATGTTGCAGCTATAGAGGCTCCATGTCATGCACACGATCATAAATGTGTTACATAATACATCGCTGTAAAGAGCGGATCCATATGTGAAAGCTGTGCTCAGACAAACCTTGGATCATATTTGCTTTGCTGCCTGTTATCAGCATGTTGGCAAATAACGTGAAACGCACAGAATACAACATTAGCTCAGATGGAAAAGGTTGTTTCATAAATGAGCAGGATTGAATTTGTGGTCGTTTAAAGATGGGCTGAAAGACTCTAAACACACTTCTGTTATTTTAATTAAAGATTTCTTTGTTTCTTTTGAAACAAAACGGGGGTTGGTGTCAGTCAAACGATGCAGTGTTTAAAAGTGGCAACAGATCAGGAAGTGAAGTTGTATGTGTATGTTTTCCTTCCCTGATCAGTGAGATTTTCTTACACACGTGAGTATGCTTTGTAAAAACAATCAAACGCTGTTTCAGAGAATTCATATTTCTCTGTATTCTGACTCATTAACCAGCAGCTGCTTGTCAGATGGTCACACACACACACACACACACACACACACACACAGTGGTTAGGCTTGTGTGCATGCTCCAGTGCACCCTGCTAACCTGGCTGGTTCTCAGCAGCACAGTTTAGTCATCTACAGAGCCGAGGACTGAGGGGAAAAAAACCTGGAGTTGTTAAAAAACACCCAGGATGTTTATGAGCAGCAGCAGTAACACGCTGGTTTATATTTAACATGTGCATCAGTGGAGGATGGACGATGCTAAAGGCCAGAAACTTTAACTCGGCTTGTTTTACCTTCCCAATGTTTGCACTTGGTTGATAACACGCAAAAAGACACAACACACAACTGTAAGATTAGCAAAATATTCCTAAATCAAGGTCAACTTGCTGAACGTCTTCTCAGCTGCATCTCAGTTGTCTCCATCAGCAAACAGCTGACATGTCCATCAAACTACTGTTGTCAAGCTCGGATGGACCCCCTGGCTCAAAAATATTTATTTTTCCCTCAGATTATTGCTTTATGTCAAATTAAACCCTACCGTCTTTGTAGGGTCTGTTGTAGTTTCCCTTGCATTCAGCTGTTAAAATTTCAAAAGTTCGACCCACAGCCTGTGACTGTCTTGTTATAGGCAGGACTGCAGGTTCACGAGGGGTTAAGATTAACCGACTTCTTACTGTCTCTGTTTATTTCTGTTTAGACATACTGTGTCCTGGCTGAAGACCTTGGATTGCAAGATTGTTTCCCCAACGCTAACTTTTTCCAGTCTGAGAGAGAAACCAGGTGTTTCTCTATCTCAGCCGAGTGGGAAGTGTGGCCTCGGTGACCTGGATTTCTTTGGCCTCGCTTTCCCAGTAGTTCTCATTTTGAGTTCAACAAGAGACAGTGGTTTGGCACTAGCAGGGGATGGTAGACAGCTTCTCAGCGAGTGAGGAAACGCTGTGTCCTTACAGTGCCTCTCCTCCAGGCTACCGGTTGTCTGACATGGTGACTGACCTGGGTTCCTACCAGGCAATGCCATCACCATTTTCAGAGGACGACCTGAGTGAGTCATCCAGCCCTCGTTCGTGCTCCAGCCCGGACTCCCAGGTGCTAAGCTCCAGCTACAGCAGCAACTCCAGTGCTGAGAGCCAGGACAGCATCCTGGACTACCTGTTGTCTCAGGCCTCTATAGATTGTGGCACCAGTGACTTGGCAGGGTCGGGGGCACCTGTACCACTCACCTTTCTGTGGGACTCACGGAGAGATGAGCCCTCCAAACGTGAGCCCTTGAAAGAGGAAAACTTAGATTTCCTCACCTGGTCTAATGAAGAGACAGTGAAACTGCAAGACTCCTTCCAACCCACACTGGAGGAGATTGAAGAATTCCTAGAGGAAAATATGGAGGTGGTGACAATGAAGCCGGAGATCCGAGAAAGTTCCGACAAGGGACTGGGAATGGCACTGGATGAAGCTCTCGGTCTAGAAGTCCTTGAGTGGTGCAGGGAGGAGTCCCCTGAGCCTAAGCTACAGCCAGAGGCCAAGTATTCAGGCCAAACCGTCCCTACTGCCAGTGCCGCAGGTCTGGCCTCTCCTACCTGCAGCGAGAGCAAAGCCACATCAGTTAAAGCCACATGTGAATCCAGCACGGGAGCCAGGAAGTCATCAGCCAACAAAACCTCGTCAGCAGATAGTGGTGCTAATGGTAGCGGGATGCCAGTCATCCTACAGATTCAGCCACTGCAGATCAAACAGGAGCCCACAGTAGTGCCTCTCTCTCCAGCAGTCCACCACCCACAACCTCCCCCAGCCTCAGACTTCAAAATTGCACAGCTGCTGGTCAACATCCAAGGTCAGACGTTTGCCTTGGTGCCACACATCCTGCCCTCCCCTAGCCTCAGCATCTCTTCCAAGTTTGTACGAATTGCTCCTGTCCCCATTGCAGCCAAGCCTCTTGGGCTCGGGGATAGCCCAGCCAGCCAGGGGTCGGGGATTCTTGTCAGAGGTCAAAAGTTTCAGAAGAATCCAGTGGCAGATCTTATCAAAATGCACAAATGTACTTTTCCTGGCTGCACCAAGATGTACACCAAGAGCAGCCACCTGAAGGCCCACTTGAGGAGGCACACTGGGGAAAAGCCATTCGCCTGCAACTGGCAGGGCTGTGGATGGAGGTGGGTACTGGGGAGGGATGTGTGAACTGACTGAATGAGTGTGTTTGTCCGAGAGATTAACTCTTATTTCCGAGGGGCTGGAAAAAGACTTGTTTATTCGCAGGACTAAGCAGTAACAGCAGGCTGTAGCATGTGTCAGCATAATTTGAAATGCTCAACCTCCATTTGTTGGTGTGCCCTACTAGGAAGAAGCAGTAATTACATGTCAGTGGAACATGTCTGTACGCTGAGTCCATTTTACCTGCCATTTGGGCTGATCTGTCAATTTGAGGGCCATCAGACAGCAGTGGCAAGTGGAACTGGAGGGTCTTGACAGCCCTTACTCTTGCAAACTAAAAAAAGAGAAAAGCAGCTTGACAACGTGAATGTCATTATCTGTAGTAGGCTTCATTACCATGCAAGTAAGAGTTTTTATGGGGTGGCAGCAGTAAGTTTCAGCAGGCGCACAGTTATTCGAGGGTGTGCAGTAGCAAAGCAAAAACAATCACCGTGTTTTCCGGAGCTGGAGATCTTTAAATGGCTGTCATGCAACCTCCCAAGCGTTGATTGCAGTGACTGGGAGGAAACAGGATAAACAGACCTGCCAGCACAATCACACTTTTTGTCAGCCAGTGGGATATTAGATATTTAGGATGTGCCAGAACAGCTGGGGTGTCTTTTCGGTGAATGTGAACTAAATATGGAGTCACACGGGCACCTCCTGTTGGGATTCGACAGCTGTGCACGTGCCCGAGGAGTCTGAGCATTCGTGTGTACGCTAAGTTTAAAACAGTAGGATCTAATTTGGATCCCGCTGTGTGTAATGGAGGACGGAGGAAACAGAACTTGGATGCCTTAATCAGTGTGTTCGTTAAAGTGTCAGAGTGAGACTGACTCATTTGAAGTATGAGAACAAACAGCTGTCTGAATTTGAATAAACCAAAATGGTTACAAAATGTTTAACTCTGCTAATAAACCGATGAAGAATGTCATGGTGGATTTTGTAGACGTTCATTGAAATACTACACAATGCTTTTGAACATCCCTTTGACTTCCCTGTATTAAAGTGTCTGTGTTTATAGCTTTAAAATGACTCCAGATGACATCATCCGGAGGTGATTTTCAGTTTAGATGACATGTTGTCTCCCCCAGTATTGTGGTAATGTAGACCTGCTCTTCCAGAGATTTTATGCCATTTATACTCACCTGAGTGTCCACAGTTTAGATCATGGATTAATGCATCAGTCATCATTTAACAATCTAACTTATGTGCAGTGTCATTCTCTACGAGGGCTACAACCCCACATTTGAATATCGCTGCCACTTTAGCAGCACTTATAGATCATCACTGTCATCAGTCAAATTATTGTCACGCGTCTGGAGGTTGAATCGTGTTTTTAAATAATAACTCATAACTCAACATTTGCATAACCACACCTGGATGACCGAGAACCTTTACGTGGGGCAGACACTGTGAAGCAGGTGCAGCAATTTGACATTTTCATTACACCTTTGGGTTATTTGGGTTGTCAGTGCTCATTACTTATAGAAGCCAGCAAGTGAGCAGTGTGCTGCCTCAGTTTGTCTTTTAGCTTGTACCTGTCCCCCAGGCTTGGTGCACATGTATAACAGGGGACTCATGCCTGCTCCAAAGACCATATATACAAGACTGTAGTCTGCAAGACGTGCACTGATGCCTATGTGTAGCTATTTTCAGAAGGGTAACAGCAGTAACAACAGGTACATATATGATTTATCATCTTGCCTAGAGGGAAAATATAGTGTAACCTATATGTGGGCAGACCTATGTGACTGCACCACTGCACCTCTGGGCAAAATAATAGAAGAGTTGCTAGAGTGACTTGTTATTTAACTTCCTGTAAGCGATGACACTGCATCACTAAGTGACTAGTGGTTAATTGCCAGAGCCCGTATAATATTTCACAGAAGAAACCTAATAAAAAGAAATGAGGATAAACTGACGTGCTGCTTTGACGTGGCTTGTCAAGAAGCATTCAGGCACCACTGCACGCATCGCTAATAGTCCACATGTCCAATAAAACATTCAGCACTTTACATCGGTTCCTTTCAAATTCTGGGTCAATTTTGGATCAATGAAAAGCTTTGTGTTTTCAGTGTGATGGGGAGTGTGGAAAAGAAGTGAAGAGGCGAGTGCAGGCAGGTTGGAGTGGGTGGAGGAAAGTGTCAGGAGTGTTGTGTGACAGAAGAGTGTCAGCAAGACTCAAAGGAAAGGTGAACAGGACAGTGGTGAGACCAGCTCTGCTCTATGGGTTAGAGACAGTAGCAGTGAGAAAGAGACAAGAGGCAGAGATGGAAGCAGCAGAGATGAAGATGTTGAGGTTCTCCTTAGGAGTCACAAGGTTGGAAAGAATAAGGAACGAGCTCATCAGAGGGACATCGCACGTTGCCTGTGTTAGAAACAAAGTCAGAGAGGCCAGATTGAGATGGTTTGGACATGTGCAGAGGAGGGATAGTGAATATATTGGTAGAAGGATGTTGGAGATGGAGCTGCCAGGCAAGAGGGCGAGAGGACGACCAAGGAGGAGACATATGGACGTTCTAACAGAGGACATGAGGTTAGCTGGTGTCAGAGTGGAAGATGCCCAGGATAGAGTGAGGTGGAAAAGGATGATTCGCTGTGGGGACCCCTGATGGGAAAAGCTGAAAGAGAAGTAGTAGTAGTAGAAAAGCTTTGTGTTGGTGCATCCGACTGTAATACCAACTTGTCAACCTGCCACTAGTCATGTACTATATTCGGAATGATGCACAATTGTGTCTTAATACATGAGGGGAGCTGCAGAAATGTGTGCTGTAGTAATCCAGGCCGTGTGTTCCAACTAACAAAGGGCTCTTGTCTGTACACAAAGGCAGGATCTAGTTGGGAGAGAAGTTTGTGTGCATGTGTAAGAACGTGTGTGTGTGACACTGTATGTGATGGGATAAACAAGGGGGCCGACCAAAGGAAAAAGTTTTGAAATGGTCTGAGAGAAGTACGTGAATGGAGTGAGGAGGAGAAGAGATTAGAAAAAAGATGGGAGAAAAGGTGATGGTGGTGGTGGTGAAGGGGAGATGAGAGAGGCGGCTAAAGTGGGAGAAAAAGGCCTATTTTAGTTTTGCACACAATCATTTGAAGGGAGCTGCAGTGAGGGAGTGGAGTGAACAAAGACAAAGTGTTGAATAGTAACCATGACTGTGGGCTAGGAACGTCCAGGCTGCCGCGCTGCATGAAAGGAACGAGAGGGATCAGTCGAGGTTCCTCGCTTCCATGGGGAGGAAGAGGGAGGGAGCAGCTAGATGGAAAGATGAACTGACTTCTGTATGTCCCGCTCAGAGGCAACCAGTCGCATGGGACAGAAACTGTCTACTAGTAGAACCAATTTCCGAAAAGGATTCATTAGAGTGTAATTATTAACTGTTGGTAACCACTTTGAAAATGAACCATGATTTTGGGTTGGGTTTAACGTCTTAGTGGTCGAAAATCATCCATGTAGCTCAACGTATAGCTTAAATATTAAATACTTTTAAATGTATAAACATTAGAAATTAATTGGAATTAAATTAATCTTTCTAAATGCCTGAAAGAATTTGTCACAAATGGTCTGAGTGTAGTTTCTAAAACTGTGATGTTGTGTGCGACAGCTGACCTGTTTGCGTAGAAAAGTACCGAAATTAATATGGCATTTAAGCCTGTCACAATATCTAGTTTCCACTCTTGTGCCACCTTCAGATACATGCACATCACCTCTTTCATTTGGAACCTGCTACAATGGCTTGGCAAAGACTGTGAACATGAATCCATTCACTGAACAGTTAGATGTAAACGGTATAACTGTCGGGTTATACTGTACCATCATCCAACCTTCTGGAGTAATGTGTCCACACGTAAGAGTTTATTTATAGCTCACATTTTATATACTTTTTATACTTAAAACACCTTTGACCTGCTTCTACAAATCCAGTGAAAACAGTCTGCAGCCTTCATAGATGTTCTTCTTTAATCTAAAGAAATGTAAAAAAAAAAACAAAAAAACGGATGATTTTAAGACAAAGAAAACCACCTCAGAATGAACCAGTATGGACCGGACTTGGATTAAAACAGAACTCCTGTCACTGACCCAAACCAGATGTTGGAGCATCAGCCCTGTGAGTGGTAGAGATAATGTTACAGTGTACAGAATGAGAGCATCTATACAAACTTTGTACAATGGTTTGAAGATCAGATTTGGATGCACATACTTCACTGGAAGATTATTTAAAACAGTTGGTTTGGACATTCGTGTCTTAAAAATTCCTCCCACATCCATATAGCGGTGATGCTACTGTAATGCTCCACATTAGAGTGTATATAGTCTGTAATATTTGTGCTGATGGCATTTTAGTCCTGCAGCTTGTTACTTGTTTCAAAGGAAAAGGAAGAAGAGAGGATGTTTCCTTATTGGCAGCATCTCCCTCTGTGAACTGCTGTCTGATGTTGCACGTAGCTGAATCATGTTTGCAGTCTGATCATTTCAGCAGTTGCTTTACTTCAGCCCGCAGCTGTATCCTTGTTCTAGCTACAAGTAACAGGGAGTGCGATGGATTTATACTGCGGCTCCCAAAATGTCGCTTCTTCATCACTGGCTGCGATTGCATCGAGTTGCCAGGTCTGTAGAGCGACATCTGCGATGCAGAGCCTGGCTGGGGAGTGGTCCGTTTCAGAGAACCGGGTTAGTGGGAAGAAGCCCCGGAGCTGTCGTCCCTGTGGCTCCAGCCAAGCAGCTTTTGCCTCGCATGCTAATTCCATTGCAATGTTTTGCTCATCTGAATGAGTTACAGGCGAGCAAGTTGTCGCATCAACATATGAAGCATTCTTGGTCATGATAGATAATTATGCTGTTCAATCTTGGTGAGAAACCAAAAACCACAGTTATTGTGTACATGCGGGGAAAAACAGGGAGGCTGCCAAATCTGAATACAAAATAGCAGCATGATGGTGGTGAAAAATAAAGAAATAAACACGCTAGGTCAGGTCAAGTTCAAGTTTGGAAACTAACTTAGGCCTTAATCTGCAAGAGAAGAAAATGTCCAAAACACGTAGTTCACAGTGACACATGGATGGATTTTATTTTTACAGAACAGCTTCAGGTTCGTCCACAGATTAAAGTCAGTTAAAGTCAGTCATGTTATTTGACCATTCCAACAAAAAATGTCTCCTGCTTTAACCGTTGTTTGGTAGACCGACTTGTATGTTTAGGGTCTTCCCTCATGATCCGTGTTTTTGCTGAGCCTTAGTTCTATACTTACAGTAGTTCCATTGATGTTTTTAAGTATTCCTGGTCCAAACACAGTAAAGAAGATCCAAATTGTGATACTGTTACCACTATGTTGCACAGAAGGTATCAGGTTCTTATGCTGGAAAGCAGAGTTTGGTCATTACCAGAGATAACACTTGTCATTCAAGCCATTCACTCCTGCTTTGGTCTCATCCATCCATCCAACATTTGTCCATTAGTCGATTGGTTTACCCACAGGATCTCGCTCACACCTGGTTGTCATCCCACTGAAACACCTGAGTCTAATTCCCTCTTCAAAGAATTAATCATCTCAGAGGTTCTTTTGCCACACACACAATTTTAGGATGGATACTTGTCCACACTTTTTTTAATTCCTTAATTTGAGTTATATAGTTTTAGGACTGTGTAAAAATCAGTTTAGGTTCAAATCAATTAACGTCAGGCTTTACAAATTTTAAGCACCGCAGTGTATTTGTCACATGGACGAATAATGACGTTGCCTAATAACTACTGGACTTATGAATAAACAAATGCTACACGTTCCCCATATCTGTGAAAATGTGATAATGTCTGGTTCGTGTTCTTCATCTCATCTCCACGTAGCAACGAAAATCAATCAGTCTGCTCTGACCTTATCTCAGTCACATAGTGGGGTCTTGTACACTGCACTTGATTGAAAATGTATTCATTTTTTGGTATCTGAGTGAGAGTTAATTCCCTGGCCTGGTTTCCTCTCTTTTTACACTGTTTCATGTCAAATAAAGGCATAAAAAGCCCCTGAAGAAAAGAAAATCACCAGCAAAATGGAAAGTTTTGAATATTGTCAATTTGAGTGTAAGAATCATCAGATTCATACGTCTAAATTAAATTTCCTTTTATTCTTAATCTTTAATCTTTTATTCTTTCTCCCAGGTTTTCACGGTCAGATGAGCTGTCTCGACATCGGAGGTCCCACTCTGGTGTCAAGCCCTACCAGTGTCCTGTATGTGAGAAGAAGTTTGCGCGCAGCGATCATCTGTCAAAACACATCAAAGTCCACCGTTTTCCTCGGAGCAGCCGGACAGTTCACACTGCAAACTGACGCCCTGCTCAGATCTGTGGGATCACTGGAAATGCACGGATCATTCTCATACAGACATAGTCAGTGGAAGTGTATGGGTGTGTGCACACATTTGCACCTTTGCGATGGTGGGAGTCAAAGAATGTCTTGCTTCTACAGCCGTCTGTGCTCAAAAGCACCCGGTTACCATCCTGTAATCAGCTGAAGGTTGTTGTAGCTGGTTGTGCTTCGGTATGTTGTGGTCCCTACGCATGTTCCGTCCTTATCTCCAGCCTCAGCACAAGATAAGATAAGCTTATTTTCATTCAGTCTGGATTATGTCATAGGCTTGGTAATAGCCTTGTCTGTCCTTTCTGCCTGGATAGAAACACCTGCCTTTTATTGTCTTGAAAGCTGCCAATGTCTTGGACGTTTCTTTTATGCAATGTTTGGGAGGTCTAGCCAAAGTCTACTGGGATCCCCATGAGCTACTATCAGAGTAATGGTTCCTCCTCGAGGGGTCCACAGACCCGGGAGGGTTTTCTGATAGCTTTGGCCTACTTTTTGCTGCCTCGCACCACAGATCATTGACAGAAAAGGTGCATAAAACATTTGTCATTCAACTCTGCTATGACGCACTTTGGGGGGACGGTTGTACAGCATGGACATGAAATACTAAGCCCGTAAGATTGAAATCTCTCAGTCTTTTAGCAGTCTGCTCGTACTGTTACAGCAGCTTTATGAACAAACTGTCATGGACGGCGGAGGAGAATGACAGAGCCATGCAATCACTGCAAAAGTGACAAACGGGGAAAAGTTTAAGTGCAGATGATTGTTAAATCAGCCTTCCCATTGGTGTTAAATGTTCTGTGTTAGTGTTTTACACATACCCGTGCTGGCCTACTGCCAAAATCAAGCTTTTCAGTGAAAAAGCATCATTGTACAGCCATGTCTGCCAGTGGAGCCGAATGTCTCACACTTTCAGCGTCACTGTCGAGTAATGACGTCTGATTTGAGTTGTTTTGCTAAAGACGCCAGACGCTCACCTGCTGCTTTGTCTGCCACCGCAAACACCCCGATGGCCTTTGACCTCAGCTGGCAGTTATGTTACGTTGAGGTGACATCAGTGAACCCGGACCAAACCATGGTGCTGAACTACCAGGAGGATAAGCTTCGGGGAAACATCGTCAGTAAGTCCCTTTCCTTGAGGCCATGACCCAACCTCTGATGCCTAATTGTTCTGAAACGTTGTGTGTGGGTGGTGGGGATTCGACAGGAATTGTACCTCATTCTGTTTATTCAATTTTTGGATTCTGTAATGCTTGTGTGTACACAGATGTTTTATTGCATCCTATGAATGTATGTAAATATGCAGGAGTGAACATCGCTGCATCCAGGAAACAATCAGAGAGGGTTCTGATGTCATCTTAAGATGAAGATTTCTAGTGTCAACCTTAATGTGTACATAACTTAACATTTCATATGAATATATTATATATATTTTTTCTTTGTTCTATCCAAGCTGCATTTACAAATAAAAGTGAAAAGAAACACACGCCTAGTATGTCTTTAGTAACTTTCTTTCATAATCCTGATTCCTGGAAGTGTCACAATAAGTAAAGCCTAGTTTCTATTAAACTGAACAGGCCTGGAAAAAAAATCATTTTAATGTCAACAGGCCATGATTTTATGAATACTGAAGGAAAACACCTTTCTCCTACATAAAGGGCCTTACACCAATTCATACAAACTTTGCAGCTTTATATTTGCATAAATCTTCCACGTATATCTGAAAAAAAAGGTGTAGATGTGGAAAAAAAAGGTGCTCCAGCTGTGTCTGGTATTTCTTGTTACTATAGGTTGTTTCTCCACTTTCTATGTTGTGTTAAGGGAAATAAAAAATATAAATACTCTATAATATAAAGTACACGATGACTGTATGAGTTCAACATTCCATATGGAGAAACACATCATAAATGTCTTTTAGGATTAAACTGTCTTCCATGACAATAGATGATTATTGTAATTGAGGGGGGCCTCTTAGACGAGTAAGTGCAATTTCATTCTCTTAATGAAACTGGACAAAGATGATGGTGATTCAGCTGCAGAGGCCTGAACAGCAGCAATCATTTTTGATAATGGTATACCTCGTTGGCCCAGATTCTGATGGGGATTGTTGTGGACAGATGCTACATTAAAGGTGCTAATCCTTGGGGGGCTCAGTGTCTTTGCTGTCCGACACTGGGATCGAGTTACCGGCTGGTGATCAAACCGCAGAGCCTGTGGTTGTGTGAGTGAGCTTTATTATTAATAAAAGCGTTAAATACGAAGGGCAGCTGGCTGACAGCTTGCTGTCAGCAGAGTTCAACTACAGGCGGATAGAAAGCTGAGATTATGAAAGTTAAAACAATAACTTAACATCTGCTCAACATTTTACACGCCAAACTCATGTTGGCATTAAAGTTAGCTAACTTAGCAGCAATGCTATGTCTTTGATGTCACTGATATGATCGGTTTAGAAATAGAAATATGATAGTGAAATGATGAAAGCATACAAGATACATTGCTTGTAGAAAATATAGTATCTTATAGTTATTATGACTTCTGAAAGAACATTTGTGTAAAATGCATCTCAAATAATTTGTGTTGGTGAAACACTACTGTAACAGTTCTGATCGTTCACGTGGAGTCAGATAATGTATCCATGTTTTGTTCATGAATTCGGATTCACCAGTAACTGAAACTTTTTAGTACGATCCGTTAGCACTGCATTTAAACTAGCTCCTTTTACCCAATTGTGTGACTTTTAAAACCAACTTCCTACCAAAATCGGGAGCCAGCACCAACATTAACTTGTGATTAGACTTTGGGGATTTGATTTGTCCTGATTGTAGTATTCCACATGTTACTGGCTTGGCTATTTATTCATTAGAGGGCGCACACATCCGAACAGACTCCTGAAAGAAAGAATACTTCTGGCTCAAGCTTAATGACCGGGGTAGATTGAATTTTACTTAATGTTTTCAGCGTTGGTTATGAATCTGTTTTACATTTAAGAAAAGCTTGAAAACCTGTAAAATTAACTCCAGCTGCTTTTTTAAAAATATTTAGTCTGAACATATGTCATGAGACAGATCGTGGTTGAACATGCTGTGTTTATGTCGTGTTCACTCTCAAACCGTGAGTACATGTGACCTTTAGTGAACTCTTTCTGTGTTTAAATGTTTTGCAATCTCACTGTAATTATTTGCCATTTGTTCACATTTTACTCTTGACAGACAACATTGAAAAGTGTATATGAGTATACACCATCAAAAATCTTCCATCCCTACTTTCTCTCGGTAAGGAGAGTAGGACAGTTCCTGGGCTGTCTTCCTTCTGTCCGCCTTTTGAATTATTATTTCTTTTATTTCCTGTGTTTTCATATATTTACCCTGGTGTTTGGTTTCTTTACCTAGTTTTTGTGGTATTCGGACAGAGTCTTTTCCACCCATTCACTTGTTCCTCGGTTCATTAGCTTTGTCCTCGTTAATTTCCTTCACGTGTTTCTCCTGTTTAGATTGCTTGGTTCCATGTTGTTTATTTCCTCGTCCCCTGTGTTGTTTTGTTCCTAGTATCACCATTTTGGTTCATGTCAATTTCCACTTTTAAGTCCTCATTGTGCTTGTTGAGTTGCTCAGTTTGTGTTAAATTGTTTGTCTTGACCTGTATCGAGCACAGACAGACCAGTACAGGTTTTCACGATGATGATCACACTGTTAACCTCCCTAAATTCACCCATATTATGTGAAGGGCCTCTAACTGCGAAATATGTTTGCGTAGATATTGCAATGCACACACGTTTTTTGTGGTGTGTCTATCACAGTTTTTCAAATCACAATGACAATGAAGATAAAGTTTATCATTTTTACCTAAATCTCCTCCTCCTGCTTTCAACAACTCAACTCTTTCAGCAGGCGGTCGAGTCTCTTTTTTTTTTTACTTGTGTATATGACACCAACCCTGGCTGTTGTGGCAGGATATAAACTGGGTTTGTATCCATTCCATCAGACGGTGCGACAGACGACAGAACGTAGACTGAAAGGTCTCAGTGTATATTAGTGTTTATGCTGAGACCAGACAAATTAGAATTGTGCTGAATTTGTCAGCTATGCAGGCCACAGTGAAATATTGGAACTTCAGAAATAATCCACCTTGACGTCCAGTTGTGTCCCAAACATACGTTTGTTTCAGTGAGTGAACATCAGTCTGTTGTTGCACATGCACAGGCGGCTGTACACTCCTGCATTCCTCTGCAGTATTTGATCAGTTCTGCTGCTGCTGGCCTCACGGCGTTCAGACAGGCAGGTTACATGCTGAAACTTTAGATTTGAATGAAGTTCAGGGCTGAAAAGACTCGCTCACTTTAATCCAACGTTCATACTGCAAACACGAGGATCGACACGGAGTATTGACTCTACCTTCTACGTTTGTCTTGGATGTGTTTGTGTCACTGACTATACATGCGCCCACGTGTTCTTTCACATGTTTTTGTATGTATTCCAAAAACAGCCCGAGGTATCTCTGCTGGCAAGGAATCATGTTTCCTGTTAGAAGGGAAACTGAGACAATAGATTGCTCTCATACTACCCCCACCCCATTAGGTTTGAATGCATCTCCTCATGCACACACATGTAATGCATTTACAGTTTTCTTCTTTTCTTTACAGCACTTACAGCTCCTTTACTTGCCTGAGAACAAAGTGAACACCACACACTGAGCAGTATCAGTAAATGGCCCCATCGTTTTTCAGGCTTATGAGGAATCATGTATCCTGTGTTTGTCATAAACCTTTCAGTTCATATCGCTCTGTGCTCAGAAAGGAGAGTCTTCAAACGTCATCCCTCTGAAATGCCAAACTCTGCTGCAGTTGAAAGAAGCTGCCTAAACTTTTTCTCCTAAACTAAAATAAACTCTACTGCAGTATTACGTTAGTAGTAAACGTTTTTTGTCTCACTGTTCAAAAAATAAGCTAGCTAGTAAATGAAACAGTGTGAGCAGCTCTCCACTGTCTTTGTCAACTCAACAAAATCTCCAGAAGTAAAACTTCACTATGAACGAGGCAATATGACTATAAATAATCATCCAAGACAGAGGTGTTACCTGCAGCTATCTCTGCACCTGTTGATAGTCAAGTAAGGGGCTGTCTGCTATTTCAGCTAATTGGATTTTTAATGTCACAATATCAGCTCCATTTAATTCAATTGTAAAAGAAAGATGAATTGAATGAACATCAATGCTTCTATGTCTGTTATTTTGGCGTTATTCAAAGGCCACTTACTCTCATTTGTCATATCAATGTTGTAAGCTGCAAAACATAATATTTGCAAAGACATACAGTAGGTCAGAGTCATTTGGAAATGGTTTATGAACTAGTTATATGTGAATTGTGTCAGAAACATCTACCAGGAAGAGGTGAAATGCATCAAATTGGTTCCACCACCACATCCACAAACACCCTCAATCAATATAGCGAGTAGTTTACAGATGTTAGAACTGCAGCATTAAATACCTGATATCCATTAATATATCTATATCTATATATATATCTATATCTATATCTATATAGATATAGATATATATACACACACATAATTTTGTATTCTTTTCCATGTAAAAACATTTTGTATCTGTAGGTGCAATTGGCTTCACTAAAATCAGCTTACAAGATAAAGTCAAGTGAATGATGGTCTCATCATTCCTGCATTATTTGTTTGATTGTGTCTCTGGGAAGATTTGGCAGCTCCACCAGGCAGTCATCAGGACACATCTGTAGGCCATGACACATACAAGCATGTGATTATGTCAGTGTGTGTGTGAGGGAGAGACTCTGTAAAACTCTGACATATTAATATGATTTGATAGAAACAAAGCTCAGCTTGGTCCATATTTCCTGCTTATGCTTGTGCTCTAAGTAAACTGTAAAAAGCTCAATAAAAAATAGTATTTCCATACAAAGGGGAGCTGCTAAGTGCAGATATTATGTGGGTCATATGCTGCAGTCACCTGATGTCAGTCCAACGAAAGACGGATCTGACATATGATTTTCTGAAACTACGTTGTTCACATGGACCATTGTGGTTGACAGTTATAAAAAACGTGTTGACTTTCAGTTTGAGGGATTTCTGGGCCTCATGAAAAAACAATAATAAGCCAAACAACATTGCTTGCCGCACTTCAATATAACCAAAACATGTTGTATCCGTAATTGAACTGATTGTTTAAATGTTTCTGTGATGATTAACGTCCAGCCTTCGGCTCATTAATCCGTCTTATATTGCCGTTAATCTGCTATTGTTCACCTGCTCTCTGCTCCCAGCTTCGAAAACAGCACACACAACCACAGCTGTTCACGTGTCCATATCGGCCCAGGTTTCTTAGTCCCTGCCAGATTGTCCACTAACACTTGTTTTAGCTAACTGCCTAAAGACTTTTGTTCATTTACCTGGACTGGATTCGATCCTCCTGCAGTTTTCTTTACCAATCTTCTGCTTCAGTGATACCAACTGTGCATGTTATTTGCCATTTTACCTGCCAACTGCTCTGGTGCTGCTAACCTGTTCACGGAAATGAAACCACAACTGTGACACAGTTCCATCTGGTGTTGGGTTCTGCACTTGGGTAGGACAAGAAGGCAGGGGCAGTTTTGGAACTTGCTGTATGCAGGGCCCAAAATTGACTTTTAAGTCTGCAGAACTGAAGTGTAAGCTGAGTAAGCAAGAGCATAACCAGCAGTTATTCTAGTTACAGCTGAACATGATATTAGGAATGGGTAGTTACCTGGCAAACACATATCATCAAACCAGCTGAATCACTGTGATGAAGGAGGATTTACTGCACGACTGGTGGATTAGACCAATTTAGTTTGAAGTTAATAAACTGACAACTAATTTGAAACTTATTCATCCATTTAGTATCTACAGCTGTAACGTCACCAAATAGACCCGATAATACCTCTCTTGATTAAATGGAAACTGTGCGAAATCAGCATTGAAATCAGTCAGGTTATTAGCACGAATTTGATAAATGGTGAGTGACAGTAAGTGAAATATACAGACATACAAGATTTGTTTCAAATTTGTTTCAATTCGTATCTGGTGGAAGAAGTGGTGCTATTAGATTTAAATATGAGTCAATATAGGAGATCTTCGGCAAATTGAGAAACTGTACAAAGACAGGATGTCTCTGTAATGTAAAATTAGGTGCTTTGAATGTGTTCTGTTTGTTGCAGATTAGGCAATTATTATGTGTCTTTGATATAAAATAATGAATAATAAAATGATTCTTTACTATCTTTACATCCTATACCTTGTTGGATCCCCTTTTAGATGGTGGAACAAGTAATTACCTAGTTTACCTAATGGTAAGAACAGCCCTTGCTCCCACCAACAGGTCACATTATTTGTGAGCAGGTCAGGCTAACCGGCCCTCAGAAATCACCCTTACCCTTATGTAACCAACGCTTCAATACAGGAGTCAACTGCGCTGAAACACCGTGACACTGCATGCTGGGAGATTTTGACATGCCCAGTCAGCTATCTGTTTAGGAATGTCTCAAGCATCAATGTGTGTGTGTGAGTGTGTGTCTGCTCAGTGTCTGTATTAGATGTGAGCTCCAGGTGACTGATGTAAACATGATGTGGACTCACGAAAAGATTCCCACATTAAAAACATTGCTTAATATTCAATATAATATTTGAACCAATCAGACTCTAATCGCGAGTATGACTGTGTACATACTTTACATGCATTTAGAAACACTGCAAACATCTTCAACAATGTTGAAGACATTCTCACAGCAGAATGCTGCTTCACATTTTTTACAAGAATGGCCCTTACAATCATGCATTACTGTGGAAATAAGAATACTGTAAATATTTGGGCTCTCAATTAATTGAAATGTTTAATCACAAATGGTTCATCTACTCAGAGTTTGCCAAGCATTTTTCATCATTAAATTCTGTTATTGGCAGAGATGTGGGAGCTTTGTATTGTCAGTTAATTTGCTTCACCAACTCGCTTTAAGTGCAAATCCGGCTTCATTCTGTTTCAGTCACTCGCTGTGAAGCTTTGCACAGGTGAGGCAGCAGATCATCATGTTAACGGCAGAAAGAGAATTTGTGTAACGCATTCTTGGCCAGCGTTGAAAGCCCTGTCAGATCGCAGGGGTTTAAAGAACATTTCCCTAAGTTCTATAACTACATGTTTGAGTTGTATATTCTGCTTCCTATCTTAAGGCGCATTTATTAATTTTTATTCACTTTAGATAAAAGTTAGTTGTTACAGAATCTAATTCAAATCTAATTCGTGCAGAAAAAACGTATAAACAATATTATTGTTTAAATAAACATTTTATTGTGTAAATAAAATAGGCTCTATAACAATGATCCAGTAAAGATGATCTAAGTTAAATATTCTCATTGAACTGAAACTCTTGTTCTGCATTTTTCTTTTGGTGCATCATGCGCTTATGTAATTTTACTTGTATACCCTTTGAATGCAGCACTCTTAAAAGACACATGTGTTGTTACTTTTAGCCAAGTCAGTGGTACCACCATCAGATCAAACGTTTCCTGTGTTTTTGTCCCATCAGTCATACTTCACAACACACCGAGGAAAAAAATGAGTTTAATGTTCAAATGAGGTTCAGCAGGGTTGTGTTAGGACACCTGATGGTGAAGGGAGACAATGGCAATGCCATGTGCACCAGCCTCTTCCAGTAGGTTCCTACAGAATAGCTGGAACAAAGAATGTGTGCACCACAGTCTTCACTGCAAGAGAGTTTTCACAGGTAGACATTGTTGTCTGTGCGATTCCAAATTTTCAAACAGACTAAAGGTAGATGCTCGGCATATGTATATCTGTGGGGAATTTAAAAGGGAAGCTGAAAGCAGCAGCCTCAGTGTGAGCTGTTCCCAAACAGCCCCATGTGTTTCTGATAGGAATGCCTCTGCTCGTGAAGCCCATATCCACATAAAAACACGGCAAACAGCACAACAGTACGTCTTCAGTGACATTTAAAATAATATAAGGGCTGAAATGTTAAAACATTTCCATATGAGGAATGTGTGTTACTAGTGCAGAATGTTCTTTTTTCAGAGTACACAACAGCCAAAAGTTATGCAATGGCCAAATGAAAGAGTTTTATTGTCTTTTTTCCAAATGAGAAGTTTCATAATATAATGGTTCCTCGTGATGACAGATGTTAACCAGATATTACAACTGAGCAGAGAGAAGTTCCAAGAAACGACTCAGAATTTCACAAAAAAATTTCTTTTGCTAAAGGACTAATCTTTATTAGCATTTGGAAATGAAAGCAGAAACCTTATTTATTGATGTGCATGGAATGATAAAACAGTTACTAAAACACACCAAAGTTGCGATGATGCAGTTTCAGCAGCAATATTATTTATGAGCCAGATATCAAAATGTTCCTCTGAAACTTAAATGTGACCTGGATTAAACTGCTGATTCGCATTACCGGTAATTTAACCTGCATTCACTGGAAACATTCGGCGTACTCATACAGAGTAGTAGTAAGAATAAGACTTGTCACCATCGTAGCAGCATATTTAAAAGCAGATGATGAACTTCTGTTTTAAACTAGCTCATTTTTAAATATTGGCTAGTTTAAGTTATAACGTTTTGTTTTGTGATGCTCGTTAGTGGCTCCAATCATCACATACTGCAAATGAAAACAAATTGCGTTTTGTCTCTTTCTCCTTGTAAAACTACATTTGCTAATTCTCTCTTCCATATGTATGAAGGCCGAAGGAAATGTAACCTGCTGGTTTTATGACTTAGTATCTATCATCTGTATGTAAACGTGCCACAACAGTGGCATCAGATTATTGTAATTCTTGCATATATTTACACATTAGTGGGACGTGTCTCCTCATCTTAACAAAGCAGTAACAGTATCTAAGGACAAATGGTGTCCACATACCCTGGAGACAAGTGTGCTGACAAAAGAGACTTGACTGAAGTCTAGTAACGTAGCACAAAATTCAAAGACTAAAGACGAGTAAAAATAGCGCTCCACATACGTGTGGTACCAGAGACAGTACATTTACGTAATCACTTTCCACCACGGCTTATCAGCACGTTACAACACCAGGCCTCACGCCACTGACCTGTTTGCAGCTAATGATGACAGCCGTGGTGCACGCTGGTCAATATTTGTGCAGACAGATGCCATTCAAGAAGGTCTCCTCAGGATATTCATCGGTAAAGGCAAGGCCAAAACAAACAGGTGAACAGCTGATGACGACAGCAGAGACTATACCCACCTGTCAATCAGTTGTTCTTTAGTCGCTGTTTTAGATCTGAACTATAGATTGGTCGGAGCGCCTCATATCGTAAGGTTAAAGTCGCCTGTGAATTTACGGTCTGTTAGTAGATATTTTTATCTTCCGTTTACGCCAGCCGACAGGAATTCCTTCGGAATCTTTCACATTCTGAGCTAAATCTGGACATTTTGCTTCAGAAATAAGGTAAATGGTAGTTTTCAAGCATTTCCCTTTGGAAATGACACGCACTTTGAGAGGGCTCATGGTGGACCTTACAAATTATTTATTTATTTATTTTAAAGTGTCCAAAATAGTAGTCAACATAATATTTTATGCACATTTAGTAAGTAAATTTTTTCTTTTATCAGACATAATTAAAGTTAATTTTTATTTATTAAACGAGGACATGATCTTTGGCACCTACTTGATCATTTGTGTTATTTCTGAAGATGGGGAAACATTTAAACTTGAATAGGCATTGTTATTGTTATACTAAGTTTACATCCTCCTAGATGCCATCTCATCATATTTAAACCTAAAACAATATTAATGCACATATCATATATTCTCCTTTCATCAGACATAACAAATATGATTAAGAAATGTATAAAGAAAATACAGCATAATGATAAAAATGAGCAAATTCGATAAAATAATTAAAAACCAACTTTGTACAAGCTGAACAGGCACTAACTAGCATATTAATGAAATCTTGCCATTTCAAAATATGGGGACGTGACGTCTCTCACCCAAATGCATATGTGAGCTGCACCTTAATATGACCGCTTTGAAACATTTGAATAAAACTGTGCACATCTCTGTATGCAGTTGTATTCATATTTTTCAAGTTTAACGCAGGTCCTTGTAGCTCTGAAAGTGTGTGTGTGTGTGTGTGTGTGTGTGTGTGTGTCATCAATCAAACATTATTCCACCTCTTTTTCTAGTTTAGGACAATTAGGACATTTTTGACCACGATTTGTCATTTTTGACCAGGATTTGTCATTTACCTCACACATAAAACAAATCTCTAGAACAGCCTTCTTCCTTCCTAAGAAACATTGTCAAAATTAGGAGCATCCTGTCTCAAAGCGATGCTGAAAAACTGGTTCATGCATTCGCTACTTCTAGATTGGACTACTGTAATTCTCTACTTTCAGGCTGCCCCATTTACTCTCTAAAAAGACTCCAATTAATCCAAAATGCTGCAGCAAGATTACTGACTGGGATTGGTAAGAGAGATCATATTTCACCTTCATTAGCTTCTCTCCATTGGCTTCCCATTAAATCTAGAATAGAATTTAAAACCCTTCTTCTTACCTATAAAGCTCTAAACGGTCAAGCTCCATCATACGTAAAGATCTCCTGGTACCATATCATCCTACTAGACCACTTTCAGTCCCAAAATGCAGGCCTACTTGTGGTTCCCAGAATTTCCAAAAATAGAATGGGAGGCAGAGCCTTTAGCTATCAAGCTCCTCTCCTGTGGAACCGGCTCCCAGTCCAGATTCGGGAAGCAGACACCCTCTCTACTTTTAAGACTAGGCTCAAAACCTTCCTCTTCAATAAAGCTTATAGTTGGTTATAGTCATGCTGCTATAGGCTTAGACTGCTGGGGGACTCTGCACTGAGCCACTTCCTCTTCTCTTCATTCTCTCCTCCCACCCCACATCTATAATGTCACCACTGTATGACATTAACTCTGTATCTTCTTTATCCCGTAGTCGTCTTTCTCCCTCTCTGTCCCCCTCTCTCTGTCCCTGTCTTCAGGTGTCCCCGGATTTGGCGCTGTGTGTCCTCCACTGCTCAGCTACTGGTCCCACTAACCTGCCCAATGTTTTGTTGTTGCTTTTGTTGCTCTGTTCTTTTCTCTCTCCACTTTCCACTCAGCCCAACCGGTCAAGGCAGATGTCCGTCCACCCTGAGCCTGGTTCTGCTGGAGGTTTCTTCCGTTAAAGGGAGTTTTTCCTCTCCACTGTTGCCCATAGCTGCTCAAGGGGGATTTTCTGGGTTTTCTTTAAATGTTTGTATAGTCTTGACTTTATTATGTAAAGTGCCTTGAGATGACCTTGTTGTAAATGGGCGCTATATAAATAATGTTCAGTTAAATTTAATTGAATTGAACTGAATGGTTTGTCAGAAGTGTGAATCTGATCCAAGAAAGAAGACAAAAATATACATGTTGATGTCTAATAAAGCCGTGCCTTATTCTTGGAAGGCTGACTCCAAAAACAAAAACTGCAGTCTCGAATAGAACTGGGCTTTGGGCTTTTTAGTTCAGTGTTCTGCATTTGAACAGCAGAAAAAGGAACTGAAGTGAACGTCTCATGCTTTGCTAAAATTACAGAACTTGTTTAGCATTATTACAGAAGACCTCAGGCCATGTGGGGGAGGTCACACATTCTGCAGCTTTTAAAATGACACCACACTGTAAACTCTTTGCCTTCTCACATATGAACGTTAATTCTCATCCCAACACGTGTAGTTTAGTCACTTTAAATTAGTGTTTATTACATGTTACTCAGCAGTTGGACTGGATGTGAATGCTGAGACTAGAACGTTTGACTGTGTGTCTCCCTCCACTTCACAGCTGTTCTCTTTACCGTTAATTGCGCTGTTAGTTGATTGCTGGCTCACTGCCGCAGTGTAAGGAACTCGAAGATGGAGGGTTTCTGGATACAACGTTTGAGTTAACTTAGCAACGGACACCTTGCGGTCAGGACTTGAAAATAACTTTTTCTGGTGGTGTTCCAAGCTCTCGTTTTAAATGTCCCAGAGGTAACATGGTCCTAATTCGAGTAGTTTTTCACATTTACAGGACTAATAGACTAATATTTAGTCTGCGCAGTAACTTCTGACTTTTTGCAACTGTATCAGTTCCGCTTCATTTAGTGATCACTTGTTAATAAAGGCATCATTGCAAATGTACACTGTTACCTTAAGTCTTCAAATGTACTGTCTATGGATTTGGAATACACACACATTCACTTTGACCAATTTTTTATATTTGCAGAGTTCTTCATCCCTTTACTCACAATTGTAATGGTAATCTTTTGTCTGTTCAGGTCTGTGTTAGAGTACAGCAGTTAAAACATTCGCACAGCTGGAATGTCTGAGACATGAGGCAGAGCATAATGTAGCTACAGTAGAACCGAATATTAGCATTTATGTCATGGAACTTTTTTCTCGTATTTGTCCACCCCATTTAGTATATCCGTGATGCAGAGCTGAATTTATACATTTTTCTTTATGTGTATATACTGATGGTGTCTGGTTGGTTTGTCAAGTAACTCTGACTTTACCTGAGCCACCTGCTGCAGCCAGGGGCGCTTGGCTGAGCTCCAAGCTTGCTCATACAATCTGAGTTTGAGAAGTATAATTTCACATTTGATAGTCTGATTGGTTTTTTGAAGAATTATTGTTCTTGATGTCAGAGCACAAATATTCTGTATTTGCATGCTCTCTGCTTGCACCATCAGTGAAGACATACAGGTGAATGTGCATCAATCAAAGTGGCAATCGCTTGCTGTAACATGTAGTGTGCAGGCAACAGCTCGTTGTTTATGTTGCTTAGCAACAGCTGTCAGATCGGATCTATTTGTGTTAGCAGAGCTAAGTAACATCAATGAAACAATCTTTGTTCACTTATTGCCATCGACTAATAGACAGCTTTGGCAGAAGTGTTACACTGTAGGTAACACTGTTTTACTGAGAGCAGTTCGGACTGGACACGACCCCTGGTTTCCATACTGGGCTTAGCAGCTTGACAACTAGAGCAATTAGCCAGCTAAGTCTGTGAGTAATCGCCTCCAGATTTGTTTGTTCTTAATTTTACCAGCTCGATTTCTGATGGAGAACATTTTTCTGCCATATTTATTTGTAACCCAGTTACAAATAAATCTGTGCAGACTGAAATGTTTAATCGGCGGGATACAAGCGTGCCTGTGCAGGGCAGTAGTGGATTGATCATTACAGAGAGTGCTCATCTTTGTCTGGGCTATTTGCATTGTGAAAAAGGAGCAGGAAACCGTCAGGAGGCAGATTCTTCCTATTTTGACCTTTGCAGTTCAAATCTATAATCCCTATTTCCAAAATAGGTTCGCATGTGTTTCCAGATTTTATTGCAAACAGGTACGTAAGTGTGCGTGTGAGAGCGCGCCCTCCTGTCCAATCGTTTCTTTACTTTTCATCCAGTGTCAGCTGAAGCAGTTAGTCATCAGTTATTATTAAGTTATTATCAAGTAATCCTGCTCCACCGTCGGATTGCTTAAGAGAATTTGCCATTTTCACATAGTCATACTTCTCTCCTGTTCATATATCTGCAGATTGAAATGGCCAAGATATGGACTTTGACTACATATAAATAAAAATATATGCAAAGGTTGGTTATTAATTTGCTTCATCACAAGTGGACGTCAACAAGACGTGTGGGAAGCACTTTCCACACTGCTTACCGTAATCTAAGAACTGTGTGCGTACTGTAATCTACAGTTATTCCTCGCTCCCTCAGGCAGATTCCTAGAACCAGATCTGTTTAAAGCACATGCAGTTCGGAGCCAAGTTCCTGGCTTGTCCGCTGTCTCTCTCTTGAACACGCACACTGGCACACAGGCGAAGACAGGAAACGATTCTTCTGTCTTCGCCTTGAGTAACTGCGGTTGTGTGCCAAACCACTGCACATCAATTTAGGATTAGTACTAGACTACAACGTCATTAAAATATATTTTATTACTACATAACCACTTTTATCAATAAAAGGATAACAATCATAACTTTACACAAATAGTTCGCGTTACAATGTAATTCATAGTCAAAACTTTATTAGTACATGATTTGCATGCGGAGGTCTTTTTAGCACACAGGTCTGGTCAGAGAATGAAAAGCCTCAGCGGTTCCGGATGGACAGGATCAGGACATCATGGTACATTTACTTGCTGTTGAGTGAAATATAGTTTCACAGCTTGTTCTGACATTGAACGGGCGTCATATTGCATGTGCCTACATTAACAAATAATCTCTCTATTCTTCTCTCTATGAGACATGTTTGTCACTAGGCCGAGAAGGTGGCGTCCAGGGACCTGCTGCTGTTGTTTACTGAGACTCCGACATAGAACCAGGACAGAAACAGATTCTTGTTTTACGTGCAAGGCCTTTCGTTTTTCAGTCAGTGGCACATCAGAGCAGAGGACAGTAGCTGTGTGCACTTTTATGCACACTGTTACGGTTTGAATTCTTTCTGTAAGGTCACGGTGCTCAAGTTGCACCTTCACAAATAACACCCACCATATTAAATGAATTCTGCTTTCAATAATCCTTATAAAAACACTAAAACCAGTGATGAATTGCTTCTAAGTATATTTAATGTTTATTAGTCCACAGCCTTGTTATTTGTCAATCTAGCCACAGGGGTTGCAAGCCAGTGACTCCTCTGCCGGTCCCAAGCCCGGATAAATAGAGAGGGTTGCGGCAGGAAGGGCATCCGGTGTAAAACTTGCCAAGTACAACCATGCGAGTCATCCATACCACCTTCATACCGGATCGGTCGAGGCCCGGGTTAACAACGACCGCCACCGGTGCTGTTAACCTACAGGGTGCTGGTGGAAATTGGACTACTGTTGGTCGAAGAAGGAGAGGAGGCAGAAGGGTTCATGGATAGAGAGAGAAGGGAAAAGCAGGAGCTAAGATCTGAGTAGGGACTCTTAACGTTGGCACAAAGACAAGGAAAGGTAGAGAGCTGGCAGACATGATGGAGAGAAGGAAGGTAAATTTACTGTGTGTGCAGGAGACGAGGTGGAAGGGCAGCAAAGCACGTAGTATTGGAGGAGGATACAAACTGTTCTACCATGGTGTCATAGAGAATATCCCCAGAGGAGAAAGGGTAGTTGTCGGAGCAGACTTAAATGGGCATGTTGGTGAGGGGAACAGAGGTGATGAGGAGGTGATGGGCAGGTTTGGTGTAAAGGAAAGGAATCCAGAAGGACAGATGGTGGTGGACTTTGCTAAGAGGATGGAAATGGCTGTAGTCAACACTTACTTCCAGAAGAGAGAGGAACACAGAGTGACATACAAGAGTGGAGGTCGGAGTACACAGGTGGACTACATCCTATGTAGACAAGGTCATTTGAGAGAGGTTAGTGACTGTAAACTGGTGGTAGGAGAGAGTGTAGCCAGACAGCACCGCATGGTGGTGTGTAAGATGACTCTGGTGGTCAGGAAGAAGAGAGGAAAGACAGAAAAGAAGACCAAGTGGTGGAAGCTAAAGAATGAATAAACTTGCGAGGAAATTAGGTTAAGACAGGCTTTGTGTGGTCAGGAAGAGTTTCCAGATGACTGGGAAACTACAGCAGAGGTAATCAGGGTAATGGGTAGGAAGGTGCTTGGTCTGTCATCTGGAAAGAGTAAAGACGATAAAGACACTTGGTGGTGGAATGAGGACGTACAGGACTGCATCCAGAGGAAGAGGTTAGCTAAAAGGAAGTGGGATGTAGAAAGGACTGAGGAAAGTAGACAGGAGTACAAGGAAGTGCAGCGCAGAGTGAAGAGGGAGGTGGCAAAGGCCAAACAGATGAGCTGTATGACAGGTTAGATACGAAGCAAGGAGAGAAGGACTTGTACAGGACAGACAGACAGAGAGATAGGGATGGGAAAGATGTGCAACAGATAAAAGTGTCATGAGTCCACTCGGGCCACTGTTGCCCTGGTTACCGTTGTCTCTGCGTTGCTCCTAATCAACCTAACTCTGGTCACCTGTTGTCTCCCTGTTTTAAGCCCCACTCACCTCCTTCTCCTCGCTGGATCAACTTCATACATTCCACTGCACACATCGGTCTTGTTGTAAGTTTGTAAGTTTTGACTCCCTTGCTGCCTTGTGTTTATCAAGTTTAGTTTACCTGTGAGATGGTTTCTGAAATTTTCCAGACTTTTTGGGTTTTGAGTTTTGTTCCCGGGTTTCAATTTTTTTATGATTTTTGAATCCCTGGAAAAGTTTGTGTTTTTCCTCTGGTTTTGTTTTTGCCTCACCAACCGGCATCACGAAGGTTTCACCACTTGTCCTTTTTTAGGCTAGCCACTTTCAGTTGGTACTTTGTTTTCTAATTTGTTACTTTGTAGTTTGTGTTACCTTTTCTCCTTCGCCCTCTCCGTCGTCAACCTCACCTGCTCCTGGCCGATTCAACTCCTTCCCAAGATCGCCTCCTCCCTCATCTACACCGTAAGCCAAATTAAGTTACCATCATATTCTCTGCCTTCCCTCTACTTCTCAACCCTTCATCGTTCCCCTCAGCCCTGGCCAGTAGCACTCCACTTCCATCACCACAACATTCAATAAACATGGCTTTTGTGTTTCTATTTCTGCATCCTCCAGTCTCTTTTCTGGGTCCTCTAAAATACCAACCATAGTTGTGATAAAAGGTGATTAAAGACAGAGATGGAAGGGTGCTAACAACCCAGGAGAGTGTGCAGAGTAGATGGAAGGAGTATTTTGAGGAGTTGATGAATGAGGAAAATGACAGGGAAAGAAGGGAGGAAGATGTTGTGGAGCAGGAAATAGCAGAGGTTAGAAAGGATGATGTGAGAAAGGCTCTGAAAATGATGAAGAGCGGAAAGGCTGTTGGTCCTGATGACATACCTGTGGAGGTGTGGAAGTTTCTAGGAGAGACAGCAGTGAAGTTTCTGACAGGTCTGTTTAACAGGATTTTAGAGAGTGAGAAGATGCCTGAGGAATGGAGGAGGCAGGAGCTGTGGTACTGTATGAGGATGTCGGGAGTGGCAGAGAAGTACGTCAGAGTAGTTCAGGACATTTATGAGAGGAGCATAATGGTGGTGAGATGTGCCGTAGGTCAGTCAGAGGAGTTCAAGGTGGAGGTGGGACTACACCAAGGATCAGCTTTGAGTCCCTTCTTGTTTGCTATGCTGATGGACAGGTTGACAGATGAGGTCAGACAGAAATCTCCATGGACAATGATGTTTGCAGATGACATTTTGATTTGCAGTGAGAGTAGAGAGCAGGTGGGGCAACAGCTGGAGAGGTGGAGGTTTGCTCTGGAAAGAAGAGGCATGAAAGTCAGTCGTTGCAAGACAGAATACATGTGTCTAAATGAGAGGGAGCAAGGTAGAAGTGTGAGGTTACAGGGGACTGAGGTGAAGAAGGTGCAGGAGTTTAAGTACTTGGGGTCAACAGTTCAGTGTGATCATGTGAACATCTTCATCTCTGCTGCTTCCATCTCTGCCTCTTGTCTCTTTCTCACTGCTACTGTCTCTAACCCATAGAGCAGAGCTGGTCTCACCACTGTCCTGTACACATTTCCTTTGAGTCTTGCTGACACTCTTCTGTCACACAACACTCCTGACACTTTCCTCCACCCACTCCAACCCGCCTGCACTCACCTCTTCACCTCTTTTCCACACTCCCCATCACACTGAATCATTATCCATTGCGTTCATGACCAAAAAAGATAAAAACACTTTGGCAAAACGAACAAAATTCGGCCCCGAATGATCCAAATTGCTATAAATTCACCCGAGCGTCCGCTCAACAATTTCTGAACTAAGCAACATATTTCTTGGTGAAGTGGTGGCTCTAGCTCATGTCCATTGTGAATATCGTGACAAGCGGAAATACAGAGCAGGGGAAAAGCAGCCGCTCTCAATCGTTTTCCTGAAATTTTAGTGTGGATATTTGCTGTTACCCGTCATGACTTAATAATATGTGCTCCATCACCTAAAAGTTGTGGTGGATTTTCTTTTGTCAGACCATTCATCATGTAAGACAAGGCGTGTCTTCCAGGGATACGTGATAACAGTAAGAGCTCCCCAACTGGACAGACGTCATCCTTCTTGACCCCATTTTGCCTTTGGCAGGCGCCTGGGAGCGGCACTTACCGTCACACTAACATTCCGTGCTGATGCTGTTGTTCTGTGATCCATGTCATTCTCCAGCCTCTTTTTAAACCAATCACTCCACCATAACGGACCAAAGTCCACCTCTTCACGTGTGGCACTATTGTACAAATGTTTTGGCTCTACGTTTATTTATGAGGTGTGGCGCTGTGCTGAACGACTTGCTGTGTCTCCCATGTATCCTAACCCCCCCCCACCACCGAGGTGCTCTAAACAACCATAAAGAATCGCTTATGCAGCCATAAGAATGTGAGCTGTCACTGAACGCAGCTACAAATGTGTACCTCTGCTTCAGAGGGTGTCATTTCCCAGGCCCAGCGGAGCAGGAGGATTTTCTGCAGCAGAGTTAGTGATTTAAGGACGGACAGTGACAGAGTGAGTGGGCGCAAAGCTCGAATAGGACAATGGCTCTTTATTCTCTGCCCACCCGAAGTGGTGGTGTAGTTCAGAGTGCAGGAGTCCCGTTCAGTTCTCCCAGCACGGTCGAGGGTTCCTAACGAGCTCTCATGGTAGGTGTCATGTTTTTATTAATGCAAAGGCATGTTGAGTCACAGACATACGCTTTGTTTGCCAAGTTCCTCTCCTTTTTGTTCTGAGATGGCCTTTGTACATCGGACGTAAGTGGGACAGAATGATGTGAGGGGAACAAAGGCTAGAACAGAGATGTCAGGCGATGTTCTCTGGGTCATACGATGTGTCTGTTTCTGATCATTGTTCATGAAACTCTGAGTTTGCTGCAAGCATCAGTAAACTTGGAGTATATGGAACCGATCAAAGTATTTTCATGAATTATAAATAATACCAAATAAAATTTCCACTCCTGTCTGTTGCTACTTTATATTTTCTAGACAATAGAAACATTTAAAAATGGGAAAACTGCAGCAAATCTTCAGACTAAATGTGCTGTCTTTATGCTAAGGGAGGGAATAACTAAGTGAAATATGAAAAAACCTGACTCCCTACAGTGGACCGGGTTCATGTAAGATCATACACATACAGTAAGTGCAGTCTTTTCCACTGAAATGTACGCGAGTAAAATAAGTCAGAAATTAAAATACTTCAGCAAAGTACAAGTACCACACGTGCAGTACCTGACTAAGTGTACTTAGTAAAATGCCATCTCTGATTTTCAGTTTATGTGCATATTTAAGACAAAGGTAAAAGTAAATGCTAAGAAGTTGATTTGAATAAGCATGCCTGTTATTGCTTAAGTATTTGACTTTTAATTTTTAAAAATTCTAGATTTTTAAATTCTTCTGTCACTCATGGGTTTCACAGTTCTGTGACTAATAATCCTGAATGCTTTTAAATCAAGGATTTGCTTTTAGATGTGCATCATCATCTGCATAGGTGTGGTTGTTTATCAGCTCTCATTCTAACAATTATCCTGGCCATCAGGATGTCATCAGAGGCCCAGAGCGACTCATTATTTTCCATAGAAGCGGTGAAGATGTAAGGCATATTGTTTCACTCGTGATAATGTGAGAAGAAGGTTTGCAGACAGAACAGACATGTGACCCACTAAGTGACCTGATTTTTCCTGGATCATTATTTTACAGTTATAAAAAAGCAGCAAGCTTTCACCAACAAGGAAGCAGAGACAAAGTGAATATAAGAATTTAACATGCAAACAAAATGGGGATGATAAGACATGCCTCATGTAGATGGAAGGACCAAGATGGTGTATTTTTCCACTTGTTCTCGTGGTTGTGTGACGGCCAGCTCTCTTTGGTTGTGACAGACTTTCATGATACCTGAGCTTTTACTCCATGTCCTGCCTTTCCTGTTATCAGGTTAGCTCTTAAATTAGCAATGGGATGGGTTACACCACATAATACCTCACTGTTAAGAATTAAAGCTCAAATTGCAACATAGGGTTTAGTGTCGTTAAACCTTGTTTCCATTCTCTGTGTGAGAAGCAGCTGTGTCTGTGTCTGTGTAAACTGTGCCAATTGCGAGTTTTATAGTTTAACCTGGTTTCTCAAGTTTCATGCAAATGAAAAATCAGGTAAATGAAGAGAATAAGACGCATGCGTGTGCTTTACTGTAAATCCAACAGTTCTCTTACTGGGGTAAAAGTTTGATCAGACGAGTTCCAGTGTTTTGGGCACGAACACAGTAAATATCAGTGATCACCAAATGTCCAAATGTCTTCAGTTGGCTCCTAAAGAACATGAATGTGAGCAGCCTTCGTTCACTCAGTGTGCATTTCGCCACTTACCTCCCTGCCTTTTTTCACTTGATGTGAGTGTGTGTGAGGCGTTCAGGGGCCATGCAGAGCATTGCTCAGTTGTTTTTTTTGAAGAAATTCTGTTCCCCGTGGTGTGACATCAGAGATAATTAAATACAATCACTGGCCACTTTTGTAGGTCCACCTCTACAATCTCATTTAATCCAATCCTGAATGAAGAGGCCAAAATGCCCTCTAATAACTCCATTGTGCTCTATGATCTCAATAATTTGACAGTTTCAATTTCAAACCTGCAAAATTACAACATTGGATTGTACATATCGACCTAATAAAGCTGCCAGTGAGTGTATATAAAGAAAAATACAGACCAACCCTCTCTATGACCCCTGAATGTTATTTCTCTTGACTTATTTAAAGCTTCACATATTAACAATAATGTAAGGTGTCAGAAATTCAGTGCTGTGAGGCAGCCTTAAACCCAGCTCTGTTTCTTTTATGAGAGAAAATCAAATGTCCTGATAAAAACAAAGACATGAATGGTTGCAGACGTGAAGGAATGATCTGACTGCACAATCCAACATCTCCTGTCTGTGTGTTTAGTGCATCGGGTGAGAGCTGCTGATTACAGATAACCAAGATCACATGATTATTAACATTATATTGATATGATGATTAACCAGAAATCGATCCGTTCATCCAGGCCTTTTTTTCTTTCGTGGGGCTGCAAAGGTCCTTTCCTCTGACTGTCCCATATGATCCATGCTTGGTCTGGATGAAACAGAGCCTCCAATTTAAACCAGACACTGGCGCACGCACGCAAACTCTCCAACACTCCAAAATCTGCGATGTGTTTACAACGGCCGCCACATTTCTGATGGAGCATCTCAAAAATTCTCACACTAAATGTAAAGTGATCAGCCACAACATGCTGTGGTGGATGGGGCTAAGCGTGGGCAGTTTGTCAGTCTGCAGCTACAAGCTGTGTTACATTGTGTGTACACACATCGTTTTTAAAGGTAAGTCGCCCCCGGCCCCCGTTTACCACAGCATGAATATCACCAGCTGGTGTTTAGTGGTGTTGCTAATTCATGCAAATGTAAAGACAGTGCTATGGCACAAAGTATGAAATACAACCAAAAAGCTTTCAAAAATATACATTTTGTTTGTGGTCACACTCGTATACTCATTGATTACATCACACAAACTACACACAAAGACTAATGACAACGAGATGACAATGAATTTAGTAAGATCTCAAAATAAAGGCAGTGTACAATTGTACAGTTGGATCGTAATTCTTGCTGTTCATATCAGTTGTCAGTAAGCAGGTATAATTGGCTCTTGTTAATATTTATGATCTTATTTGTTCTTGTATGTTTTGTCCTTTAATAATGCTCCCGCCTATTTAGATGTCGGAGCTGTAATAAAAATACTGACAGTGAGTTGAGTTCTGGCACATGCCGTGTGGACGTGTTTGACAGAAGCATATTGGAGCTTATAGTGTCTCGTAAAAATGTAACTCTACAAGAAATAATGTTCCACAGATACAGACAGTGGATAAAACACAGACAACATGTCAGCAGTTTGAAGGTCAAAAACTGTCGGCAGAGAGGTTCAACGTTCACCTTGTTTTTAGAGTTCACGGCTTCACACTGTGCCTCTATTCATCTGTTATCATATGTTGCAGCAGGAATGAGCAAAGGCAAATTGTTTACATACAAACCTATGAAACTACTTTCCTATTAAAAACTGTGCATGTTAATAAGTCACTTTTATACATGGTTTGCTAGTCCTTTGTAGGTTTTAGCAGTTTTAAGTTCTCAACCCCAACATCACGTGGAATATCACGGCAAAAGTATCGGATTCATTCCGGTTAGTTTAGTCAATCCACAAAGCTGGCACAGTTAGTACCGGGGTGGATCCCCTTTTGCCCTTCACAACTGCCTAAACTTTTGTGTCATGGATTCAACAAGGTGCTGGGGAGATTCCAGTGAGATTTTGGTTCATATTGACGTGAAAACATCACGTAGTTGCTGCATATTTGTAATTGATGTAATTTGGGCTTATTAAAGTTGCCTTTCTACCACCTTGAACCAGTCTGCCCATTCTCCTTTGACCTCTGACCTCTGGCATTAACAAGCATTTCACCCAGAAAACTGACACTCACAACATATTTTCTCTTTCTACCACAGTGACAAATATTAAAATGTTTTCTCCAGCAACTGCTAAAACATACCTGCTGTGTCAAATTGCTGGTGGTGTCAGTGACTCATCCACATCATTGGTCATTTCAAAATACAACAAAAATAATGTGTGTGTGTGTGTGTGTGTGTGTGCGCGTGCGTGTGTGTGTGTGTGTGTGACGGTCCTGCTACAGTTATTAGATCTGTTTACACTCTAAAGCCAAGCTATAAATACGTCTGCATCTCATCTTTCAAATGGCAAACTGCTCAGTGATTTTGGCAAACGAAAGGTATTTCCTGTTACACTGTGCATGGGAATGTGCGTACCAGCGCACCATGTGATGCCTGTGCAATTCAGCAATGGGCACTGAGTGGTTTTGCTGTTACTCAACGTTCTGGAATTACTGTTTTAGAGTGCCTGTTGGATCGTGACTAGTGAACAATGTGACTTATCTTCAAAAAAAGGCTCAAAAACATTATTTTGATAGTTATTCAGACAGAATGTCTATTATTTTTTCTGCTGCAATCATAAGGCAGGGTTTTGTAGGGTTCAGAGCCTAGTCATGCTCCACTCTCATTTCGAGTCTTGTTGTGTCAGTAGTTTTTTTGCTGACTTGCTCCCTCTGGAAAGTGCTGAGGTAACCCTTAGGGGTGCACAACATCTGGCCAGAAATTAATTGCATAATTTACTAGATCTTTACAGAAAAATCTCTTTTGTGTTCCCATTACTTTTTACTCTAACTTATTGTCCTATGATTTGAGACAAGACTTGCAAAAGGGATACAGATGTCACGGCTCAAATATCTGTTCAGGGCGGTAACCTCCTGTCTTATTTATGCTGCTGGGTTGTTCAAGGTGTAGACAGACAGAGTAAGAAATAGAGGACAAGAGGACGTGTCCTGTGCTTCAGTGTTTGCAGTGTGCACTATGTGAGTCATATGAAAGTGTGTTTGATGTCCTGCTTTGAGAGGAGCGAGACATGTGACTATGTTGCAGCCGTTGTTTGATGATTGACAGCTTGTTCACCTGTCACAAAATGGAAAGAACACAAAGTTTATTTTCACACACTCAGTGAGACATTTATGAGACAATAAACTCAGACTGACCCGCAGTTAAACATGAACTCAGGAATGAAAAAAAGGCTTTAACCCTAAGGATTAGGGCCGCCACCATTCATTGCTGAAAATTTGTCAACATCAATATTTTAAACCATAAACAACGATGATGGCTCATAGATAGGGGCTATACCTCAGGTCCAGTTCACAGGATTAAAATGCACACACAAGGCTGGTTAACGATCAGTGCATTCATGGTACCAGCTGTCTGAGTATCAAAATCATCTAATCATCATCTAAATCAGACACGGCCGTGTATCAGCTGTTGCTGTCTGCAAAAGAGACAGGAAGTGTGAGGGACTGATTTCAGTGTCTGTTCTTAAAAATTACCCACTTTACATTTATTTAAATGGTCTATGGGGAGACTTTTGTGTTGTAGATATGGATGACAGTGTTTCTACTCAGTGGTGAGTTCATAGGCTCCACGACACAAAGTCCTCTAATTCCATCAGTCGTGCAGTAAATCCTTCTTCACGAAGGTGCTAAGGTTTGTGTTGATACTCAGAGAGCAGGTGGTTTATGCTGCTGCTAAACTCTAGTGCATGCTGTTATTAAGCCAGTCATCAGTGATAAACCAAATCAGATGAGCAAAATAAGTCACCACATAATTATTCCTACCAAATATCAGGTTCCGCTGTAGCTAGTATCACCGTTATTTCTTTTCAGCCACGTTGTAAGAGCTGAATACACTATGAATAACAAAAATGAGTACAAAGTGATCACGTTTATGAGCGAAAAAGGCAAACTGACATTTGTGTATAGTATCTAACTAAATCACTATACAGTAAAATATTGTGTTTACTGTGTATTTTGTGTGTATTTAAATTTCGATCATGTTCTTCAATCAAAAGATCTGTATTTACAACATCGTTTTATAGTGATGCATAAACCAAACAGTGATAACCAAAGGAGGAAGGTTCTTTCTTCAGATAAGCAAAGGTAATAACAAGCAGAAATCTGGTGAGTTACTGATGATGTGAATATTTGTAATCTCAAATATGAGAAATGGTAATTTGTGAGCTTAGTGATTAAATTTGGGTCAGTTAGTGTTTCAATTACAAGCATCACTGCAATTAACGAACAGCCAGTTCTTACTAAAATGAGAGTAAAAATAAAACTGTATTTCATGTCACAATATACCTGACTGTATTTTGCAGGTCATGTTGATACACTGTCCTGTGTTTAAGATTTCACATTTAGATCTCCTGTTTTGTTTGTAAAAAGTCAATGCAAACATGAACAAAGACACACTCAAAAAAGTCCAAAAGTGGAGTATTGGATTTGCAAAATACAAGGATGTTTGACGTACAAGAATATAACAAGTTTCGTTATGTTAAACGATTCATTCGTGTTTGTTGGAAACGAGTGAAAGAAAATTCAGGTGAGTTAGATCAGCACCTGTTCATCCAATGAGAATGAAGCGCCTCAAAACAACGAGTCTCTACTGCGCAAGATCATCAACCCCTGAAATCTGAAGGTCGAAGAAGCGGGAATTTAAAATTGATGAGGAAGTTGTGCATTTCAATCCTGTATTTCATCGCTAGACATCCTTGAACTTAGTGGTAAGTACAAAATATACCTGTTTTTAATCATTACTGTGGGACTGGTGATTAGTAAAAATAGTTATTGGACGCTTCTTGTGATTTTTTTTAGCAGATTTGTTTTGTCAAAATTGAATGTTAGCTTGAAACACCGTTTTTCCGTCTGTACGAGTTTGTTAACCGAGTTCCTTACATAATCCGAGCCAGCTGTTTTTTAATGTCTGTGTTAAAGTTATTTCTGCTACACATAGCACACATACACAACCTCAACCTTTGACCCTATTTAACGGTATAATTCAGGTCCACTGACAAACGTTTCAAAGGTCGTGTTGAGTAAATCTTTGACTTTTCAGTGAAGCGTTTGCAGTCTGAGGCTCGTCCTGTGTGTACCTGAGGCCACTTACCTCCAAACATCTCACTTTACAGATTTTCTGAATACCACATTTTCTGAAAAATGAAAAGTCATACCATCAAATGCCCTGTAATGTCCTAATAAGTGTAACTAAAAGTTATGGTGGTTACAATGTACAATGTTTGATGCCTGGTGGAAATGAAGTGGATATATAATTTTTTTCTTTTAGAGCTACAAAAGCTCTGCTCTGTTTGTGTGCACATTATACATGGTGTTTTTTCATAAAACACTAACATAACTGATTTTTCCCTTTCAGTGATATGTACGTGGAAATGCAGGCATTGTTACAGAGGACAGCTGTAGGTACACATTATTAAAACATTGTAAATCTGTCAATATAACAAAAGTAGCCATTAGTATCTTTGTCTATATTTAAATTGTTTATGTACCTTTTTAAAGACATGGGCTGCACAGAGAGCTGCTTGAGGGAATTATGCCAAGCTTGACTTTAGACAACCTTAACAATTTTTCCAAATTCAAGTATAAATGTGGAGATAAAACTAATAGTTCTCACCTCATTAGTCTCTGACGATGACCATGACATTTTAGACAACCTTAACAATTTTTCCAAATTCAAGTATAAATGTGGAGATAAAACTAATAGTTCTCACCTCATTAGTCTCATTGCTCCAGACGATGACTGGCATGACATTTTGCATTACAAACTCAATAAACACTGCCAGATTAAACCTCATCATAAAGCATCAATCTTTAAAGCACTACCTTCTCAGTATTGGTCCTCCAATTTGTACAGTAAGGTTTAAAGAAAAACATGACAAATTATTTTAATGTTTTTCAGATTGATAAGGAGTTCATGCTGGAAAAACTCTACATTCTTCAATGAGCAAACAGAATTGATGGAGCTGGTGCAACATTGCTGTAAGAAAAATAAACTGGTCCATAAGGTTTGAGTTGTGTATATGTTTTTAAAATGCACATCATCATTCTCAATTTTTTGTTTAAGCCTTGTCCTTTTGATTCTGATGTTTCCCCTACCTGAATCAAAACCATAAGAACAAGCTGTCACAGAATTTGGTTACTGAGAAAATTGTTTGCGTTTCATAGTTTTTACCATTTTAAGATTTTTGTGTTTTGGAGTTGTTCTGGAGTGCGTAGTCAGAATTGACCACCCTATGTGGAAAAGGGGTTTGTACAACTACTTTGACCTCAATAGGAAAACACAGTATTATCACCTGTCTGACAATTTCAACCTAAAAACTGAGTCTTTCAGCTGCTCTTAGATGCACAGGTGGAAATGGTTGCTATATAATGAATAGGTTTCTGGATCAAAATTATCCAGTAAATACTTAATTATTAAGTATTAATTTCATTTATTTTATATGTTTGTCTTTATTTCACTACTGAGAATTTTTGCTTTTTTATATTTTGAAAACTGGCAGTCAAGATCTTATTAATTGTCTTAATTGAAGTTGCTGTTTTGTTTCACAAATGACCTGCCATTTAAATGGCAATGCTCAGTGATTCATCTCAAAGGCTTCTGTAGATAGCATGTTTTAGTCATTACTATCTCCTTATGCTGGAGTGTTTCTGCTTTTATTTGACCAATTTCGGTTGTGCCCACCACAACATAAATGCATGTTTTGTTTTGATTTATCATCCATGGTACAGTTCCTCAGAAACAAGCTTCAGGAGTAGGTGTAAACAAGAGAGTTCTGACACTTAAATAAGACTGCTAAAAGTTTGTGTTTCAAACAAAGTGTTTCTTTGTATTTTCTTCCTCCACTGGAGAAATGTTAAAAATAGGAACTCACAACATGACGCAGTTGACAAATATTGATCTTAAATGACTGTTATAAACAAGGTCTATGGATCATTTAAAACTTGAAAAACTGTTGTTGCATTCTAGCATTTATCTTGCTTCAGTTCATTTTTATGTTGGGCAATACAAGATTGTATTGGTGGTAAACAAAAATGTGTGGAAATAAAATGTTAAATTGAAATCTTTTAGTGAGTCTTTGTTAAAGTATTGGTGGTTGTGCAAAACAAATCTGATTGAGTCAAGATGACAGAAAACTACGAAAAAATTCAATTTAACAATTTATTTAAATTAATAGTTGTCAGTTCTGACCACAATTGACATCTCAAAGCACATTTTACATAAAGTCATTTTTTTGAGTGCAGAGCTAAAATGAAATAATGAATTGTGGAGAAAACCCAACAAATCCCCTTTGTGCAGCTAAAGGCAAAAGTGGATAGGAAAAAACTCCCTTTAACGGAAGAAACCTCCAGCAGAACCAGTCTCAGGCTGGACGGATCCCCCCATCCCCTGCCCCCCCACCCCCGCCTGCAATTCTTGATCCACATTTAAGTAGAACATTCGGGATTTGCCCAAGTGGAAAACAGTTAGGGCAGGTTGTCTAAAAAGTGGGGACCTGGTTTGAGTAGCTCCAACCAGTTACAACAAGTTACACGGGACACCTGAAGACAGTGAAGGGGTGGGACAGACAGCAGAGGTCACCAAAAATATTGGAGTAATTTACTGTCCTTGGTTTAATGTCATCACCAGTCCAGTCTTTTGGAGGCCCTGTCTCATTTAAATTTAGACATGCCTAAATCAGTTTTGATTAATTGATTAATTTCATCTGGTTTCATAGGTAGATATAAGTTTGGCACATATTACCTTTTAAGATTTTCATCAAAGGTTAACAATGGAAATTTATGAAATGGTTGCTATACTAGTGAATTTTCAACTAATTTTCTTTAATCTGATTGCCATTTAAATGGCAAAATTCCCAAAGGCTTCAGAAGACCGGAAACTCTTGGGGTTTTTTTCTGCCCAAAAAATATGAAGTTTTTAATTTAAAAGAACCAACTAATTTGAAATCTTTTATAAAGAAATTCAATTCAGCTTATTTAAATAAAAAAAAAAAACAAAGCACACAGATTTGGGTAAAAGTGGATGGACAACATGAACAGTCTCAGGCTGGAGGAATATTGACGTCAAATATTGGGCAGGTTTAGGACCAGTAGCTTAAACAAGGGACAGACAGTTGAAAAAAGGAGAAAGCGTTGTATCATCCAGTGTGCTTGTCTGTGTGATTAATTGATTAAAGTTCCACATGCTGTGTCTCCTGAAATTTTGGGAGTGTTCATTGCAAATCCCAACCAGAAGACCGGAAACTCTTGGGGTTTTTTTCTGCCCAAAAAATATGAAGGTTTTAATTTAAAAGAACCAACACATACTGAAAAGCACACAGTACTGGACAACATGAACTGTCTACGCAGGAATATAGACGTCAAATTTTTAAAAAAGGTGTGTGTGTGTCACAGTGTTGGTGGGAAAGATGGACCTTGGCTTTAAGACAGAGTCTGTAATAATGGGGCTCTGGTTATGTAACAGAAAGCTGTGTGAGAGCAGAGGGGGCCGGATTTGGAGGGGGACTTGAGGGGAACAATCAGGGGTTTCTTTTCAGTGGTGTGTGCAGGAATGCCCATAAATCCATAGATATTAGATTTTAGTCCAGCCGTTTTAAAACACTCTGATACTCAAAGAGAAGCCTACCACCATTTTTTCATCTGTGGTTTGTGCTGCACAGCAGCACGTCAAACCTTGAACCTGTAGTGACTTATAAAACTCTGTGGTTGAAGGACTTTGCTTGGATTGATCATGATGCAGGACACTGAAATATAACTTTCTGTTGTCAGTAATCCCCATACATCCACTGGGCCTTGTGACTGGCCCCTGTTCATAGAGACATGAGACTCAGAATATACGTCTGCATGGATTAATCACAGACTGCATGCAGTATGTGGACAACCCGTGGAGCATAAACAGAACCACAAGTGCATTCACACCTGTGCCCATTTTGGAGCTCTGCCCTCACACAACATGAAGGGGCTCAGGGGCGTATTAGTTCGGGCACCAACTTCCTCAACACTCCAATATGTGTGCCATCCTCATTACGAAACTTAATCATAATTTTGAGTAAAGTAGTCAGTAAAGTGCTGAATGTATTGATGACATGCAAACTTAATCCTAAACACAACCATGGGAACTTTTACTGCAAGGATTTTTTGACATTTTAGCATGTCATGTTAAACACAGTAAACTCTGATTAGTTGAGCTTACTTGAAAAAAGCAAGTACACTTAAATAGGAACAAACCCTTATTATGTGTAGTGCACTCACACAACAACAGTGTACAGTCCTTAAAAATGTGCTTATGGTGTATTCATAACCCAGAGTTATTCTTTCAAACAAAGTCATTTCAAGCTGACTGCACTGTGGACTGTCTTTCAAATGACACACTTATCTAGATTTGGCCAACTATCATGCCATGGAATCGTCTTTTGTCAATTATCAGTAATTATCTAGAGCTCAGATCACTCCCACATAATGTAAAATGTTCTTCACACTGTCCTGCATCAACATGAAATATGTTTTACTTGCACCACTACACTTTCCAAAATGTAATCCTGCAGAAAAAAATGTCAGTGGGCAGATCCACTGGGTTTATGAATTGCAACAGGATGCTTTGACCCTGTTAATATACACCTTTATGACTGTGTTCATACCTTCCTCAAAGTTTTCAGATCAAGCGCATTTTTGTGAATTTCTGCCTCCCACTGGTTAAATAATGTCCCTGCCTCATTTGTTGCAACTGTACTTAATTGTTTTAAGTAAGTGTCACTCAAAAACAATGAGTAAAATTTTGTTCCATTACCTCTAACTTGATAAAATGTTTAAAATTAGTAAGATGTGCATTTTTGAAAACTGAGTAAAGTTAACAAAAAAGTCTAAGTGAAGATTCCTATTGGATATGGAAAGCAAGTGTTGGTTGGGTGTAAGTGTGTGTTTATGGAGGTGGCGGTGGCTAATCATCTAAGGAATGCATTTCCTCTGGACATTTTATTGATATGTTTGGCATCAACATACAGTATTTGTCACTCTCTGTTTACTTACAACACTTTCTTATGTTATGTTACCAGGGAATGAAATCTGCTGGCAGTTACAGTCCTTACAAAATCATGTTTGCAGTTGCTGTTCACTTGTGCAGAACATACATTGGAGGTGGTACAAAGGTGATCCACAAAGTGAATTTACATCTGTGAGTTTGGAGGCTTTTTTGCTAAATGTCTGAAAAATACGCGACCGTATACTTTTTGAATGTAGCAATAGACAGAAAAAAATATAGGTATGGGTAACCGTTTAAGCAGTGAAATATTTCATAATTGTTTTCTGTAGAATATGTTGCTCTTTTTAGAAAATAGGCACTTCAATGTATTTCATTTGATACACAATGTGTTGTGTGATACACTTATCTAACTGTATGAAAATTTAAAAAGAACAGAAATATTTAATAAACCACTCTAAAAGGATATAGAAATTGATAAGGGACTACTTGAATTGAATTGAAACTTTAATACATACGATCAAGTGATGCTGCAGAAGCTGAGACTCATTAGTCATTGATCAAATCAAAATCAAATCAAATCAAATCAAGTTTTATCACAATAGGATACATGATACATAAAACATGACCTATGGTGTGCAAACCAGCAGAACAAATAAAAACATGTGGTAATGTGGATTAGTGCTGCAGACACAGCGATCACCCTCCACTGCTCCCACAGAACATGTGTTGTTAAAAAGTGTAGAAAATATTCATAAAGCAGCTTTACATTTGGTTGAAATTTAAGCGCTCACCAATGTAATTTCAAGTTAAAACAGACCTAACAGGTGTGTCGATACGCACAGTCTATAAAGCTCTCCTTTGTGAAAGAAAGGACCTACCTAAGTTATTTGACATTAATCTGTCGGGTGTGCTGCAGCTAATGTTAATGTTAATGAGTAGTAAACATGTTTTTTCACTATCAAAAGTCACAGTATCATGCATTGTTCAAAGCCTCGTTTTGATGTATTAGATGTATTTTCTCCATTCTTACACTCCTTTCTCCATTTTGGGTTTTAATGTCCTATTTGGGTTTTTACTTCCCTTGTTTTTTGCATTGACATTGTCTTTCTGTCTGTGTGTGTTTCATCATCTTCATCGTCATCATCATTGTTAGGATTCTGTAATCTACGCTCCGCACCTTCATGACTGGTTGCCAGTGCACTCGCCCTTTGCCTTTCATCTTCGTCTTCATCACCCCTGCATGTTTTGTATTTAAGGGCTTGTGTTGCGCTTTTGGGTTGCTAGTGTGTCACGATCCGTTCTGGTGCTTCTTCCTATTCCTTCCTTCCTTTTCTGATCTTCAGCCTTGTCGTGAGTCTGTTCTGCGACGACCCTATCGTTCTGCAGTCCTTTCCCTTTAAAATCTAATTTCTGCAGGTAGCTGGTGGGTGGAGCTTGAAGGCTGATTGCCTGTGACTGTGGAATCTGGGCGGAGTCTTTAAGAAGGCCTAAAACTTTTTCAACCTTCCTTTTCAACCTGCCTCCTTTGTTACTGGTTTGCTGCATCTTTTTTCAACACACGCTACCATATACCCCCCATCCATGCATTACATTCACTACTGAAGTTTTGCTTTGACTAACACACTCCCATCAGTTATGTGGATTTACTTAGGTTACTAGATTAAAAATAAACCAGTGGTTAAACTCCCTATTTGTTGCCTGCCTTGAGCCAGCAGGTAACAGTTCATAGTTTTAGAGTAAGTTTCTGTTTGTAATATTAATATTCACTGTTAGAGTGATTTTCTGTTATAGTGTTAGTCTTTCTGTTATAGTGTTAGTCTTCTCATTAAGAGTGTATTTTGTTATCGTCTTAAGTTTCTGCCTTTGAGATAGCATTTTATCTCAAATTTCTGAGCCAAGTATAATCTATAGACTTAGTAGTTAAGGGTTTTGTTATAATCTAAGTTTCTGTCTTTTAGTTAACAGTGTTATTACCTCAAGAGTCTGAGCTGAGAGTTACAGCCTCAGTAGTAAAAGTTTTCATTATAGTCTAAGTTTCCATGTTTGAGTTAACATTGTTATGATCTTAGGAGTCTGAGTTGAGTGTTACAGCTTCTGTAGTTAAGGTTCTCGTTATAGTCTACGTTTCTGCTCTTGAGTTAACAGTTTTATTTCCTTGAGAGTCTTGAGTTGAGTGTTATAGTCTCAGTTTATGAGTTAATGCTGTTAAATCTTTTGAGTGAGTTTAGTTATAGTCTCTGTCTTTGAGTTAATATTGTCATCTCTTCAAGTGCTGTGCTGAGTGTTATTGTATCTGTATTTTGTGTGATAATTATTTAACTGTTTTAGAAGTTCTGCACTCTTGGTGTGTCTCAGCTTCTGCTTTTGGGTCCTATAGTTACAGTATCTAGTTACGGAACGTCTACACTTACATCAGAAGTAACAAAAATGGTCAAGAAGTCATTATAAAATATTAGTTAGAAAATTTAGTTAGAGAACGTTTGTTCCCCCCACTCCTTCATAAATTAATTAAAAATTAACATAAATAATTTCTATTTGTGAAAGTTAATTTTTCATTTAATGTAAATATGTTGAAGAACATTATTTTACTCTTTTTACCATTTCAAAATAGGGGGACACTAACTTCTGCACATGTCCCAGGTGAGGGACGAAGGCGAAAGTCTGAAATAGTCGTGCCACGGTTTGAAAAGTCATGCACTGCCTACTTTGTAGGTTTTTGTCTGAGCAGTGGGTTCATACCGTACATTTATTCCTTCAGGTGAAGAAAGCGCAGCTCCTCTCATTGATATGAAAAAAGTATCTGCACAGAATAAAGTCAGCAGGGTGGAATACTAACAGAACCTTCAGCGGCCTCAAGGCTGCCGTCACAAGTGATTGTTGGGACTTTCGCAGCCAAGTGCCTTTACAGTGTGATTGTCTCTTGTTTATGAATGAAGGATGACATACAGAAGTTCTGGGGTGTCACCAAGTATTATTCGTATGGAGATGCCGTGACTTATTGAGCCTCACATAACAGGCTTTATTCAATAAATAAAGTGAGCATGCTCTGATATATTTTGCATAGGTTAACTGTGCTGAAATTAAAGATTTTATTGTCTATCTATGTGGATTTAGTGAGAACATTAATCCTTAAATCTGTCATTGTTAAAAAATCCTGACTGGGCAGGCTTGTTTTTATTGAAGAACATTTCTTTTTGTGTACGTGTTTTATATTTTTAAAACCTTCCCAGAGGTTTTATTTGAGTTAGTTTTCTTATGCCCGTGTGGAAGCTGCATAAGGCAACACACTATAAAAGTTGCCCAGGTGTAGGTCAAGTCAGTGCTGAGGAATAGTCCAGTTTTCAGCTGTTGGCATTTTATTTGATATATAGAAGAATACGGAGAGACGGGAACACTGACAGTGTTGAACACCCAGGCGCCTGAGCCAGAACCCTGATTTATGGTGTCAGTGTAAACAATGCATTTTACGTGGTTCATGACTAAGGATTATTGTACTTGTGTGTCCTCAAAAGCTATTTAGAAACATTCTTATCATAACTGACTGCCCTCAGTGAAACACACACACCTCGGTGTCAGCATTTTAGGCAGACACACATATTTGCATATTAAATTTATCCACATATATTTTATTTTTACCATACAGTGACATATACAACTGCTTTATTGACCACGCTTGAAAGTGTTCACCTTTTTTATTTTTTACAACATGGAAACACAGTCACTTTACTGCTTTTTTGACAATGATCAGTCAAAAGCCTTTGTCAAAGTAATCTACATTAATTTTAAAAATGAGAGGAAATAATTGAGTAGATGTGAGTAAACAGCACTTTTCAAACCTGACACAAATTGGCAGTTGGGTTGAGGTTTGGCCTCTGACTCTGTCATTTCATCATTAACATTGTTGTTTTGAAACCATTTGTGTGCAGCTTTGCCTGTAGCCTTGGGGTCATTGTCTTACTGACAAACAAATCTCCCAAGTTCTAGTTCTCTTGCAGACTGCATCGGGTTTTCTTCCAGTATTTCACTATGTTTTGCTGCATTCGTTTCGCTTTCCACCTTCACAAAAACTCCAGGACCTACTGCCACCACCATGTTTCTCGGTGGGGAAAGTGTGTTCTGGATGTGCAAATATACAGTCATGTTTCAAAGTTAGCACCCCTTCATTTATTTCTATTTTATTTGGGGTACAAACTGTCTTGAAGTGGGTTAGGTGATAACACACCAACAGCTCCACTGGGTGGCATGTTTCTTCATTCCAACAAAATTGGTCAAGAAACTGTTACAAAAAATATGGGCTTCAAATACTCACTGTAATTCCACATGACTTCTCATACTCTGAAATACCATCATCATAGTGAACAATTACAGTAATGCAGCATAAAAATATGGCAATTGAGAGTTATGGGAATAACATGGTTACATAAGACAAATGAAAGAGTTGCGAGCTGAGGGAGCAGTGAAGGGAGAGAGAACGAGGTGATAACACCAGGAAAACTGCTGAGTGTTGTTAAGGTCAGGGTCAGAGGTGGAGAGCTAACCACTCAGTGGGGAATCAAAAAAATGATGTGCTATTTTGCAGGGTGAGTCAGTGAGTGACCAGTTACTGGCTGCTCCAGCCAATGACGCGATTTACATACATATTTACGCAGCCAATCAGCGTCACTGACAGGCTACGACAGCATCCTGTTTTAGCTTAGCATAGTGGTGTGTGACCTGCTATACAGGTCAGGAACAAGATTTTTGTGATTTTCATTGTCAGTGGGCTAAAGCACTTGAATGTAGTCAAAATGTAATCAAAGAGAAATGTAAATGCTGAAATTTGATTATTTTAATAAACCATGCGATGCCGGCATGAGCACAGTGCACACATCTGATGTTGCTCACAGTGGTCCGAGGGACCGATCAGGGAGTTTGTGGGTTTCCTCAGACACATGAAAAATTAGAGGCAACATTGTTTCAAAGTTATTTCAGTGACCACTGTGGGTTTTTCTTTGTTTACAATTTTGTCCGCCGGTGAATATGACGTAAATTAATGTCATCAAGTTTCTTCTGATGTAGGACACTCACTCTTTTCACTGAGTGAGTATCACTGTTGTATTAGCCTTCAAGGCTTCCAATCTAACTCCAGCAAAGGCTACAAACGCTGCAGCAGCTGTTTGCAGCAGCTAGCTTTCAGCAATCACACACATTTTCTTCAGGAAATGCAGCATTCGAGTTGTAATTGTCTTACTTACACAGTATTGCTATCTGCCCTGAAAGATTTATGTACTACAGGCCAGATGATATATATATATAAAATCTAATCGTGGGATAGATGATGATTGTTTGTTTGAAATGACCATTTTACCACTGTGCATAACTATACCTGCAGCCCATTTTCTTTACCAGTTATATTATCTAGTCTAATGACACCTCAATGTTTAAAAATGTTCTATTTATTTTAGAGTTAGCTGCATAGGAAATTGCAGAAAAGTTGTGTTTTCAGTAGGTTTTTTGTATTGGGAGTGTGATGCTCAGTGCGCAGAGGTTGGAAGCTCAGCAGAGCTTTGAACCTGATGGTGGCAGCCACAGGAAACACCAGTGCATGGAGCTGAAGACCGGTGTGATGTGTGTCCTTTAAACTGGTTAAAAAAGAAATGTGGAGCTGTGTTTTGGAGCTTCTGGAGAGGTTTGATTGTGCATGCTGGGCCTTGCAGTATTCAAGACGAGCTATGACCAGCTCCTGCACAGTGGGTTAAGTTGCATATTCAGACAGGCAGGGTCTTATCTTTCTGGTTTTGAAGGAGGCAAGTCCCCGTGCAGCCCAAAGACAGAGGTTTGTGTCGGTGAACCCTGGTGTATTGTAGATTATCACCACCAGATTTCTGGCAGATGTAGTGGGGACAATCACTAAAGACCCAAATATCTATGGAGGGGAAGAACTTCAGCCTTGTTTAGGCTGATACAGATACATATTTTAACATTGAATTTTGAAGATGTTTTACTATATAAATGCTGATGTCTGAAAACAGCTAAATGAAAGTGGCAGCGTCAGACTGGACTGCATCATATTAGGAAATGGTTCTAATATTTTGGCCTCCCTATTTAAAATGAACAGGGGCCCACAACATTGGAACCACCCATGCTATAATGAATTTCAATACAACTCTACCAGCTACTTTCACCTCAATAATATAAACATAGTGGAATCATCACTTTTCAGATTTAAAGAACTCTGAGGATAATATCTTCTCCACAGTGTACATCCTGAGATGGTGAGGGTGGATGAAAATGAATGAATAAAGGTTTATTAAACAAAAAGGCAAACCAACAGAAAATCACTGTGATCAGAGGGTAAGACAACACCAAGAAAATACTTGGTGACTTAATTAAATAATAACAACAGAAATGATATAGAAAATTGATAAATAAGAATAATTAAACCATTGAGCTTGCATTTCAGAAGGCAGACAGATAAACTACTAACACGCTAAAACAAGGATAGACAGGGAGCATCAAACTACGGAAGTAAAAGGTAAATTCACAGCAAGAAAAGGACAACCAAAAGTCAAATGTTTAAACAGAAGAAGTTAACGAAAGGGAAAGAAACCAAAGAGAGAGACCGACTAACACAGACAAAACCAATAACCCAACTCGTGCTCTAACAGAGATGAACGAAGACACAAGAAAGAGCAACATGAAGTCTAAAACAAACCGAGGAGGAGGATAAATTAACAATTTAAACCTCAGACCAAAACCAGAAGAATGTTTGACTTTACATAGGCCATTTGTTTGTCTGAGTGAAGGACTGAGCAACTGGGGAACAGTGAGGGGGTTTAAATGAATGGGGACAATGAGGTAAGTGGGGAACCTAAAAGAAACCAGCAGGAAAGATGGGCAATACTACAAAATAAAAGTCCAAGACAGGAAATAAACAAACACAAGTCCAGGATCCTGACATAGATATTAAGCACATATTTTCCCAAACCCTGTGTTTGCAAAGATCAGTGGTTTCTATAGGTCTCGCTAATGTCTTGCAGAAGCAGACTTGGATCAGAGAATGAAGCTGCATGTTTTTATCAGCTCAGTGAGAAAACTGAGGTCACTGTTTGTAAGATAATCAATATAATGCACTAATGTACTGACTCGGTTTTGGTCTTACATAATCTTGGCTCTGTTGAAATGTAATACATTATGCATTATGAGCTCATCGTCCTGGTCTTAGCCCACAGTGAAAGTTCATATGTGGGTAAAAACAGGACAAATCTCAAACTATTAAATAAACATTAATTCCGATGCGTGGTTAAGGATCACCTGCAGCTCAGAGCATAGACCAAAGGAAGCCAGATCTTTGACTTCATGGTAGCTCAGATTTTTCTGATTTTCCTTTTTGCCTTGTATGCAGATTAAAAACTATTGAACGACAACATTTCTTTTTTGTGAGTTTTGTTGGAAGAAAAAACAACATAAGCTACAGCTAAAGAAAATACGTTTCCCCCCGAGGGATTTGAGTTCTAGAGTTGTATTATAAGTATGATGAATGATACACACCTCAGCCAAAAGAGAATGTAGTCATCACAGGACTGCAGCACATTGTTAGTTTGAGCCACTGTGTGTGCTCAGGTGGGTGCACACAGGACACAGCACAGATCACCATATTCGGTATGACCTCCTTCACATAAAACGTGTGCACAAAGACTAATGATAGCCCCACTCCGTGATGAGACAAGAAAGGAGGCACATCCAAACTGTCAAAACCGCTCACACAAACTGAAGCCCTCATTCCTCGTGCTAGCGTGGCTGTCTAATGTATCTGAGATAAAGACATCCCCCACACCACCCCCCACCCCCATTTCGTTCACCATTGCCACCTGCTGAAAACCTTCGCACATTTATTCAGATCCAGAAGCTGCTGCCTTCTATAGCAGTGGAAATCCCAGCAGAGCTACAATGACACTTTCCACAGATAGTTTGATTTGTGTAAGTGTGTTGAGTCTCACTGTCCATCATAGATTATAGCAGCTGTCTGTGTCCTTGGATCATGGCCAAAGGTTTAACTTTAACATATTTACTTTGTAGATTTCATGTTAAGGACATTACAGTCGTTATTTAAAAGCATTGCACAGCAGCATTGCAGTACCTTCAACTGTGTGAGCAAAGGCTACGGAATTGTGCAAAGTTCCCCATCCATTAATGATGATCTTGAGTGAAAAATTTAGCACCAGTGAACATTTTCTATCCACGCTCCAAAGCTGATGTACAGTGCATATAGATGGGCCTGAGCACACACAGGCGCAGAGCTGTGGCTTCCCCCGGCACATACTTCACAGTCGCTTATTCAGCTCCAGTGTACAGATGCTTTTGCAGGAAACAGATGGAGCTTTGTTGTTTGAGTTTGAGAGGTGGGGTCACCCCAACCATGATGAATTGCTGCTTTAAAAACTACAACTAAATCTGATGGTCAAGCCCTGCATGGCCGTTCACCACCAGACTAGGCTCATGTCTGTCCAGGACATGTCTTGTTGAACTGCTTCCTTATTATTTGGTCTTGTGTCTTCCTGTTCTCAGTGAAAATCCCTTTATTCACTATGTTTCCTCTTAATCCATCAGAAACACGTTTGTCTCACAAATGTGACTTTGAAAATGACCAAAGCTAGGATTGAAAATGTGAGATCACACCAGCTGGGGACTTTGTGCAATAGTACTAAAACTTTATTTTTGCAACCATGATGAATTGCTGCTTTAAAAACTACAACTAAATCGGGTTTATGTTGGTCTGTGGTGACGTTGCACAGGAGACAACTTGTCAGTCTAGCAGAGAACAGGGTATGTTCTGTCCGCTGTGTGTATGGGGTAGTGTGTCACCCAGTATATCTTTCACCATGGAAACGTTGGCTATGACGTCATGTCTTGTCACAGGACATGTCTTGTTGTTTTTCTTTTTTTCACTTAAGTGAGTCTTTTCTCATCCGTTGCTGCTTCCTTATTATTTGGTCTTGTGTCTGTGGCGTAGATGGAGCTATGAGGCCTGTTGCTGTCCTCAGTGAAAATCATTTGCAATTAGTCTTAGAATCTTGTCAGAGCTGTTGTATAACATGATGCTGTGTTTCCTCTTAATCCATCAGAAACACGTTTGTCTCACAAATGTGCACCTTCTTCACCTCAGCCCCTGTAACCTCACACTTCTACCTGGATCCTCTCGTTTACACACATGTATTCTGTCTTACTACGACTGACTTTCATACCTCTTCTTTCCAGAGCAAACCTCCACCTCTCCAGCTGTTCCTCCACCTGCTCTCTACTCTCACTGCAAATCACAATGTCATCTGCAAACAACATTGTCCAGGGAGATTCCTGTCTGACCTCATCTGTCAACCTGTCCATCAGCATAGCAAACAAGAAGGGACTCAAAGCCGATCCTTGTTGTAGTCCCACCTCCACCTTGAACTCCTCTGTCTGATTCATCTCACCAGTCGGACCTGCATACATGTCCTGCTGGGGACCGCTAACTCACCATACAGTGCAACCATGATGAATTGCTGCTTTCCACAAAACACAATGCAGCTCCTTCTAATCTCTGGGTTTATGTTGGTCTGTGGTGACGTTGCATGAAACCATACTGAGACAACTTGTCAGCCTCTAGCAGAGAACAGGGTATTGTTCTGGCTCATCAGCTTTATCCCTCTCTGCTGTGTGTTATGGGGTCACCCTTGTTAAAGTCGGCACCAGCTTCTCCTCCATTCTCCTATATCTTTCACCATCTAAAACGTTAAACAGACCTGTCAGAAACTCACTGCTGTCTCTCATGTCTTGTCATCCTTTTCAGGACATCCTTTCTAATCTCTCCTATTTCTGCTCCACAACATCCACATCTTTCATTTTACACATTTCAGCTCCTCAAAATACTCCTTTCTTTGCTGTCAGTCTTTCTCCTCAGGCATCTTTTCACTCTGTCTTTAATCAGTCTTTTTCTCATCTTTCCCATCTCTATCTCTCTGTTGTTGCTTCCTTCCTTTTTATTTGGTCTTTTCTTCACTCTTCGCTGCACTTCCTTGTACTCCTGTCTACTTTCCTCAGTGTCTCTGGATGCAGTCCTGTACTTCCTCATTCCACCACCAAGTGTCTTTATCTTCTTTCCTTCTTCCAGATGGAGCTATGAGGCCTGTTGCTGTCAGTCATCAGTGAAAATCATTTGCAATTAGTCTTAGAATCTTGTCTTCTTTTCTGTCTTTCCTCTCTTCTCTTTGTCATACCACCATGATGCTGTGTTTCCTCTTAATCCATCAGAAACACGTTTGTCTCACAAATGTGACTTTTCAAGCTAGGATTGAAAATGTGAGATCACACCAACCCTAGTATTTGAGTAATCTTTGTGCAATAGTACTAAAACTTTATTTTTAATCATTCATTTCACTTGCCTGCTCACAGCCAAAAGCATACCCACTGACTATGTTCACCATCTTCATCACCCTGTCTGAGACTCTTTTCATTTTTTCTTTGCTGCTACAAGCATTTGCTCAGTTTTTATTTTGCTATCTGTGGTGAATTGGATGCTACAAAATGTCTACCTGTAATTTCAGATTATTTCCAAAATCTTTCTTTAATCTAGCTACAATGTAACTACAGTACAGATGTTCAGGTTTTCTATATAATGGTCTGCACTTATACAGCGCTTTTCTACCTGTTGGTTCTTAAAGAGCAGTTTTTATTTTTACACTACAAAACAACCTGTAATTTCTGATTATTTCCAAAATCTTTCTAACCCATTCACACTCACAATCACACTCATCCATTGATGTTGGGAGAGCAGACACTCACCATTCACACTCACAATCACACTCATCCATTGATGGGGGAGGCAGACACTCACCGGGAGCAACTAAGCAGGGGTCTTACTCAAGGACACTTTGACTTGTGACTGTAGGAGCCGGGATCGAGCCAGCAACCATGGGTAACCACCTACTGCGCTACGTTCACCCACGTTTTAGCTTTTTTAAAAGAGCCATAGTAAATATTCAAAAGAGAAGAAGGGGCCCTTACAATGAAGTAGTGTAAATCTTTCATTTTTTAGAAAAGTCTAGAAAAGTTTTTATTGCCTAAATTGTGCCAATATCTGTCACAACTAATTAATTAATAACTGATTAAGTACCTTTTTAAATGCTCTGAAAGGTTGTTAACTTGTACAAACTTGTTGAAACTTTCAGATAAATGTTAGCAGTGGGTAAAAGTGGAATATTTCCCTCTGAATCGTAAGGGAGTAATGATAAGTGAAATTAAATTGCAGCACAAGTACCTCGAACTTGTACAATGTTTCCACCAGTGATCGAAAGTATGTCAAAGGTTGAGTAGCCAACGGTAACAGTGATCTGAGGCCCATGCTTGTAGTATTGCTACAAACTTTAGCCATACTAAAACCACAAACTAAATGATAACTGTTTCATGTTTGTTGTCCATCTCTCTCTTCATTATAGCCAGGTCTTTCTGACCCTCTATAGCAGGTTCACCTTTAGTTATTCTGATAATTAGAAATTACACTGGCGTGTGTGTCCAGCTTTCCCATCTGTGCTTACTTTGTTTTCAGCTCTACTTTGAAAAATCTCTGGTCCAGACTGTCACTTCCTCTCTACAAATGCTTTCCTCTGATTGGCCAGTAGGACAAACCTCACTCAAAAGGCTTTTATTAGCAAATATGTGCTATTCACTGAAGCTCTGCATATTGAGACAAGTGCTGGAGCACATTTCTATTAAAACAGATTTGAAAATGTTGTATGACTGTTATCCATATGCTTTAGCAGTCAGTATTGACTATCAGCTGTTGTACAGCATGCTGACCTCACAGCCCAGCTGTTCGAACATCTAACAACCCAAGAAACAAAAGAATCCCTTAAGGGAATTTCTTCAGATTTGGCACAAACATCCAGGAAGAAGTAATTGGATATTGGGGTCAAGGTAATTGTGACCTTGCCTCTGTCCATATTATAACTTTGAGGGAATGTCTTCCCATTGTGAATGATACTTTCCTTGTAGCTTCGTTGCCCTACGTAAAGGCGCAAGGTCACTGTGACATCGTGTTAGTTTTGTCCCTCTCCATCTTGTGATATTTCAGGTGAGCATTGTGTGGCAGTTGCCAAAGCAACATTGTAAAGCATTGTTTAAGCAGAGCGTTTACCAGAGTTCACCGTGACCTCTTACCCGTCCCATTCTTTGGAATGTGATGTGACTGAAACACCTTGGTGGAATTTCTCTCTTGCTGCTGGCAAGATGGTCGAGCATTTGCACAGAAGCCAGGAGAAGTAGAAGAATGTTTTTAAGTGCAAGCATCTGTGGAACAATGCATGCTGATACAATACACATATGAATGTGTGCGTATGGCTATACAAACGAGTGTGTGTGTCTGTGTAAAAAAGATAGGACAGATCCTGCATCCTGGTGAACTTGTGCCAGAATGTAATTTTGGATTTCATTGTTCTGCGCTGCTGCTTAAGGGTAATTACAGCCTTGGCTAAAATTACCACAGACCCTTGGCTCCATCTCGGCTTGATGGCCACCGAGCGCAGGCAATTTCAGACATCAGCATACAAGTCATTATCATAAATGCAGAAAACAGTCAAATTAGTCTCAGGTAAACAGATACAGCTGATCTGTGGTGCTAACCTAAACATGTCTGCACACAGGCCTGCATACTGAGGTTCTGAGATTTCTAAAGTGATTCAGAGCCCTTTGTGGATTATTTCTGTCCACAGACAAAAGCCTGGGGTCACTGGAGGATCAGCAAATTATCCTGTAATTGCAGCAGTTTAAATTTCTTACTTCCACCACATCCACCGTTTCACCTTCATTTTGTACTGAAATTATATGTTTTGGGAGAGAAAACCTACTGTAGGAATCCGCTGCTTTCTGGCTGGATGACTGGAGTATCTGTTGCCAACTAAACAACCAACTGCCGTCCTCTTCCTGGCTCATGTCCTGAAACGAAGTCATGGGTAAATGCCTGTAAATACGTGCCAGCGCAAGTTCAGAGTCTGTATCTGTCCGACGGACAAAAAAAAAAAGCAACGACATGAATTAATACAGAACAAGTCAAAACAAATTGACAAATTCACAACAACGAAAAATAAAAAAGGGGGGAAGTAACTACTGTAATAATACAGGTACAAATAAAAAGAGGTTTTTATGGAAAAAAAAACATGATTGTGACCGTCATTAACATTATTAATGAAATTTACTTTAAAGGGGTAAGATACTGCAATAAATTGTGTTTCATATTTGAGCTGGTATTCTCCAGATATCTGTGGCCCTGAATAGGATGAGCAGTTACAGATCCTAGATGGATGGATGGATCACTGTGTAGACATGTGTTTTCACTTTGACATGAAAGTGACTTTTTTCTCAATTTTGGTCCTAAAATCCATGATTAAAAAAAAATAGATTAAAAAAAAAAAGATTTTGGAAAAAAGAAGACACATTTTGTCACACATCTTTGAATCTGCACTTTCTTGGCCCCTGCCATTCAACTGTACATATGTGCAACATTTAAGGTGGAATTACAAAGACTCCAATCAGTGCAGACAGTATTTCAATAAAACTAAACATTATTATCTTTATGAAGTGAGCAATTTGTTGTAGGAAATGAACTTTATAAACTGACAACTAAGTAAAAATGTGTTTATTTCTGCCCAAATATAACAAACTACATTTCTCCCCTAAATTAAACCTACTTTACATTAAATTAAAAAAATAGCCCTGATATTGATAACCGGGTGAGGATAAAAACTATGAAAACTACAAGAATCCTGCCCTGATCAGAAGGCATACAAAACAAGGGCAATCAAACTGTGATAATACACACAGAATTATGTGGCATAAATGAAGACAATCAGAAAAAAATATGAGACCATAAGACACTGACTAATACACACAAAAGTAGAAATGAAATTAATATCAATAATAAAAATAAGAAATGCCAACAAAACTAATTTTATATAAATTAGACTGATACATTGTCAGGATGGTTACTTTTTCAACAGGACCCAGGAATAGGCTTGACACAGGTATGAAAATGTGTTTAAATATGAAAAATAAAGTGAGTGTAAAGTGTTCAGGACTGAGGGACGACTGTGGCTCTGTGGATAGAGCCGCGATCCATCAGTCCCAGGGCTGTTTGTTTGATCCCCGTCACATGTTCAAGTGCCCTTGAGCACTAAACCTTATCTTACTTGCTCCTAGTGAGTTTGGGCCAGCTCCCCACTGGTTTGTAAGTGTGAATGGGTGAATGAGAAACAGTGTTAATCACCTAGAAAAGTGCAGACCATTTACCATGATGGCATCAGAGTGATTTCTGGGGGACCGAGGTGATGGTTTAGAGAAAACCCAACAAATCTCCCTTGAGCAGCTATAGACAACAATGGGAAGGAAAAACTCCCTTTAACGGAAGAAACCTCCAGCAGACCCAGGCTCAGGGTGGACGGACATCTGCCTTGACCGGTTGGGGTGAGTGGAAAGTGGAGAGAGAAAAGAACAGAGCAACAAAAGCAACAATAAAACATTGGGCAGGTTAGTAGGACCAGTAGCTGCGCACTGGAGGACACACAGCACCAAATCCGGGGACACCTGAAGACAGGGAGAGAGAGGGGGGGGGACAGAGAGGGAGAAAGACGACTACGGGACAAAGAAGACACAGAGTTAATGTCATACAGTGGGGACATTATAAATGTGGGGTGAGAGGAGAGAATGAAGAGAAGAGGAAAGTGACACAGTGCAGAGTCCCCCAGCAGTCTAAGCCTATAGCAGCATGACTATAACCAACTATAAGCTTTATCAAAGAGGAAGGTTTTGAGCCTAGTCTTAAAAATAGGGAGGGTGTCTGCTTCCTGAATCTGGACTGGGAGCTGGTTCCACAGGAGAGGAGCTTGATAGCTAAAGGCTCTGCCTCCCATTCTATTTTTGGAAATTCTGGGAACCATAAGTGGGCCTGCATTTTGGGACCGAAGTGGTCTAGTGGGATGATATGGTACTAAGAGATCTTTTAGGTATGATAGAGCTTGACTGTTTAGAGCTTTATAGGTAAGAAGAAGGGTTTTAAATTCTATTCTACATTTAATGGGAAGTCAATGGAGAGAAGCTAATGAAGGTGAAATATGATCTCTCATACCAATCCCAGTCAGTAATCTTGCTGCAGCATTTTGGATTAATTGGAAGCTTTTTAGAGAGTTACTGGGGCAGCCTGAAAGTAGAGAATTACAGTAGATCAATCTAGAAGTAACAAATGCATGAACCAGATTTTTCAGCATCGCTTTGGACAGGATGCTCCTAATTTTGGCAATGTTCCGTAGGTGGAAGAAGGCTGTTCTAGAGATTTGTTTTATGTGTGAGGTAAATGACAAATCCTGGTCAAACATGATTCCCAGATTCCTTGCAGTACTACTGGGGGCCAGAGTCATGTCATCTAAAGTAGCGATATGGTTAGAAAACATGTTTCTTAGACTTTTAGGCCCAAATACAATAACTTCAGTTTTATCTGAGTTTAGAAGAAGAAAATTATACGTCATCCAGTCCCTTATGTCTTTTAGACATGCTTCTAGTTTGATTAATTGATTTGTTTCATCAGGTTTCATAGATAGATTTAACTGCGTGTCATCAGCGTAGCAGTGAAAATTTATAGTATGTGTTTTATAATATTGTTGCCAAGGGGAGACATATATAGAGTAAAGAGTATTGGTCCTAACACAGAGCCTTGTGGAACTCCATAACTAACTTTTGTGTATGTGGAAGATTCATCATTAACATGAACCAATTGGAATCTATTCTACCAATTTAGTCCAGTTCCTTTAATTCCAATAACATGTTCTAGTCTCTGTAATTATATTCTGTGATCAATGGTGTCAAATGCAACACTAAGATCTAGCAGAACTAGTATAGAGACAAGTCCATTATCTGAAGCCAGAAGAAGGTCGCTGTTGACTTTAATCAGTGCGGTTTCTGTGCTATGATGAACTCTAAATCCTGACTGAAATTCTTCAAACAAGTCGTTTCTGGGCAGGTGGTCACATAATTGCTTTAAAACTACTTATTCAAGTATTTTAGAAATAAAGGGGAGATTGGATATTGATCTGTAATTGGCTAAGACACCTGGATCCAGACAAGGTTTTTTAAGTAAATGTTCGATTACAGCAACCTTATAGGCCTTTGGTACATATCCTGTTTGTAAAGATAGATTAATGATATCTAATACGAACGTGTCTAATAAGGGTAGAGCATCTTTGAGCAGTCTAACTGGAATAGGGTCTAGCAGACATGTTGTTGGTTTAGATGTCATAATAGTTGAAGTTAACTCAGCAAGGTCTATGGGCACAAATCAGTCTAAAAGGGACTGAGGACTTACTGATGATTCTAATTCTGTTGTATTTTTGGGGAGGGTCTGGTGAATTTTATTTCTAATAGCTATGATTTTGTTTGTGAAGAAGGTCATGAAGTCATTGCTGCATAGAGTTGAGGGAATACTAGTCTCAACTGAACTATGGCTCTTAGTCAGCCTGGCTACAGTGCTGAAAAGAAACCGGGGGTTGTTCTTGTTTTCCTCTATTAGTGATGAATAATAAGCTGTTCTGGCTTTACGGAGTGCTAATTTGTATAAGTATAAACTCTTTTTCCAGGCTAAGCGTGATTCTTGTGAATGAGTGGAACGCCACTTCCTTTCTAGTCTTCGTGACGCCTGCTTTAAATTGCGGGTTTGCGAGCTATACCATGGAGATCACCTGTTCAGAATTACTGCCTTCTTTTTCAGAGGGGCAACATTATCATCATATTGCTGCATAATTATCAGTCAGGTAATCAACTTGCACAGGAGTACAGTTAATGAGGCTACTCTCAGTTATATCGGTACATGTTGAAGTAAATGATGAAGGGATCATTTCCTTAAGTTTGTTCTGCACTAAGCACTAAGTCGGCTAGAAAATCTGAGAATTCAGTCAAAAATTCTGAATAAGGGACTGGAGGACGGTCCACAATAACAAATAGAAGTGGATTTTGAGTTTTCCAAATTGGGTGTGAAAGGCTCAGAGTAAGACTCTAGAATGAGTTATAACTATGTTTAGGTCTAGGGTTTATCGGTAAGCTTGAGTGATAAATTGCTGCTACTCCTCCACCTCAGCCTGAGTTCTACGAACATGATAGTTAATATGACTTGGGGGGGTCGACTCATTTAAACTAACATATTCTTCCTTCTGTAACCAGGTTTCAGTGAGACAAAATAAATCGAATTGATGATCGCTTATCTAGTCATTTACTAACAGAGATTTAGATGAGAGAGATCTGATATTTAATAATCCACATTTAATTGTTTTAGTTTTTTGTTCAGTAAGAGGAGCAGTCCTGATTTTTATTAAGTTATTATGATTAACTCCTCTTGTGATCATTTTTAGTTTGTAAAATTTAGTTGATCGGGGAATAGACATAGTCTCTATAGGAATGTGAGTATCCGGGGGGTGATGGCGGTAAGGATACTGCAGAGAGGCGTGTAGGACTGGATCTCTGCGTCCTAGGCTCAACCCTGGACTGTCAATCTTTTGGTTGTCTAATAAAATCAGCCATATTTCTTGATAAGACAGAGGCAACATCAAAAGTAGGATGGATGCCGTCTCTCCTAATCAGCCTAGGTTTTCCCAAAAAACATTTCTAATTGTCTATGTAGCCCACATCGTTTGCTGGACACCACCTAGACAGCCAGCGGTTGAATGACGACATGCGGCTATACATGACGTCACTGATCAGATTTGGCAGGGGTCCAGAGAAAACGACGGAGTCTGACATTGTCTTTGCAAAGTTACACACCGATTCAATATTCATTTTAGTGACCTCCGATTTGCGTAATCGGGCGTCATTTGTTCCTGCATGAATAATAATCTTACTGTATCTACGTTTATCCTTAGACAGGAGTTTCAAATAGGATTCGATGTCGCCCGCTCTGGCCCCAGGGTAACATTGGACTATGGCCGCTGGCGTCTCTAACTTCACGTTTCTGACTATGGAGTCGCCAATTACCAGAGTTCGTTCCTCAGCGGGTGTGTCGCTGAGTGGGGGAAAGCGATTAGAAACGTGAACCGGCTGGTGGTGAACCTCGGGCGTCTGTTTAGCATTAGATCGCTTACGAACTCTCACCCAGCCGGCCTGGCTTCCCGGCTGCTCGGGTACTGCTGGGGAACAGCTAACAGTGGCTATGCTAGGTCGGTCCGCACCAGCTACCGGGGCCTGACTAGCTGGATTGTTTGTCATGGTGCGGAGCCGTGCTTCCAATTCCGAATGCAACACCATTTTTGACATAATGCCCAGAGAAAGCATAGTTTTAACAATGATGTGTCCATCAAACCCTCTCGAGTTATGCACTAGAAACACAGCGTTTTGGTAACGGCGAGTGCGGAACAATCACGTAACAATCAGCCCCCCACCAGTCCCAGTTTTCATTGTTGCCCATTTCTACGCTTACATAAAATCGCACATGCACACCGTTTTTATTAGGGTACATCTCAAAGTCATAGAATATTAATTTATTTTCAGGGACAACATCTAATTTTTGGGGGGAAGGCAGTTTTTGTATGAAACACAAATGATCCTCGCCACAAATCTGACATTTTGACTCCTGACATTTGTGTGGCTTCCCGTCTTTGGTCTGAGTAAAATGATGAAGTCTGGAACACTTTAGGCATTCTTTCTGTATTTGACACAAACTCGCTTGAGTTGCGGCCTGAGGAGGCAGCCTGAGGGTGCACCTTCACACTGGAGGGGCCCCCCAGTCTGTAGTAAAACACACGTTGCAATGACCATCACACGTATGGCACAATTTATCAGTGTAGCCCTTGTAACAATACATGCAGAAATATTTTGATCCTATGAATGCTTTAGGGTTTTTGATCCCATAGTAATAATTCTCATGGAGAAACATAAATACTGTTTCCTTATTCCTAGGGGTCGAAGTTTGAAAGATATTCAGGGTTTCTTTGGCCTCTGTTCTGTAAAACACCACAATTTTACGGCTTGTGACACGTTCAAATTTTTTAACGTCCGTGAAACACACAGGTGTCTGGTCAGATAAACCTGCTGCTGATTGAAACCCCCTCCCTCTTCTTTCAGCTTCTGCGTTTGTTATGTTAGGATATATTAGATGCGCTAGGTTCACGGCAAAACAAAGCCGGTTATCTCTGATTTCTACATTGTAAAGACTTTTCCGTTTCTTTTTGACCAATGTGTCTGATCTAATCATATCACCACGCAGCTCGGGTTGTATAAGATCACCAGCATTACACCTGTTTAAAGCTTCTTCTACAATATCAGCCACACCTCCCATAACAGACCCATGAAAATTCCCATAACTGGCTTCGTCGTCACTATGATCTATATTTAACAAGCGTCTTATTTCAAAATAGTTACATTTAGCGCGGATAACCACATTAGAGTTGTTTTGACTAGAGGCTGAAGATGCTGCTGTGTTATCTTCTACATTGTCATCATTGTTATTATTAATATACTGCCGGTTATTAGGGTTCGCTTCTGCTGTATGGTTTGGCCTATTTGGTTATTTACTGATTCGTTAAATCCTTCTGACAAATCTGGTTTTGTCATTTTCCCACATCCACCTGGATATACATGGCCACTATTTAACCTTCTCAACCCTTGTTTTGCTTCTTAATTTCCTCCATCTACACACACACACACACACACACACCACTCATCCCTGTTTAAGTAAAAACACACACGCTGCTTTCCCCATTTTTTGGGGAAAGTCAGAGGCTGGTTTTGTCACTTTCCCTACATCCACCTGAACATACATGCCCACTGTTTAACCTTCTCAACCCTTGTTTTGCTTCTTAATTACCTCCATGACCTTTGTGACCCCACAAGACCCCACACACCCCTACCCTCTCCTCTTGACCTTTGACCTACTACTACTACTTCTCTTTCGGCTTTTCCCATCAGGGGTCGCCACAGCGAATCATCCATTTCCACTTCACTCTATCCTGGGAATCTTCCTCTCTGACACCAGCTAACCTCATGTCCTCTGTTAGAACATCCATATATCTCCTCTTTGGTCGTCCTCTCGCCTCTTGCCTGGCAGCTCCATCTCCAACATCCTTCTACCAATATATTCACTATCCCTCCTCTGCACATGTCCAAACCATCTCAATCTAGCCTCTCTGACTTTGTTGCTAACACAGGCAACGTGCGCTGTCCCTCTGATGAGCTCGTTCATGATTCTGTCCAATCTTGTGACTCCTAAGGAGAACCTCAACATCTTCATCTCTGCTGCTTCCATCTCTGCCTCTTGTCTCTTTCTCACTGCTACTGTCTCTAACCCACAGAGCAGAGCTGGTCTCACCACTGTCCTGTACACCTTTCCTTTGAGTCTTGCTGACACTCTTCTGTCACACAACACTCCTGACACTTTCCTCCAGCCACTCCAACCTGCCTTGCACTCGCCTCTTCACCTCTTTTCCACACTCCCCATCACACTGAACTGTTGACCCCAAGTACTTAAACTCCTGCACCTTCTTCACCTCAGCCCCTGTAACCTCACGCTTCTACCTTGCTCCTCTCGTTTACACACATGTATTCTGTCTTACTACGACTGACTTTCATGCCTCTTCTTTCCAGAGCAAACCTCCACCTCTCCAGCTGTTCCTCCACCTGCTGTCTACTCTCACTGCAAATCACAATGTCATCTGCAAACATCATTGTCCAGTTAGATTTCTGTCTGACCTCATCTGTCAACCTGTCCATCAGCATAGCAAACAAGAAGGGACTCAAAGCCGATCCTTGGTGTAGTCCCACCTCCACCTTGAACTCCTCTGTCTGACCTATGGCACATCTCACCACTGTCATGCTCCTCTCATACATGTCCTGGACTACTCTGACGTACTTCTCTGCCACTCCCGACATCCTCATACAGTACCACAGCTCCTGCCTCAGCACCCTGTCATACGCCTTCTCTAAATCCACAAAGACACAATGCAGCTCCTTCTGACCATCTCTGTACTTTTCCATCAACAACCTCAAAGCGAAAATGGCATCAGTGGTGCTCTTACGGGGCATGAAATCATACTGCTGCTCAAAAATCTCCACCACCTTCCTAAGCCTGGCTTCCACTACTCTTTCCCACATTGACCTACACCTGTCAAAAACAGTTTGACAAAAGGTAGTACATATACTGTGTGTGCTGTGAGAGCTATGTGGATCCCCAACTGTTCCACCAAGCTAAATCAAGTCGTGTTTATCAAAGTTACAGTTAGTTACGTGTTCCCAAACAGTTCAAAAAGTTTCTGAAGTTTTCGGACTCGGACATGTTGTGCACCAAGTTTCCAATGCCGTACTGCTTCTTGGCTTTCTGTGGTTTTATCTAACATGGCTCAATTACATATTGACAGGCCTGCTTGGGTTTTAGTTGAACTTCCACTAACAAGCCATGCATGAAAAAGGCCTTAGTATAAGAGGAAAACAACTTCCTGTCAGCAGAAATTAAACCATGATTGCCTTTGGTGAGTACTTATTGATTTATTATCTATTTTGATCTCATTTAAAACACGTTTTTTTGATATATCCAACTTAAATATATTATAATCTTGACAGTAGAGCAGGATGGATTGTTTCCATTAGTTTCCATCCTCTGATACAGAGCTGATGAGAGGAAGAAAAAGGATTTGGCAGAACCAAGAAGCTGACATCAGGGGGCTGCTCCTGTTATTTTGCAGTGTTCAACACATGTGGTCAGTATATGGCAGGTTTCTTTAACTTATCGTTTACCATATTACAGAAAACACACTAATGTTCCAGTGGATACTGATGTTCACTCCACTTTCTTGTCTCTGTCTTACATTTTGACACAGACTGTGTAATAACGTCTGTCTGTGTACATAATGTCACGTACTTTACATGCAGGTGATCTTCCCCCTGTATATCATTCCACATCAGATTCAGGGTCTAATGGTTTTTCTTGGCTTGGCACTGTAGCGATAAGTGAATTGTCATTGGCACGATTATCCTTTTCTTCCTCGAAATCCAGCCATCACAAGAGGCTCCTGATTTGTCCTGCACTCTTAAAGGAGCGTTCTGGCTCGAGAGTAACCTTGTCTAACTCTACATTATATAACTGCTGCTGTTCACTAGGTAAATGTGCAGAAAACATCAGCTTCACGATAACAGACCGTAGCAAACGCAGGAATAATTTTTTTGCCTTTACACCGACATGGTGTGACAGAGGGGATCTAGGCTGCGGGGGAGGCTAACAGCTGGGAAGGCTTTCCTATGACACAGTGGGAGCCGTGGCAGGGGAAACACCTGCTCTGTAACGGAGGGGAGACTCTGCATCGTAAGTCAGTCCAGGCTGCCAAAAATGTGTGTGCTTTTGAGCCCATCACCTTCAGTAACTGCTGTGGGAAAGATTACACTGTTTTCTACACTGAAGTCAACCCCATGTCTCACGAATGTCACACTCATTTGGAATTGATTTGCTAGCAAATTTTGTTGCCTGGCACCAATAATTTCTTTTGCAGAAAAACTGACCAGGGTTTTCCCTGCACAGAGAACCTGCATCTGTCAAATTTCAGGCTTTCTTCACGTCAAGAATCGGTACTTCAGATGTACAGTACTTGAGTGAAGGTGCTTAGTCACTTACTACCTTGGACGCAAGCCAGGATTACCCCCACTTTTTTTCTTTAAGGTTTGTCAATACTACAGCAGCACCACAGGAGTGCAGGCTGAGACGGGCCAACTCACCTAAAATACAGAGAATTCCATCCAGCAGTGTAACTCCAAGGAGTTCTCACTGTTTCATCTCAATTTAGTAAAAGCTGAATTTCTCCCAGCCATTTCTTTATTTTCCTTGGCTCTGGAACTGGATGGGATTATGTAATCCGTTGCTCTGAAGTCCTGGCCACGTCCTGGGACTTTTATTCACTGGGCTGTATATTATTTTGACACCTGGCGGTTTGCACAGTGAGTGCCAGTCCAGCAGCTCATGCCAAGGATAACATGGCTGGCCTGGACTAGGTTTCAGACAGAAAGTCATGGGATGCCACCACACACACACACACACACACACAAACTCTAATAGCAGCATATTGCCCTTTGGAAGTCATGCACGTAAACCTGCTGTGGTGCTGTAGGTGTTGTCACTGACTTTCACGGTTTAGTTCAAAGAGTTCAAACGCTATACTTACAGGAACAAGTTGGCAAGGATCCATGCAACTGCTGTGAAAGTGAAATGAGAGATTAATTTCCTCTTGGCTTCTTTCAAAAAACTGCAAAGAAGCACAGACAAATGATGTGTCTGTTTGCGTTGGTCGATTTAGAGTTGTCCTTTCGAGCTAAAGATAGTTAATTACTATGACAACTGTAGTTGTGTAGGGGGGCAGGTGTTTGGGTTTATTCCAGGAAATCTGATGAAGGACGCACTGTGCACAGCGTGTATTTATAGCCAGTGTCTCCACAGTAAGTGTGGAGCCTGAGTTTGGTGTGAAAATACACTCACATAGCTGGATCCACAGCAGCGTCCCCACCAGAGACGACATAAACATAAGTTATAATTACCAATCTGCTCCTGACCACGTGGTGCAAAGTGCAGATCACCGTGCCCACTGCCTGCTGTGTCCACAGTGAACACGTGTAAATGCAGGATATGCCCATCTCTAAGCAGATGCAGGGAGACGCAGGCAGCAGTGCCGTAAACTTTTACCCTCATCCCGAAGACATGGACACCAGTATCTGTGGTACACACATTATGAATCCTTTTGCTCAATTAATAGGTATGAATATTCTGGGATCATTTTCTTAGTAGGTGGAGCGCTTTCTCACAGTGCTGTATGCTAGTTTAATTTACATAGTTGGTTCCTCCCATGACTGATGATGCAACCAAATGTTGTTTCTCACTTACAAAATGAACCAAAGCTACATATTAAGTTCAGGCACAAAAACACAAGGGACAGGTTGGATACTACAGTACAAGCATTTGCCGCATGTTTGAAGTGGCGTCCTCCTTGAAAAACCTCCGCTCTGTCACCAACCCATCCATCCCACCCAGCTCCAAAAGCGGACTGACTTTGAAATCTGACACCATCTGTCTCTCCTGGTTCCGTACCAGACTCTGTCCACTAGATGTTACCTTATTATCAGATGACCAAGTAGAAGGTTTTAGATTTAGGTGTTGTTGTTAATTAAACCAAAATGGTTTTTATTGTAACATTTGTGCATCATCATAACTGATGAGAGGCCAACAGCTCTGAGAACATGTTTTAAAACCTGTGCAATTCAGATCAGGATGTGGATACTAGCTGTTGGAGATGTACAGTATGTGTGCCAGTGCTGTGGGATGCAGGCTGTGGAGGCTTAGTTGCTTCTCTTTTATTCCAGTGTGCTGCCTCCTTGTGTATGAAAATAAAATGTCAAAAGCAACTCTCCCCTACAACGAAATCCAGTTTGACATGATTCCACCCGCTGATACTGGCATTATTAGCAGCAAATTACCATTTAAAACAAGACTCAATTTGGCTATAATTAAACAACTATGAACTCAAAGGTATAAACTGTATAATTTGGCTTCAGGTCACACGCTGTTTCTTCAGAGCTGGTCTGATAATCAGGTTACCTAGTGTTGAGTAGATCATTAACCTGAGTGAGGACCAGAGTCAACCATTTCAGCCAAAATAAACACACAAGCACTGAGGAGACAGCAGTTAAAGGCCTGTCAGCAGACGTCCAGCGGTCATTCTCACCTTGACCGCGTGGGTTTTATACGTGGTCACGACCTAATCCAGACTGGGATCGGGGGGGTTACTGTTCAGAGGTGACACTGTTTAAACTGCTGGTAATAACTGCTGGCAAAAATGAGTCATTTTAAGGCAACTGAAGAAGTATGCATATTAAGAAGTCACATTCCTCAGTGAGTACATGCTGTTCTGCTTAACCCTGTAATGCAGAGAAGTAAAAAACTAATCCAAACGTGGCCATGAAATCTTCCAAAGGTGGAGAGTGACAGGCTGTCGTCTTACAGTACAGCTACCTATGTGTTCAGGGTGTCGAAAACATGTTTCTAAATTTCCTAAAGCACAGTACTATAAGGTTCTGATAAGATTCAGTGTTATAAAATCCATGAGGTATTTTGTGTCTACTTAAAGTTTAGATTTTTATTGACTCATACATTTAACAAAATATAAATCAATTTTCCATTGTTCAGTATACAGAAATAAATATGTATAAATAAGCCCACATGATAATCCTTCAATCCAACATAAACAGACTTTTTAGGTGGGAAGTGTTTGCACTGCCACTACACAAAAAAGTTGAAAGAAAAACATATTTTCTTCGGATTTTGGTGCTCTATGAAGAGAAAACAGAGGTTCTTATTATAGACTTATTATATAAAATTAGACTTGGAATTACACTCCGCGCCTGTTACTCGTGAAACAGTCTGGAGCGAACACAATCCTTCTGTGACCTCTCTGTGACCTGCATCTGTAAGTTCAGTCTGGCTCACTCTTTTTTGACATCTATTTTATTCCTAAAAGGTCTTCTGATTCCATTTCCTGGAGCTTTCCACACATTCAGCCATTAATTTTTAAATTGGACCTTCTGATCAATAATAACACCCAAAAATGTAATTTACTTACAATTTCAGCAGCATCTATTCACATTTAACTGAAGATCATAAATGTGGTAATTGCATGAATCAAGGATTATTTCTAACCATACTTGTAATGTCTACTTGTTTGTATACTGCTTACAGGACAATAAAATGTTTTGTCAGGAAATTTAAATTTGAATGAGCTGCAAACAATTTACAGTTATTATATTTATAAGTCCACTATTAATTAGTTAAGCACAAGCTACATGACGACTGGTGAAGCTGAGGTCCCTGTGTCTTGGGTGGCGCCGCTTCTGATGTGACAACAGCACACACCTTCCTTCGTGTAGTAACCACATGCATCGTCACTGACCAACTTCACCAGTCTTCAACATGCTCTCTCTGGCTTTAGTTTAGGATGTCAATGTACATTAATGCTTTCAAACTTCCCTCTGACTTCACTGTATCAAAATTATGCTTCTAGCTTTTAGCTTGCCATCCAGGGGAGCTCTAGAAAGGCAGATTAACTATGATGACAAAGGTTGTCTACAGAAATTTACATTACTACAGAAATGTGCGGAGATTTTAAACAGCTTAGAGACAAGAACGTAGGTTGTGGGTCAGCGCGGCTCCTTGTGATCGGGTCAACTCACAGACAGCTGATCCACCCCCCGGAGCCTGGCTCCCGAACTGTCCAATCACTCGTTCCTGTGCGCGTTATGTAATTGGGCCGTCTGCAAGTGTGTGTGTCGTGGGGGGGTTAAAAGCTTTGGCGTGTGTGTGATTGCGCTTGTAGGCAGGAGGAGGAAGACTGGGTTTGCTGCCCGAGGTAAGGACGTGGATCCTTGCTGTCCGTCATTATTAGTTAGTGTCTCGTCGAGTGCTCGAGGATTTTGAATTATTGTTTCCATAACATGCAACTATTATTGGCAACGCTCGTCCGGTCAAACTGCACGTCCCGAGCTGTGAAGCGCGTCCACGGTGTCTGTGCACGTGATTGGTTGGTAGTAGAGGCACGGGCCAGTGTGGCGGTGCAGCAGGCCCCGCCCCTCTGAGTTCAGGGTCAGTAAACCAGCAGAGGTGCGGCCATGCTGACTAAGCACTGGACTGGGCATATTCATAAAGTGCACTATATGTTCTATCCTCTGTCTGCCACACTGAGCCTCAGCTCCTCATTTGCATAGAGGGAGTGGACTTTGACCAACCTCTGAATCTATTCACAACAAGCCAAACTCAGGCTTTATCAGCGAGTCTGCTGACCGATAAAACTGATGGAGCTGATAAAGTTCACAATCCGCTGTGGGTTTAATGTACTTTGGCCACAGACAAGCAGTAGGGAATGATCCTTTGACTGTGATATAAAGCCAACAATAGCTTTTCTCTGTACTTGTTCTACTTTTGCTTTTCCTGCAGTCACACGGTGTTGTGAAAGGTTAAGTAAATTAATATGTCATTATTCTTATACACAACTGCCTTTGAAGATTTGCCTTTGATGTTTAACTAAACAACCGTTTGTTTCCCGTTTTTTGTAATAAAGAATGTGAGCAAAAGGAAGCGGTGAAAATCCCTTGTGTAGCCGTGGAGGTCCACGGTTTCAACTGTGGAAGCTAGAACAACGTGTCTCCACTGTTTTTTATTATAACGACCTCTGAAGAGGATCATTCTGGGACCACCGGGCTCGAACAGGCCTGCCTCTACAGCTAATTTTTTTTTATTGTGTGTGTGTGTGTGTATGTTAACACCTCTGCAGAACAAAGTGAGGAGTGAAGATGAAGATTGCAGTGATTGGTCAGAGCCTGTTTGGCCAGGAGGTGTACAAGGAGCTGAGGAAGGACGGTAACACTATCGTAGGAGTCTTTACTATTCCCGACAAGGATGGCAAGGCGGACCCACTGGGTGAGGACAATACCAACGGGGTCTCTACACATCCGTTTTGCCTTGAATAAGTTACTTTTACACGTGATGGTCAGGTATTTATGGAAATATTGTGTGTCCTGTGTGTTAAAAACATATAGTTTTGAGTTCAACCTTCTATTGACAAGTTACGATATTGTCCAATGAAATTTTCACACACTGCAACACCACAGGTTTGGTCACTCTGGTCAACTCACCATTCCAGCATATTAACATTATTATTGATTGGTTGTCAGAATCAACAACCATCAAGTTCAAATTCAGTGCAGTTTATTAATATAGTGCCAAATCACAAGGACAAGACCTTAATGAAAGATTGAGAAACCCAACAAATCACCCCTGAGCAAGCACCAGACAAGTTCTCCATTTGGATTTACAGCACTGTGAAAGCTGCAGAGGGCCTAAACATGAATGTAATGTCTGACTGGTTGAAAGTTAAAAGTACAAACGCTGCTGAGCCAATATGCTTACGGGTTAGCACTACAGCGACGTCTCAAAGTGACCACATGGAAAAAAAAAAAGGGGGCCACCATTTGTTACTCAATAAATTAAATGAATCAGCTTTCATTTGGCATTGGTTTAGTATGTCAGAGAATATTTTGAATCTGTCTTACAGGCCCTGAAGGTGCAGATAATGACATGCTGTTGATTTGAAACTGACACTTGAGCTGTTAGGATTTTACATCCCATGTCGTAAAGCATTGCACAGTTCTGCAGCATATTATTGTTCAATAGTGTCAGAGCTGTGCACACACATGAACCATCATTATATCTTTGATTCATTTTTGTTTCATGGTCCTACTGTTTACATTTTTCCTGTATGGCTTTGCTTTGACATAGCATGTCAAAGGGTCCAAACTTTCCAGTGTCACTTGACAGTAATTTCAGCTAAATATGACACTAATCTCCTTGTCCACATCTTCACAAAACTGCAATCAAATGCAAAAATACGATTTTCCTGAAGACTAAACTCGATGAAATGTGTTTAGGTCCAACCTTTAACAATTGAGAATCTCATTCTCATTATCATTCCATATTTTGCCACTGCTGTACATATGCAGAAAAGAGATTCTTTATTCTTTATCTTTAATACACTGTTTGCACAGTTAGTACTGTGGTTTCCTGTCTTGTCTGAAGTTAAACTAAAGTTGTTGTGTTCGTATTGTTGCTGAAACAGAAACTTCCCTGCTGTGCGATCAATAAAGTCAGATCCTATCCTATAAATCACCATTGTGCATGATGCCCTTCTGTTTCGTCTACAGCCACCGAGGCAGAGAAAGACGGGGTGGCCGTCTTCAAGTTCCCTCGCTGGCGTGTGAAGGGCCAGGCCATCCTGGAAGTGGTGTCTCAGTACAAGGCCATAGGTGCCGAGCTCAATGTTCTGCCCTTCTGCTCCCAGTTCATCCCGATGGAGGTCATCGACCACCCCAAACATGGTTCCATCATCTACCACCCCTCCCTGCTGCCTCGCCACAGGGGAGCCTCTGCCATCAACTGGTGAGTGGTGTCCGTGTCGACCGGGGAGAGGAAGCATGGGGTCAAGTCTGTTCTTTATCTGTTCTGTTCAAACAGGACCCTGATCCACGGTGACAAAAAAGGCGGGTTCACAGTGTTCTGGGCTGATGATGGGCTGGACACCGGACCAATCCTGCTGCAGAGGCAGTGTGATGTTGAACCCAATGACACTGTCAACACAATCTACAAGCGATTTCTTTTCCCAGAGGGAGTCAAAGGAACAGTGAGTGAGAAGAGTGTGTATGTTAAAGTGTGTACGTACCGTAGTCAGTCAAAACAATGACAGATCAGCCAGTGAAAAAAAAAACCCACATTACAAACATTCATCTCACACAGTTATGTGTGGTGTAAGCATAACACACATGAATTGTAAAAAAAGGCAGGCTTCACTTTGGGAAGACTCGAACCTGCCAAAGTTAAAGTTTAACGTGTCTGTTGCCTGGAGGTTAAAGCCAGTCATCTGGCACTTGTCATATCATGAAATTCTATCTGTGTAAAGGGAGGACTATATGAAGACAAGAGTGGATTTGAATTTATTGCCATAAGATGTGGTTGCTACTAACAGTTGAGTCTGCATTCAGCCATTTGATGTGACTATATTGCACTGATGTTGATCACTTAAAGGTGAATTCATCTGCTTTGTCCACTTGAAGATGAAAATCGCACACATTCTATTTTATCTATGACGGTATTCAGCTAAAACCATATGATTGTATTACTATGGTGGACAGGGGGTCAGCATGTGGAACATGTAATTCCCTCCATGATTCTAGCCACCAAAACATTCTCCCCCTTCTGTGCTGCACTGCTACTTTTTCCTGTTTTTCCTGTACTGTCCTTGTTGAGGACGCATTAATGTTTACACCACAACATATTTGGTTGTAATTGACTCCAAACAGCCTCGGCGAGGGACTGTGATCACATCGCAATCTATCGCTGTGGACATTGACGCTTGAATTGAGTGCTTTCCTCCTGTGATGTCATCACCTGAGACACATCTTAAAAAGTGTAAACAAAGTCTGATGAGTTTAAAGCAGTTATGGAATCAAACACCGGTTTCCAATTTCTTGGAATTCACACTGTGTATGGTGTTCACACTGTTGCCTGGAGGTTATGGTGCTCACACCATACACACTGTGTAAGTGTAATATACCTGCTTTATGATTACAGCATTGATTGTAAAATTGTACTGTAAATGGACCAAATCATTCAAAACCAGTGGTGTGGCCCTTTTAGGCAGCACAGTCCTTAACAGCACTAAAATCATGTTGTGGCTTCTCCTGCTAATCTTATCGAGTCCATAAATATACCATAAATGCTTTGCTTCACTGAGTTGAACTGCACTGCTGTGATTCTAGGTGGAAGCAGTAAGGCTGATTGCAGAAGGGAAGGCCCCGAGGATCACCCAACCACAGGAGGGAGCCACATACGAGGGCATCCAGAAGAAGGAAAATGCTAAGGTATATTAATAAACCGCAAGGTAAGCACATGCCGACAGGCCACTAGCTACTTTACTTTAAAAAAAACCTGATTATGATGGATAATCAGGTTTTTTTTTAAATAGAAAAGCGATAGAAGACGGTGACACATGCTAACACAGGCCAAACACTGTCCCATACTTTTCTCAAAGTGCAAATTTTTCTAAATCATTAGATCTGCATGTGGAAAGATGCTTTTACTAGTCCTTTGGAAAGAAGGTTTTATAGATCTGATTTGAAATATGTCACTGAATCTGCAATCTCATATTTAGGCAGCAAGTCAAGCATACAGACCCGTCCCTACAGACTTGTTGCGTCAAAACCTGTATTTATTAACAGCGCATCACAGATGTAAAAGTTAACCATGCTGTGTGCACTAATGCACCACTAGCAACCTGCACACAGAAATTTTAATTATATCATGAACTGTTGGTGATGAAATCTCCCAAATTCTTAGCAATTTTACATAGAGAAAAGTTTGTCTCAATGCATTAAGCACTTGTTATTTTTCACAGTGGTGAACCTCTCCCCCTACACCCAGTCAAGGCACTGATCTGTGGCCAATTAACTTCATTTGTTCTCATATTTCAGATAATTAAAATATGAGAACAATTCTTTTAATGAAAAATTCTATGAATGAAGCCAGTAGAGATGATTATAAGTGATTTGTGTTGTCAGATTGACTGGAACCAAACGGCTGAGGCGCTCCACAACTGGATTAGAGGAAACGACAAAGTGCCCGGTGCCTGGGCAGAAGTTGACGGACAGGTAAGATATTTTATTTTATTTTTTTACATCCAGGACTGTATTTGTGGATATGCTGATATGAAAATAGTGTTTTGTTGCTGGGAAGTGCCACCTCGGACCACGCCTCTGGCTCCTCATCTGCCAACCATCCTCTTTAGGTAGATTCAAATTATTTGTAAGCAGGAAATTCATGAGAGGGTAAATTTCTACACTTCTGTGTGTGTGTTAAAATGTCCTTCTGTCTAGTGACTTCTTGAACCTCTAGAAAACTCTTTGCACTGCACGTGTTGGCCTTACTTCAATTCAAATCAACTTTATTTATGTGGCTCCAATTTACAACAAGGTCATCTCAAGGCACTTTACATAATAAAGTCAAGACTATACAAACATTTAGACAAAACCCAACAAATCCCCCTTCAGCAGTTATAGGCAACAGTGAGAGGAAAAACTCCCTTTAATGGAAGAAACCTCCAGCAGAACCAGGCTCAGGGTGGACGGACATCTGCCTTGACAGGTTGGGCTGAGTGGAAAGTGGAGAGAGAAAAGAACAGAGCAACAAAAGCAACAATATAACATTGGGCAGGTTAGTAGGACCAGTAGCTGCACACTGGAGGACACACAGCGCCAAATCCGGGGACACCTGAAGACAGGGACAGAGAGAGGGAGACAGAGAGGGAGAAAGACGACTACGGGACAAAGAAGATACAGAGTTAATGTCATACAGTGGTGACATTATAGATGTGGGGTGAGAGGAGAGAATGAAGAGAAGAGGAAAGTGGCTCAGTGCAGAGTCCCCCAGCAGTCTAAGCCTATAGCAGCATGACTATAACCAACTATAAGCTTTATTGAAGAGGAAGGTTTTGAGCCTAGTCTTAAAAGTAGAGAGGGTGTCTGCTTCCCGAATCTGGACTGGAGAGGTGCTTGATAGCTAAAGGCTCTGCCTCCCATTCTATTGTTGGAAATTCTGGAAACCATAAGTAGGCCTGCATTTTGGGACCGAAATGGTCTAGTAGGATGATATGGTACTAAGAGATCTTTTAGGTATGATAGAGCTTGACTGTTTAGAGCTTTATAGGTAAGAAGAAGGGTTTTAAATTCTATTCTACATTTAATGGGAAGCCAATGTAGAGAAGCTAATGAAGGTGAAATATGATCTCTCTTACCAATCCCAGTCAGTAATCTTGCTGCAGCATTATACGTCATCCAGTCCCTTATGTCTTTTAGACATGCTTGTAGTTTAATTGTTTTGTTTCATCAGGTTTTAGAGATAGATATAACTGCGTGTCATCAGCGTAGCAATTAAAATGTATGTGTTTTGTAATAATGTTGCCATGGGAGACATATATAGAGTAAAGAGTATTGGTTCTAATACAGAGCCTTGTGGAACTCCATAACTAACTTTTGTGTATGTGGAAGCTTCATTATTAACAAATTGGAATCTATCTTATAGATAAGATTTAAACCAGATTTGCAGTTCCTTTAATTCCAATAACATGTTCTAGTCTCTGTAATAATATTCTGTGATCAATGGTGTCAAGTGCAGCACTAAGATTTAGCAGAACTAGTATAGAGACAAGTCCATTATCTTTAGCCAAGAGAAGATCATTGGTGACTTTAATCAGTGCGGTTTCTGTGCTGTGATGAACTCTAAATCCTGACTGAAATTCTTCAAACAACTCATTTCTGCGCAGGTGGTCACATAATTGCTTTGAAAGTACTTATCAAGTATTTTAGAAATAAAGGGGAGATTGGATATTGGTCTGTAATTGGCTAAGACACCTGGATCCAGACAAGGTTTTTTAAGTAGAGGTTTGATTACAGCAACCCTTTAGGCCGTACATATCCTGTTTGTAAAGATAGATTAATGAGATCTAATACGAATGTGTCTAATAAGGGTAGAGCATCTTTAAGCAGTCTAACTGGAATAGGGTGTAGTAGACATGTTGTTAGTTTTGATGCCAAAGCAGTCTAAAAGGGACTGAAGCCTTATTGATGATTCTAATTCTGTTGTATTTGTGTTTGTATTTGTTCAGTGTTTTCAGATAAGCACCTACTGAAGCAGAAAGCTGCTCTATAATCCATTAGATTAAATTCAAATGTTATTAGAAAATGGTCAGAGAACAGAATTTTGAGGAAATACTGTTAGTTTATCAATTTCAATGCTGTATGTAAGGACAAGGTCTAGGGTGTAAAAAAACAATGAGTGGGTTCATTTAGATTTGGAGAGAAACCAGTTTAATCTAATAATAATGTAAATGCCGTGTTGAGGGAGTTAAATGAGGTGTTTTATCTGTTGTTCAAGTTCAAGAAGTCAAGGTCAGTCTTTGCAAGCAGAGCAAGTCAGGGCTTTAGAGGCTTGACAAGAGTTTTAGCTTACCCATAACCAGGCATTAATGAAAATATGCAAACACTGACACATGTTAAACATAACCATTTCTTGATGTTCCATTGTTTCTCTATGCTGACATTACATACCTGTGATGACTACATGGAATTGTCTTATTAGTATCATAAAAGAAACATTTATTTGTGATACTAAACAATATCTTGTGTCTCTTTTTTGTAGAAAATGACTTTCTACGGATCCACTCTGGTGGACAGCATCACCGCCAAAGGTCAACCCCTGGAGATCCCTGGAGCCAGCCGACCTGGTATGGTCACCAAGGCAGGCTTGGTTCTGTTTGGCAACGACAACAAGACGGTAAGTCAGCTTAATAACTTTTACTCATCGAGAAATCTGAGCATTTTTGTTAGAAGTTATATTGGTCAAAGTTTATTGTTAAGGCAAAAGTGGCATTTGAAAATTTGTGAACCATTCAGACTTTTCTCAGTTTCTGCATAAATCTGACCTTTACTGTGATCCGACTGGACTTGTTTTCCCACCTCTGATGAAACTATGGATTCAATCCATCCATCAATTATCTGTTACTTATACAGTATTGCGGAAGGCTTGGGTCTAATCCCAGCGGTCATTGAGCAAGAGGTGGGTAACATACTGGACCCTGCCTCTCACAGCGAAGTAAAAAGTAACATACAATGGAAATAATCCAGGAAATTAAAGGTACACTAAAACTGTACTTAAGAACGGCACTTAAATAAATGTCTGTCATTAGTTTCCATCTGTTCCCAACAACCCTGACTTGAAGGTAAAGGAAGAGTGAGCTAAAATACAGTTGATGTGGAGGGCTCATAAACAGTTTATTTGAAAATGGATTTGCATAAAAATCTAATGTTTTAGGTAATATTTATGTCGAAATGAAAAGGAGACTTTCAAGCACCACTGTCGATGCAGTCCCAACAAGTTGGATATTGGTGCACTTGCATTGTAAATATACATACAAATCATGCTAAGGTCTGTTTTATTGCCAGCTGTGTGACTCCTGTTATGTTTTTATTGTTAGGAGCATATATAGTGCTGGTAGTGAAAAAAAACATATGAATGATCATGTTCAATTAACCTGAAACTGTATCTTTTATTTTGTTTTCTGATGGCACCCCTGTCACCTCTTCCTCATGCACCCTGTTACAAAATCATGCCTCTTAAACTCAACTAAGATTCACTCTGCTGGACATAAGAGCACATAATCATGTTCATTGTCCACAAACCCGTGTCATATCCTACACACACAAAATGTGATAAAACACAAGTTTTATACAGTGAGGGAAAAAATTATTTGAACCCCAGCTGATTTTGTAAGTTTGCCCACTAACAAAGAAATGATCAGTCTATAATTTCAATGGTAGGTTTATTTGAACAGTGAGAGACAATGACAAAAAAAACCCCAGAAAAATGCATTTCAAAAAGAGTTATAAATTAATTTGCATTTCCATGAAGAAAATAAGTATTTGATCCCTTTGAAAAACGTGCTTTAGTACTTTGTGGCAAAACCTTTGTTGGCAATCACAGAGGTCAGCCGTTTCTTGTAGTTGGCCACAAGGTTTGCACACATCTCAGGGGGGATTTTGGTCCACTCCTCTTTGCAGATCCTCTCCAAGTCATTAATGTTTCGTGGCTGATGTTTGGCAACTCGAACCTTCAGCTCCCTCCACAGATTTTCTATGGGATTAAGGTCTGGAGACTGACAAGGCCACTCCATGACCTTAATATGCTTCTTCTTGAGCCAATCCTTTGTTGCCTTGGCTGTGTGTTTTGGATCATGGTCATGCTGGAATACCCAACCACGACCCATTTTCAATGCCCTGACTGAGGGAAGGAGGTTCTCACCCAACATTTGACGGTCCATGGCCCCATCCATCCTCCCTTTGATGCGCTGCAATTGTCCTGTCCCCTTGGCAGAAAAACACCCCCAAAGCATAATGTTTCCACCTCCATATTTGACGGTGGGGACGGTGTTTTTGGAGTCATAGGCAGCATTCCTCCTCCTCCAAACACAGCGAGTTGAGTTGATGCCAAAGAGCTTGATTTTGGTCTCATCTGACCACAACACTTTCACCCAGTCTTCCTCTGAATCAGTCAGATGTTCAGTGGCAAACTTCAAACGGGCCTTTAGATGGGCTTTCTTGAGCAGGGGGACCTTGCGGGCACAGCAGGATTTCAGTCCTTCACGGTGTAGTGTGTTGAGATTGTTGACAAGTTCCTCCCGAGTAGTTCTGGGCTGATTCCTCACCGTTCTCATTATCATTGAAACTCCACGAGGTGAGATCTTGCATGGAGCTCCAGACCGAGGGAGATTGGCAGTTAATTTATGTTTCTTCCATTTGTGAATAATTGCACCAACTGTTGTCCCCTTCTCACCCAGCTGCTTGGCGATGGTCTTGTAGCCCATTCCAGCCTTGTGTAGGTCCACAATCTTGTCCCTGACATCCTTGGAAAGCTCTTTGGTCTTGGCCATGGTGAAGAGTTTGGAATCTGGATTGATTGATTTCTTCTGTGGACAGGTCTCTTTTATACAGGTAACGAGCTGAGAGGGCTGCCAATGTCAGCTCGTTACCTGTATAAGATCCACATGGGAGCCAGAGATCTTGCTGATGGATAGGGGATCAAATACTTATTTCCTTCATGGAAATGCAAATTCATTTATAACTCTTTTTGAAATGCATTTTTCTGGATTTTTTTTTGTCATTGTTGTCTCTCACTGTTCAAATAAACCTGCCATTGAAATTATAGACTGATCATTTCTTTGTTAGTGGGCAAACTTACAAAATCAGCTGGGGTTCAAATAATTTTTTCCCTCACTGTATTTTTATCACACAGTATCACAACATAATGTCTCTTTTTTGTGAAGCTTTATATTTTAATGCTCACATAGTTTCTTTGTAGCATGTGTATAGTACTGTTGGGCAAAGTTGCCATATGTATATATGAAAACTATTTTACAGGGTAACAGAAATCATAAGTTGATAATGTACCACAGTTTAATTTGTGTTTTAAATTGAAAACTTTTTTTTTTTAAGGCAGACTGAATTTGACTGTGGGCGGCTGTAGCTCAGTTAGTCAGGAAGTCGTCCACGGACCACAGAATTACTCTGTAGCATCGGCCAAATGACTAAATGTAAATGTACCAGGATTTATGAGGACTTGCCAGAAATCAGTGGTGGAAGAAACACTTAGACCATTTACTTTAGTAAGAGCAGCAAACACCGTGTGGAAACGGTCTACTCTGGTACAAGCTCAACAATTGCTGGAAATCCTGAAAATGAATGTACTCTTTGTGCAGCACTCTTTATGACCATTATTGGATAATATTTATTGAATCATAAATATGAATTATACAGTATTTTTTAATCTTTATTTTACCAGGACAACCTCATTGAGATTAAAACTCCTTTTCAAGAAGGATTACAAGTACGTTTGCCTCCCAAATGCAGTGAAGGATGAAGTAACAAAGATCATATACCAAAGAAATACCTCAATGTCCCTAAGTACGTGTACTTAGTTAATTCCACCTCTGTCGGAGTGAGAAAAGAGAGAAATGGTCACAGAACTTGAGTAACAAACATATTTCGACTTCAGTCAGTGGTCTGCAACTGCAGAGGCAGAACTATTGTCTAGTGACAGAGCTCTAGGTCATTAAGAGTCACGTGACTTTCAGGCATTTGTAGTTGCATTTTTTTTTCTTTTAAATTAGTCTTAGGCTCAGGTTATTGAACTTATTCGACTGGGTATTGTGCGTTCCAGCATTTTAGTATTTCTGATTTTGTTGCATTAAACATGGATTCTGGCACACTGCAGTTAATATAACAAGTCGCAGCTCCACTTCCCCAAGACAGTTGTGGCCTCCAACTCCCTGTAAAACCCCAAATTTGTTTTTTCCTTTATTCAGTTGTATTATATTACTAAGTGTTAATTTGTAAGCTTAAAATGTGTTGGTAGGTATAGATTTGAAAATTTGAACAAATTTAGACAAAATGTAATCAAAGTCCCAGCTGAAAGCAAATGCATGAAACTTAATTAATTTTATTTTGTACTGTACCTTCATCAAAATATGGTATGGCTATCTTCTTTGTAGTAGAATCCACGAACCAACATTTGAAAACTGTCCTGTTCCAAAACTCACTCAGGTCAAACATTTTGAAAAGACACCACGGAGGTTAAATAATGTGCAACATAGTACATCATAAATGATCCTTTTAGACCGGACTATGACTTGTGGACAATTTGACACCATGAATTTTTTGCATGTGCCTCTTCATCAGGAGCCTCTCTGTAAACAACTCATCACAATCCCCACATTTATACGGCCTCTCCTCTTTGTGTTTAGCTAAAACGTGTTTCCTCAGAGTGGAACCTCGGTTAAAGGATTTGTCACAGATGTGGCAGCTGAACGGTTTCTCTCCCGTGTGAGTCCTTATATGTTCCGTCATGTGTCCTTTTAGCTTGAAACACTTGCCACAGAAATGGCAGGTGTAGGGTCTCTCTCCTGTGTGGACCCTCATGTGGTTCTGCAGATTGCTCTGACATGGGATGTGTTTGCCACATATGTGACAGTCAAAGTTTCCCTTGCTGTCATGTGACTTGCTTTCGTGTGTCTTGAGGTGCCACGTGAGTACGGTCTTTTTGGTGAATATGTAGTTGCATATGTGGCAGCGGTACAAGGTGGTGCTCGTCTTCTCTTCATTGAGCTGTGGTTCCTCCCCATTCGCCTGCGTCGCCTCCTGGCTCTCCTCTGCAGCCCTGCAGTCCTCTAACTGCTGCACTGTTTTGATGAGCTCTTTGGTCAAGGCATCCCCATCATCACTGTCCTCCGCTTGCTCCTCACTTGGCTCCTTGCACCCGTTTATCCACAGCTCCTCTTTCTGCTCCTCCTGCTCCTCTTTCATCTGAGACGGCCCTGGCTCATCCTGGCACAAACTCGGGTTCCACTCCTGCCGTTTCAGCGGGGTCTCCTCTGTGTAGACAAGTTTACTCGATATTTTGGCATCTGCACGGATGGAAACAGAAATACATTACACTCTTGGTGCCTTAATAGTGCTTTGATCAATCCACACCAAACAGGAATACCTTTTATGGATCAGCTGAGCCACATTAACTGCATGACAGGGGAAAACCAGTCAACAGGAAAAAACCCTTTGTAGATGATCCACAATGAGGAAGAAGATACAGTATGTGACATTTTTTTAAAGTTCATTTATTCGTAGATGCAAAACCTTTCTTAACGTAGGGAGATGCTCTGTGACTCCACAAAATGAGAAATTTTGATTAAACTGCAATTTCAGTAATTCCTCAGGAGCATCTGAACATCAGACATGGTATTAGTTAAATAAACGGTGGCCCTGAGAGTTCAGTGCACAGCTGATTGAAAATATACCAAAAAACTTTAGTTAAACTAAGAAAAATAATAATCCCCTGTGACTACACCAGGAACAGCATTTAGGAAAAAAGCTGCAGATGGAAATGTTGCTAATACAGGAACCACAATTTACATTGACAGTGTGTTTGAATTTGCAGTGGCTTTCTGTATTTGGTTGTGTTTTCTATTTTCATAGCGCATATCTGTATTTGAACTGATGAAACGTACGTCTTAATTTCTTAATTTTTTGTCTGTTTGTATCTTACTTTACGTTTGAATGCACTCAGCCTTCAGGACCACTGTATTAACACTAAAAGCTAATTTAACTAAAAGTGCGTATGAAATGCAACAATCACACACCAATGTAATGTTTTTACATTAAAATACCCATGTTGAAATCATTTTGATGGTACACTGACTTATAATTGGGTGAATGGCCTCTGGGTCAGAAACCTCAAAGTCCTGTTGCAGAGATTTTATACATTGGATGAATCAATACATAGATCCATATAACACAGCCATTCTCCGCTTAGCTAAACCTTTTGAAGGTGGCAAGAAGGTTATGAAGCAAGCATGAGAGAGTGTGGATTGGATTAGCATGAACTGGTGAGAGCTAAGCTGGATGCAGGGCTGGTGCTCTTAGCCGCTTGCCATGTTGTGTGACCACGCGGTCATGTTAGTTTTTGATCATCCACACATACAACAGAGGTTTGTTTTAAACTTTCCCAATATAAGTGGGAACACTTTTGTTGTATAGGAAACGAGCAAGCGTGCGCTTTGATTCCAGACTCTGAAGATTGAAGGATTTGTTTGCAACTGGGGCAGCAGCGTTAAAGACAAACCCCAACTGGGCCCACGATAATGAATAAACTTATTGGCTGCACATTTGTTTATACAGCCCTATACATGCATGCATGTATTAATATATTGATTTGGGTCTGAGGTTATTTGTCCATTTTCCTTCACACAAACTGGCAGCAATACTGTGTATTTCAATGCTTAAACGCCTTTGTCTTGCAAAGGGAAGAATAACAAATGCTAGAGACAACAGAACTAGCTGTAGAACTACCACACAGCTTACTGAGACAAGTCAGTTTTCCTGCAGAAAGACAGCAGATGTTATCCATTCACGACCACTCACTCGTCTGGCTGAATGCTTAATTTGGATAACCAGGACACAGATGATAAATCTAAAGGTGTACTCTCTCGCTTGAATATCAAAAACGTAATAAAGTGGCATAATCGCAGTACCAGAATGATTTTTTTTTTTTTATTAACTTTGAGATAGCTGGCTACTGCAACTTCACACAAGCTACCAATGTGTCCTCGATAAAACAGCCAGAGCAAGAAAACTTCGGGTCATTTGATCTTTACTTGATTAGAGGCAAACTCTGAATTGGCACAATACTTGGACTTTGGGTGGTGAAATTTCACAAGTCAGCAAGAAAACAAGCACAGAAGAACACAGATTAAGAAAGCTCCCTTAATCCCTCTAGAGGTTTGGGAGTTAACATTTGCCATATACTCTGAATGACAGGATAAGATGCCGCAAAAGAAGGACCCAAACATTTCTGCACAGATGGCCATGCTGCACTTCTTAAATGTCTCTTTGCATTTCATCTGTTTGTTCTTTTGGCTTTTTTTCTGAGGGTATCAGGCGAACCATCCTGCCGTGTGGAATCTTTGGCTGAACCTAACATGCTGCAGCCTGGCTGAGAGAGAAGTCAGGCTTTTAATCAGAGGCACAACTATAGCAGACACACAAGGACAAATGAGAGAAGTCATTGTGAAATTATTTTTGAAATTATTGGAAACCAAAAATCTAAATTGAAATTACAATTTGACTCATCCCACAATTCTAACTGGACAGATTTTTGATTGGGATTAAGACTCCATCAGCAATTCACACAGAGAAGGTGATGGCGTGGGCCGTCTTCATGTGCCGTTTAAATGCCACAAGCAAAGGGAAACACTCATTGCAAGCACTTTAATGGCTTGTTCTCCCTGTGTTTAAGCTTGGGCATGTTTCCTCATGGTGGAAGATCTGTTGAAGCACCTCTCACAGATGTAGCAGGTGAATGGCTTTTCCCCAGTGTGAGTCCTCAGGTGTTATTTGATGTGAGATTTCAGTTTGTATCTGTTGCCACAAATGGAACAGTCGTATGGTTTCTCACCAGTGTGTGCTCTCATGTGACAGACCAGTTGAGTCCAGGTGTCTGTTATTTTACCACAGACAATGGAGGTCAAGTCCTTTTTGGTGGGCTTTGTTAAACCTTTGATTGCATGATAGACAAGGTGACATTTTAATTCTACTTTTTTCAGAAAAGACTAAGAGCAAATATTACAGTAAAAAAAAATTTCTTCTTTGTGAACAGCTGAGATTTTGCCAACAATGGAAGCTGTGGGTTTTGCAGGGGTGATATATCATATTTAATAGGCTCTCCCCCAGTTCGGATTTGAGTCAGGATGTTTGGAGCTCCATCTTCACTCTGCTCTCCAAATGTCACTGCTTGAGTTAGGTTCTCTGGTATCAGATTTTCTTTGTGTTTTTCAACTGTGACTATCTGAGCATCTGTGAGGTTGCTGTTTTCCAGCATGTCCACAGACCTGCATGAGGCTTCAGTCTGTTCCACTTTAAAGGACATGGTGACTGTCTCTTCTCTGGCCCTAGAATACAGAAAACATTCCACCTGTATCTGCCTCTTCCGAGCACAAACCTCCTGTGTCGGTGCTGGCAAATCGATCTGCCTTGAATCTGTAACAGTGGATAGGAAAATGTTTTGTGGTAGCAGCCAGAAACACATCACTTGTCTGATCACACATGAACTACTGGAATCAATGATCCCCAGTGGTGTTGCTTGTCCTAACAGCAGCAGAGAAATCAAAGTTATCGTACTGCAGCAGTGAACAGACTTTCATAAAACCACACTTACAGCACACCACATATTAGAAAACACAGCGGTCAATGCATATGATGGAGTCGCAACCTCATGATGACGGCGCATTTACATTATTATAACCAGGTCAGAACACAGAAGAAACAAATCATGAAATCTTCTTAGTGCTGCTTTTCAAAACTGGTGACTGACATGTGCAAACGAGTTCAGGTTCCTACTGTCGGTTTACAGGATGACTGTCACTTGATGAAACACAAATACATAAATAATGTTTTGAGCTGGGGGAAAAACTAGGGCCCACACTTAGAAACAGTCACTTCCTAAAGTCTGAGTGATTATGACTGCTCTTAGGAAAGGGTGTGAAGTCCATATTTAAGGAGATGTGGCCGCCTCACTCATTTTAAATACGATGACCTCAACAAAAAAACAGTAGAATTATCGTTTTTCCAACTGTTGCAATTTAAAAGCTGAGAAATGATAACCTTGTATAAGTAGAATTCATGGCAGAGCAGCTGTATAAAATTGCTTTAGATTTGTACAGGTGAACCTAATATAGTTGGTGTATATAATGTTTTGAGGGGTGAAGGTATAAACTAAGAATTTGGGATAGGGCCTACATGGAAACGTAGCTAACAGAAGATAACTGTTTGTGTTTGGACCATGCTTTCTACCACTTCTATTTCTGGGTAAGTTTATGTAATCTACCCGCCTCAACTCAATCCAGTCACATTTGGCCTGTATCAGACGTTGGCAAACCTTTCAAATGAAGTGGCAACAACACTGCAGTACATTTGCTGGTCTAATTTGGGTTTTAAGGTCAGAAGTTTTGTTAGCGAGGTATGTTCTGTGAAATGATTTTCAGACAACTAATAGCTCTTAATAACTACTCTTGGACATAGCCTTAGATTCTACCCAAAAACACTGAAGTATTAGATATCGAAAAACAGAGATTTGTCTATAGGAGAGTAGAGGGCAATGTTTGAGGGTTTTCTTTCTTTGGCAGCTACCTGCCGTTCACATTGTGAGCCGACTGGATACCTACCTGAGTCGGCACTGGGTGATATGGCCAAAAAATGTATTTTTCTTAATGTGTTCTTGTTGATTCACAATTTAGAACAGACTAAAAATATATATTTAAAACTACTAAAAACTATATACCATTGTTACTAGCAAGGCTGTAAAGAATACCACTCTGCAACAATGTGCCCTATCCCTCAAGTTGCTTTTTTTTTAATGCATCATATTAATTTCAACCATTGAAACCCTAAAGTTCAGTACAACTCCATTTGTTTTTGGGTTGTCCATAAAACACTACTGGTGTTAGATTTATTTTTCAGGGGTTAGAGATCGGCCTTTGCTCTCCTTTTAAGCAGCAAAGAATATTTGGTGCTTGATTTCAAGCCTGGCACAAACAGGTCTGCAATATTTTCAGTAATGGTAATAAGGAAATGTAAATGGCATGATGACCATCTGTTTTTATACAGTACCAATAAGGTGATACCACTGTAACCCCAGTCACTGCCGGGAATAGCAGGGCTGCTTCTAAAACAGTCCCACTGAACTTTAGTGATCATTTCATACATGGTGGAGTAGTCAGAGGTGTACGGAACAGTCTGTCTGCAACTTTACAGAGAAATGCATCAAAACTATTGAGGGCGTGTGATCAGCATGCAGCAATGATCCAAAACACACTTCATCAGAGGGAAAAAAGTGCAAAGTTAATCACCAGACCTAAACACAACTGAAGATACATTTCAAGAGAAAACTGAAGGGACAAGCCCAACACTAAACAACAAATGGAGGAGGCATGTCAGCACAAGAAACGAATCCTAGGATTTCCCTCTTTTGATCTTAAACCCAAAGGTCTTTGGTGTCCAGCAAAACCAACTGTACTGACCCTGTTGTCCTAAAACCTTTGTAAGTCGTTTAGGCCCCCGAGCTGTGTACGGTGCCAGGACTTAGTTTGCCACAGGCTCGTGTTTGCGTCCACTGGCGTTTGAGTTTTGAGAGTGAGTGTGACCACAATGTTTTTAACTCCTGCGAGAGTCGCCGTGTGCGCTCTAATGTGTGTGTCGGTGACTGTGTTCACTAAAGTAACCAGGTTACTCAGAGAAATCAGGTTTCATTTATAGATGCTGCACATGACTAACCTGGTTTCTCTGCCACCTCTGACTTAAAACCTTGGCGCACAGTTTTTACCTGTATAACCACAGACAACTCTGCTTTCTGACTGTTCTCTCGCTCTCTCTCTCGCTGCATGCGCCTGTTCAATGTCGTTCATACACTGGAGTTTTTATTAAATGCTGGCATATCTTTAAGGTGTCACACATTTCAGCTGTAGAGAGGGGAAAAAACGTAATCCTACACTGCATAAAAATAAAATGCTAACTGGCCAATGATATCAACGTCTGCATATTGGTACTGCAGCTTATAGGTTAGGCACAAACATGATTCACCCCACACTAGGTAGCAGCTCCGGAAAAAGTATAATCCATATAGCTGCTTGTTAAAATTGACTTTACAATAGACAAATTTTAAAAATGCTATTTTTAGTGGATCCAAGGTTAGTTTATAAAGTTTTATAGTGTTTTTCTTATCGTAGGGTAAATCATGTCCTGCCAGACATTGTTACAACTTGCAAACGTTCCGATCACTGAGTTTTTAGAGTTGGCTAAGTTGGCTGTGCAATTCAGTGGGTAAACCATTAACACCACACCTAGTTCGCTTCGGACACACTGGACCCCTTTGAGAAATGGAACGCAATAGACTGGATACCATTCAAAAAGAGATAATAGACCTGACACAGATAATAGACTTGACTCCGAGTCCTATCGCAGAGGATTTAGATGGAATTGGATATAAAATCATAAAATCATGAGTTACAAATGAATTACAAACAGCTCATTAGATCAGTTGCATTCATTAACACGTGGTCATCATTTAATAGCACGTGCATGCCCTCCTACACATCATGGAGGAACATTTCATGTTAAACCTCAAAGAGAATATTTTTTATTCCAGCGCAAAAGTCGTCAGAAGTCAGTGACTGTAAGAAATTGGTTAAGATCTTATTTTACTAATTAAATTTCTGGATCATTTCAGGGGAATCAGACACGGGGTCATTTAATATTGGATGCTGCCTTACATGCTAGAACAGCCATGTCTTCTTTTTAACCATTAAAAACCATAAGAGAAAGTTGTGTTATGGGTGGAGGCACAATTGAAAACATCTAATCTAACATAAACCATAGAGGAAAAAAGGACCATGGTAGATCCCTGATCAAAAAAATATAAAATTGGACTTTGTGGGAGGGAGCACCAGATGAAACCAAAACGGTTCAGTGTCTCATACAAACAAGCTCTAATGTATTTCAGCCCATAATCAAATAATTAATGAGCATGCAATATTTAGGTACCTGCACGGTGCAGCCTTATCTCCGGTTTGTAGACCAGATCCAGCAGCCGCTGCAGCCTCTGGTTCTCCATCTTTGCTCGGTAGACCTCTTCCTGGTAGTCTGCGAGGGTCCTTTCTACGAAGCCATAGATATCCACCGCGGCTGCGGTTAACCTCTCCGTCAGAAACACGTTGAATGACTGAAGCGTCGCGGTGGCCATTGTGCACACAGATGTAGACCGTGTCCTCTGCTGCTGCTGCCCGTCCCTCTGTGTGTGTGTGTGTGTGTGTGGACCAGCTGTTTGCGTGGATCGGAACGTTGATGTACCGCCCCCTACCGTTCGGGAGTGTGTCCGACGTTTCCAGTGCGCTCCGTCCAGGTGCAGTTGGGCTGTAGATTACCTAAAAAAAAAAAAGCGCCTTACATTTCTGAAGCGTGACCGTTATAGCTTGTTCCAAGTCTCTGCTACACACACACGTTTGTAAAGTATTTACTTGTGAGGACTATCATTGACATAATACAATCTCCTGTCCCTTCCCCTAACCATCACAACTGAAACCCAGTCTTCAAAAATTGCGCCAAAAGACCAGCCAAATGTCCTCACTTTACGAAGATGTCCTCACTTTACGAAGATGTCCTCACTTTACGAAGATGTCCTCACTCTGTTAAAAAAAATACTGTGGTCTTCATACAGTCACACTGTGTTACCAAGTGAAATACTGGGCCTTCAAATCAGAGCCCCTACCTTATTCCAATGACATGTCAGGGTAAGACGGACATTAAACTATATAGTGGCATTATATTTCACATTTTTAAATAAAAAAAAAACTTAAAAAGTAAAGATTACTGTAAACATATTTTGTTAAGAATTCAAACAGTAAATAAAGTACATCATCATAATTTTTTTATTATACTTAATTTTTAAACTGCAGTGACCCTAACACCAAAATGTTCAAATTAACATGCCACCTGACTTACGTTGCAAGTTTTGGCAGCAGGTTTTTCACTTTTTCAATCTGCTTTGACAATCCTAGGTATTTGAGAGCAGTCAACTTGATTGGTTCATATAACAGACAGCTGTAGTTACAATAACACGTGTACTGGTTGGCTGCTAAGATTCTAAAAACAGATGATGTAAAACCATTTTTTCCCATTTTGCCTCATGTCCCTGAAGACCTGACTTCACCCTGTGACTAGTCTAACTTATAATGTCTCAAAACCTTATCTCAAAGTCTTGAGAGGATGTCATCTAGTTAATCGTTCTGCCCAAGTCGGAGTCTTGGTCGACTCCTCCAGATCACATCATCTGGATACACATTTCAGCCAGTAGTTTGCATGTAATGCAATCAGACATTTTGTTGCAAGACACATGTAGCCACTGTCAGCTCAGGACGTATGACGTGTTATAGTGGGGTAATTTTGTGCCGCAAGTGTGTCAGACATGACCCCAGAGATGACCCTTGTCTCTCTCCTGTTGTCTTTCTCTGCAGCTGTTGGTGAAGAATCTGCAGTTTGAGGATGGTAAGATGATCGCTGCAGCACAGTACTTTAGCGCTGGGAGCAGTGCTGCTTTGGAGCTCACAAAGGAGGAGAAGACCTTTGCTGAACAGATGAGAGTAAGACATTCAGAGCCAAATGTGAATTTGTTGTCTGAAGAAGGTCACATGGTGACCTGCTGGATAATGTTTCCTTACAGACGGTGTGGCAAAGCATTCTGACTAATATCAGCCAGATTGAAGACTCCACTGATTTCTTCAAGTCTGGTGCTGCGTCAATGGATGTGGTCAGGTAAGAACTGCATCATTTCTGACGTGAAGAAAAAAACAAATAAGGGTTCTTTTCAGTTAAGAGTCCACAAAAAACTGCAAAATCACAAGACATTATAAAACTGTGGACAAGACAAATAATTTCAGTGCAAAAAGCCAAATTGTTGTCTTTGTGCACAAAGAAGGCAGCTGCATTTAATTTGATTGTGATGTGGTCATGTTCAACACAGGAGTAAAATTACATCAAAAACAGGACAAAGAGCTGATGTCACTTTAAAACTCTCTGCAGGAGAATGCAGAAGTGGAAAGCAGCTTAGTAACTGCTTCAGGTCTACACAACACATGTCTCAGTATTATCCAAACAATTTCACTTCTTTGGAGGTTATAAAGAGATAGAAACCTTGATGAAAAAGTGATCATTTTCTGTAATTCATTTAGGTCAAAATAATTAATTAAAAAACACTGTAATAAACAGGTGGTAAGTAGCTAGTAAAAGTAACTTCTGTTCAGTTTTGAGGTTCCATTTCAACTTAATGTTACTTTTACCTTCACTCCACTATACTTCAGAGGGGAATATCTACCTTTTTACTCCACTGCACTTATTTGACAGCTGTAGTTACTAGTTACATTTTGCAGAAGAGAATTCTTATAGAAAATGTAAACGCACTATAAAAGCTGATGTTTTATTTTTTGATTGGTGCAGCTGTCATATCAGCACCATTTTACCAGCTGCTGCTTTTTCTCTACCATGACTCTGATCACTCTCCTTAGTTCTTATTTATTACCATAAATTCCCTTTATCATCATTTTCAGCTTTGTCAGTTTGATCTGGGTTAGACTTGTATGTGATTTATGTTATCGACAGCTCCAAACTGAATTCAGTTTAAAATCAATTTTCTCAGTGGAGAACCTGTACATTCGTACTTAAAGAACACTTTAGGTACACTTTATTAAACAGTTTGAAATCCCACTGGAGTAGTGGTTTTATTTCAATGTTTTGGTATGAGTTGATGGGGAACATGTTAGATAAAACAAACTAACATTCCACTCTTTTGAGACACAGGCCACTAACTATTCTAGTATATTCAGGGTAAGTAGTTGACATCTGGCTTTAGGGAACGCACAGGTGAAATCCATGGCCTATAATTTTTTTCCTGTGCTTGATTCCTATACTTCCTTCTTTTCCCATCGCCCTACACTACACTTCTCGGTTGTATACTGTGTATTCCTTCCCCGCGCACTCTCCCCTATCCACACCTGCATCTTCTGGCTGTCTTCAGGCTGGTGGAGGAAGTGAAGCTTCGGGCCAGTAGCTGCCAGCTGCAGAATGAAGACGTCTACATGAACACCACCTTCCAGGAGTTCATCCAGATGTGTGTCAGGAAGCTCCGAGGCGAGGATGATGAAGAGGAGCTGGTTGTGGACTATGTGAGTATGTTTTGAGTTTCCAGAGCTACAGTTACTGATACAGTTGCTAATGTCTGATGTTGGTTGTTATTGTGGACAATGTATTTCACTTCTCAGGTGGAGAAGAACATCAACAATATGAACATAAAAATGCCTCATCAGCTGTTCATCAACGGAGAGTTTGTTGATGCAGAGGGAGGGAAGACATACAAGACCATCAACCCCACTGATGGCACAGTAAGGGACAAATGATTAAACACTTTATGTGGACCTTTTAGTGATTGTTGGCATCTAAAATGCCTGATTGCAGGGACTGTATATAGTGTCAGTTCTCTTTTTCTGTCTGTTAATAGATGCAAACTGATGCTGGGTTACAGCTATTCATTTAATAGTGCTGCTGTAGGGGATAGATCCTATGTGGACTGTCCCTTTTGGGGGTTTGACAATTTCTGGTGCCCCCCCCAACCCCCTGTGTCTAGTGCTGGCTATGTTAAAACTGCTGGTCAGACATTTTCTATGTCAAACAGACCTGTGTGCATATGGATAAATTTACTCAGATTAATTAGTGTCTTTAACAGTAATAAGCCCATGTTGTGTGTAATAACTAAACTAACATTGACTGTAAAGAAATGTTGTAACGCATATTTTAAAAGTTATTGTTTTCATTTCAGGTGGTTTTAACACATTCCAGTCATCTCATAATTAAACTAGTCCCGTGTTTGCTAAATTTCCAATCGAAGATGATCACAATCTGCAACCTGCAGATAGTCACATTTTTATTATCTGAAACTATCTTTGTTTTGCAGACTACCTTATTGTCCATATTGACTAGAGATTAGCTGCAAAAGGCAGGTCTACGGGTCGGGGTGACACGGTTCTCCTATGTGTCTGTCCTACAGGCCATCTGTGACGTGTCTCTGGCTCAGATCAGCGATGTGGACAAAGCAGTGGCTGCTGCTAAGGAGGCCTTTGAAGAGGGGGAGTGGGGCAAAATGAACCCAAGAGACAGAGGAAGACTCATCTACAAGTCAGTATCTGCAGCTTTAAAAAGCCCTGAAAACACGTTTTCTCACTCGGCTTCTGACTGAGTGAAGGTGTCCTGTGTGAACACACACATTTTTTTTCTTAAGTCATTTGATAAAACTGGCCTCAACCAGTTTTCTTCGGGGCTGTACAGATAGAAAGAATGTCCAGTGTCATTCGCTGTATCATCAACATCAGTTTCTGTTGTCTAAGCTAATGGTCGAATATCCAGGTGGTATCATCAGTGTAAAATTAGCAATTTTGTGGAGTTATGAGTTTAGTGAATCTTACGTGCAACTGTAGTACAAAACACTCTCTCTTGAAGTGTGCACATGTATGCTGCAATTTGCTTTTCCACTGCCAAGACATGATTTGTTTGCAGGTAGAACATTCATGGCTAAGCTAGTTAGACATGTGTTTATATTACTATTAGTAAAAGTGTTCACTGCTGCGTATGAATGGCGTCCATTCCATCCCTGTGTCTTTCTACAGGCTCGCTGACATGATGGAGCAGCACCAGGAGGAATTGGCCACCATCGAAGCCATTGACTCTGGAGCCGTGTATACTCTGGCCCTCAAAACTCACATAGGCATGTCCATCCAGACCTTCCGCTACTTTGCTGGCTGGTGTGACAAGATCCAAGTAAGATGTACAGTAGCTTTTGAAGCCTGCCAGTGTCTCTCTTAACATTACGTGAACACTTGACTGACTGTCGCCAAATCCTCTTTTCACAGGGCAGCACTATCCCTATCAACCAGGCCAGACCCAATCGTAATCTAACCTTCACCAAGAAGGAACCAATAGGGTGAGAAATTAAGGAGTTTTTTTTTTTTATTATTATTATTTTTTATTTTTACCACTGCCTGATTAAACACACATTGGGTTAGTGGAAAAATGTCTGCTATTTCTTGTAATTGTTCAAAATTCCATAAATATACACTGACACAACAGATAAGGGCTAATCAGAAGCAAAATGCTTTAGGACTTTGTTAATAAACTGTACGAGCAAAGGTTTCTCTGTTAAATAAAACCAGTTATAAACAGACGTTCCTTTCATTCTTCTCAGAGTCTGTGCCATTGTGATTCCCTGGAACTACCCTCTGATGATGCTAGCTTGGAAGACAGCAGCCTGTCTGGCAGCTGGAAACACAGTGGTCCTCAAACCTGCTCAGGTCAGCCTCAGAACTGGCTGTTCATATGTAACTAAGCTGTGTAGTCTCCCGTATTTCTTTTGAGGGGATAACAAATAAACGTAACAAAGTTGTTTGTTTCCAGGTGACTCCACTCACAGCTCTAAAGTTTGCCGAGTTGGCAGCAAGGGCAGGACTGCCAAAGGGTGTTGTGAACATTCTGCCTGGTTCAGGTAGGAACACATACATGGTGCAGAGACCGTTTCCTGTTGGTGACATGACGCCGAGATTGACCATTTGAATTGTGGAACTCCGCCCTTTCTCATAGGTGCTCTGGTCGGTCAGCGTCTGTCTGACCATCCTGACGTCCGTAAACTGGGCTTCACAGGCTCCACTGAAATCGGTAAACACATCATGAAAAGGTCAGCCCTAAAGCATTTAGATAAAACTCAGGAATTGTATTTGATTTCACTGCTTATTGTTCTGCATCTGTTTCATCACAATCTTAAGCTGCGCAGTCAGTAATGTCAAGAAAGTCTCTCTGGAGCTTGGAGGAAAATCCCCACTCATCATCTTCAGTGACTGTGACATGGACAAGGCTGTGCGCATGGTATGTTCATTCATGACAATGTTTCCGCATTTTGCATATAAGTAAGGCAATAGTACGGAAAGTGTTGAACTTTTGTGTTCAACCATGTTTAACATAGCATTAACACCAGGTGTGTCCCTGAGCGAGACACCCAGCGCTAGCTCCCCGGGCGCCGGTGTTGGCAGCCCACTGCTCCCCCCAGAGGCATGGGTTGAATGCAGAGGACAAATTTTACTGTAATATGTGTGTACAAATATAGATGTGCTCAGTGATGAATAACAGTTCTTCTTCTAAAAACCATAAAAGAACGCAAAGTGCCCTTAGTAACTAAGAGGATGAACTTGAATGATAAAATTAGCTGTCTTAAGGAAATTGACCGGGCAGAGAGTAAAGGCTTTTTTATACTGCAGACCTGAACACTTCCAGCTATGCAAGGAGGGTTTGATCCATACTTACAGAGAAAAAGTGTGGTCTGAAATCTTGTTACACCACACAAGCACTAATGATATTTCAGTCATTTTTATTAGGTGGTCTAATGCCAATACTACATATAGTCAGGTCCATAAATATTGGGACATTGACACAATTCCAACATTTTTGGCTCTATACACCACCACGATGGATTTGAGATGAAACGAACAAGATGTGCTTTACCTGCAGACTGTCAGCTTTAATTTGAGGTGAACGGTGTAGGAATTACAACAGTTTGCATATGTGCCTCCAACTTGTTAAGGGACCAAAAGTAATGGGCTTCTCAGCTGTTCCATGGCCAGATGTGTGTTATTCCCTCATTATCCAAATTACAATGAACAGATAAAAGGTCCAGAGTTCATTTAAAGTATGCTGTATGCATTTGGAATCTGTTGCTGTCAACTCTCAAGATGAGATCCAAACAGCTGTCACTATCAGTGAAGCAATCCATCATTAGGCTGAAAAAACAAAAGAAAACCTCTAGAGAGATAGCAAAAATATTAGGCGTGGCCAAAACGACTGTTTGGAACATTCTAAAAGAAGGAACGCACCGGTGAGCTCAGCAACGCCAAACGACCCGGAAGACCACGGAAAACAACTGTGGAGCACTCTGACATGAGAGCGCCACTGCCAACTAATTTATTGGATCTGCAATTACACTTTATTCTAGTACGGCAAAGGAAAGAATTTCTTTTCTAGTTTCGGTCACTAGTAAGTGGGATGATGATGGTTTGCTTTCCTGTGTGAAACATTTAAACTAATTTGAACTTGTTGTAGCTTTAACTAATTCCAGAGGTAAAGGGATTATGTTCCTCTGTGGATTACAGGGGATGAGCTCAGTCTTCTTCAATAAGGGAGAGAACTGTATTGCAGCTGGCAGACTGTTTGTGGAAGATACCATTCATGACCAATTTGTCCAAAAAGTGGTAAGTGTCCTTCTGCCTCACATTGCTAATGTTTATTAATTAAGTTGTTTTGTTTTTTGGTTCATTAATTGTGAATAGCAAAAAGCTATTCAGAAATTTAGAATGTCCATAAAGACATTTTTCGGTTTTACTTTGAATATCTAATAAACACGGGGGCATTATTTGTGACTCTCACAAATCAGTCCAATTTCACTTGGGTTTAAAGACTGTTTGGATCACTTGGTCCCAGGTTGAAGAAGTCAGGAAGATGAAGATTGGCGATCCACTCGACCGCTCCACAGACCACGGCCCTCAGAACCACAGAGCCCACTTAGACAAGTTGGTGGAGTATTGTCAAACTGGTGTCACAGAGGGAGCCACCTTGGTGTGTGGTGGCAAACAGGTGCAGCGACCAGGTGAGGCCACACAAGACTGATACAGGTCTGAAGCCACTCTTTTTTGATTTGTGGCAATGCTATGATGACCTTACATATTCATTTCAGTCTTATTATTAGAATTTAACTAGACAATAAGTACTTAGTATTAAAAGGCAGCTTCTATTGGCTAAAGTGACCAGTATTTATTGTCTTCTCCCCTTGCGCTTAGCGTGTCTTAAACTCTCTTGGTCCAGAAATAGAAGAAAGACCAAGAAAACTGCAAAGAACTGAGTGTCTCAGAGTTTCTTCCTTGAAAAAACAAGCAGCATTCATTTGGTTGCCAAGTTGATAAAGAATGGCTTTTGGGATGAAAAGCAGAAAAAAAATTTTTTTTAGAAGGGGACACGACTAAAAGGCAGAGAAATGCAACAGCTCAGCTGTAGTCTGAATTTTGTGGGTTTGGCTATTCTCATGAGCGTGAAAAGAACCGAATCCCTCCAGCCTTCAGTGAAAAGTCTGTCACGGTTTGTGGCATTTTCTGGTTATAAATATGTCATGTATATAAATATTGTCACTGCAAGCTTGTGCTTTTCCACAGCACTGTAAATACTGTGTTATGTCTCCTCTAGGTTATTTCTTTGAACCCACAGTGTTCACTGATGTGCAGGACCACATGCATATTGCAAAAGAGGAGTCGTTCGGTCCTGTCATGATCATGTCCAAGTTCAAGGGCAGGTAGGGCTAACTCCAGGTATCGTCACTTCAGGTTTGTTTCCGGGAATATGCAATCCATAATATCAGTCTCTTTTTGTTCCCTGCTGTGGATCTCCCTCCTGCCTCAGTGAAGTGGATGATGTCCTGAAAGAGCCAACGCTACAGAGTATGGCCTGGCTTCAGGGGTTTTCACTCGGGACATAAGCAAAGCTCTGTATGTCAGCGAAAAGCTCAATGCTGGCACTGTTTTTGTCAACACTTACAATAAGACCGATGTGGCTGCACCTTTTGGAGGCTTCAAACAGTCTGGATTTGGCAAAGACCTGGGTAAGAAAAACCACTACTTGTACTTTATAGCTGTAACTTCTTTATTATGTTATGGGGAAATATAACTAAATGTAAGTCATAGTTGTAGTCATACCATCATCCTTCCTTGACTGTTCACCAATTAACATGGGTTAACCTGCTAATATTAGTATTTTGATGATTTTTCCTCAATCCAAATGTTTGTATTTGATACTAGTGGCCCTTAAAATGTTTTCAACAACCTTGGAAGTTTTCACCTTTTAGGTTTTTGCAGTCTTGCTCAGTGTATTTTATAACAGATCTATAAAGATAACTTCAAAACAATAACCAATTTAAAACTGAAAATAAGTATTAAGTATTTAGTATTTAATAAATGCACCTTCAGCAGCAGTTACAGCTGTCTTTTGATGTTCATCAGTATCAAAAACACAAATTTACACTATGATTCATTGTAAGAAAATAATAAAATGGAAGGTGAATACATTTACTAATACTTTTATGCAGTTGACCACAAACAAACTGTCAAAAGTTTCCATACATTTTAAAAAATACATCAAATGTTTACCAGCCTGTTTGAGTTCAAATCCATATTTACTAGCACCCCCTCTGTTACTCCAACAGGACAAGAGGCTCTCAATGAATACCTGAAAACAAAGACAGTCACCATTGAGTATTAAATCACATGACAAGAGACAGACTGCAGTGAGGACATCAAATTCCTGCTCATAGTGATGTCTCGGTGTGGACACAGAGGAGACATGCCGAGGGATGCTCAGACTCATGTACTGTACATCATACAGTATCTCAACACAATGAACAGACTTGAAGTCGTGTCCCAGTAGGTGTCCTCTCACTTGTAACTAGTGACGGTAATATTTGACGTGTCTTAACCTGCTGACTGATTGACTCATTAATGAAGAAAATTTGTCACACCAGTCCTCTCAGACAGTTTTTTTTAACAAGTGTAATTAAGTTACAAGACACTATAGTATTTTATGAAAGAGATGAATTTTTAGCATGGCTTACATTAGGTCAGAGAAGTCTCAATAAATGTAACATTTCCAATAACAGTTTGTGGTTATCAATGGAAAGTGCTGAGAACCCCATTGCTGCTGACCTTTTATTCCTGTTCGTTTGTCTTTTTATAGGGAAATACATTTACTTTCTTCACTGTTTGATGAACCTAAAGCTACAGCCAGGAGACAGTTGGCTTAGCACTGAGGGTTAGGACGGCTCAACACAATGTTTTGGCTGCTTTGTAAATTCATATAAATGTGAGTGGTGCAAGAGACAAACATCGAGTTCATAGGATGCAGTAAATAAAACTAAGACGTGATTGTCACCAGTGTGTAGATGCTTTGCCTTCCACTAAACTAAAGCTGCAGTCAATACCTAACTTGCCGCTTCCACTTTGATTCAGTGGACGAAAGTATTCTGCGCACAGTAAAATAAGCTTCTATCAACATTTTAATAAACCCACATTACATTCACTGTTAGATATAAATATTTGCATACAGGTCATTAGCCCGACCTGCCTTCGTCATGTTAAACCTTTTGTTTTTTAAGCAGGAAGCCAACAGGCCTGTTGGTATTTGAAGGTTCAAGTTGGGTTTATAGAGAAAATTAGAACTCAGATTTGGGTATAGGGTGATTCAGTCACATAAGTTCGACTAAATAGCCATAATTGCAAATATTTGGTAATCTAAATCAGATAACTTAAATTCATCGTTAACAGGGTGAGACTAGTGATCCGACCACTATCCATAATATTAGATGCACCAGTGCCGTGAACGTACTGTAGATACAGTTCAGACATGAACTACATTATAGGGGTCAGGTTTGGGTCGGTACATCACTTAGGCTCAGGTTAATCCATGCTCTAGTTACAGGACAATGAAGTTCTTTTTTTCGTGATTTATCTCAGGTGTGCTTGTGTGCGTCTTAGTCAACTTACCCCTCTGTGTGCGTGTCTGAATGTTTTTTGACCAACACAGGTACTGAAATGTGACACGTCGATGTTCCATGATGTTCCAAAAAGGTGGTTTGATACATCTAACCACTGTGTCACTGTGTAACGGGTTTTATCATATAAGGAAGAAACAAACAAAAGGGGTGCCAGTCAGCACTAGGGCTGACAAAATTTTAAATGATAATTCCTCCGTCAGGTTAACCCGTACAACAATAAAACAAAAAGGTTACTCAGTATACAAAACTCAAATGCATCAAACACTGCACGAACACAAATTCATATTTTTATATATATATATTTGCACAGTTCACATCCCTCGTAGACACAACTGGTTTCCACCACAATCCATTAGTTCATTCCACTTTCAAAGAATAATCCGGTCCGGGTTTTACCTCGGACCCTTCCCAACCAGGACAGTTCACCTAACCACAGAGTCTATGACCGCTTCAGAGTATGGACACTTCCCAGAGTTATATTGTACTCACGGCACCGGGCGGGCCAAACGAGCCTTTCGGAGGTCGGCGTCAGACTCCCTTAAAGCCGTCCTTAAACGAAATTTAGGGATCCAGCAAGTTATATAATCCATCAGAAAGCGCGGTCCCTTCGAGGTCCACTCCCGTGCAGACGAACTCACTGGATTATACCCGCGGACCCATGGACGCGACCGCAACCAAACCGCGTGTTCTCCATCTCCTTTTCCCCCGTTTCACCAACCCTCAGTCCACACAGAAATACACTTCCTGGTCTCTTTTCACACTCCGCGGGGAAAGAAAAATTAGGTGGTGATTCGCTGGCTCATCATCATCATGTGTGCAGTCATGTGTGTTCATGTGTATATGAGGTCACAGCGTGCTGGTCGCTACACTCCTCCCCCCCACGGGAAAGCCGACCATGGGGAAGGCGTAGAAATCATTTTAGTTGCTATTTTCATCTTGGCACGCTGTGTCATTGAATCCATAAAAATCCTCTTCTTCCGATTCCTCCTCGAAGATTTTCAGCACATCTTTATGTTCCTGTTCCTCCAGATCCTTTGCAGTGGGGTAACACGGTTTAAGATGAGAAAGGTGCACAACTTTTAGGTCAAGACCGAGTTCTCTAAAACAACTTGATAGTTTACCGGGCCAACTTGTTGTACCACCCGGTAGGGACCATGCCATTTTGGTGCCAATTTGGCAGAAAAGACTTTTCTGCCTTAGAAAGAGGGTGTGCTCGCACCCAGACTCTGTCTTGTTCTCTGAATTCCATATCTCTTCTGGTCTTGTCGTAATGTTGCTTTTTGCCGACCGTGCAGAGTTCAGGTTTTTAGAGACAAAAGAATGGAGTTTCTGCAGCCGTGAGATGTTGGAGTAGGTAGGTATATCGGGTGTGATTTCTCGAGGTTGCAGCAACACATCTAGGGGTCCCCGTAGTGTGCGGTGGAGGTTAAGCTCTGCTGGAGAAACTCCTGTGGACTCTTGGACTGCTGAGTTTATAGCAAAGATGTCTCTGGTCAAGATGTCTCTGATCAAGATCTGCGAGATAGCTTCGGCAGTGGCTTTCCTTAAGGGGAAAAGTTCCACCCATCGGGAGTAGTAGTCTATAAAGACAAGTAGGTAGACATTCTGCTTGGAGCTCCTGGGAAATGGCCCCATTAAATCCATCCCCAGCATTTCCCAGGGACGATGAACCAGTGTTTGTTGCAGTTTTCCAGCTCGTTTCTGATTTTCGGCTTTATACATTTGACACACTCTGCAATTCTGTACATACTGGCGAACATCGCAGCTTAAATTTGGCCAGAAAACTAAGTTCTGTAATCGGCGATAGGTTTTATGTCTACCCAGATGACCAGAAAGAGGATCTTGATGGAAATACTCCAAGAGTTGGTTTCTCAATCCAGTAGGTATGTATAATTGGTATATGGTTTTGTATGGGAATTTAACCACGCGATAAATGAGATCGCCCAAGATATTATAAGATGTAGTGGGATTGATACCCATACCATCACTTTCCACAATCTTTTGATACAGAATCTGACATTCGGGTCCTCCCGCTGTGCATTCCACACTGCGTCTGGGGTGATGGGAAGTTCTTTTGTTGGACCAACAGAGGTTGGCAAGATGGCAGCACAGACAGGTGTATAGGGCTGAACTCTTGTTGGAGCTCTGGATAGGCATCTGGCACGGTGTTATATTTTCCTTTCCTGTATTCTACAGTGAAGGTGAATTCCTGCAACCTGAGGGCCCATCTGATAAGCCGAGAGCTAGGTTTGGTGGTTTTAAACACCCACAGGAGAGGTGCGTGGTCTGTCACCACTGTAAACAGCCGGCCCTCCAGGTAGGTCCTCCATTTCTCCAGGGCCCATACCACGGCCAAGCATTCCAGCTCAGTGGCTGAGTAATTTTTTCAGCTGCATTAAGGCTGCGGCTGGCAAATACAATTACTCTCTCAGTTCCTAGGTCAGATTTCTGAACTAGAACTGCACCAAGACCCACCTCACTAGCATCTGTATACACCACAAAAGGTTCAGTAAAGTTTGGGTGACCTAAAACAGGTGGTTTTATCAGATGCTCCTTCAGAGTGTCGAATGCACTCTGGCATTCAGGAGACCATAGAAACTTGGCTCCCTTTTTCTTCAATGCATTGAGTGGTTCTGCAATTTGAGAGAAGTTGAGGACAAACCTGTGATACCATCCTGCCATACCCAGAAATCTCTGTAAGGATTTCACGTTAGTGGGAACAGGGAAGTTGCGTACAGCCTCAGTCTTATCTGGGTCCACGTGTACTCCGCTGCTGATATGACATGTCCCAGAAATTTTAAAGATGTCCTGAGAATTTTACTTTTCTTCATGTTCACAGTCAGACCAGCCACTCGCAGTTTATCCAAGACAGCTTGGACGTCAAAAAAATGTTGCTCCCAAGATTTTGAGAAAATTATGATGTCATCCAGGTAAACAAAGCAAATGACACCCTTAAGTTCTCCTAGAGCTCTTTCCATTAACCTCTGAAATGTTGCGGGGGCATTTTTAAGGCCAAATGGCATGACTTTGAATTGAAACAGGCCCAACGGGCAGACGAAGGCTGTGATTTCTCGCACTTCTGGGTCCATTTCAACTTGCCAGTAACCACTATTTAGATCCAATGAAGAGAAGACTGTGGCACCTGTGAGACAATCCAGAATTTCTTGAATAGTGGGAATAGGGTAGGCATCTGTTGCTGTATTTTCATTCACTTTCCTGAAATCCACACAGAATCTTGGCTTACCAATCTTCCTGGGGATTAATACCACAGGAGAGGCCCACGCCGAGCAGGAAGGCTCAATGACATCCTCTTTCAGCATATCCTCAATAAGCTCCTTCATTATCTGCAATTTAGGAGGTGAAACCCTATACGGTTTTTGACGTATAGGAAAAGGGTTTGTGAGGTAGATTTGATGTTTCAAGATTCCTGTGCGTCCCACTTTTGTGGTGCAAACATCTATGTTGTCCAGTAAAAATGTCTGTAGTTCTGGTTTCCTGTGCCTTTCTAGATGAGATTCTTGAACTGCATGTCTGATGAGTTCCGTGTCATCCCGATGTTTAGCGTAGTACACACTCCAGTGGGTGAGGGAGCCTCTGCAGCAAAGAAAGCAACAGAGTGGCTCCTCTCCCCCTCCTCCAGCACATAAGATTTTGAACAGAAGGAAAAGAGACCTTCCCCCTTATCCCGGAACCAGTATGTCCCACCAGTAACGTCAATCTGCATCCCAGAGAAGAAAATGAAGTCTAAACCAATCAAGGCTGGGAATATTAAGCCTCGTGAATCCAGTACAACAGTAGCCATTATCCACGTCTTGTCATGTAAACATAGTTCCATCTCCACCCAGCCTAGCGGTTTCCTGGGCTTACCATCAGCTAGATAAAGCGGGTCTCCATCCCATGGTCGGAGTACTTCAGTCGGTTTCTTGACAAGGTCCCATACAGTTTCACAAAGGAGAGTATAAGTTGAACCAGTGTCAACAACAGCACTTCCCTTCCAACCTCTAATGGACAATGGTACCATCAACTGCAGTGGGAGGACGGCGCTATAAGAGGGACCTGTGCTCCTCAGCACCCTTTGACCTTGCACAAAGGAAGGAGAAGTTACACAAGATGCTGAATGTGTCGTGAGGGTTAATGTATTAACTGAAGTGTGATCCCTATTATCAGTAGGTGAGGGGCGCTGCAGGTCAGGTTTCGAAGGTTTGAATTTCCGTGATTGGATATAATTTGGACATGAATATGGAGCATGATTGCTCTTACATCTCCAGCAGTAAATTTGAGGTGGGTTATGATGTTTTGGTGGTTGCATTATTGTAGGTGGTCTATCTGGTTTTTCATTGTCCTTTGGTTTCACCATCGGTTTTTGTCGTAAATCATACTGCAATTGACTGGCTTTATCCTTCTCAAGCTGTTGTCCCAGACGCACCAATTCATCCACCGTGGTTACCCTACCCCGCAGCTGGCTCGCCATATGCGGGTTGATGTTTCTGAAGAGCAGCTTGAGCACAGCAGCTTCCTGAATGTCTGGCTTCCATCTTTGACACAAGGAACGATACATGTATGCAAAATCCTGTATGCTCTCTTGTTTACCTTGTACTCTTGTCCTCACTCTCTCTGCTAATTCATCCTCGTAATCTGATAGAAATGCAGCGGAAGTTACTCTGAAAATCAGCCCAGGTATGTGTGTTTAAACGCAGCTACATCCCACCAGTCCCTTGCTGTACCATGGAGCACATTGCGCACAGTTGCCATTAATTCCTCTTCTGTCAGAGGACTTAAGGCCAAGAAATCATTACATTTTTCCAGATATAACAGAGGGTCGGGCTCATCATCCATTCGTCCAAAAGAAGGAAATTGAATCTTAACTGGGCATTTGCCTAATAATCGAGACCGGCTGTGTGTGATGTTTAAGTAAACACTGTACCTGCATTGGGCAGGGGGCAGAAACTGCGCTCATTTTCTGTGTGAGTAACATTGCTGGAGTGAGTACTGCAGGACAATCTGAGTCAGTGAACACTGGAACAAGAGGCCTTGCATTAAGAATTGCCATTACCTCTGCCATAAAAGTGATTAAGACCTCATGAGTAAGATGTGTCGAAACATTTTGTAACAGCATTGCATCTAAAATGCGTCTGGCCACCCCAATTAGGCGCTCCCACAAACCTCCCATGTGAGATGCATGGGGAGGGGTTGAACGACCAAATGCAACCTCTCTCCTGTAGTTACTTTCCTACTCCCATTTTATTTGCATCTAACCCTAATTCCTTACAAGCCCCCCCAAAATTGGTCCCTCTATCTGAATGCAGAAGCTTAGCCAGTGCACGAATACAAGACCATGGTCCAAAAATATCTAAGCCAACAGTAGTAAAAAGAGGTTCAAATGGTTTTTCTACCTGTTGGTACTCAAAGCACTTTACACCGCTTCTTATCTACCCATTCACACTCTCAAACAGACACACATTCATACACTGATGGGGGAGCTGCTGTGCAGCTGGCCCGATGCTTACTGGGAGCAACTATGCAGGGTTCAGTGTCTTGCTCAAGGACACTTTAGCATGTGACCAGAGGAGCCAGGGATTGAACCAACAACTGTAGGATTGGTGGACAACGATGCTACCAACCACAGACACCCTTCAGGAGTGACTCCGTCTGCAGGTACGTCTGCCATTTTCTGAATCTCCATCTAGCCTCAGAGTTTGCGACAGGTAACACATTTATGAATGGCTGAAAACACGAGACGCTTCCCTCCAAGTATCCAATACCTGCACTGCGGACGTCCTTGATGAGCCACTTGTTCATGCTAGTGTCTCACAAGCAACATGATGACGTGATTGGCAGATGGGATAATTAGGGGATGCATTTTGTTTTCTGTGAGGTCGGCAGAAGAAAGATATCCACCAACACGTACCAGGCCGTCTTTGTCCATCACCAGGTTGAGCTTTTTAAGGATGTCATGTTTTGTGATTGTCTATTTCCCTTCTTTGTTGTTTTTGAATGTTCCTTTGAAGGTTTCCTGCTGGATGACTTGAATGATAGCAACCCTGGCTTGATGCTTGAGTTTCGGTGAAACTTGTCCATCCCTTTCGATCACTTCTCTTTGTTTGAAGGATGTAGCAACATGAATGAGCCTGGATATGACTAGACAAAGTGTAGTCCAGTTTGAATACCTCTCAAAGCGCTTAGAACCCAGCTGAAACTCTGATGTCCCATGTGTTTCATGAGATGCAAGTACAAGAAAAAGCAAAGTTTTTTTTTTTTTTTTAGTGCGTGCAGGGCGAAGTGCCAATTTTGACTTCCCCCTTTACAAATCCATCACTGCTGTCCATCAATATTGACAGTTTGCAGGTAAGCCACTGCTCCTATAGCCACAGTTGACGCATCAGAGAAAATGCACAGTTCTTTCAGTTTCATTAGTCTTAAGGAACCTGGACCGTAGAACCTCGGCACTTGGAGGCCTTCTAAAGCCTTTAAAGAGTATTTCCACGAGACCCACATTCCTTCCTTTTCTGAGGGTAGAGGAGCATCCCAGTCGACAATACCCCTCTTCGTGTGAATTGTTTGACTTCATTCGATATAAAAAAGGGTGAAGCTGGCAGTTTGTGGGTTCCAGCCACAACCCAGGCTCCTCTAGATCTCGGAGCAGATCCTCTTCCAGTTCAAAGCCTTTACATTCTTTGCTCGATCCTCAGTAGGGAAGGCTTCCATCACCTGATTTAATGCCACTTTTTGAAGTCGCACGTTGAATTCTGGTAACATGTTTCTGGTTCTTGTGAAAAGGGCAATTGCCTCTTCAGGTGTGGCAACTGATATCAGCCTGTCATCAACGTAAAACCATAAAACCAACAAAGTGTCTTGCATCTGAGCCATGTTCTAGCTCACCATCATTTGAAATATGACATATCAGTAAATATAAAGAATGAAGAAACTTGTGAGGAATTCAGGCAGAAGTTGAGACAGGCTTTGTGTGGTCAGGAAGAGCTTCCAGATGATTGGGAAACTACAGCAGAAGTAATTAGGGAAACAGGTAGGAAGGTGCTTGGTGTGTCATCTGGAAAGAGGAAAGATGATAAAGACACTTGGTGGTGGAATGAAGAAGTACAGGACTGCATCCAGAGGAAGAGATTAGTTAAAAGGAAGTGGGATGTAGAAAGGACTGAGGAAAGTAGACAGGAGTACAAGGAAGTGCAGCGCAGAGTGAAGAGGGAGGTGGCAAAGGCCAAACAGAAAGCTTACGATGAGCTGTATGACAGGTTAGACATGAAGGAAGGAGAGAAGGACTTGTACAGGATAGCCAGACAGAGAGATAGAGATGGGAAAGATGTGCAACAGATAAGGGTGATTAAAGACAGAGATGGAAAGGTGCTAACAAGCCAGGAGAGTGTGCAGAGAAGATGGAAGGAGTATTTTGAGGAGCTGATGAATGTGGAAAATGACAGGGAAAGAAGGGAGGAAGATGTGGATGTTGTGGAGCAGGAAATAGGAGAGATTAGAAAGGATGAGGTGAGGAAGGCTCTGAAAAGGATGAAGAGCGGAAAGGCTGTAGGTCCTGATGACGTACCTGTGGAGGTGTGGAAGTGTCTAGGAGAGACAGCAGTGAAGTTTCTGACAGGTCTGTTTAACAGGATTTTAGAGAGTGAGAAGATGCCTGAGGAATGGAGGAGAAGCGTTCTGGTGCCGATCTTTAAGAACAAGGGTGACACGCAGAACTGTAGCAACTATAGAGGGATAAAGCTGATGAGCCACACAATGAAGCTGTGGGAAAGAGTAGTGGAGGCCAGGCTTAGGAAGGAGGTGGAGATTTGTGAGCAGCAGTATGGTTTCATGCCCCTAAGAGCACCACTGACGCCATTTTCGCTTTGAGGTTGTTGATGGAAAAGTACAGAGATGGTCAGAAGGAGCTGCATTGTGTCTTTGTGGATTTAGAGAAGGCTCTGACAGGGTGCCAGGGAGGAGCTGTGGTACTGTATGAGGTTGTCGGGATGGCTGAAACACGTCAGAGTAGTTCAGGACATGTATGAGAGAAGCATGATGGTGGTAAGATGTGCCGCAGGTCAGACAGAGGAATTCAAGGTGGAGGTGGGACTACACCAAGGATCGGCTTTGAGTCCCTTCTTGTTTGCTATGCTGATGGACAGGTTGACAGATGAGGTCAGACAGAAATCTCCCTGACAATGATGTTTGCAGATGACATTGTGATTTGCAGTGAGAGTAGAGAGCAGGTGGAGGAACAGCTGGAGAGGTGGAGGTTTGCTCTGGAAAGAAGAGGTATGAAAGTCAGTCGTAGTAAGACAGAATACATGTGTGTAAATGAGAGGGATCCAGGTAGAAGTGTGAGGTTACAGGGGCTGAGGTGAAGAAGGTGCAGGAGTTTAAGTACTTGGGGTCATCAGTTCAGTGTGATGGGGAGTGTGGAAAAGAGGTGAAGAGGCGAGTGCAGGCAGGTTGGAATGGGTGGAGGAAAGTGTTTGTCAGCAAGACTCAAAGGAAAGGTGTACAGGACAGTGGTGAGACCAGCTCTGCTCTTTGGGTTAGAGACAGTAGCAGTGAGAAAGAGACAAGAGGCAGAGATGGAAGCAGCAGAGATGAAGATGTTGAGGTTCTCCTTAGGAGTGACAAGGTTGGACAGAATTAGGAACGAGTTCATCAGAGGGACAGCACACGTTGCCTGTGTTAGCAACAAAGTCAGAGAGGCCAGACTGAGATGGTTTGGACATGTGCAGAGGAGGGATAGTGATTATATTGGTAGAAGGATGTTGGAGATAGGCAAGAGGGCGAGAGGACGACCAAGGAGGAGATATATGGACGTCCTAACAGAGGACATGAGGTTAGCTGGTGTCAGAGTGGAAGATGCCCAGGATAGAGTAAAGTGGAAAAGGATGATTCGCTGTGGCGACCCCTGATGGGAAAAGCCGAAAGAGAAGTAGTAGTAAATATAAATGTTAATTGAACTTTTAAAAGTTTATTCTGGAGTGAAAACTGACAACTTGTCTGAATTTATGACCGATTTTGATCTTAACAAAAATGAATTCAGAGACTTATTGTAAATGACAAATGACTTGTCTGCATTAATGAGATCTGGACTGCAGGACAAAGGCCAGGTCTGGCTCAAAGGCAGCGGTATTGATGCGCAAGGTGTCTCGCAGGTGAGAGTCCGTTAGCCGTGTCCTCACACGGCTCTTATTTAAGTTCAGAATGTCGAGGAAAAGGAGGCGAGGAAAAAACAGCGATTTCCTTCTCGACAGCTGCAAAATCCCAGACGCGTTGTCCGAACTCTTCAGCCAGAGATGAAATATCTGATGCGCAACTCCTCGTTTGTGCACTGACATTGCCGAGGGCCAGATGAAATTTGACCACGGGCCGCATTTGGCCCCCGGGCCGGACTTTGGACATGCCTGGATTAAAGCTTTATAGGTAAGAAGAAGGGTTTTAAATTCTATTCTGCATTTAATTGGAAGCCAATGAAGAGAAGCTAATGAAGGTGAAATATGATCTCTCTTACCAATCCCAGTCAGCAATCTTGCTGCAGCATTTTGGATTAATTGGAGGCTTTTTAGAGAGTTACTAGGGCAGCCTGAAAGTAGAGAATTACAGTAGTCCAATCTAGAAGTAATAAATGCATGAACCAATTTTTCAGCATCGCTTTGGGACAGGATGCTCCTAATTTTGGCAATGTTTCTTAGGTGGAAGAAGGCTGTTCTAGAGATTTGTTTTAGAGGTAAATGACAAATCCTGGTCAAAAATGACTCCAAGATTCCTTGCAGTACTACTGGGGGCAAGAGTTATGTCATCTAAAGTAGCAATATGGTTAGAAAACATGTCTCTTAGACTATTAGGCCCAAATACAATAACTTCAGTTTTATCTGAGTTTGGAAGAAGAAAATTATACGTCATCCAGTCCCTTATGTCTTTTAGACATGCTTGTAGTTTGATTAATTTATTTTTTTCATCAGGTTTCATAGATAGATATAACAGTGTGTCATCAGCGTAGCAGTGAAAATTTACAGAGTGTTTTTTAATAATGTTGCCAAGGGGAGACCTATACAGAGTAAAGAGTATTGGTCCTAACACAGAGCCTTGTGGAATTCCATAACTAACTTTTGTGTATGTCGAAGATTCATCATTAAAGCAAATTGGAATCTATCTGATACATACGATTTAAACCATTTTAGTGCAGCTCCTTTAATTCCAATAACATGTTCTAGTCTCTGTAATAATATTCTGTGATCAATGGTGTCAAATGCAGCACTAAGATCTAGCTGACATAGTATAGAGACAAGTCCATTATCTGAAGCCAGAAGAAGATCGTTGGTGACTTTAATCTGTGCGGTTTCTGTGCTATGATGAACTCTAAATCCTGACTGAAATTCTTCAAACAAGTCGTTTCTGCGCAGGTGGTCACATAATTGCTTTATAACTACTTTTTCAAGTATTTTAGAAATAAAGGGGAGATTGGATATTGGTTTGTAATTGGCTAAGACACCTGGATCCAGACTAGGTATTTTAAGTAGAGGTTTGATTACAGCTACCTTATAGGCCTTTGGTACATATCCTGTTTCTAAAGATAGATTAATCATTAATGATATCTAATACGAACGTGTCTAATAAGGGTAGAGCGTCTATGAGCAGTCTAACTGGAATAGGGTCTAGCAGACATGTTGTTGGTTTAGATGCCATAATAGTTGAAGTTAACTCAGCAAGGTCTATGGGCACAAAGCAGTCTAAAAGGGACTGAGGACTTACTGATGATTCTAATGTTGTATTTGTGGGGAGGGTCTGGTGAATTTATTTCTAATAGCTATGATTTTGTTTGTGAAGAAAGTCATGAAGTCATTGCTGCATAGAGTTGAGGGAATACTAGTCTCAACTGAACTATGGCTCTTAGTCAGCCTGGCTACAGTGCTGAAAAGAAACCGGGGGTTGTTCTTGTTTTCCTCTATTAGTGATGAATAATAAGCTGTTCTGGTTTTATGGAGTGCTAATTTGTATAAGTATAAAGTCTTTTTCCAGGCTAGGCGTTATTCTTGTGAATGAGTGGAACGCTACTTCCTTTCTAGTCTTCGTGACGACTGCTTTAAATTGCGGGTTTGCGAGCTATACCATGGAGATCACCTGTTCAGAATTACTGCCTTCTTTTTTAGAGGGGCAACACTATCAAGTATGGAACGTAAAGATGTTGCATAATTATCAGTCAGGTAATCAACATGTACAGGAGTACAGTTAATGAGGCTACTCTCAGTTATATCGGTACATGTTGAAGTAAATGATGAAGGGATCATTTCCTTAAATTTGTTCAGTGTTTTCAGATAAACACCTACTGAAGCAAAACTTTTTTCTAGCTGCTGTGTAGTCCATTAGATTAAATTCAAATGTTATTAGAAAATGGTCAGAGAGAACAGAATTATGAGGAAATACTTTTAATTTATCAATTTCAATACTGTATGCAAGGTCTAGGGTGTGTCTAAAACAGTGAGTTGGTTCATTTACATTTTGAGAGAAACCAATTGAATCTAATAGTGAAGTAAATGCCGTGTTGAGGGAGTTACTGTCAGCATCTACATGAATGTTAAAAATCGCCCACTATGACGACTTTATCTGCTCTAAGCACTAAGTCGGCTAGAAAATCTGAGAATTCAGTCAAAAATTCAGAATAAGGGACTGGAGGACGGTACAAAATAATAAATAGAAGTGGATTCTGAGTTTTCCAAATTGGGTGTGAAAGGCTCAAAGTAAGACTCTCAAATGAGTTATAACTATGTTTAGGTCTAGGGTTTATTGGTAAGCTTGACTGATAAATTGCTGGTACTCCTCCATCTTGGCCTGAGCTTCTAGGAACATGATAGTTAATATGACTTGGGGGGGGTCGACTCATTTAAACTAACAAATTCTTCCTTCTGCAACCAGGTTTCAGTGAGACAAAATAAAACGAATTGATGATCGCTTATCAAGTCATTTACTAACAGAGATTTAGATGAGAAAGATCTGATATTTAATAATCCACATGTAATTGTTTTAGTTTTTTGTTCAGTAAGAGGAGCAGTCCTGATTTTTATTAAGTTATTATGATTAACTCCTCTTGTGATCATTTTTAGTTTGTAAAATTTAGTTGATCGGGGAACAGACACAGTTTCTATAGGAAAGTGGGAGTTGTGGGGGGTGACGGCGGTGAGGATACTGCAGAGAGGCATGTAGGACTGGATCTCTGCATCCTAGGCTCAACTCTGGACTGTCAATCTTTTGGTTGTCTAATAAAATCAGTCATATTTTTTGATAAGACAGAGGCACCATCCAAAGTAGGATGGATGCCATCTCTCCTAATCAGCCTAGGTTTTCCCCAAAAACTTTTCCAATTGTCTATGTAGCCCACATCGTTTGCTGGACACCACCTAGACATGTCGTCACTGATCAGATTAGGCAGGGGTCCAGAGAAAACTATGGAGTCAGACATTGTCTTTGCAAAGTTACAGACTGATTCAATATTAGTTTTGGTGACCTCCGATTTGCGTAATTGGGCATCATTTGTTCCTGCATGAATAATAATCTTACTGTATCTACGTTTATCCTTAGACAGGAGTTTCAAATAGGATTCGATGTCGCCCGCTCTGGCCCCAGGGTGACATTGGACTATGGCTGCTGGCGTCTCTAACTTCACGTTTGTGACTATGGAGTCGCCAATTACCAGAGTTTCTTCCTCAGCGGGTGTGGCGCTGAGTGGGGAAAATCAATTAGAAACGTGAACAGGCTGGTGGTGGACCTGGGGCATCTGTTTAGCATTAGATCGCTTACGAACCGTCACCCAGCTGGCCTGGTTTCCCGGCTGCTCTGGTAATGCTGGGGAACAGCTAACAGTGGCTATGCTAGGTTGGTCCGCACCAGCTACCAGGGCCTGACTAGCTGGATTGTTTGTCATGGTGCGGAGCTGTGCTTCCAATCTAGAGAGCCTCGCCTCCAAAGCTGTAATAACCTTATATTTATTACAAGTACCATTATCACTAAAGGAGGCCGAGGAAAAACTAAACATGTGGCACACAGAGCAAGTCAGAGGAGAGAGAGAAGGAGATGGAGAACCCATTGCTAGGTGCTAGGCTAACGAAGCTAGATCGATCAGGTATAGTTAGCGTTAGCTAGTTTGTTTAGTTATTTCAGGAGAGAAGGTGTTTGCGTAAACAAATCTTATGCCCCAAGTGATAGTTTATACACAGAGAAATCACTAATTTAGAAAACAAGAGCTACGATTAACCAGTGAACAATCCTTCGGCAGAGACCCGAAACAGTGTGACGAAACAGGAAGTGACACAATACGCTTACCGCAGCTTACGCTTACCAGTGTTCTTTAACTTCAGGTAGAGGTGGTGCAGGATCAGCTTGATCATTATCCAGCATTTTCTGCATGAAATGGATACAGTGATTTTTCATCTCTGCTTTCCTTTCCAAAGTCTTTCAAATTGAGTGGAGGCATTTTAGGGCCTGCTCTCTGTTATATAGGGTAAGGGAGCAACCCAGCTGTTCTCTTTGTTTTGATATACTTAATTCGACATGAGGGTCAAGAAGGTTTTTTCATCTACTGACAGTGCAGGCTTATCATCACCCTTGTATCTATCAAACACACAGTTCCCCGGATTGTCCATGTCATGAGAAATGTGCATAGTGTCCACACAGTTTCCTGCCAGTACAGTGTGGTGTGACCCTGTAGTTTTCCTTTAAATGAATAAGGTTTGACTCAGCTTTGATAGAGGTTTCTCTACAGAGCTCCCCGTTTTGAACTACTGCTGCTTCTGTTTCAGCCCTCAAACCCATGCCTCAAGGAGAGACTGTGACCTGAACGCCTTAGACCGTTCGGCCATCCTGACATCCGGTTTTGTTTTGTATTCTGAAGAAATCCTCAAAGGCTAGCATTTAGATTAAGTGTAGTTATTGTAAATCAGATGTGCAAACTCGTCCTCATCCTGTCTCTTGAACAGGTCATTGCTACACTGGCCATCAGTGTTTGCTGCATTAAGATTTGGCTGATCATGTAGTAAACTCCAAAAAGGTGGTTTGGATACATCTAACCATTGTGCCACTGTTATCAGCTGTGTGTGATGTTTGTTGCATCTATCCGAATGCTACTTGTTACTTGTACTGTATAAAAGTCCAAAGTATAAGTTAGGCCAATTGAGCACTTTTAGATGTTTGAAGCCACAGCTAGCCAACAGTAGGTCCTGCTGAGATTTGAACTTGGATCACTGAATCAGAGTCCAGAGTCCTCACCTTTATGCTCAAGTAGGGGTGTTTTGACAGTCTGTTGTTTCACCAAAGAGTCCTAAAACGCGAGACCGCCCATTCAGCTCTGATAATGTAAAGGGGCATTGCTAAACTTGCCATGGATGTTAATTGCAAAAAGGTCAGGCACAAGATGAGCTTGTTGACCACACCACTGTGTGAATCTAAACTTCTTTTGGTGTTCTTCTGGCCCTTAACAGGAATTCATCAATTAACTGAGTTAAGTTGTATTTGTAGTGTCAGAAAAATGCAGAGTAAGGGTACTTTCAGTAAATTTACATTTACGTTTACGTTTACATTTAGGCATTTGGCAGAGGCTTTTATCCAAAGCCACTTACAAGTGAGGAACAAACATGCAATAAAATCTAAGTTTAGGAGAGAAACATCAAAGTAAAGTGCTATCAAACAAGTGTTACGGTTTCATGAGATGCAAGTAGAGAAAAAAAGAAAAAGCAGGAAGTTTTTTTTTTTTTTTTTAAAGGAAGAGATGGAAGAGTTCTGTTTTCAGCAGTGTTTTAAATGTAGTGAGTGAGGTCACTGAGCGCACAGAGTTTGGCAGCTCATTCCACCACCGTGGGATCACTGAGCTGAAGAGTTTTCCTTGGTGTCTTCTGTGTGGCGCTGGGACTGCCAGACGTCGTTCGCTGGCCGAGCACAGTGTAAGCCGGAGCTGTTGAGTTGACCACTCATCAGTAAACACTGTACCTGCATTGGATAAAATTGTGAAGAGGCTTAGATGGTGAGCTGCCAAAACCAAACAGGCTTCAGCTTGTAAGGCAGACTACATACCTTAATGGTGCAGTACTTCTCCCAGAGGTCCCACTGAGATTTCAAAGTGATTTCAAAGTCCAAAGTGATAACCATTACACCAAGGCCATAACTGGGCCATAGTCTGGGGTCCAGAGACAGAGAGTGGGAGACAGGGAGAAGTCCAACTACAGGAGAAAGAAGACACACAGTTGACGTCATACAGTGGTGACATATAAATGTGGGCTGAGAGGAGAGGAGAGCGGGAAGAGAGGAGAAAAATGTCTCAGTGCATCAGTCTAGATCCTAGTCTTAAAAGTAGAGAGGGTGTCTTCTTCCAGAATCTGGACTGGGAGCTGGTTCCACAGGAGAGGAGCTTGATAGCTAAAGGTTCTGCCTCCTATTCTGGGAACCACAAGTAAGCCTGCATTCTGAAACCAAAGTGGTCTTTTAGAATGATCTGGTACTAGGAGATCTTTTTAGTTAGGATGGAGCTTTATAGGTAAGAAGAAGGTAAGAAGAGAGAAGCTAGAAAAGGCCAAACATGATCTCTCTTACCAATCCCAGTCAGCAATCTTGCTGCAGCATTTTAGATTAATTGAAGGCTTTTACAGAGTTACTGGATCAGCCTGGAAGTAGAAAATTACAGTAGTCCAATCTAGAAGAGACAAATGCATGGACCAGCTTTTCAGCATCGTTTTTCAGCATATTCTGAATTTTTGACTGAATTCTCAGATTTTCTAGCTGACTTAGTGCTTAGTGCAGATAAAGTCATCATAGTGGGCGACTTTAACATTTCACTTTCATTAGCTTCTCTCCATTGACTTCCCATTAAATGTAGAATAGAATTTAAAACCCTTCTTCTTACCTATAAAGCTCGAAACGGTCAAGCTCCATCATATCTAAAAGATCTCCTAGTATCATATCATCCTACTAGACCACCTCAGTCCCAAAATGCAGGCCTACTTATAGTTCCCAGAATTTCCAAAAATAGAATGGGAGGCAGAGCCTTTAGCTATCAAGCTCCTCTCCTGTGGAACCAGCTCTCTACATTTAAGACTAGGCTCAAAACCTTATTAGTTAGTTCTAGTCCTGCTGCTATAGGCTTAGACTGGTGGGAGACCAACCCCTGATGCACTGAGACACTTTCCTCCTCTCAGCACACATTTAAAATGTCACCACTTTATGACAGGAACTCTGTGTCTTCTTTTTCCCGTAGTTGTCTTTCTCCCTCTCTGTAGAATGGGAGAAAAGTAGAATAGGAGACAGAGCTTTTAGCTATCAAGCTCCTCTCCTGTGGAACCGGCTCCCAGTCCAGATTCGGGAAGCAGACACCCTCTCTACTTTTAAGACTAGGCTCAAAACCTCTTCGATAAAGCTTATAGTTGGTTATAGTTGTGCTGCTATAGGCTTAGACTGCTGGGGGACTCTGCACTGAGCCACTTTCCTCTTCTCTTCATTTTCTTCTTTCACCCCACATCTATAATGTCACCACTGTATGACATTAACTCTGTGTGTTCTTTGTCCCGTAGTCGTCTTTCTCCCTCTCTGTCCCCCTCTCTCTGTCCCTGTCTTCAGGTGTCCCCGGATTGGGCTCTGTGTGTCCTCCAGTGCGCAGCTACTGGTCCTACTAACCTGCCCAATGTTTTGTTGTTACTTTTGTTGCTCTGTTCTTTTCTCTCTCCACTTTCCACTCAGCCAAACCGGTCAAGGCAGATGTCCGTCCACCCTGAGCCTGGTTCTGCTGGAGGTTTCTTCCGTTAAAGGGAGTTTTTCCTCTCCACTGTTGCCTATAACTGCTCAAGGGGGATTTGTTGGGTTTTTTTAAATGTTTGTATAGTCTTGACTTTATTATGTAAAGTGCCTTGAGATGACCTTGTTGTAAATTGGTGCTATATAAAGTTGAATTGAATTGAACTGTACCAATTGACTGTAGAGCAATTCACCAAAGTGTGTAATGCGAAACTATTGCATTCTCTGGAAACAGGACCATTACATTCTACCTGTTGGATAAACACCTGACATTCAAAAAAGTGCCTATTGAGAGTCACGTTAGCCTGTACACTGCTCCATCATTTCCTGTCCTCAGTGGTTGGTCTCCATTAACCAGAACAACTTGAATAACTTAAATAATCAAGACACAAAATTCTTTTGCCAATTATGATTGTGGAACTCACAAATGATGCTGGGCTGATGGAAGAAGGTTTGGACAATGGTGGACCTACATGGGAGTTTTTTTATCCCTTTGATGGATGCCATACAGACAAGAAGAATTTTTGAACAATTAAGGTCTTTTCCAGCACTTGTCCTCCTTATTTTGGTATTTTTGATTTGTGACAATACAATAGCTGTCAATTTTTGTGTTTTGTAGTTTCAAGGAGGGACTAACAACTCTTGATTTTTCTCTCTCAAATTATTCATGTGCTTAAACCAAAGCCAAAACCAAGCTCATAACTGATGCTGTGGAAAACATCTTCCAGGTCCAGTTCAGTCTATCCCACTCCTGTCACCTGGTGCTACACCAGGCAACAGGTGGAGGCGAGAGTACTAAGCTACTGGAACGATTCTCTGCTACTGTGTATGTTGAAGGTAATAACTGTTGCATAACATCTAAGAGATGTGTTGATTTGTCACAGTTAAAAACTGCAGTCATCAGCTACATCCAACACAAAGCAGCACTGTGATAAGCAAATTTAATGTGTGCCTTACTCAAGGAGTTGATAAGAGTTCTAAGTTCAGACCAATGATCATTTTATTTCGCTAAGTGATAGTTTCCGTGAGGTACAATTGTTTATTTTGGTACACAAATATTTTCCTACACAAGTAAGGAGTTTGAGTTTGATACTATAATGTACCACTGACAGAAAAATACTGTTTTTAAACATGTACACAGCAATTAAACTAATATTTCTAAATGCAAGATGCTGCTGAACTGTACTTCGTTTATATAGTCTATGATCTTTTAAAAATAACATGGAACATCGGATTCCAGTCCAGACAAATTTTTTTATGACACGTAACACTCAACAGCTGCAAAAGACAAATGACAAAATGCTCTGCTCTTAGATATATGTGAGGTACTACGGGCTACTATCAAAATATATTTCCATCGGACCTAAACATAACAAGGTAATAATTAGGAAAATGTTAACTCCAGGTTAACAATCAGATACTAGCAAAAAAATCTGAAAACTTACATGTTAGCCTGACTTCATGAGGGATTCTCCGCTCTGGTAGCTAAAGGTGTGCATTTCAAACTATGGCTTCCAGTGCAGCCCAGATGATACCATTCCTTTTTAGAAAGTCCATGCAAAGAATGTGGTTCTAAATAAATGAATAGCACATCGTGTGTGAGCACATGTGTGATTTAGTGAGTAGTGTGTTAACACGTTATTTTAGTTTTTATTTTATTTTGTCCCCACAGCTAAACATTTTAACTCATTTTTTAATTTAATTGCTACAGATTCTAAGCCACACTCAATGCGGAAAGATATCTAAAGTGTTTTATACTTCTCTGATTTCTATAGTGTTAGAATTAGTGTTTTCTATGTTAAATAGTCAGTAAACACCTGAAATTCTTTAATTGTCAGTGTTTACATTTTTCTGACAATCATCAACATTTTGCTGCTCCCTCATTTCCTGTTCTCAGTGGCTGGTGTCCAGTAACTTTTTAGTGAACATAAAACATCTTTTATGTTCAGACATTATGTTTTATGTTCTGCAACACATAAAAAATCTGTGTGTTTATTTTAACCATCTCCCCTGTGCCCACTGAAAGCCATGATGTCCCTCACACTGACTCCTGCATTAGATGTTCTCTGTGTTGCTGTGGTTGGTGGAACACCTGAGTGTCCCCGTCTGTTTGAACATCCTAGGAACATTTGGAACAACTGGTTTATTCTGCTGCTTCATTGTTGACAACAATGGTTGTCTTATGTCACATAAAGCACACTGGAAGGTTTGCGTGGAAGAGTCATGGCTTCATAATTTACTTCAAATATTATTTACAGAAAAACATCAGTTTTTTTTGCTGACTTTTTGTTTACTTTGTTAGTATGTAGTCTTAATCTGGTGACTGACAAAATAATTGGAAACTGTTTTTTTAACTATAAACATGCTGTGTGACCAGTGTGAGTAGAAGTAGGAAGCAGCGCTTCATCTCAGTGTACTAATCAGAGAAAAAATTGTCAAGAAATGGGCCCAACATCACAGACCATTTTTAATAGTTCAGCTAGATTTCATTAGGTATCATGTAATCAGGGATATAGTCAAAATAAGTACCATTTTAAAGTGACAGATTTTAGTTGTAGATTTTTCTCCTGTCTGGCAAAAAACTTCTATTCTTCTAATCTGACTGTTTTTACAGCAAATGTGAAATGCTTTAGTTTACTTCTTATTTAGTTATGTGTTACAGAAGCTGAATGAGAAACAGGACTGGAAATACACAGGTTCGATATCTGCAGCAGGGAATGTGTGAGGTTAATTACAATAACACACATAACAATAAGCACCATCGCTGGAAATAATGAAGCATCAAATACAACAGATTGACATTGTACATTCTAAAACATTGTCAACAGATTGACATTGTACATTTCTAAAACATTGTCAGTAAATCAGAAAATACGTTTCTGTGTTTATCTTTCAAGTATCTGAAGAATCACAGTGAACACAGAGGAGATTGACAGCAATGTAAAATACAGTATTCAGACACACACTCATTGACTCACACACTAAGTAACATTGTCTTGTCAAAAACAGTTTCTGCCTCAGTTGTAGACTGTTCACAGTTGTAAGTTTTGTCGAGTTTATCTTTGCCTGAAGTATCTGAAGAATCACAGTGAACACAGAGGAGATTGACAGCAATGTAAAATACAGTAAAGCAGATTCAGACTGACTGATATTTGGTTTCCTACAGGAGTCATTGAGGAGTTGTGGAAGCAGAGGTCGTCCATCCTCAGAGAGAGGAGGATGAGAAGCTGCAGCTTCTGACTCAAACTGTGTCAAACAAATGATTTTTCAGTTTCTGTCACAACCTTCATCCCACTGTTTCTCTCTCTCTCTCTCTATTTACATCAAATCCTGATATTTATGACTTTCTCTCTTTTCTCTCTACTTCAGCCTTTCTACTTTCTACTTTTTCTCACAGGTTTGATTTATAAGTTGCTCTCTGCCTGTTTTTTTGTTGACACATGACAGTGGTTGTTTGCTCACTTTGGCTTAGTGTATTTTAAGTGAATCATTTTTGGAACATTTCTTAATTCAGTCTTTACAAGATAAATTATTTCCACCTTCCAAACATAACATCAAACCAGCCGCAAGTGTTGGTGTCGTAGTAGTCAAAATGTCCTTTCTGTTACCTCAATTCCTCTTGCACTTTTGTTATTACAATATACAGTAACTCATATATTGAGACTATAACACAGTCAACTCAAAGGCAGAAACTTAGACTATAACGAAAACCTTAACTACTGGGGCTGTAACACTCAGCTCAGACTCTTTAGGTGATAACACTGTTAACTTACAGGCAGAAATTAGAACATACCAAAATCCTTAACTACTGAGACTATTATATTTGGCTTAAACATTTGAGATAACAATGTTATCTCAAATGCAGAAACTTATAACTATAACAAAATTCACTATTAATGAGAAGACTAACACTTGTTAAGATCTATATGTCTGTTGTATGCGCTCTTACTTGTTGTTTACAGTAGGCCTGAGGATGTTCTGTGCGCTGCTTTTACCGGTATTACAGTAAAGAGTGCGATTCACTTGTATGTGTGTCTGTTATGACCCATGTCGGATGAACTAAGCTGACAAAACATTCCTGTTATAAATAAACGGCTTGTTCTACAGCCAAAAGTAGAAGACTTCTCTTATTTTTCACAAATCATGCAAGGGTTGCTGCGCTCAACAACACTATAACAGACAAGCACTTTTACAGAGGAGATTAATATTACAAACACAAATTTACTCTAAACAAGAAGACTAACAAAGCTACTGAAACTATCAACAGACTCACAACAGTATGAAAGGCTGAATATCAGGAAAGGAAGAAACGATTAGGAAGAAGCACCAGACCATGACACACTAGCAACCCCAAAACTCAACACAAGCCCTTAAATACAAAACATGCAGGGGTGATGATGACCAAGATAAAAGGCAAAGGGCGAGCGCACCGGTAAAGAAGGAAAAGGGAAAGAATAACAAAAGCAATGACCATGGGCTGATTGGTTGAACCAGTAGCTGCCCACTGGAAATCACACAGCTCCAAAGTTGAGGACTCTAAGCAAACATGTAGGTCCAACAACACTTCTTGTTGGCCAGGAGTTGTCTGTGAGTTGCTGGGTGATCTCTTAATTGTGCCAGTTCACAGATCATCCACAGGACTGCTGCAACCATAGTGAAAAGGTCAAATGTGTACAATCTGGTCTTTTGCTTCCACTCCTCAATTAGATTGGGTGATCTTGTGTAGCATCCTTTGTTGTTGGGAACCAGATGTCGCCTTTGTCACCTTCCTGTATTCACCCTTCTTGATGTTTGTTGGAGCTTAAAGTGTGGGCTCAGCCCAATCAGCACATGTCCCCCCTCACCGGGGTGAACAATTTCAGGGGACAAATTTGACTGTCTGTACTTTGTCAGGTCGCTGTATGCCTGGTGTACCTCCTGTTTCGGTTCCAGTATGGGTATCATTTTACAGTGGCTGACATGGACCCACGTGACATATCCCTCCACCTTCACTGCTGAATTAGTAGCCAGTAAAGTCACTGTCGCGCTTGGCAGGGAGGATGCAGGACAAGTCACTTTATTGTGTTGTGTATTCAATTTCCTAGGTTTACACATGGTTTGAATTGCTTGTGGCATTTTGTGTATTATAATTTGTCAGCTAAAGCAAACCATGTTGTCTTTATTAGGGTTTTAGGCGCTACTTGCTGTAAAATGAAATAAAATGAAGGAAATGACTTAAAATTATTCATTCAATTTATTGTTTAAAGATCCAAGTCAGTCAAAAGAATCGAATTTCCTATCTCTAGTTTGTTCAGACTTATTACTACGCTAGGAGGTTTTCTCAGACCTTATTTGGTAAAGACTCAACTTGCATAAAAAATAGCTCTAATGCTAATTCTTAAGTCCATGTCAAACCTGTCTCTTCACAAACTTTTGTGAATTTTGTCTTAAGTTATTCTCCACTCTTCACATGCACTCTCGGGGTGATACGGCAATGATTCTTAAAAATAAACCCAAAATCTGTTTGACAAAATCATTTCTCAAACCAAAATCATCAGCATTTTCATGGTAAACCCAGGACTATTGTCACTTGATTCTGGAACACTAGTAAACAGTACTGTGACTTGTTAGGGCCTTTTACCACAGCAGGTGCACCCTATTTGGAAGAAAAAAAACAGGCTCTACCCACTTGCTAAGCGTGCAAACCATGGTCAAGCAAACTCTTTATTTCTACATAGCTATAGCTCAAATAAGTCAATCATTCAATATTCAAAGGATTTATCAGGTGGGGAGTGGCCTTGCACCAGAGGCATTTTGTGCTGCACAGATTAACATGTTCTGCATTCCCTAAAACCCTTGCTTTAAAGCAAGGGTAGGTGTTAAAATATGCACACATCCCCACTTTGCAAATGTCTACTGTAGCATCCATTTCTGTGTGAAAAAAACCAGGACCTGAGCTACCTCCTTCTACCTTGAGGTAAAAGTGTTTCCTTAACCTCCCCAAAGATAAGGGAACAGAAAGTCTTTGTTCCTCGTTTCCTCCCTACATCTGTTTCCAAGAATTGCAGACAGAATTCACATCTCTGGCTGACACCTCAGCCATTAACGGTACTCTGAGAAGAGCCATCCGTGGAGCCATCCCTTAAATCACACTTGTAAATCTCTCTTATCAGACTCAACCAGCAGACCAAAAGGAAACAGAGAGATTGAATGTAAGTAACTTTCTTATGGACTCCTAACCTTAGAAACTATATAAACCAAATTTCCATTGTGCATGTGATGTACACCACCGTGTTCAGGAGAAGTTCTGCAACAGTTTGGTGTAACTCTGGTTATTCTAGGTTGAAAACTCATGAAGTTACAAATGAGAGAGTTTTAACCGTTGGTGACGGAAAGAGTAACGCGGCACACCATTGCCATCTGCTGGGGGAAATTATAGGTGTATTCTAGGTGGGGTTCACCCTGTCGCAGACCGTACTTGTCTTGTTTTTCAGTATAGAAGTAAAAATCTAAATGTCGTAGTCTTTTATCACTTCCGTATATTACATATTCATCTTATATATGTATACACCTGCTCATATACTTAAATGTGATCATGTAATGTTTTAGCAATCCGTTAATTATGTCCTCATGATGTATGATTAAATTACAAATGGTTGCTGTGTGCTATTATTGTATTAATAGGTGTCAAACAAAACTGATTCGATTTGTAATAAGTCTTGGATGTCATCTGCTTCATTTTATCCATGTTGACGTATATATGCATGTTAGGTAAAAGATATTGTGAACTACATGTATTCTATCACATAGTCAAGAACGTGAACTGTTATGATGTTTCAAATGACATAAGAAATGTAATGTGTTACTTTAATGGTGTGAAACAATTTTGAGCCTGGTGAACGGAGAATTTGTTAAATTAAACTTCAAAAGGAATTAAACTATAAGGAAGAGTTTAATGCCAGACGAGGGACTTCTCTGCTCTCCGCGGTGAATTTAAATCACAGGCGAGCACGCCTGTCTTTTCAACCTCACGTAACGCCCCAGGTGTAAAGGAGAAACTTTTCCTTTGTTCGCTCTCTTCTCTTGAATTTCCCTTCGATTCGCGCTTCATCTGCGCTCTCACTCCCTTTGGCCGCTCGTTTCTCCTCGCCTCTTTAACTTTCTACTTTGCGTAGTCGACGACGCATTTTTACTCAACGCTCCATTTAGATTTTCTTTGTTTGGCGAGACAAACTCTCTTTATATATACAATTTAAAGTTTTTGTAACATCCTTATGAAACCAAAATCCTAAGCAAACTTCCTAAAATCCTAACAAAACTTTTTTTTTTTTACGAATAGGGAGACAATCCCACTATTCAAGCCGAACTTCGCCAAGATTTTTATTCAATATTACATTTTTCTTTTTTTATATAATTGACTTAATTGGCTTGATCCAATATCTGGGCTCCAGCCGCTCCCCTTTTTGACAAAAGTAAACTGAGACTGAGACAACCAACAGACTTTGGGTTCCTCCAGCTGTTGATCAGAGTTGCCCAGCTGACCAGGTGCCATCGTTCGGGCTGCACTAAACGCGCCAACTGTGAGACGGACAACCGTCGCTCTGGGAGCAATCCTGCTAGAAGCGAGGTGCCACATCTCGCCCTTCTGCCGCGGAGCGGTACCGACTTGCGCCGAATACGGCAGAACGACCTGCAGCAGCACAAGGCAAGAGAAATATCTTTCTCTATTTAATGGAAAGTCTGGTGTCTAAACAGTCACTGAAATAAGCGAGCCCTTCTAAAGTTACAAGGATTTCTTCTGTTACTTAGAACTGAATAGTAACTACACTCCTTTCATTTGTCCCAAAAGTATCACACCTATTTGCATACTTGGTTCATTTATCTGTTCATTTAGAATTGTTTTTTTCATGTTGGTTATCTGTTCATTTGTTCATTTATCGCACTTATCTATATTCATTGTAGTAGTAGGTTAATAAATAATGAAAGAAACTGCTTCTGTGTTTGTCTTTCTTCAGAGAAACAGATGAAGTCACTGCAACGGTAAAGATCTCACGACAGAGACTGATCTTGGGTCAAATTTATTGATCACTTAATTCTGTTGTTACTGTGAACCATCGGCGGTTCAAGAAAATTATTAATCATAATTTGGTTCAGCTTAAACAAACCTGGTGCCCTGTTTCGAGGAAATTAATGCTTTTGTATTAATATCAAATTACCCAAGTCGCATTTGGTTTGCTACACTACCATGAGCTAGCTTTGCATACAAATGGAAATTTTGAATTAGGTAAACAAAGTTTATATCTGGACCGAGCGATGCCCCTTTTGCAGTGTTGTTCCTAAAGTCTTTACAAAGTTTCTAGATATGCTTGCTAGTGACTGCATGGTTGACAGGTCAGCCTGTGGGTTGACTTCCTGTGTGAGCAAAACTGAATAGGTGAAACTTTTGGCCCATCTTGACTGCTGCCTTTGCAGCAGTATCTGCTGTTGATGTTCCTGCAGAAATCAAATTGTTTTGGTAATGTTAGTGTGTCACATTTGATAATCGATATTTATGTAGGCAACAGGACAGTATTTAAGGAGCTGCAACAAGAATGATGTGCAATCAGTGTTCTGCCTGTCACAAAGTCTCTTTATTCTCCAGAGTCAATCATTTCCATGAATAACAAAAAATATAAGTCAAAACATGACATAACTTCAATGTTGCGTTTATAGTTTCAGGAAGAGATATCAGCTCACCAGCTTGCTGACGGGTTAAAAGGTGGTTTTATGACTAGAAATGACCCTACAATTTGTTACAATTGCAAACCCAAGACAATTCCCCCCGTAAGACATCTCAGGAGCCATAAACTGAATTAGTGTTTTCGCAAACCCATTTCTGATAGAACAGTTGGTTTCTAGTACCTCATTGCAGATAAGAGGATCTCCATCTATCATATTACACTTTTGCAAGCAATCAGAACAGCAAACCAAATCACATGATGCTAACACAGCTTCTCTGCTACAGCAATGGTTCAGACGAAGAAAAATCCTGCTACAACTGGATCCAGTTTGACTAGTATAAAGCAGCAGGCAAACCAAGTTCTGCCTTTGAATCAACGAGTACTTCACGAGGCAACATGCTGTCAACCTGTGCAAAGAAGTGTTATAACAGCAAGTTGCCACTTATATGCATATTGTAAATGTATTTTAAACATCTGAGTGAGCTGTGATGGATAGTCCCCATCTCCCTGTTTCAAGACTTTGAACCCATCAGGAGTTGAATCTAACACTACGCCAAATTCACACATCAAATCTTTACCTACCAAATTTACAGGACAGTGTTGAGATATTATGAATGAGTGTTTTGGGGTCTGTTTTCCCAAAGTGCAACTGAGAGGAACATAGCAGCTCTCTAAAACAGGTTTTCCACTAGTAACTACTGTGATGTGACCTTCCACTCATTTTAGAAGGAGCCAGTCTTCAGCACTAGCTGGTAGCTCCTGAATCGAAATAAGAAAATCACTTCATGATTTTCAGTTAGAAGAACAAGCTTCGATCATATTGTGGTTTTCTTTTCATGCAAGTCAGAGTGTGGTGTTGTGTTGAGTATTATTGTATCTATTTTGTATGATAATTATTAAACTGTTTATAGGAGTTCATGTGTTAATAAACCTCCTGCACTCTTGGTGTGTCTCAGCTTCTGCTTTTGGGTCAGTATCCAGTTACAGAACCCTTACAGCATCACTGTTCACTGTACAGCATCACAGTGTTTGATGTCTCTAAAAATTCCCATAATGCAGTGGAAAGTACAGTCTTTTACAGCAACAACGATTTAAAATGTTATACTAACTCTTATGTGGTGACAAACTGTAGAAATTACATAAATGTTTGATAGTGTGATAGATCCTGTCTTCCTCGGTTTCCTTTGGCCTCTCTGTGTTGAGCTGAATCTGTTTTAGTAATTGAGTTTTGGGTTTATGTTCATTCTTTTCAGGCCTGGTTTGTAGTTATATGTAGTTCATTCCATTAGTTAGTGCACTACTCTTGTTTCTTTGTATATCCTGGGAGCTGTGTAACATGTAAATTTCCCCGTCGTGGGATTAATTAAGATTAACCTTACCTTACAACATGGTCATCTCAAGGCATTTTACGTAATAAAGTCAAGACTATACAAACATTTAGTGAAAACCCAACAAATCCCCCTTGAGCAGCTATAGGCAACAGTGGAGAGGAAAAACTCCCTTTAACGGAAGAAACCTCCAGCAGAACCAGGCTCAGGTTGGACGGACATCTGCCTTGACCGGTTGGGGTGAGTGGAAAGTGGAGAGAGAAAAGAACAGAGCAACAAAAGCAACAACAAAACACTGGGCAGGTTAGTAGGACCAGTAGCTGAGCAGTGGAGGACACACAGTGCCAAATCCAGGGACACCTGAAGACAGGGAGAGAGAGGCGGGGACAGAGAGAGAGAGAGGCGACTACGGGACAAAGAAGATACAGAGTTAATGTCATACAGTGGTGACATTATAGATGTGGGGTGAGAGGAGAGAATGAAGAGAAGAGGAAAGTGGCTCAGTGCAGAGTCCCCCAGCAGTCTAAGCCTATAGCAGCATGACTATAACCAACTATAAGCTTTATCGAAGAGGAAGGTTCCTGTTCTGTGTCGAGTTGTAGTTTTTTTACTGCCTTGATCTTTTATATAGATATTGTTTTAATGTGCGTGTCCCTGCACTCGCCCTTTGCCTTTCATCGTCATTATTATCATTGTTAGGATTCGGGACTCTATGCTCCTCCCCTTCTCGACTGGGTGCTGGTGCACTCACACTCTGCCTTTCATCATCGCATCAGTACCTGCATGTAGGGCTTGTGTTGAGTTTTGGGGTTTCTAGTGTGTCATGATCCGTTCTGGTGCATCTCCCTAATTGTTTATTCCGTTTCTGATCTTCAGCTTTTGATATTGTTGTCAGTCTGTTCATGGTTTTAGTAGGTTTGTTAGTCTTCTTTAGAGTAAATTTCTGTAATATTAATCTCCTCACATTTTGTTATAGTCTTAAGTTTCTGCCTTTGACTTAATACTGTTATTACATTTAGTCATTTGACAGACGCTTTTATCCAAAGCGTCTTACACGGTATACACATGCACAGTGGTGATGGCTGCCACACAGGGTGCTCATCTGGCCTCAACTGGGAACAACTAGGGGTTCAGTGTCTTTCCCAAGGACATTTCGACATGCAGCAAGCAGGGACTGGGGATCGAACCATGGATCCCATGTTATACTGTTATATATTAGTATATATAACAGTATATATGTATATATATTCTATTATCCACTGTGAATGCTTCAGCTGTGCTTGTTTTCCATTTTAGTTATAAGTTTTTAGCTCTGTCAGCTATTTTTAAGCAGTTCAGCTACAATTCAGCTGATGTTCAACTTGATTTACATTTTAATTGTAAGTTTCAGCTATTTCAACAAAAAAAATTCAGCTCTGAAGCATTCACATGGCATTTTCTTCTTGGAAATGCCTTTTCTAGTCTCCTGTGAATGCTTCAGCTTCAGCATTAATTTTAATGTTGTTGTAATCTTTATTATTATTTTTCCCCCATATGCTTTTTGTCTGCTAATTACTCCCGCATACTTTGTGGTAGAAACCCCGTTCAAATTTTTAAATGTTCAGCTCATTCAGGAGAAGTGTGCTTCCATTCAGAGTTTTGATATCTTTCATACGTTTTATGATATTCAGCTTTTTACAGCAATTTTTTTCCCATTAAAATGAATGGAAAAATCCTTCAGTTCCTCTTCAACTTTGTCTTCTTTCAGCTCTCACTATGCAGGCATACTTCAGCCTAGAGAAACCATTCAGCTATATTTCTTCCATTCAGCTCGTTTTAATATCTCTTACGGTTTTTGAGATATCGCAGTTTTAGTTTTAGGCAATTTTTGGAGAATTTTCGTCTTTTCCATTAGTGTTTTTTGCGTTTGCTAAAGTGGGTTACATCACCCGCACTATAGCTTTTGTGCACCTTCTTTTTTCAGCTTTTCCACTGCATTCCTGCTTTACTTTCATCCTTCCTCAACAAATTATACATCACACTGTAGGTATTATTTAGGTCTTACGGTTCTTTCTCCACGTGGCCAGAAGCGCCCATTATAGCCCATTATAAAAAGAAAAAAGAAAAGTCTCCTCAAATCCCAAACGAGGGCTGTTTTAAAATCGCCACCACGCCTTCATTTTATGTATCTTCATATGAAGTACATCAGCGTGTGCGGTGAAGCCTTCTGACGCTCAAAGTTCTTTCCCTTTGTTTCTAGGACTAATACTTGGTCAATACATTTTGCGAGGCTAACTCTTAGCTTTTCCTGTTAGCATGTGAATGACTAAGCAGACTTGAAACTGTCATTATCATGTTAACAACACAGCTGCCTCTGGCCATGTGATCAGCCTCAGAGCTGCGTCCAATCACCTTAACTTCTAATTACTGCTTATACACAGAGATGTGCGCTCACACACACACACACACACACACACACACAGGAAACAAATTTTAAAAATAAAAGCCTTTCTGATGTTTCTTTCAAATTTTTAGCATCTAAATGCTAAAATGAGTTGAACTCTACCTACATTGGAGACACACAAACACAGACTTCCTCCTTTTTTTCTTTTCTCTTTTCACTTAGTAACTTCTTCCTTTTTTGTTTCACTTTTTAATGGTAACTTCTTTCCTTTTAACTTTTTCCTTTGTTCCTTTTTTCTTTTCACTTTTTAATGTCAACTTTATACTTATTTACTTCTTCCTTTTTTGCTTTTACTTTTTAATTGCAAATTCTTTCTTTTCAACTTTTTTCCCCCCCTTGTTACTTAGTAACCTTTCCTTTGGTTACTTTACACTTCTTTAACTTTTAAAATCAACTTTAATGTATTTTTTGTTCCTTACTAAGTCACGTTTACTCCCATATTTTGTGACATGGACACACACACAGTCAGTGTCATCCTTCTCTGTGTGTATGTGGGAATGTCTGTGCCTCCACATGTCAATCATGATGTATTATTATTAGCTGGAATGTAGCAGAACAGGCAGGAGCTGTCTGCAGGGTGGGTCTAGTGTCAACCTACTGTAATCTACTCTGTGTCTACAATGAACTTTGTGTAAATAGTTTACACCTGTGTGTATGTCACTTGTGGTAAACTAACAGATCATATTTCGGCTGTGTCAGTACTTCTGAGAATGACATAAGAAGAAGATTTTCATTGAAGGCAGGATATTGGACATTGCAGTTTTGGAAGAAATGTTTTAATACAAAAAACAATTAGGACATTATGTCAGTTTGAATTCTAGTTTCTGACTCATTTATTTTTTGCTTTCTAGTGCACAATAAATTAATTTTACCTTGGAGTGTTTACCTTTACCTTGTTTTATATTGTTGGGAGGAGATTTTAGGCATCACAGTCCAAATCTGAGGACTTTTTTGACTATAAGAGCCTTACAGTGGGTAGACATGTTTCTACAGACTGCCTATTACGGTCATGACTGTTATTTGATATAAGCAAATTGGTAGCACAAAGAAGGATTTCTTGTCAAGATAGGTGCATTTTATTGCATTGTACTCATACCAAATTTCGTACCCATATTAACCACATTCCACAGTGTTCTTATGAAATTAGGCATGTTTAATTCTGAATGCAGTTTTGGATGTCAATTTGTTCAGTTACAGTTTTTTTACGAATGCTTAATACAATGCTATGCTTAAAGAGCAGCTTCTGAAATCATTAACAGTCTGATACATCAAGTGTGCCACACTGATGTCCTATTATCTTCTTTTCGCACTTTTACCATAACTGTAAACACTGTCCTTTCCATTTATACACTACAGTGCCAAATCTCAGTCCACAGTGACATATGTGAAGACATTTTTAGACGATCAGTTCACTGATAAATTAGACTTAGCTCTTTATAGTGCACATGGAAACATTTGGAGTGGACAACAATGGATAGCAATGCAGTCTTTTTGTGACTGTTAAGACACAAACAGCAATACTTACAAACCCTGAAACAACTTGACCTGGTATTCTAAACTATAGGCACAGTCCTTTCTTTACAATCCTTGAGGAACTGCAAAACACACATCATCACACACCAAACTGCATCCACTGTCTGTGTTCTATTCAAATGCCCCGCCCATGTAGTCACTACTCTATACAACAATGGCTAATATGTTCACTTAAGCTGGGGACACACCTGAAGACTAGTCCAGACTGTCAAAGACTTGGCAGTTCACACATAAAGACGGTTTCCTGTCAACACAGATTTATAGTCCCTGACAGTCTGGATGAAGCACACACCTTATAAAGGAGTAACACAACTGTGCCAAAACAGCGGCAGTTGGGAACTTTGGAATATTTTGAACATAAGGGTTTTGCCTTGGCTTTCATGTGTAAGTTTGACGTTTTCACAAAATGAGCCATAGTTTCTAAAAATTGTGCCTTAGTGTTGGCAAAAAATTGTGTCTTGGACAGTGAAAATTCCTGAAGGAGGAAGTGGAGGACAAGACAGGGAACAGGTGTGTGGTTGGTGCTGCTTCAAATAATGGTGTGTGTGCTGTATTGATGGCAAAACGATTTTTGAAAGAACTTGAAGAGATTATTATTTTTAAGAGATGTCAAATATGTTACTGTTTTGGTGTACACTTTTGTGGTTAGTGTGTTGTGTTTTGCAGAATTAGTTTTAAAAAAACTATTCCACGCATTTAGTAAAACAAACAAACAAAAAACATGCAAATGTGCAGTTCTGCCGTCAAACCCCCACATGCGTAACCCCCAACGAACACATAATTTAATCTTCCACTTACAAAAAGAAAACCATAAACGACACCTTCTAAAACTATAGTTATGTTTGAAGTCAAGATATGACGACAGTCGATGATGTTACTCCCCAAAAGAATAATTTCTGTAAAACGTGATCGCTATCTTTCTTTGTAGAAAGCATATATGCTTATTTGGAGTTCACCACGCATTCGAACAGCGGTTACGTAGAACCAAACAGCGCAGAGCAGTTGTAGCGCGGGGACACATTTAGCGGTGACACAGGAATACACGGAAATTGCTTCCTCTCGTTCCAATGAGCGGAGAACACACAGTTGATTTGTGGGCTTGTGTCACCGAGTAGCAATGGAGTTACTGGGTCACGGTGGCGCGTAAATAAATCCAGAGCACCCTCAGGTGTGTCTGTTTGTCTTTTGGAACCGGAGACACGTCCTGGCGTGTTGGTTAACAATTGGCTGCTGCTGGCGCCTCTCTCATCCAATATTAAGCACATCTCACAGGTCAGTGTGGTCGCGTCTTGGTCGCCCAGCTGTCCCACTCAGACTGAGCTGTTGTCCGTTATGTGTCATTTACAGCTGAGGACATTGATTTTTGTAGCGTGGGTGCTCGGCTACGTCGCATTTCTGCTCTCCATAAGAAGGATGTGGACGGGGAGGTACGCCCGTAGTCCCGCGGTCCGTTCACTGTTCATGAACATGGCTGGGAACGACGTGGCCGCAATAGACACACAGGAGGTACGAATTATTAATAATCAACGCAAACGTATTGTTTTTGCTCGATGTGGGATTTTAGCTGTTCGACAGTTTAGGGTCGTATTCTATTTTTTACCTCATAATGCGCCAAGTGAGGTCTGGATTAAAGACAAGTCAGTTTAACGTGGACTCCTTATATGCAGCTGAGCTTATCTGGACTTTAAGTTATGTCACACAACTCATCTAGAAAGAAAGACATGACTTCACCTTCAGATGCCTGGACTTTTTTTTTTTTTTTTTTTTTTTTTTTACTACTGAGCCATGCTGTTGTATTAAATACATAATGTGGCCCGAAATTGTGTTGCTCAATAAATCTTCCCTAATAAAGATGTTATGTGGGTGGCACCAGATTGTGCTCGAAAACCGGTATATATTATTTCTCACTAATGGAGTCATCACAGATGTGTGAACTAATACGCCATCACAGATGTTGACTATGAACTGTGTACTGATTTAAATGGTGCCTCTCCTCTTACACAATGTTTTTTGTTGCTGTCAATTTTGTTGTTAAAAAACTGTCTCACCATTTTATAATTCGATATGTTGTCTTTGTACATTTTTGATTGATTTACAATCAAAAATGATTTGAATGGCTTTGTATATAATTGCATTGTCTTTTCATTTAATTTTTACATGCTTTCTCAACTTTTCTAGGAAAAGTGTGCACACACCACTGGTGTAAACCTTTGACATAAAGCCTTAAGTTTTTATTTGTCAATATATACTTATTATGAATTACAGTAAAAACGTCTTACACCGTCACTCTTAATATCAAGAGCCCTTTTTTTTTTATTGAAATTGGATGTCGCAGCTTAACCAGACACTAGGGGGAAACAAGAACCTTTAAAAAATGCAGTACATTAAATAAAAATTTATAACAACAAACCGTTTATCAAAATATCTGGATCAACTGTCATATATTATTGTGTTACTATGCACTGTATGATACTGATATGGATATTTGGCAGTTAAAGGTTTTCTTTTTTTTTTTCTCTCTAGTGGTACCGTTGCTGTCCTGACCTGCTTGGGGAATCATTGCAGCCCCTGTTTGTCCAGAGCCACTTGGACGCAGGCACAAAGGCTTTTCTCAAGCACAGTGTGGAGAAATCTGGCTGGCTGCTCACTCAGCTTTATCACTCTTTTGTTTCAACAATTCTCAGCCCTTTGGTCTCACGCACTTCCATCAATGGGTAAGTAGTGCAGGGCCAGCATTATCTTTTTGTGTAGTGTGAAGTGATTCACTTCATATAGGCTTTTCTCTGTTTCAGGTTCTTGGGCCGTGGCTCAATGTTTGTGTTTTCTGCAGAGCAGTTCCAGCAGCTGCTCCGGATCGGCCCTGAGTGGAGGGCTGAGAAACTCCTGGACCTCGGAGCTGGGGATGGAGGTGTCACGGAGGTGATGAGGGCCCATTTCAGAGAAGTTTATGCAACGGAGGTGTCATTACCCATGAAATGGCATCTCCAGAGGAGAAATTACAAGTGAGCGTGTTTTTCTGTTTTTGTTTCTTTTATCAACTATGCTTTTTTTCAACCTTTTTAGCTTTGTAGAAAAGACATTTATTCAAGTACTGTAGCTGCTGTATTTTGTATTTATGCTACTTTATACTTTTATTGCACTAAAAGTCAGATGGAAATATTCAATTTTTTTACCTTACTAAATTTATCTGACAGCTGTTGTTACTCTGGAGAGGGGAGCTTCATTTGAGCCCTGTCACTGAGAGAGACCCAGTACTCCTTCTCAAAGAAAGTGATTAAACTCAGCCCATTAAGATTTAAAAGCAATGTAATCTATAATGCATTAGCAAATAAATTATAATAATATACATTACTTGTGATTTTCTTTTTATCATAATTTGCTTACATAAATAATGTTTTTATGCAGGACACTATTTCTACACTGTGGTATTGGAATCTTTACTCTAATAAAATATATTATTGCTTCCTCCACCACTGTTTATTTTGAATAAGTCCATTATTAATTACCTCTGTACCATACATTGATCTGCCACATTACATTGCCACTGGTGGTCTTAATATCACGGAGGACAATACAACATTAGCACTGGTTGTCACACTAGTGACTGGATTGACAGATTATGCCTGTCTTTCTTTCTGTGTTCTGCTGTCATGCTCAGAGTTCTGGGCATCGACGAGTGGCAGCAGACTGGTTTCCAGTATGATGTGATCAGCTGTCTAAACTTACTGGATCGTTGCAATGATCCTCTACATCTGTTACAAGACATCAGGCGATCCCTTGTTCCCAACACAGGAAGACTTATCCTAGCTGCTGTGCTTCCCTTCCAGCCATATGTGGAAACTGGTCAGTTTGAATTAAGTCTCTCTGTTCTTTAAGAATATTGCTATAAAACGTTTATTTTACACACACCTGGTGTTGGATGCAAATAAAAGCACTCTAAATGTTTTCTCAGGAGGACGATGGCAGCGTCCCAAAGAACATTTAAAAGTAGAAGGAAAAACTTGGGAGGAACAAGTAACCCACCTGTCCAACGAGGTTTTCCGACGGGCAGGGTTCGAAATGGAGGCAGTGACCCGGTTGCCATACCTCTGTGAGGGAGATATGTATAATGATTATTATGTCCTTGATGATGCTGTTTTTGTTCTTAAGGCCTCAGACAATAGTGAAAGCACCGCCCATTGAGTACAAGATTCCACAGTGGGACTGGGTTTTCAAAAAAAACTATATTTTGCTCATTGTTGCTCATGGATGGATTTTAGTGCAATTTTCATAAGCATCATTTGTACAACACAGTATGTGACTTGTGTAAAAGTATTGAGTCAAGCATGAAGCTCAGGTGCTTTAGCTCCTACGTTTACCAGCCGTCTTCTGTGCCAGTGGTACCTCTACCTTTTTAAGCAAAAATAAGTGGATGGCAATTTGCCACTGTTGTAATGCCCAAAAGATCAAATCTTTTAAGACATATCACCATGTTGTATGTGTTGGTTCTATATCTGAGAAGCTTTTACTCTTAATCTTCATTTTAGAATAATAGTAAGAATCACAGATTAATCTTAAAATTTGTACTTTAATTATTTCTGTGTTGTGCAAAGGGTGTGATTCTACCAATCTGAACGGAGCTGTTATTTCAATGCCAAGTGTTTACTTTATTAGTGATAACAAAAGTAATATGATGATTTCTTTAGTTATAAAGTTAGCCTTTGCAGGTTACATACTCATAGTTGTAGTTAGAAATTATTACTATTGTAGTGTAGCTGCTGTAGTGTAGTCCTACGGAGCCTTTTAGCTACTAAAAGGCTCCGTAGGACTCTAGTACTGCAAATTAGGGGTCAATTCCCAGTGAATTCGACGCTGCAATCAATTCCTTTCACATTACATGTAAAGGTGTAATCCATTCTTAATATGGAAATGCAGCATTAATGCTAAAACCACACAGCAATATTTAGTGATAGTCTTGTAATATTAGCCACCACAGGCTACTGGTTGTTACAGAGCGAGTAGAGCTGCAGCAAGGAAACACCCGAGTGTATTATTTTAAGAAACGGTACATGTAATAGCTTCTAAATTCAACTTTTTTTATTTTACTTACTTATTTTATTTTTAAGAGGAACACGATTATCTTATCTGTTAAAGGCTGCACGGTTTCATTTGAAATCAGTGTTGTGGATCTACAATAAGACTGCATAATGAAGTTTTCAAAAGGTGCCATTATTCATGCAATATTTGCACTGAACTATAAAAAATAAAAAATAAATAAATAAAAACTCAAACTCACATTTTGCATCTTTTTGTAGTTGTTCCCATTCTGGTAAATATAACATAATTCAGGGAATGTGACTAATGACATCTAGAAGAAGACAAGTGGATTCCTGCTTTAGCATTTCTAAATATACTATGACATACTGTATATGCTAGAGTTTTGTTGTAGTTTATATAAAAATACTACCCTGTTCATGTGAACACAAGTGTCACCAAAGTGAGACTTTGTTGTGCATGTGTGCATTTTAATCTCCCTGTCATTTATGGCTGAAAGAGGAATCTTGAATTTACAATATTTTCCACCGACCTTAGACGCATCATTGGTGGAGCATAATTTATGCAAATTACAAGTCCCTCTCTTCTGATTGGTTGTGCGCACCACCGTGTCCCGTCTTACATTGGGTACTCTTGTGTTGGCCACGTCCCCGAGCCACGTCGCGCTTTACTCGCCATTTTCCCATCTTCTGAAGCCAGGAGCACCCTGCTAAAGTGTGACGGTGTCATTCGGCTCTGTCGGGTCATAAACTTCGGGATACCGGAGACAAACTAAGCTCATCACAGACTCTGAAATAGTTTTGCTTCCGCTGGAGTTCCCACAGACATGAACATTTTCAGGCTAACCGGCGATCTCTCCCACTTAGCAGCCATCATCATCCTGCTGCTAAAAATATGGAAAACCAGGTCGTGTGCCGGTAAGTTGTCGTCTACCTTTACATACAGCTTGGTAAAATGGTAAAGGTTAACCACGTGAAAAGTGCCTTTATTGGATAATTTCGTTCCTTGGAGCTCATTAGCCAGTTTTGTTGCTAACGTTAACTAACCTAGCTGGCTAGCAAGTGTTGATAACTCACACTGCTGTGCCCGGTTATCAAACGTAAGTCATTTTTGATTCTATCATTGTCACCATCGTGGCTACTGCAAGCGGAGAAATGCTTTTGTCGAGAAGTCTGGCTAGCGGCAGCTATGTTGCTAGCTAGCCTTGCCAGTGCAGTGGGCCCCGCACCATTGTAAGTTACTGACAGGGGAACCAGAGTGCTACCTTATTTGTTAGTTTTGCACGGAATGTTGGGCCTCGTCATTTCTGAACAGCAGGGAGAAACTGGGTTAGTTTCACGTTGCCCCGTTACTCCTTTACGTTAGCCCCGTGTGACCTCTGACGTGGCAGCAAAGAGCTCACTCTTTGACATCTGCATAGTTGTTCATTGACTTAATACATTTGCATTTGCACATGGCCATTGTAAAGGTACAGCTTATTGCTTCGTGCTGTATTATCCCGATCGACTGTGTTCTCTTGTTCAGCCTTGCTGTGTTTTCCTGTTCTCTCACTGGTCAAAGGTTAGCTCTGTATCACTGAAAGACAGTTGCTCACTTCTCTTATTTCATCACTGCTCTTTGAGTTCAAATCCAGATAGGTCTACATGCAGGTCAACTCTGCTCAATATCCAGAGTTCTAAGATACACATTTGACTGCAGTCCAGTGTTGACGGTCACACTATGCATGTTTGCTTACCGATATTGTAGTAATCATATAGCTCCCTTCCCAGTGTGACAGTGGGTGTGACTTCAAATATGTGTTGCCAACACACTAGATGAACAGAGTCGCTTGATACAAGTGCAGGTGAGGGCTGTGGAGCTGCCTATTGGCTAGATATATTAACGGGCTGCAGCTCTTTAATATCACATGGTTTTGAAAACAACTGTGAGCAAATGAAACAGAAGAACCAGCAAGCAGTTAGTTTGGCATATGTGCTGTCTGTGTGCTGACTGGCTGCAGAGACTGAACATTGGTGAAGGGCTGAATAAAGAAATGTTTTTAAAAAACAGTTGAATGACTTTTACTGTTTCTCCACAGGCATCTCTGGAAAAAGTCAGGTCCTGTTTGCATTGGTGTTCACCACTCGCTACCTGGACCTGCTCACCTCCTTCATCTCTCTCTACAACACCACTATGAAGGTGAAAATAATTACATATTACTCCTCACTCTGCTGTCATGTAGTGGCTTTTTACTCAAGCACTGAACACACAGTGCTAACTAAGGCTTAATTAATACAGCATCCTGACACACCCTTATTTGCTAAAGGATAAAGTCACACCATTAGGTCCTGGGACCAGTGGTTGTTAATCCTTCCTGTTTTGGTGTTGCCATTCTCTTTCAGATCATCTACATTGGATGTGCGTACGCCACTGTGTACCTGATCTACATTAAGTTCAAGGCAACTTATGATGGGAACCACGACACATTCAGAGTAGAGTTCTTGGTCGTTCCCGTTGGTGGCTTGGCTTTCCTGGTTAACCATGACTTCTCGCCACTGGAGGTCAGAAATTTAGCAAAAACATGCTTTGATACTACACAGCACAGATCCATGTATCCAAATCTGCTATAATTCTAATCGTGTGAGACAGTTGTCCCAAGTCAGTGTCTGGCACAAACTCTATTCCAACAATAATTTATATACAGTTTGTTGTTGTACACCACACTTAGTATGTATTTCTTTTGCTCTCACTACTTTTATAAGCTTACTGAAGACATTTTTCCCATTAGTCTACACCCAGCAAATCATAATGACAGTACTTTGAAAACTTATTGCAAATTAAAAAAATCAGAAACTGACATCTTTCAAATAAAAAGTACTCAGTATCCTTGCTATCGCAGAACAAAATGTTGTCAAACCCTTTAGTTTGTTAATTACAAGTTTATAAAGCTAATTTCCTATTAGTATGTTTGCAGTAACCTACAATAAAGTCGAAAATTAGCTTGTGTTTTATTAGGTAATAAATACTGTTGTGTGGTTAAAGTGTCTCAAATTTTAAAGCAGTACTGCTGGTTATAATGCCTAACTGAAGTCAAAGAATATACAAGAACACAGCATTTCTGCAGTGAAGGATGCCTCCTTGAATCACTGTGGAATTTAAGAACCTGCACCATTGCTTTTACATGCCAGAGCTATATTCTGCCACACTGTACGTTTTGCATTAGGCATTGCATGTCCTGTTTCTGACACATGACACACCAAGTATCTGCGTTGGAAATATCTTTCAGCTCTTAGTTCATATGACAACTATGCAAATATACAAGTTGAATGTACTCAAAATATCGTTAGTCCTCTCTTGTGTCTCAAACACACTTCCCCTGTTCTTTTTCCCAGATCCTCTGGACATTCTCCATCTACTTGGAGTCTGTGGCCATCCTGCCCCAGCTTTTCATGATCAGCAAGACGGGTGAGGCTGAGACCATCACCACCCACTACCTGTTCTTCTTGGGACTCTACAGAGCTCTGTACCTCATCAACTGGATATGGAGGTTCTACTTTGAGGGATTCTTTGACATGATTGCCATTGTTGCTGGAGTGGTGCAGACCATTCTCTACTGCGACTTCTTCTATTTGTATGTAACAAAAGGTGAGTCACGTCACATATTAATAATATTTATGCTAATGAACAATAAGGAAAGTTGATTGACCCTGCATGGCAGTCAGTCTGTAATCTGTGTCTAAACCTGTCCTGTTTCATTTTAGTGCTGAAAGGAAAGAAGCTGAGTCTGCCAGCTTAAGTGCCAAAGAAGAACGTTTTGGCAGATTCAGTGTGGAATTGGAGGGGAGGAAGAGTGGTGGTGGAAACCTCTGACACCCCCCACAACCCACCCTCCACAACCCACCCTCCACAACTGCTTCCTCCTCTTCCCCTCCGCTAGTGTAAGATGCCTGAGACAGAGAACGAGTAGGAGCCGCTAGCTGCACCTTCCTCTGCTGCAGAGTCAGTGGAATCTAAGCTCCTGCAGAGGCTGGTCCATGGCCTCTGGATTTCTGTTTGATGCATCTTGCCTTAACTTTTTTTTTTATTACTGTGTATAAAGGAAGGAAATAAGTGAAAAGTTTTATACATAAAAATGTGTACTCTGAAGATTCGACACGTGAACAAGAGCTGAAGATGTAAAATTGCCTATGATTTGGCATTGTATGATATTGAAGCGGACTTCTTGTAGTGGAATATTATTGACTCTAGTGTTTGTAATACTATTTGCAATGGAAATAAATGTGCATTGTTTTTTTTTTCCTGAATTAATATGGGGAGGAATTTGTTGAATCCTCATAACTTTGGTGGGCAAGTCATATTTAGCTTTTATTTTATTTTTTTTTTTTTTTTACCAGAATTCCCATGTATGTCGACTGTGTTGGTTGGTTTCCCATGCCCTGGTTAAATTTGACATGGATGCCATTATTTTATTATTATTATTTTTTTTTTAATTTCTAAAATAAAGGGAACTTGGGCATAACTCTTGGGGTCAGTTGCTTTCCAAATTAATTTGTGTTCCTTATGTCTTATTTTGTATTACAATATTGAACATGAGGCTTATTAACAGCACAGAATGAAAGCCAATGAACTCACTTCATGTGATTGCCCAAAAAGTTACTTATTACATTTAATAATGTCTTTACTGAGGAAATTTATTTCAGATGGCTCCTTTTACATATTTGATAAAATTTACTGGCCCATTGCTGTATTTGAACTATCTCTACTCTAGAATTGGAATTTGCCTATAGTTCTAGTTGCAATTATTATATTATTTATTTTACTGGTGTCCAATAAACGGAGTCCGTAGAATTGTTTACCTAATGTGCATATTTGTAATTATAGAAACAAATTGTGTTGCACTGAGAGATAAGAAACAATCCTACGAGCACTGTGACACAGAATCCTAAATAGATTTTTACACATTTGCTCCTGTTATAGTTCTCATGTAGATCATTCCATGTTTCCTTTTTTAATTTCATATAAGAGCTTTTGCATGGTGTTGCACCACAAATAAAGACTTAACAATAAAAAAGGTTGTGTCAAGGCTGTGGTTACAAAGAGCTTACAGAATTGTCCACTGCATGTGTTATTCGAGTAAAGGGCCATTAGCCCGCACCTAAAACCTTCTTCTTACCTACAAAGCTCTCATACCTAAGAGATCTTAATAGAACACTTTGGTCTCAAAATGCAGGCCTACTTGTGGTTCCCAGAATTTTCAAAAGTACGTTGGGAGGCAGAGCCTTTAGCTATCAAGCTCCTCTCCCGTGGAACCAGCTCCAAGTCCAGATTCGGGAAGCAGACACCCTCTCTACTTTTAAGACCAGCCCAAAATGTTCCCTTTTTAATAAAGCTTATAGTTGGTTATAGTCATGCTATTTTAGGCTTAGACTGCTGGGGGACTCTGCACTGAGCCACTTCCTCTTCTCTTCATTCTCTCCTCCCACCCCACATCTATAATGTCATCACTGTATGACATTAACTCTGTATCTTCTTTATCCCGTAGTCGTCTTTCTCCCTCTCTGTCCCCCTCTCTCTGTCCCTGTCTTCAGGTGTCCCCGGATTTGGCGCTGTGTGTCCTCCAGTGTGCAGCTACTGGTCCTACTAACCTGCCCAATGTTATATTGTTGCTTTTGTTGTTCTGTTCTTTTCTTTCTCCACTTTCCACTCAGCCCAACCGGTCAAGGCAGATGGCCGCCCACCCTGAGCCTGGTTCTGCTGGAGGTTTCTTCCGTTAAAGGGAGTTTTTCCTCTCCACTGTTGCCTATAGCTGCTCAAGGGGGATTTGTTGGGTTTTCTCTAAATGTTTGTATAGTCTTGACTTTATTATGTAAAATGCCTTGTTGTAAATTTGCGCTATATAAATAAAGTTGATTTTAAAAAAATGAATTCTACTTTAGCCCTAACATAATAAGTTTTACTTTTTATAGAAAATTGCCAGCTAGGATCCAATTCGAGTTCCATGAAAACAAAAACTACCGAGGAACCTGTAGGTAAATGGCTGACGTGTAGCATACGATGGTGAAGCCCCAAAGTTGAACTGTGTTCTCGACGCAACTCACCCCAATTTTGATATCAGCCTTATTTTTCCGTCCAGACTGTATTTATGTTCGACTGTAAACAGTGGCCTACCCTTATCAAGCGTTCCGCACATTTAGCGCTCTCGCCACCATTACAACACACAAACTAAGACTAATCTTAAATGGAAAGCCATATTAAAACACGTTGTTACTGACGTTAGAAGTTGGTTGGTTGGGATTCAATTGTACGACAGTCGACATAACCTATGCTGGGACCATTCGTACGGGACAGACAACCGGAAGGAAAATACCGTGGGACAAACAGTTTTAGTTCAAATTTGCAAAGGATAGTTGGCTTTACTAGCGTGCAGCTCAGCTCCAACTTTCAGACGTGAGGTTAGAGTTTCCTCGGTAAATTGAAGGTCGTCTGACAACCAGCCAGTACCCATCTTAGCAGAATGCAGGGGTTGAACAGAATGGAGGGTATTTTAAAAGAAAACGGTAAGTTCTACTGTCGGAAGCAGAACGTAGCAAGCTAGCTTTAAGCTAACCTAAAGTATTAACGTAAAGCAATATGTCGTGCGGAGGAAAGTTTTCACTGAGATACACGCTTCATAGTTTTAAGCTACAATTTCCGGCGTAACCCAAATATGACTAATAATATAATTTTAATTATTATCACATATTTTAATTAAATCTGCTCTTTTTTTTACTTAGCATATTTTGGAGATCGTGAAATGTAATTTAATGGCACAGAATAACTAAGATGAATGTCAGAAGCCTCCCAGTAAGAGAGTGTTTTGTTCTGGAGGAAGCTTCTGCAGATGTCATCAACTGTAGGAGCATGTCAAGCAACAATACAGTTAAAGTTCATAGTTAACAAACACAACAAGTAGGAGTAAATAAAACTAAATATAACAAAATCAAATTACTCTCTAATAATCTGTTTCCTTTTTTTCTTTCAGATAACCACCTTCCTGTCTCTGCTCTTCAGCTGTTGGTCCCTCCAATACGGCTGATGTCAGCCGCAGCCTGGCAGACCATCCAGCACAATGTTGTGGCCAATTATGGGGATCTTGCGGAGTTTGCTTCCATAGTTACAGACTTGGTCCCAGAACTGATCACTCGCCGCCAGAGGGCTCAACTTATCCTAGGCCTCAGAGCAAGGGTGCGGAAGTGCAGTAGTTCATTTTTAACTCCTAATACTTGTATGCTGGCCAGGACCAACAGATGTGGGAACAAATAGTGCATCAAAGCTTATGCTAGGACAGATTACCGATATTGGTAATCAGCAAAGGTTTGCACTCACTGTTAATAGACTTTGCCCCAGTCACTAAAATGTCAATGTTATCTGTAACCACTTATCCCCAGAGACTTGTGGGGGGTTGGAGTTTATCCCAGCTGTCATTGGGCGAGAGTCAGGGTACACATACACAGATAGAGAACCATTCACATTCACACTGTGCTAAATTATATTCTTCAAAGGGACGTTTGAAGTAAGGTTTGGATGCCGCTGTATTTATGAAAAACGGTTGTTTGTGTTTTTAGCTTATCCTGGAGTTATGCCATTGTGATTCCACTGCTAACTTTGACATTGTTCAGCCACACCTGGACAGGATACAATCCCTTATTGAGAAATGTGTAATGGAGGTGAGTTTCAAGTTTTATTTAAAGTTAAAAAAATAGTAATTATAGTAAGTTAACTAGACATCTCCCTGTAAAAGAGATCATACACTTTAGTTTGATCAGTGATAATGATGTTTTTATTGTTTGTATCATATTTTGCAGGTTGACGCTACAACAATACCGAATTCTGAATTTGTGGATCTCATTTCCAGCATGCTGAAACATCCTGACAAGAGAGAATACTTCTTTCAGGTCAGTATTATTGTTAAATGTTTTTTTTCACCAAAAAAAGAAAAGAAGAAGTAATAAAATAACTGCAACAGATGCACCAAATATTTATTTGTTAGTGGTTTTCTTTCAACTGGACTGGTCATTTATTTAGTTTTCACAAGTTTCTATGTTGTTTAAGTAGAACATAACACAGTGTTACATTAATGTTGGCAGTGTTGTACTCAAACATGATATACCAACACACATTCACGACTGTTAGTGTTCATGCATGGAATTCAAAATCATGCTCTGTGCCATTGTTTAGTTGACTGTCTAAAATCTGTCTGAAGTCTTTTTATTTTTAATAAAAACTAAATGTTGTATGGTTTCTGTCTTTTAGAAAATTTTCCCTGTAGAATTTGGTCCATCATATCATGAAGCACTTCATGCACTGATGTGGCTCTTTTTATCCAATCTTGAAAAGCTTCTACCTCTTTATACTTTTGAACAGGTGCATAACACTTTATTATTACACATTATTTTTATGTCTGTAGCTTTGAAGCTTACCGTTCTAAAGTATAGCTTTTACCTTTTTACTTTTTTTTCTTATCTTAAGGTTGGATCCATGTTAGGTGAGGCGTCCACTGTTCTGGTGGAGTGTATGGACACTGTGTTTCAATGCAAGGACCTTAAAACCCTGCTACATCTTCGAAAAGACCTCCACCAACTTGATAGCCATGGCAAGTCCTTTACGTAACTCATGGATTTGTTTTTTGTTTTACATATTTATTTATTTTTTAAATTTCTTTTCTGTTGCAGTTCCTTTTAAAGAGTATGCTATTTCTTAACCTGTAGTTCTGTAATTCAAGTATAGTTGATGTCCAAGCGTTGTGGTACAGATGTTTCCCATAACCAAGAGGTGAACGGAATTTTCAAAAAATGTTGTGACCAAGCTTGAGTTCATCAAACGGTGAACATTGGATTTTGAAGAGGACCAAACCATAAGACGACTTAACTTTTCCCACTAGCACTGAGATTACTGCATTCAGACTATGTATTTCTCAACATCAGTCACATAGCAGATTTTTTGATGATATTTATCCATTAATGTCAAAAATAGTAAAAGCATGCAACAAAACAGACACATCTGGCCTCTAGTTAGTGAAAGCTGTTTCAATGAATGAAAACGTGAATATACATTTATATCCATAAATTTACAAAACTAAAACGTGCAGGTACTTGGCTACAATGTACACACCGTATGTAACACAGCGGGAGATCAAGTGCGAAGCATCCTCACTGGATAACGATTGATTTCAGTCAGCGCACACAAGAGGCACAACATGAAGAAAGAGGGGAAAAGGGGTTGCACAAACAGTAGGCATAGCCAATAACAATTTAGAATATCCAAAAATAGAAATTAACCACAGGTGTACTTTACAACATACATAGAGCAGGCCACCTAAGGAAAACTGCAACAGCTCTTGGCAGTGTGTGTTTGTCTGTTACAGGCCATTGTTTTTACAAGTTGACAACTGTTTTAATATAGTGCTCTGCTTAAATTGGCTTAACGAGTTTTCCCTAAGAAATTTGGACTAATTCATTCTTAAGGTAAACAGTAACAAATTGACAAAAAAATGTGTCTGCTGGACGTGTTCACCACAGCAACCTTACAGTGAGTTATAGTACATTTGTGCAGTGTAGTTAGCTTGTTAGACTTTCGCCACTTGGCTAGAAATTTGAGGAATTCAAATATATAAAATATAGAACCCTGGTGGCAGAGGAGTTGCCTCACAGCTAGAAAGGGGTTGAGCAGGTTGAGCAACAGGCTACAGGCAGTAAGGGTCTTTGTGTGTAGAGTCTGCATGTTCTCTGCATAGTTGCATGCGTCTCCTCTATGTACAACAAGGTTTGTCTGTCTTTGTAAAGCTACTTTTACACACTTGGAGGAGCTGCATGTAAGAACAAAAATACCTGAGCCAGATGATTCTAACATCCAGACTTTATCATGAGAACCCTCTACTACAAAGTCTGAGTAATGTCCTCATCAGGCACCACTCCTCACTGAAATCAAGCAGAACTTTGGTCCATATGACTGTCCAGGGTTTACCCTGCCCTATGCCTAATGATAGCTGGGATTGTGTCCAGCACCTTGTGACCTTTTACATATAAATGTTTAAGATGATAAATGGACTTGAAATGTTTTAAACCTTTGTCTTAATGATGAACTCTTGTCGTCTGTTTACCTCGTGGCATGTGTTGTACGACTTATGAATGCCACTTAACAGTAGGTGTTGAGGTTATTCTTTCCCTGCTTTTTTTTTTTTTACATTGTTTTGTTGTTTTCCCCCAGATGGTTCCTTGGATGATGTCAGCATCATTTCAGCTCTCAAACTCTCCTTTGTTGAAGGAACTGAGACACCTAAAACACAAATACAAGACAACATATCAGATTGTGTACTATCATCTACACCAGATTTGGAAAAGGAATCTCAAACGTTGCCTCACGCAGTGGAGATAAACACTGACACAGATCATCAGAACAGTAAGATAAAAACTGACAAAACCAGCTGGACTCCTGTGTCAAATGGACTACCAATGGACCAGCTTTTAGGAGATAATGAAAGAAATGATGACAATACAGGCCACAGCCAAAGTCAAAAACAGGACGCATCACACCTTCTTAAAAAATGCCATGTTCACCTATTAAGGCTAGAAATGCCGCTGTCCTCACATTTTCGACCAGAGAGAAAAAATCGAGGCCTGCGGATGAAAAAGATTTGTCTAAAAGAGAAAAGAGGACTTCGAGAAGAGACCTACACTTCTCATAAGAAACCAGCATCACCTGACTGGGCTCCCCCAGAAATCTCTGACAGTGAAGATTCAAGCAGGTTTCAACCCTTATCTTATATGGCTCCTATCAGCAACTGCAGTGAAGACGACTCATGGTCCTACTACTCAGAGGGGGAATCTCTCCATAAAAGGACCAGTAATAGCCCCAGTCTGGCCGATTCATGGTCTTGCTACTCAGAGGAGGACTCCCTCCATAGGACTACCGTTAGTAGTCCCAGCATACCTGATTCATGGTCCTCCTACTCAGATGATACCTCTTCCGTTGTGGATCTAGTCAGTAGGTTTGCCGAGGACAATTCACTGTCTGGCTGCTCAAAGAAGGACCATCCTTTAATGGATCCTATAAACGTATCAGTTAATGGTAGCACATCAGGCATGCCTTCCATCAAGGCTAGTACTCCAAAAAGGGTCCGTAAAGTTGTGTGCTTTATCTGCAAGGAGCATGTGACAACAGTCCTGAAGAAGCACATGAGAACACACTTTCCCACTGGTGTTTATGCCTGCCCTCAGTGCAGCAGGAAATTTAAGCTAATGGCATCATTAAAGATTCACATGCAGAGAACCTGTTATGAGTACAATCAGCAGCAGGTCGATCCAGAGAAGCCGGATGAATCAAACAGTCTTTACAAGTGTGACACATGCCAAAAGGCATTTAGGCACAAAGTTTCACTGGACAAACATAAAGTTACCCATAATGAACTATACTGCAACGTGTGCAGGAGGGTGCTACGAGATGCAGAAATGTTGGCGAGACACAAGGTTTCACACACCCCATTTCAGTGTCCCCGGTGTAAAGAGAGCTTCACTCATTTTCTACCCTTGCAATGGCATTTTGATAATATCCATGAAATCAGCAGACCCTTAAAATGCAAGCACTGTTTAAAAATCTTACCCAAGCTGCGCACTTTAATACTACACGAGTGGACACACACGGGACACTTGCCATTCCAGTGTGCTCAGTGCAACGTCAGATTCAGATCTGATGCAGACCTCATTCACCATCACAGGGTTCACACAAAAGAAAAGCCCTACCTGTGCTCAGAGTGTGGCAAGACCTTTGCCCAGACGAGCAACCTGTCACGGCACTACAGACTCCTCCACAGTGAGTTTCGTAATGTGAGGCGGTATTCTTGCTCCCAGTGTGACAAGTCCTTCAAAGAGAGAGGAGCCCTGATAAAACACCAGAGGAGCAAACACTTAAATGAACTGTTCCGTCATCCTTGTCCATACTGTGGAAAGATGGTCTCCATGAATACTCTCACTAGACATAAATTAATGCATACAGGACAGAGGCCTTTTAAATGCACTGTGCCTGAATGTGACAAGTTCTTCAGGTCAACTTCTGAAGTGAAGAGGCATGTCCTTTATCACCATAGTACAGACAGACCTTTTAAATGTGGCGTGTGTGAAAAGGCCTTTGTGAAAATGTGTTATCTCACCGCACATGCTAAAGTACACTCAGGAGTAAAACCATTTGTTTGTCATATCTGTGGCAAGGCTTTCCTCAAGCTCTACAGTATGCAGAGACACAAAAACCTTGTACATACATTTATATCTCATTAACCACACATGCTAAGTATGCTTAGTTAATTGGCGTGCCAAGACTGACAATTACAAAATCAGTCTTCAACCTGCAGAAGTTTGGAGATGGCAGGGATGTGTGGTCTGACAATTCTAAAATTGTTATCAAAGAACAGACTCCTGATTGGGGAAAGCAGTGGGCAGCTACAGGCAGCTTGCACTAAGGATTTCACTCCATGACACACCTGATACATGGGCTGGGATGTCATCCGGGAGTCTTCTGCTTCTCAGCCTGATGCTCTTACCCTTTAAGCCACCAGGCCACAATCTTTTATGGTAATAGTCATATTTATGTAAAAGTAACATCAGCTAAAGACTCTCTTTCAAAATCTCACAGGCTTGAGCTTCAGCCTGAAAATTTAAATTTAAAATGTTTGACTGAATTTGTTGGTCAATTTGAGTGAATTATTATTGGTCTAAAAGAAGATAAGATAAACCTCAGTCCCTCACTGGGGAAATTTCCAAATACAGTTGAAAAAAGTATAAACAATAGAGCAAGCTCGGCTTTAATGTCCATAGTGCAGCTCTCACATTCAGAGTCTCTTACACTCAGGAAAAAAAGAACAAAGTGTCGATAGAAAGAAAGTAAAGTAAAAAGGTTATAACTTAAACGGGAGCTGCTGCAACAGGTGGCCACTTGGGCAGCAATTTAGCAAACTGGAAATGGCGCAACCTCTTCACAGTTGGTGAGTGTTGCTGTTTATTGTTAATATGTCAAACATTATACAACACTTTGACTGTAAATTAAATACTGTTAGGGAAGAGGCATCGCTCTGTAACACTTCCAAAATCCGGCCACTTTAAGATTCTCCCAGTCGAAAATAGGTTTTTCCATAGTTTGTAGGCTGTTAATGTTTACTATAATTGTGTATTTCATCAAGATTCAGTTGTCTGTTTCCTTTGTATATTGTGTGTTTATTTGTACTAGTTATACTGGACATTTTGGTCAAAATATTTAATAAACTCAAATTAATTTAGGAAATTTAATTGATAAACAACTGTGTCCCTCAGGTGATTAAAATGTTTTGGGATCTTGACCAGTTTGCACCTCTACAATGAAATACTATACTATCCTGACATACAGCTCTGCTTAGCAGTGTATTTTAAAATTGAGAGGAAAAATAACACTGACATTTTTGAAAAAGGATAGAGTACAGTAAGAGAAATGAAGAATTGTTCAGATAAAATCTATTATGTACTAATGATGTGTGGAAAACAAACTTTAAAAAACTTTGAAAAAAATATTTCCCCTGTTATTAAAGACCTTTAAGAGTTTCATTATAAAACAGCTTACTTTGTATGTGATGGATGCCGAAATCAACTGTTCTCTATCTGTTCAGGAATGCTATAAAGTTTATCTGAAGACAATATAAGGCTTCAATCTTCAAAATTAGTCATATTATGTAAATATCTTAAAGCTGTTGCAGCCCTGGTTTTTGCAGTACCCATACACTACTTTCATCCATATTGTGAGTTTATGTTTTCTTAATTTTAAGCATTATTTATTACAAAAAACGCCTGTCACATTTAGTAAATCTGTTATTAATTTCATTATTAATGTGTTTATGAAATTAAAGATATCGTGAAACATTGTGTAATTGAGCTTGTCAATCAAAAACAGCAATGCGTTGATTGATATGTGTGATTGTTAATTATTAGATAACGCCATGCATGAATTGTACAAAGCGGAACAGTGCTTAACCTTAGATAATCGGGATTTTGAGAGAAAGGGTAAATAAATTCACCAAAATACCTTTATGTATGATAACTTTATCAATCAACAAATGCAAAATTTAGTTTAAATATTTTTTTCACAAACATTATGTGACAAGATGTGGAGAGGGAGAGGAAGAACAAAAAAAGTAGATACGTAGATGTGGAACTAATAAAATCCCCGTTGCTTGTAGCCGGATTGTTATTCCGGTTGAACACAAGGTAACCGTTGACGCACAAAGATCGCTTCTTTTACCTTGGTCTCCCCAACACAGCCACTGTAGAATACATTCTGTGGCGTAAGTCGACATTAGTTTCCTCTCACTGGAATGTAACTGGTGAATACGTAGGATGGACGAAGAGATTTCCGACTTACTTGGTGAGTGCAAACCGATACAGACATGTTTAGCTAGGCCGCAACGCAGCCCGCGCGCGGGAATAGCGTTGCTAACTTTGTCGGTAAATTGCTGTTTTTCAACATTTTTTCTTAGTGGTAAATTATTTGAATTTCGTGTGCCACTGACACCCCTCAGTTCACGCCACCGATGGAAATGACGCACAGGTTTATGTTATATCATTGATTATTTGTCAGTTTCAAGGCTCATGCTAACATTAGCCAGTATTGGTTCTACCATATTGGCTAATGTTAGCTAAACAGTTACTCGCGTCATACAGAAAACCCAGTGTAAGTTCCGTAACAGCGCAGAGTTATTTTGTGATTTTTGGACAAAAAAACTTTGGTTTGTTGTAAACATCATTACAGCGAGTGTATACGCATTTAAATTATATACGTGCCACTTACGCTAAGATTTTGACAAGTTGTAGTTCGTCAAACATAAAAATCGGAAACTGATGTATAAACCATCCGCCTCAATTAACGTTAGAGCTTGAGATTGCAGTATTGTGGCAGTTTCTAATGTTACAAAATACTTCGACCCGTCAATATTAACCAGAGTTACGTCACATATTTATCATCAGGTTATCATCATAAAACCAAATTAAAGGTATTTTCACACAACTAAAAGAAAACACGAACCTTAGTTTGAGTTATGAATTATAATGGTGCAAATATTTGACAAATTCAGAATGCTAAAGATAATGATAAAACGAAATAAACATGCAGTGTGAGTAGTAGAAACTGAATGTACCCAGTTTGTGCGCCAGCTGTTATAAAATCTTAGTCATTGACTTGTCATAATACATTTATTCTAGGAGTTGCCGGAAACCCCAAAATTCCCTTTAGATTTCATTCACTCAGATGGCATGGGAGACATTGCGTTATATAAAATATATATATATATTTTTTACTTTTCCAGGTCCCACTCTTCCGTTGTCTACTCTGCGCCTCCTGGTCCCACCTATTCGACTGGTCTCTGCTGCAATATGGCAGACTGTGGAGCAGAAAATTGTATCTGATTATGGGCTGCTTGAGGAGTTTGTCTTTATGGTCACAGAGATTGTTCCTCAACTTCTCTCCACAAAGCAGCGGGCTGAACTCATTTTGGGTCTAAGAGCACGGGTGAGTAAGAGGGGAATTTGTCATTTTAAAGCAACTAGTATTAACCAAATGAGACCAACTCAGTTTTGGGTGGTCATAATAGGACATTACTGCAGCAGTTAGCAGGTGAAGGGTATGTAAATATCAGGTGTGCTCATTATCTGGTGCTTTACTGTATGGAGCAGTTTAAGCCTGGCTGTAGTAAATTCAATTTAAAGCTGTTGGTACTCTATTCCTTATAATTATGCAATCCTGTGTGGTTGTACATATTTACGCATTTAACTGTCAGATACAAAACATTTTCAGTCAATTCGACCAGAAAATCAGTTTAGACATTAAAACTAAGCAGAGTGTGATTTTGACTTTAAAATGGCAAGAGAATAAAAGGCAAGGGAACAGTTATGTACTGTCATCATGTTTATTTGTCACTCATTGCATTTGCTTTTGTCTTATTGTAGCTGATCTTGGAGTTGTGTCGCTCTGAGGAGACTGCTGACCTCCAAGTCATTCAGCCACACCTTGACCGACTGCAGAACCTCAGATCTCTATGGAATGTGGAGGTGGGTCTTTCTTATGTGTGATTATACAACTTCACTGTTTTTTGACGTTATTTGAGTAGCTGTGTTCTTCCTTTAAAATTATACATTTCAAGCCCACTGTTGTTAATTTGCAATGCACAGAAGTGACATCACTATTTTATCACTTTTATTACAGACTGATAATCCAGAACCAGAAGTATCGGATTCACATTTCATGGGTCTTGTCCATAATCTGCTGAGAGATCCTGAAGAGAGAAAAAACTTTTTTCAGGTAAACTTTGGCTGTATTGGTTTGTACAAGTAGATGTGTTCAAATTGTATGTTATTTATTAAATGCCAATGATTGCTGTAGTTTATTTCACTGAGAGGTCCGTTTGTAATAAAAACCATTTTACCCTTTGTTTAGAAATATGACAACTCCGAGATTTAAAACATGAATGTTGTTTTCCAGGATGTTTTCCCTGGAGACTTTGGTCCCACATATGACAAAGCAATCCAGACACTTATGTGGCTGTTTCTGTCCAGACTGGAGAAGCTTCTTCCCACCCACTCTCTCCAACAGGTATATCTTAAAATATTGCTTCAGAAATAAATGCATTTCTCATGTTGTAACTTGTCTCTATTTTGCCATAAAAGACTGACATTGTGCTTAAAGAGGCCATAAAGTTCTTTATTGGACGTGACTGTTGTAATAATGTGTGTCTTCTTTCTCTTCCCAGAGGATTACAGAGCTTTTTTTTACTAGTCAAATGCAATACACAAATTTTGTTGTTTTGTTGTTGATAATATTTGAAGACCTCGATACTGCCCATGTTTAAATGCATATTTGTTCACATATGTATGCTCTTAATATTTTTATCAGCTGTGCTGCTTCTTTCTTTTGAAAGGTGTTCAAGACTCAAGCACTGCCATGGTCTTAACCAAAGGAACACTAAACCACAAAATGTTCTTCTTAATCCAGTGTTGTTAGTTCAGTGTTTCCCTTACATAGGTAGAAGCATGATGGCCCGCTATGCTTACATGAAAGGCAAATTTTATGTAGAGATGTACATTCATGACCAATCCACTTTGTAACGTTTCACAAGTAGATACAATTGGGTTGTATCTACTTATCTTCATCTACTTTACTTGATCCTTACATGGAATTTTCCAAGCAAAGGTGCTGGGTGAGGAAAAAAAAACCTTTTGTGTGCACTTAAAACATTATTAAAATCTTGCCACCGTGCCTGAAAATTTTTTAGGGGAAACACTGAAGTCCATAAACGAACCTCACCCATAACTGTTTTATTACAGCCCCAGAACAAAAATATAACCCCAAAATTATGTTCTAACACAGTTAAGGGGTAATGGAAAAATGAATTTAACTTGACATTGAGAAAAAACAGTGCTCTTGGCTCACATTCATTTTTAAATTTTGTCTTTGTCAGATTGCAGCTTTGCTCAGGAATACATCATCTGTTTTAAATGAATGCATGGAGACTTTTGCTCAACCAGAGGAGTTCAAAATCTTGCTGGACACTCAGAAAGACCTTAGCCAGTTAGAGGACATTGGTAAGCTTTTTAAAGTTACAATGACCTTTTTGCACAATTAGGCAAAAGTTAAATTTATTACAAAAACAGAATACTTGCACATTAACATAACTTACAACAATTAATTATCATTTACTGTATTTTCATAGCTCATCTATTAGAATAATCCTGAACACATTTTTAACAGTGCTTGTTATGTCTGAAATTTGTTTTCCAGAGTCATACGTTATTGACAGTGGCATCTTGTCAGCCTTGTGTCTCCCTCCTGTGGAAAGAGTTGTCATTGTCAATGAACAAACTGAGAGTGGACTTGTTTATACAGTCTGCACAGAGATGGAGGTGGAATCTGAGAACAAAGAAGTCTATGTGGAGGCAACTGGGAACCCAGAAGTGCATGCAAAGCCAGTGGTTTGGTCTCGGCAACGAGGTGAAAGCAGAAATGGAATCTGTGGTGGTTACAGATCCCGTTGAAGGGACTGAGGCCAGTGAGAGCGAAATGGCAGATGATCACCATGAGGACCAATCTAGAACGCTCATCATTGGGGAAGACGGCCAGGTGACTGTGCTGGATGGTGTAGAGAAGAAGCCAAACAAACATGGGAGGAAAAAGAAACGTCTCGCCGATGAAGACTTCAAAGTGCAAGGCAAAACTGGGGACAAACAAAAAGAGCAAGAGTTTGATGTTTTGTGGGAAAGACCAGTGCGAAAGAACCGTGGCCTTAAAATGAAAGGGTATCTGTCACAGTGGAGAAAATCAGGAAAGACACAGAGCTGTAATACTAACAGTAGCTCTAAAAAGTTTGCCAGATCTCAAGGTTCAACTAAATGCAGTGATTTGAATGAGAGAACATGTAAAGTGTGTGGCAAAGTAGTTAGCCATCCCAAGTTCTTAGAGCGACACATGAATAGACACTCAGAGGAGCTCCCCTACTCTTGTCCTACATGTAAAAGGTTTTATAAGAGCTTGCGATACTTACAGCATCACAAATGTTCGAGTGCACCAAAAGCAAAGGAACAGGACACAGAGGCAGATGAGGATGCCCCATCTTCTAGTGTACCTCTTGGTGAAGAAGGCAATGAAGAACAGCTGTTGGAGAAGGACCCCGATTACTCCCCTTCTGCAGAGAGGAGGTCTTCCAAAGAATTAGGCCAGAAAAGCCCAGAAGGAAACAAAAGTGTCATAGAGGGTCCATTCTATTGTCCTCACTGCAGTGTGGAGTTTAAGTGCAAACAAACATTTAGGTTCCATTTAAGAAACATTTGCTACAATGAGCAACAGGTGGATCCCGAGAAGCCTGAGGATATCAAACATTGTTTCAGGTGTGATGAATGTGACAAGGCATTCAAATACAAGTCAACATTGGACTCCCACAAACAGACTCACAACCCACTCTACTGTGAGGTGTGCATGAAATTGGTGCGTGACTCAGAGGCATTGGCAATGCACAAAGAATCCCACACGCCATTTCAGTGTAACCAGTGCGATGAGAGCTTCCCTGTGTTCAAGGCACTTCACAAGCACTACATTGACGTCCACAATCCCACCGAACCATTCACCTGCACCCACTGTCAGACAACCTTTGCCAGTTTGAAGCGATTTATCAGACACGAGTGGAAACACACAGGTTACCAACCATTTCAGTGCCCTCACTGTAGTAAAAGATTTAGATCATACTCTGACCTCGTGGAGCACCAGAAAAAACATACCAAGGCATATCCATTCCTCTGCTGGGAGTGTGGCAAGAAGTTTAGGCACGGTGTAACACTGACGAGGCATGTGGAGCGTGTGCATCATGCCGGCGAACCCATGACCCAGAAACCCACACCAACCTTCACTTGTGCTCAGTGTGGGAAGACCTTCACTTCCAGAAGATGCCTCCTAAAACACGACAATTTCCATCATAAAGGCCTCCGTTTCCCATGCGAGCACTGTGGGAAGGGGTTTTTTGGCAAGGATGCGTTGGTGAGGCATACTTTGATTCACACAGGCGAAAGGCCTTTCAAGTGCGATGACTGTGATAAGTCCTTCAGATCCGCAGCCGAACTAAAGATACACAGGAGATACCACACAGGGGAAAGACCATTTAAGTGCACCATCTGTGACAAAGGTTTTGTTCAGTCCTGCTTTCTTACTTTACACATGCGAACCCACACAGGAGAAAGGCCATATGTCTGCACAGTGTGCAGCAAGGGATTTTCAAGCTTGCATGGCCTAAAAAGACACAGGAGACTGGTTCATGCATAGTTATCATGAAACTAATTTGCATAGAAATGTTTTGTTTAATATTCCTCCTTGAAGAGGTCAGAGATCAGTATCTGCTATACACCAGAACGTGAGGAACTGTTAAGGATTCCAACCTCTTTACAAAGATAAAATTTGAGCTGTATGGATGTTGCCCAGGGGTTAGAGATAAAACAATGTTTCCCATTTCAACAGCTTCCTTGTATCAGCCACACTACCATCTCTGTGGTTGCCATGTGGAATGTTAGGATCTGTTATTGTGTAGTGCATAATGAAAATGTAACTGTATTTTTACAAAAATGTTTGCTGTAGTTCTACATAATATTGTTTGTATAAATGATATAGACCTAAATTCCTTTGGGGATTTTTGTTTTTGTTGAATAAATCAAATGTTTGATCCAATTGTTGTTTGATTGACTTAAGGATGAAGTCATGCATTGAATCATTAAGATTTGAATAGCTTGGAATTTTGAGCCGGAAGAAATAAAACTTTAAATGTTGTTCATAGAGAGCAGTGTAAGAGATATGCAGGGTCTCATGAATGGTATCAGCAGGTATCGTATCAGAGAATGTGTCGTGCATTTACTGTCTATAGGGATTTTTGTTGTTTTGTGTTTTGACATGTCAAATTAGGTTTGATTTTTGTTTTCTCTAAAACCACAGTTTATTGAAGTAGGTTCATTGCAGTGTTTAGGTTATTACTCATATTTATTACTACTCATAATACTAAGTAACAGTTCTAAAATTCGATGTGCATTTTGGTGAGGAATCAGACAGCTTTTCAGATTAGATTTCAGTTTATTTAACGTGGCACACACTTTATCGTGTCATTATGAATATGATTTGATTAGGTTGTGACAACACTGGCACTGAGCCTGATCAAGTGTCTGTGTAGCCTTTAATAAAACTTACTGGTGTTTTCCCTGCGGTATTGAAATAGTAAGGAACAGTGATTTTTGAGGTATCATATGGAAGTTACAAATGACAGTATAGCGACAGCCCTGCGCTGCATGAAAAGAATCAAATGTGTTAGAACCAAATGTTCATCCTGCAGAAAAGAATCAACAAAACAATACACCCCAGATGGGACTCGAACCCACAATCCCTGGCTTAGGAGGCCAGTGCCTTATCCATTAGGCCACTGGGGCTATTTAAACATGAAATGTGGTAGTGTCACACAAAATATGTTTCCTGTACGGTTGGAGTGACTAACTTCCTAAAATCCTTTTCTTATCACTTTTAACACATTAGCGTTATTAACTGTAGCGTTATTAACTTACTTCCCGAAACCATAGCGAGATAATAATTATTTACAAATAAATTGCATTGCGTTAATTGCTTACGGCAAACCTTAACTAACGTTACTTTTGATAAGACAATATAGGAAGCTGAAAAAAAAATTATTTCGCGGTTAAATATTAGATCAAATAACCATGCTACCATGTAAGTCTTTTGAAGAGTCTGTCGACGTTGACTGGCGACAGCTCTCTCCACGCAGGAACCCCCGTCTCAGATGTTTTCCTTCCCTCTGGCTGCAGACTCTGGAGGAATGCTAGCTGGAGTTAGCGTTAGCTCATCAGGCAACAGCTGTTGGGTTTAGCTAGCGTTAACGTTAGTTACTTGTTCATGTTTTTTTGGCATTCAATTGGTCCGTCAGGATAATGAATTTATTACCGTCGAATCCTCACGGGAATGGGCTCCTTTATGCTGGATTTAACCAGGATCACGGTAAGAAACGGCGCTGTCGTCTGTTTTCCCCCTGAATGGAAATTGTCGGTGTCGTGGATGCTAAGCTAACGTTCCTAAACTGATCTATCTTCCCCAGTAAAATGAACCATACATTATAATATTATCTGACACCAACTCTTCTCACATTTTAAAGTTGATCTGCTTACTAATTTATACTAATACTAATTTTGATTTATACCTAAAAGGTCAAAGAAGATATGGGAAGCTAAGTTCATGTTTGCTTTAGCTAGCAACCTAGCGTAGTTTTTTAAATGTACGCTATAGCACAAAGAGTTAACGTTAAGTCAGCTAACGTGCTAATCACGGGTCGACGTGACAAGTGCTATCACGTTATACCCAACTGTGTATTGAAAAGGTAGTTGGCCCAATTAGCTCGAATAACAGTCCGAATGTGTAGTTAAATATTTGGTTACTGACGTGGGAAAACGTAGCTTAAATGCTACTTTTAGCAAAATTTCCATTAACCATGATACAAGCCGAACAGTGGCTCGCCCTTGCATTAACTCGATATCAACTAGCCATGCTAACTCGAACAGGTATTACCATGTAATTCTGTGGACTGTGTATGTCACCCACTGTCACACCGCGTTCTGTTCGGCCTACCATTTCACAGTAACCGTTAGCCCAGGCCAGCATTCTACCTCCTTTGCATCGCACCCGCAGATAGATACAGCCGCTAAGTGCAAGTCTTTTTCGTGGCCAGTGGTCTGACTGAGCGATGTTGTCATTAAATTACAAGTTGTCGTGTTCCGAGTGAACCCAGTGTGGTGGGCTCTCACAGCACCAGCCTGTGGAACGGCACCATTTTCAAGGCTTTGCCAGTGTTGTGCACCGGACCAGTGTACACATTTTCACGCACTGTTCTTTTTATTGTTTACTGTTGTTTTCTACATTGTAACTGATATGAACAAAAATTGTAAATAAAACAAAAATAAATTTCACGTTTAGGCATTTGGCAGACACGTTTTTATCCATCCATTATCTGTAGCCGCTTGGACTGTTGACTTATTGTAGTCTGTGTTAGCTGTCACTGGGCAAGGGGCAGGGTGGACAGTCTATATCTGAGAGACACGGACAGACATTCACTCCCACAGTCACACCTTAGAGTCACCAATTAACCGAACATGCACGACATTGTACTGTGGAACAAACCGGAGGACCTGGAAATAAGGGAGCTTTTTGCTGTGAGGTGGCAGCATTAACCATTATGCTGCCCAGGTTGTTTTACTTTTATATTTTGAACTTTAGATTAGTTCTAGAAAGTCACCTGCAGTGTTTTTCCAACACACCTTATCACTGCTTCTCCTTTACTGTGTAGTCCATTTCATGCCAATCTCAGGTACATTTAGGCCTGGTGATTGTATTGGCAAGGTCATTTGATGAGGACTCTGTGACTTTCCATTTTTGACAAATGTGTGTCTGGTCATTGCTATAAAGGTGTAGTATGTTGTTTGATTCCTTATTGCTCATGAGTATTTATGTAAAAAACCCTAATTGGACAACAGTGACTGCGTTAAAATTAAAAAGAAAAGGCAGTATTCTGACTTTTCTTTTTAACTTTTTGTCAAACTTCAGGAAGACTCTGTTTTAACATGGATGGCTTTGCTCTGTTAATAATCTTTTTTTTTTTTTCAACCTTTCACTCAGTGACATGTTCCTGTCTGAAGCTTTTGCTATGGACATGTGCAGCTGGAGAAGTACATTAGAAACCTCTTTACTTGTGTATACATGGCAGAGAGATCTGTATTCTCTGACAGAAATCAAGTTTCTCTAATTGCTTACCAGGATTTAATAAATCAGCTTTCCCGAGAAAGTCGACTGTAACCTGATTACTTAAGTCGACGTAAATGAATTGAATAGATGCTCAATGTAATCTGAAGTTGTTAACAAATTGCTGTTCTGTCTTCGTGGGTCTTTTCAGGATGCTTTGCCTGTGGAATGGAGAATGGATTTCGTGTGTACAACACAGATCCTCTCAAAGAAAAGGAGAAACAAGGTAAGAGGGTTTATATGGTTGGAAAAAAATATTTGACTCTTTGTTAGTAGCATTACTACTTTTGAGTGTCAACTCTCAGTAGTTTAGAGAATTGCAGCTCCTTAAATATGGAAGCCAATAAGAGGAAGTCTTCTCTTAAAGTGGAATAAAAATGTGACTCAGCACATGACTACCTAAAGAGTCACTTCTCTATCACGACTGGTTTAACTGCTGTACCAGGAGTTTACAAGTACTCATTTACACGAGCAAGGGAGGGCTTTCCTTTTTCAGTGCTGATTCCTAAGCAGGTCTGTACAGCTGATGGGGGTGATTTCCTGCTGAGGTTCTGCAGACTGCACATAAAAAAGGCCGGTCTCAATTTATGAAATGAAAAAGAGTTCTTGTTATTGTAGCTCAAGCGTCGGACTTTAACAAACATTAATGAAAAGTAGCAGTGTGCACATGTTTTTAATCTAGCCACAGGGTTGCAAGCCAGTAACTTCTGTGCCAGTCCCAAGCCCGGATAAATAGAGAGGGTTGCGTCAGTAAGGGCATCCGGTGTAAAACTTGCCAAGTACAACCATGTGAGTCATCCATACCACCTTCATACTGGATCGGTCGAGGCCTGGGTTAACAACAACCGCCACCGGTGCTGTTAACCTACAGGGTGCCGGTGGAAATTGGACTACTGTTGGTCAAAGCAGGAGAGGAGGCAGAAGGGTTTGCAGTCAGAGAGAGAAGAGGAAAGGCAGGAGCTTAGATCTGAGAGTAGGGACTCTTAACGTTGGAACAATGAAAGGGAAAGGTAGAGAGCTGGCAAACATGATTGAGAGAAGGAGAGAAGGAAGGTGTGTGTGCAGGAGATGAGGTGGAAGGGTAGCAAGCACGTAGTATTGGAGGAGGATACAAACTGTTCTACCATGGTGTGGATAGGAAGAGAAACAGGGTAGGAGTGATTCTGAAGGGGGAGTTTATGAACAATGTTCTAGAGGTGAAAAGAGTCTCAGACATGGTGATGAGCCTAAAGCTAGAAATCGAAGGGGTGATGGTGAACATAGTCAGTGGGTATGCTCCACAAGTTGGCTGTGAGTTAGAAGAGAAGGAGAGATTCTAGAGTGAGTTTGATGAGGTTGTAGAGAGTATCCCCAGAGGAGAGACACTAGTTGTCGGAGCAGACTTCAATGGGCTTGTTGGTGAGGGGAACAGAGGTGATGAGGAGGTGATGGGCATGTTTGGTGTAAAGGACAGGAATCCAGAAGGAGAGATGGTTGTGGACTTTGCTAAGAGGATGGAAATGGCAGTAGTCAACACTTACTTCCAGAAGAGAGAGGAACACAGAGTGACATACAAGAGTGGAGGTAGGAGTACACAGGTGGACTACATCCTATGTAGACGAGGTTATTTAAGAGAGGTTAGTGACTGTAAAGTGGTGGTAGGAGAGAGTGTAGCCAGACAGAACCGCATGGTGGTGTGTAAGATGACTCTGGTGGTCAGGAAGAAGAAGAGAGGAAAGACAGAAAAGAAGACCAAAATGGTGGAAGCTAAAGAATGAAGAAACTTGTGAGGAATTCAGGCAGAAGTTGAGACAGGCTTTGTGTGGTCAGGAAGAGCTTCCAGATGACTGGGAAACTACAGCAGAAGTAATCAGGGAAACGGGTAGGAAGGTGCTTGGTGTGTCATCTGGAAGAAGGAAAGAAGATAAAGACACTTGGTGGTGGAATGAGGAGGTACAGGACTGCATCCAGAGGAAGAGGTTAGCTAAAAGGAAGTGGAATGTAGAAAGGACTGAGGAAAGTAGACAGGAGTACAAGGAAGTGCAGCGAAGAGTGAAGAGGGAGGTGGCAAAGGCCAAACAGAAAGCTTACGATGAGCTGTATGACATGTTAGACACAAAGGAAGGAGAGAATGACTTGTACAGGATAGCCAGACAGAGAGATAGGGATGGGAAAGATGTGCAGCAGATAAGGGTGATTAAAGACAGAGATGGAAAGGTGCTAACAAGCCAGGAGAGTGTGCAGAGAAGATGGAAGGAGTATTTTGAGGAGCTGATGAATGATGAAAATGACAGGGAAAGAAGGGAGGAAGATGAGGATGTTGTGGAGCAGGAAATAGCAGAGATTAGAAAGATGAGGTGAGGAAGGCTCTGAAAAGGATGAAGAGCGGAAATGCTGTTGGTCCTGATGACGTACCTGTGGAGGTGTGGAAGTGTCCAGGAGAGACAGCAGTGAAGTTTCTGACAGGTCTGTTTAACAGGATTTTAGAGAGTGAGAAGATGCCTGAGGAATGGAGGAGAAGCGTTCTGGTGCCGATCTTTAAGAACAAGGGTGACACGCAGAACTGCAGCAACTACAGAGGGATAAAGCTGATGAGCCACACAATGAAGCTGTGGAAAGAGTAGTAGAGGCCAGGCTTAGGAAGGAGGTGGAGATTTGTGAGCAGCAGTATGGTTTCATGCCCCGTAAGTGCACCACTGACGCCATTTTCGCTTTGAGGTTGTTGATGGAAAAGTACAGAGATGGTCAGAAGGAGCTGCATTGTGTCTTTGTGGATTTAGAGAAGGCGTATGACAGGGTGCCGAGGGAGGAGCTGTGGTACTGTATGAGGATGTCGGGAGTGGCAGAGAAGTACGTCAGAGTAGTCCAGGACATGTATGAGAGGAACATGACGGTGGTGAGATGTGCCATAGGTCAGACAGAGAAGTGCAAGGTGGAGGTGGGACTACACCAAGGATCGGCTTTGAGTCCCTTCTTATTTGCTATGCTGATGGACAGGTTGACAGACGAGGTCAGACAGAAATCTCCCTGGACAATGATGTTTGCAGATGACATTGGGATTTGCAGTGAGAGTAGAGAGCAGGTGGAGGAACAGCTGGAGAGGTGGAGGTTTGCTCTGGAAAGAAGGGGCATGAAAGTCAGTCGTAGCAAGACAGAATACATGTGTCTAAACGAGAGGGAGCAAGGTAGAAGCGTGAGGTTACAGGGGGCTGAGGTGAAGAAGGTGCAGGAGTTTAAGTACTTGGGGTCAACAGTTCAGTGTGATGGGGAGTGTGGAAAAGAGGTGAAGAGGCGAGTGCAGGCAGGTTGGAGTGGGTGGAGGAAAGTGTCAGGAGTGTTGTGTGACAGAAGAGTGTCAGCAAGACTCAAAGGAAAGGTGTACAGGACAGTGGTGAGACCAGCTCTGCTCTATGGGTTAGAGACAGTAGCAGTGAGAAAGAGACAAGAGGCAGAGATGGAAGCAGCAGAGATGAAGATGTTGAGGTTCTCCTTAGGAGTGACAAGGTTGGACAGAATAAGGAACGAGCTCATCAGAGGGACAGCGCACGTTGCCTGTGTTAGCAACAAAGTCAGAGAGGCCAGATTGAGATGGTTTGGACATGTGCAGAGGAGGGATAGTGAATATATTGGTAGAAGGATGTTGGAGATGGAGCTGCCAGGCAAGAGGGCGAGAGGACGACCAAGGAGGAGATATATGGACGTTCTAACAGAGGACATGAGGTTAGCTGGTGTCAGAGTGGAAGATGCCCAGGATAGAGTGAGGTGGAAAAGGATGATTCGCTGAGGCGACCCCTGATGGGAAAAGCCGAAAGAGTAGTAGTAGCAGTGTGCACATGTTTTTAATTTTGAATTGACTTTTCAGTGCATAATTTTCTAAGCGACATAGCAGTTACTCTTTTTACTATGAAGGTTAACATCCAGTAACTTTACCTTCCAGAGTTCTTGGAGGGTGGGGTTGGCCATGTGGAGATGCTGTTCAGGTGTAACTATCTAGCACTGGTGGGAGGAGGGAAGAAACCTAAGTATCCAACTAACAAAGGTAGGTTTTGTCTTTTGTGTGTGTATGTTTGTAACCAAAAATGTGAATGTGATGAAAACAATGTAAGTTTTCAATATTGATCCGCCCCATCCAAAGTTAATTTTTAAGAAACTTTAAATAATTTAACAAATTGTATTGGTTATTCTATTTTTGTCCACCACCTCTTGCCCAGGGACAGCTGGGATATGTTTCAGTTCTGCACATCCCGGAACACCATTTAATGATAATGGATGTATGTTGTATACTGCTTGGAAGTAGTAAGAAAATATGATACAGTAATAAATTAGTGCAAGTCAGTTATATAATTGTATATTCCCTACTGGCTTTCAGTTATACTCTCAGACATTAGCCAGTAAGAATGTATGAAGTTGGTCCTAATCTTTCATGGAACTAATTAATACTACGCCTGACACATTTTATTAAAGTGAGACTCGGCTGAGTATTTTTTTTCATTGCTGCTCTAGTGATGATTTGGGATGACCTGAAGAAGAAGACGGTTATTGAGATTGAGTTCTCAACAGAAGTTAAAGCAGTGAAGCTTCGACGTGACAGGTAACAAAGAAATAGATAAAACAACAGCTTAATAAAAAATCGTTACTCTATCCAACTTCTGTCTGGGTTTAAAAGGTGTTGGTGGACTTTACTTTAGCATTTGTGACAGTTGCAATATGAGTGTTGTGCAGTGCATGAGTCAGTATATGGGAGGTTCCTCCTCAAGGACAGCCATAGTGTTTAGATATATTTTGTGCCAGACATGCATCAGTCTTTGACTAAATAGGTGTGTCTCAATACAGGACTTGCATCTAAAGACTGTATTTAAAGACCAATTGTGTCACACTTATAGCTTATAGCTTATATATATATATATTTGGTTTTTGCCTTTGTGATTTCTCTGGCCTGAGGAGGCCACGTGCCAACAACAGGAAGTGACAGACAGGATCCTTTGAAGAATGTGGCCCCTGGATTAGGACATTGTTACATGCCAGATTAACAGCACTGACTTTTAGTTTCATTGTTGGTTCTCTGTTCCAGGATTGTGGTGGTCTTGGACTCAATGATCAAAGTGTTTACTTTTACCCACAACCCCCATCAGCTGCACGTTTTTGAGACGTGCTACAACCCAAAAGGTCAGTCAATCACTGAGCTTATGTATTGTGTTTAGTCCCATGGCAGAGAAATAAATATCATATTTTGGGTTGCTCATCTATCTTAAATGCAAGCTTAGTGGAAAGACAATGAAATCCTTTAATGTGGACAGAGGCAGTCCCTAAAACAAGCTGAAATGCAAGTTGTTTTTGCATTAAATACTGCATTTTAGCCATTTTAATGTAGATATAGTCCTATAAGCATTTTATTTTTCAAAGCATTGTTGGTGTTTGTTTTAATACCAACCTTTTCCCTCTTCCTCTGTTTTTCCTCAGGTCTGTGTGTGTTGTGTCCCAACAGCAACAACTCTCTGTTGGCGTTCCCTGGGACTCATTCCGGTCATGTGCAAATAGTGGACCTGGCCAATACAGAGAAACCCCCAGTTGACATCCCTGCGCATGAGGGGGCACTTTGCTGCATTGCTCTCAACCTGCAGGGAACAAGAATAGCTACTGCGTCAGAGAAAGTATGTAATGTTCACAATGATAGGAACTGAAAATAAAAATGCATGTTCTTTACTTAAGTTGTTGTGTCTTCTGTTACTAATGCTGCTGACTAATCCATGTTGTGTTTCCACAGGGGACGCTTATAAGAATTTTCGACACATCTGCAGGTCAGCTCATACAGGAGCTGAGACGAGGATCTCAGACAGCCAACATATACTGGTGAGAGTTGTGACATAATGCTGCTCATATATCTACAGCAATGTGCAATTGTTTCTTAGTGGGTCAAAAATGCAACATTGGCCAGACAACCTGCTTCTAGAAGAGTATACAGGATATTAACAGGTTGTACTGGCAATGTCTACATCAGACTTATTGGCATTCAGGCCACAGTTTTAAGTGCTGGTTTTCTTAACATGTTACAGCGACAGTGTGGGGAACATGTTGTAACCAAAGGAATTCCTTTTTTCGTGATCTCATCCAAGTCATTGCTAAACTGCGTGTTTTACAGTTCCAGCCCTCTCCACAATTGTTGGAATAACAATAATTTAAAAACATTATAAGATCAAAATTACGTTAGAGCAATAGCAACCAATTTTAAATTGTTATTCTTAAAATTGCAAGAAAGGATGTACTCTGTAATAAAGGTATAAAGGTGAGCAGTCCGATATTCATCAAGCTGTCTGTAAAATTGCATGTTGCATCTTGTTTCCCTTTTTTATTTAAATATGTTCTTGATGAATAACTAAGCTTTTCTGGTTCTTATGATGTCCATCTGGTTTTCCCTGTCCAGCATTAATTTCAACCAGGATGCATCGCTCATCTGTGTGTCCAGTGATCATGGCACAGTGCACATCTTTGCTGCTGAGGATCCCAAGAGGAACAAGCAGTCAAGGTCAGTTTGTGCAGAAAGGTTTCTTCCACCTACGTCGTGTTGCATACAATATCTGCCGCATACTATAATCACTTAAAGCAGTCTGGTGACAACAAAGGAGAAGTCATAAACCTCTTTACTTTTTCCACAAATGAATTAATTTTGATTTTAGAGCTCTGCAATTTATTAAATCTGAAATGTTAAATCCAGCTCACTGCTGTGGCAAATACAAGAGACGTGTGGTGCCCCTTATTCTGGAAAACTTTAGATAAGTACTGTTTTCTAAACATTGTTCTACATTTCACAAAAGTGCTACTTTCTGACAACTGGACATAGTTAAGATTGTTGAAGGAATTTCATATTTCATTTGAAAGGCTTTGTTAGTTGTGCCTGGTAGTGTGTTGCGTCAAGCAGTTCAACTCTGTGAAACTGTTTAGCTGTTGTTGCACAGTGGTGAAATATATGCACATACTTCATTTTAATTGGAACCTCACCTTTAGGTTACCCTTTTTGGCACCACCAAAGGAAGCGGTGCATTGCCCAATGATCGGCCTGATGGGTTATTGTAAATTCAGGAAGTGGGATCAAAACAAACAAGAAAAAAAAGAAACAGGATTTTCCAAGTCCAGCTTTACTGGGGTCCAGTTTTTGCAACGAAAGTGTTTGCCGTCACTCAGAAACCACAGGATCACCACCCATGCTCCAAGTTACACAGTTGATTTTTTTTCAATCTGATTTAGACGCCTGTCTGTCTCCTGTGATTTAAACAAATACGGATTTCTACCAAAGTGAGCAAATTCTCTATCTTCCTCATAATGTAAAGGATAACTGTACACAATAACTAGGGGCTACTACAGACAGCTCAATCTTGCATTTTCTTTCATTTTTTTCTTTCTCACCAAGTGTGAACATTTTTGACTAAAATTACATTTCTCCTCAGCTCTCTGTGAAGATAACATTGATTGCCTCAATGTCTGGCAGTTAATGCAATTGCACTAGCTGTAGAGCCCCCCCCCCCACTTTAAGGGTAAATACAGCAGGTTAGAAAACTGTATTAATTACAATTACAAGTCTAGTCATACACTGTGGGGCACTCTGTTTAGCAAGCCATGCAGTCTTGCTTATATGGATGGATGGTTCCCAAGCCATCCATACTTACTATACCTACTATACTATAAATTAAGTAGATACAAAGTTTCAAATGGTGTTAAATGTGTTCAAGTTTTCATTATGGATTATTAAGTCAATTGCCTCAATTTTAATTAAACCTATGATTCAATATGTGCAAAAAGCAGAAGGGGCCTGACAATAATCACACCCACTGTTGATGTGAAAAAATAAATTAGACTTTCTATGTCCTGGTTGTGTTTCCCTTATGTCTGCAGCTTGGCATCAGCCAGCTTCCTTCCCAAATACTTCAGTTCTAAGTGGAGCTTCTCCAAGTTCCAGGTCCCATCAGGCTCTCCCTGTGTGTGTGCATTTGGAACGGAGCCCAACGCTGTCATAGGTAAGTTTCGTTTTTGATATTGTCCTTTCTGATACACTGACTGTCTCAGTTTTTTACTCTAGTTGATTACATACACACTCTGTCAGGACAACACAGCATTTATTGTCAGTTTTTTACTCTAGTTGATTACATACACACTCTGTCAGGACAACACAGCATTTATTGGTCCTGTTATCAGACACCTAAGAATGTTAAAGGAGTACCACGCACTTGGGTTCTTTCTCATCTCTGTTTAGAAATAAGTCACTTTTGGCCCTTTTAGAATCTTCAACACAAATGTGCCAGCTTCCTTGGGGACTGCTGGTGTGGTTACCAACACGTGTAATTATTCTGAAAGTCAGAATTATGTTGTCATTTAAATCTGATTAATTTGATCAAGGATGTATTTTTACACACAAATATATTTTGTTGGAAAAATCATCTGTATGAACATCCTCTACTGTACAAACAAAACTACATGCAGTTATGTGCATGGTACAAACAATGTCATTTAGGGTGCAATGCTCCGTTAAAGGACAGCTGTGTTGTTATTCCAATGTTTTAAAGGCAATCAGGTACACGGCCATGTGTGACCAGTGTCCTGCACCACGAAGTGAACTGATATTTTATTGGTGGACGACATCTGAGTACTTGTATCAGCAAGTACTTAATTGTAGATAGTTGTACTCAGACTGGGAACACCATGGTATGAAGGAATCCCTACAGGATTGTAATTGTTGGCCAGAGATAAAAGGATTCACAAAGTGTTGTTGTGTTTGTTCTTGCTGGTGGACAAGGAAGATCTCATCAGCTGGTTTGCTAGGTTTACGGACATATATTTTTGTGTTAGCGTCAACTGTGGTTGTCAAAGTTAAGCTTTGTATTTGTATTTGTTTTGGGAGTAACTATTGGGCCTCTGTCCTATCTGTTTTGGCAGACGACACAGACAACAGTAATATTTTTCTTTTATGTGCATCATTGACTTATTCACAAATAGTTTCTTCAACAGATGAACTTAGGCCATTACAATAACTTTGCTCAAATTTAGGGTGTATTCTTAGCGCACTTGTTTCCTGCAGGTCTCATATTTTCATCTCCTGTTATATTAAGCACGTTGTTCATGGTTATGCAGATGTCACTTATTATTATTATTATTATTATTATTATTATTACCTCCGTCTCCTTCACATGAGCATGCCCTGAGCCAGACAGAAAAACCCAGACTTCAGAGACCCAGTTGATAATCAGCTTTTTGTAGTATGCTTATCCAGGATAGTCAACTAATGTGTTTCAATGCTCATAAAAAAACTGCTACATAATCAGCTTTCCGAAGAAAGCAACATGTAACCTTGTTACTTAAGTCCATTAGTTTATAAAATATATTTGTACATTCTTCCTAAGCTACAGCCTTGTCACATTTCTGGTTGCTTACTGTGTGGGTCCCACTTTCTTACTCTCCCTTGCAGCCATTTGTGCTGATGGCAGCTACTACAAGTTCCTGTTCAACCAGAAAGGGGAGTGTTCCAGAGACGTCTACGCCCAGTTTCTGGAGATGACTGATGAGAAAATATGACCTTTGATTCCCCGTCCCCCCCTCTGCAGAATTGCTATTATGCAGCCTTGTTTTTTTTCCCTCTTTCTTTTTTCTTTTAAAAAAGGTAGGAGAGGTCCCATGCAAATCTTCTCCTTAACTTAACAGACTCTGTGAAAGAGCATCAGATAATGGGAAGACAAAGAGAAAGAAGCACAGACTTTGAGGGGGGGAACCCTCACAGCAAAGACGGACAGAAGGAATCACCAACAGGGACTCATGAGGATCGTCTCTAGACACGGGGACACAGACGCTGACTTTGCTCCCAAACCAAACGCAACACTGAAGAGGGGAAACTTATTTTTTTGAAATGTTCAGATGCCGCTTTTTAAGATGTCTTCCGAGGAATTTACAAAGGATGGCTATTTTTAATCACACAGATGATTCTGACAGTTGGATAGATTGAAAATAGAGATTTTTGTCAATTACCATCACCTAACCTAACTATAGGGAGTGCCTCTGAGACTGGAGCAAAGCTGTATGTGTGCACATATTACTGTTGTCATATATACATGTGTGTTTGTGTATATACCAGTGTACCATATTAGGTCTTTGCAAAGCAGGATCAGAAGGAAAGAACAGCTCTGCCTCTATGGAAACATCTAGGACAGACTCTGATCCTGCATTGTGAAATCACATCTTAGTATTACGTTTTCTTATATTCACTGTATAAACAGAACGCTAGACTGAAGTTTAAACTACATGGAACTGTACGGAATGTTAGCAACAAACAAACAAAAAAACCTAAAATGAACATTTTGGTTTCATTCTTCCTTTATTTTTAAATACCTTGTGCAATATGTTCCCCAAATTTTTTATGAGCTTGTGAAAGTTAAGTGTTTGCTGTTTTACCTACACAAGAAACTGTGTTGATCGTCTCATGCAACTGCCAGCAAGAGAGCGACTAAAGGTTTCCCCCAAAACTTTTTCTTTAGACTTTCTAAAAATTGCATTCCTAGCTCAATAGAAAATTTTACAAGCCAAACATACAGTTTCCATCGTAATTCACCAAAATATATTAAGGAGAATGTTAGATTTCTACCTAAAAGCTTCATTCAACTGTAAAAATACAAATATTTAAAACTTGGTTTAATAATGCACTTCATGTAAATGTTAATAAATTTATATCCCAACTTGACTCAACCAGAAACCTCTAATACGTGATTAATAGTTTTATTTATGTACTGGTCACCGGCCAGTGTGACTCGAGTCACAGCTACAGTTGGGCAATGTTTGCATCCCCTTATTTTTTTAAATGGCAAAAAAAAAAACATTTTTGTTCATTTGTACCAGCTGAATAAAGCCTTAATATATATGGATAATTTTGCATCCCCTTACATTGAGATGGGGGAATGCAAATGTAACTAAAATTATATAATAATGCATATTTAGCTCATAAAAATGTTCTATCATCAGAAGTAATAAAATGGTCATGCAGTGCTCAAACAAATTAAAGGTAAGACAAATAATAGAAATTATATTGGTGGAAAAGTCTATGCCCCTTATAAATTATTAAAAATAACAAATTTCTGATGAACATTTGTGGAATCTGAATGTGTATTAAATATTATTTGCCTAGGGGAAAAAATCTATTACTCTTACTCTTTTTGCCATTTCAAAATCAGGAGATGCAACGTTTTCACCCAATTCCATATGGGAAAGTCTTGTCAGTGTATCTCTATAACTGCTCGTCCTCACCGCAACAGCGTTGACAATTTCAGATAAGGCAAATCAGGGACTCTGAAGTGCTTTGTTGAACCTTGTTGCCATAAAACAGAATATTATATCATACAGGATCCATAGCAATGGAATACGTGCATTAATGTCAGATTTTTGTTTTTTCTTTTATTACTCTTTTTTGTTGTTGTTGATTCAGTGGAAAAACACATTTTGTTTGTGTTGCTTTCTGCACCAGATTGTACATCTGCAGGTATCACTGGTTAAGCTACACAGAACATATTGGACTAAAGAGGGAGTGCTGCACAAACATGAAAAGCCAACTTGTTTCTGACACACTTAAAATGATTGTAAAACACGCACTGAAATCTGAATTAAATTTAACATCTGCTTTTACAGTTCTACCTTCTGGGCTTGTTCATGCTTTGTATACTGTGCCACTCTGAGTGTAGCATCACCCATTACACTGATTGTCGAATTAATTGGATTTGTCATTTGCTGACATAAGCTTGAGGGCCTTGTTAACATTTTAAAGGGCTTTAACAAAATAAACTTTCCTACTTGTGTCTTAGCAACATAAACATCCCTTCACTGTTAATACACCAATACATGCTGTATCAGCTGTTTCTTTGCCCACTTGAAACATTATACAGTCACTTGCTGTGTAACCGCTCATTCTGAGAGAATTGGTAATCTTAATAATTACATTTGAATGATTATATCACCAGATACTTAAATCAACATACCATTTTATACTATTACTGTTAATCAGTATATTAACAAACTTTACTTTTCCAGTGTAAAAAATCCAGGCCTCTGGTAAGGCAGTTGTCAACAAACCACAGGTCAGTGGTCGATCCCCGGTCCCTCCTCGCTACATGTCGAACCCCACAGTTGCTCCCGGTGGGTCAGGTGAGCACCTTGCATGGCAGCCATCACAATCAGTGATGCTACATTGTAAAGCGCTCTGGGTAAAAGCACTATATAAGCAGAACACTTACCATATACCAAAATAAATGGCCATCGAATTTTGCAAAGTTTGTCCCAATATGAATCCTGATCTCCTGCCTTTTTAATCTTACATTATCATTAATGTAAGATACACCCATTGGCCTGCACTCACTGGGAACAACTAATTTGGCATTCGGTGTCTTGCTCAAGACCAATTAGAAACTGATAGGAGCAGCCAGGAATCAAACGAGCAGTCCTGCTGGGTTTCTTGGTGGACGGATCTACCTCATTAGCCAAAGTTGCCCTTGACATTCTTTCTTTTTTCTCTGACATGATCTTTGTGAAACTATGTGAAACGTCTCAAAAACTGTCGAAACTGCTGGGAAATCAGCTTCAGAATAACTCCTTACATACTTTTCACCTTGTCCTATCATCTGGTCAAATGTTTGCATGCTAACCTAAAATACGAACAATGTAGGCATTATCGGTGACTAAAGGTTGGAAGATGCTTCTTACAGTGGACTGTGTGCCAGCCGTGTGCACACAGTACACAACAATTATCCTTCAAAGACTTAATTTGAAGTCTGCATTTTGGCGCATGATACCAGTGCATTTTAAAATACGAATAGGGTTTTATCCCACATTGTTCTCTGTGCATTAGCGGCGAGTCGGCTACGGTTCTCAATGCAGCAACCAATAAGGAACCATGCACTGGCACAATTCAAAGTTTTAACACCTGAGAGGCACATGCCAGGGCCTTGCACCAACCAAAATGACCTAATTGTGTGGAGGTTTCCAGGCATGTGTGGGGATTTGTCTCTATCACTGTAAGCATATTAGCATGTCAACACTTAGTACAAAGCACTCTGGTGTCTAAGAACAGCGTGAAAACAATGCTATGATATTTCTGTGTAGAAGGAAGCACAATTAACATTTGTGCCTATGGGGACTCTTGATACTGAGGTTATTGCAGGTGATACTCATTTCCAGTTCCGGAGGTGACTAAAAAAGTAAATCTAGCTGTTTTTTCCTTGATACTCATGTTCAAAGAAAGTTCTTCCATCGCTGTGGTACAGACCAAATGGCATGCAGTGTTCTCAGAAGCACTTAAATTTATTTTAAAAACTTTACGTTGCTTCGCCCCTTCATTCCAGATATCAACTGTCCAACCACATGACCCTCTGTAGCATTGCTGAATTGTAGCAAGTGTACCAAGATGCAGAATTCCATTTATCTAATAAAAACAATCCTTCACACAGATTTGGGTTTGCATTTGCCCAGCAAAGAAGGCGTTTTACTCAAAGAAATACAAACTTAAAAGGTTATGTGTTTTAAATAAATTTATAAAAAAAAAGCATTTATCCACTGAAGCAAAACGAACACCTATCACTTGTTTTTCCTGATGTAACATAGAATACAATCTGAATAGACATTTTAGTAGCCTGAACAGAATAAAATAATCAAGCAAAGAGACTGCCAACTTCAACACAAAATAACAAACAGCCAATGATGAAAGGGAAAAAAAAGCGAATAAAAAATGCACCAAAAAGAAGAGGGGGGGGTGGGTGGGTGGGTTTGGGGTTAAGTGCAGCACTGGTCAGAATCGTATAGTGTAGATTCAGTCTAAATTTTCTTCAGTTCCATATTCAGATAAATCTGCTCAAGTACATTGTCTCTAGATCCGTAACATGCAAGCTCGATGAAGCATATGGTCAAATACGCATGGGAATATACTTTTTATCTTGTAGAATATTTGTAAAATATGAAAAAAAAATTTGATGTACAGTCATAAAGAAATTTCATTTGCATGAGTGAGCAGAAAAAAAACATCCACTCCATAGTGTTTTCTTTAAAAGGAAAAATAAACTTACATTCATTTCACTGAACAAATAGTCCACATACAAAAACAAAAAATTCCCAAGATATCATGTTGTGATGTTTAAATGTTCTTAAAGAGCCCACTTATAGCTTTTAGTTTTCTTAGTTATTACTAGATAGTATCTGTGCCTTAGGAAACGAAGAAACACTCAAAGAAGATCCACAGATACACTTGTACAACAGAATACTGCATATCTACTCACGATTGGGTTAGGTAGGTCGACATCAAGGCTAGCTGCCGAAGATGGGAATGTCCACACGTACGTACACACACTTCCTGTGGGGGAATACACTACTGGTGATTTCACTCGGTTGCGGATATTCTAGCCGACACAGTTAAGTGCTTGTCTGTAATGCTACCGGGATGAGGCTTCGTTCTGTCTTTGGGAACGTTCAGGACTTTTCACTTGCCAAAGAAGTCATTTTTTCATTTTTTTATTAAACCCAAGTATTTATTTCTTGCTGTGCTTCTTCTTGCCATCTGGGTCTCAAACGTCAGGGTTTCACAGTCATCAGCAACTCTTAAAATTACATTTTCAATTTGGTCTCTAGTTTTTGCATCGTGTTTCGTGGTCTTAAAGAGAAGGAGGATTGGGGTGGGAGTGGAAGAGGAGGCTTTTGCACATTCTGTAGTTCTGTCTGTGTTTCCACTTGTCTTCTCTTTTTGGCACCTTGACGTTAAGACGATAACCAGGTAGGATGGAGGGGGCAAGCATGTTGAAGGTGTTAGGCTCAGTGTGTACAGGAGAGCGGGGGTTAGGGTGCAGATTGCGGGGATGTGGGGCTACTTGTCACCGACCTGTTCACTGACCCCTCCTTCTCCAGCTCTCTCCGTGATGCCATTGTTGTTAGTGACTACTGCTGTGGCATCACCTCCCTCTTCCTCCTCAGTTTTCACTCTTTTCGACTCTGGTGGGTCTGAAAGCTCCCCGTTCTGCCTTTTGGTGGGTAGGGAGGCTGAGGCTGAGGCGTGAGTTGCCAGGAGGTGGAGAGGGTTCGCAGCAGCTGGAAGAAAGAAAGTTTATAAAAATAAAAAAATCACAAAATCACAAAATCAAGATTTTTTAAATCTTGCTCAATTGTGTTATTCACTTGCACCACCTGCAAGATGGGAATTATTATAGGCAACAGTCAACTTAACGTGCTCAAATAGCACGCGTTATGCTCTACGATACATACTGCCATCAGTGTACGAGCTACATTCTCCTGTGACATCACAGTGTACGAGCTACATTCTCCTGCGACGTCACATTACAGCAGCAAAAGAGCAGCTCAAGAGAGAACAGTAAACCCCCCTCATCATCATCTGTTCTCTCAGACTCCAAGGTTTCCAAGAATTTAATGCTACTCTTCATCTGAATTGACTGCCCTAAACATGCAAAGAGCAACTCAGAGTGTCAGTCTGTTACGAATAGTTTCGGTCAACACAAACTCTAATGCTGTCGATTGCTCATCACGCTACAAATACTCAGCACTTGCCTTTACAGTGAGTTAATCTGAAACCACAGTGAATTTTAGAAGTCTGTCCTTTGCTGTTTGGGCACATGGATAATGCTTTTGTTTGGTGAAGAACCAGAGAGCCTTTCAGCCCTAAAAATATAGTTCCCACTGGTAAACATGCTGGAGGGAGCATAATGATGCCGGGGGGTGTTTTACTGCTTCAGCCACAGGGAGCCTTGTTTGCATAAGCTGCAAGGATGCATGTGATCTTAAAAGAAAGAACCAGAATGGTATATTTTAGGGGATCATGTTAACAAATCTGCCAGTCTAGCTTTAGGCTGCTGTTCCAGCAAGACGAGGACCCAAAGCATACATGGAACATGGGCTAAAATCACACAAGAGACACTTGACTTACTTAAACAACTTAGGAACTCAATAAGAGGTTGTTGTCAGTTGTCCAAAATTTTACAATTTTGACTACCGTATTTTCCGGACTACAAGCCGCTACTTTTTTCCGATGTTTTGAACCATGCGGCTTTTACAGAGATGCGGCTTTTCTATGAATTTGTCTGCAGCCATCAGATGGGCGCTGTAGATGGAAGTCAGTGCAAACAAAAAAGCGCCAGTTTTTATTCTTAGCGCATGCAACCCAAGACGCACAACAGCAAACATCAGCACTTTTACTGCCGTGTTACAGGCACCATTCAGGTTCAGGTGTATGAATAAACACTTATGGTACAAAATCTTTCTATGTAAATATCTTATTTCTCAGCCTGGATATTGGCGGCTTATAGTCCGATGCGGTTTATATGTGACAAAATATATATTTCTTTTAAATTTTAGCCGGTGCGGCTTAAATTTAGGTGCGCTCTATAGTCCGGTAAATACGGTATTTATTTTCTTGTTTAAATTTAGAGCAACGGTGGAGCAAGTTTGGGGGAGATTTTGTCTTTGTTCTTTTGGAAATTTCTTTTCTTTGTCACTTCCATGGAGAAGTTATAGTTAAAATTTGAACAATAACATGAATTTAATCACATCCAATCCAGTAAGGATTTTCCAGATGTTGTATATAATTAGGGGACAAGCTGCTAAAAGCACTGAAGGACACTACGTGTAGCTCAGCTGCAGCACATACCACCACTCAAGACTTTTAACTGGTAAAGCTCACACTTGCAGGTGTTTCTACCTTTTTGGCTTATAACACGTTGAAGCCGTGCAGAATATTTGCATTTTCACATAGACTGCCTCTGGATAAAGTCCAGAGAATTTCAGGATTTCAGTGCATTTGTAAAGAAGGCTTTAGACTACTCTTCAAAGTCCAAGGAGGCTTGAGATAGCAGAAGACAATCTTTGTTTTATGATTGATTGGTTATGATTGGATATATTACCCAGCCCTAACTAAATGTATAGTAAGAATCATTGTTATTATTAACTCCACTGCATCCCTGTAAGTTCTATGTAAATGCAAATACACAAAAATCCTGCTGGGTTGTATGCATGTGTCACCTGTGTTAGCAGCAGTACCAATGGGGAGCAGGTGAGTCCCATTTTGTGTGATGGCCTTTACTGGGAGCTGGTGCTGACCGAGTGGGGCTTGTTGCAAAATAGTAACTGTTGTCAGGGGAGTGGCCTGAGAGCTCTGGATGATTCGGCTGACTCCACCTATAGATGAGGCAGTGATGGATGGCACTGGCTCCACTTTAACTGCACAGGAAGAGAAACTCATGTAAAACTCAATGCGCACGTACTTGAACGACAACACAACAACGCTACGAGTCTAGTCTCACCTTTGATCTCTTGGTGCTCTCCACTGCCATTCTCCTGAGGTTCTGGGCTCACTGTAGCAGCAGACTGTCCGCCAACAGTAGCCATGGTGACTGCTGGGATCTGGTGAACAACGTGCACTGTCTGCATGACGGGGGCAGAGCTAACTGACGTCGTTACAATGGCTGGTGTTGCCATGGCGTAGGTCACAGGCTTCATGGTCGTTTGAGGCATCTGGCGCTGCACGGCGATCAAAACTGGCTGGTTGTTGAGCGGCGAACCTAGCAGCAAGCAAGGGTAAAGGTCACTGTCACCATCATAACAACCGTAACCAAAGCAACGAAACATAAATATTTTAAAATGGGGAACAATGCTTTGCATGGCCACCTAATTTTCGAAACATCACATCACATCTGTTAAGAGACAAAAACTTTAAAATGTTACCAGGGGAGTTCTGTGCAAAGCGGGCCTCTTGGATGACAGCAAGTTTTGGCTGGGTAGACGTTTGGGTGGGGGCGGGGTGAGGGGTTGGTTCTGGCTCCATGGGCACTGGGGACCCCTCTCTGGACAGGCTGTCTGGGGTCTGGACCCCACTGGAGTGGGCAGACAGCGCCCCCGTGTGGTTGGGAGACGCTGGAGCACTCCTACCCAAGGAAAGTAACACAGGATTGGTCATGGCCAGGCAAAACCAGCCATAAAGCTGGTGTAAAAAAAAAAAAAACTTTCTTTAGCGTTACAATCATTTCGAGACTATAGCAGTCTTTAACCTGGAGGAAAGTGGTCCCACAGGGGTCCTGAAGCAGGGCACTCCTCTTGGCCTACGCTTCCTGAAGGCTTGTTCTATCAGCTTGCCTTCCGAGGCAGGATCAATCCTCCAGAATGAGCCTTTGCCGGGCTCCTCCTGAGAGCGGGCCACTTTAATAAAGTACCGGTTCAGGGACAGGTTGTGGCGGATTGAGTTCTAAAACAGCAATGAATACAAAAAAAGTATAAGCTGTACAAATAATTGAAGCACCAAGAGTGGGTCATAGTAATTGTGTTTTACAGTGCTGGGAGTTTGCTCATGTTGCTGCACTATCACCTCTTTGATTTGGTAATCAAACCAGTGCAGCGTTCATGTATGAACACTTAACATAAAGCATCAAACACGACACATAAACAAACAGTATTTTCATAAACAAAAGGTAAAAAAACTAATACGTAAAAGACAAACACTGGAACCTAGACTTAGTACAACACAAAACACACAGTGGCAGTAACATTACTGGGAGACAGTTGCTAGCTGGAAAACCATCTTTTTCATTAGAAGCAGCTTGACAATCCATTTTCATATTTAACTGAAATGAACAATTTCCAATGAACAAGAGACATGAGCTACATAACACACTGACCTGCCAGCCTTTATCAGCAGTTCTGTAGTATGGATAATTCTTAGTGATGTGGGTGTATATTCCATTCAGTGTTAGCTGTTTATCCTGGGCCATGGTGATAGCTTGGACTATTAGTTGTGCATAAGAATAGGGAGGTTTGGAGTCATCCTGTGAAAACAAAGTTTTACATAACTCATGTGCTACTGGGAGGAAATTTGTTGTTTTCTTTGTCTACAGTGTTCACATGCATGCACGCACACACATACAGACACACACACACAGATTCAGAATTGGAAAGTTTCACCAGGATCTGTACTCCAAAATCTATGATGATGTGAGCGTGCAATTTTTAGACTTCAATGAGACACCAATGACGTTCACAGCACTGGAATCCATTTGGATTCCTCTGAAATCTGCTGCCTAAATCAATGTCAATGAATTTTGAAACACAAAAAACACATCCATAGTTAACTGGACTTGTCTTCCTCCTACCTTTGGGCTGTCCTCGCCCGACGCCTCCTTGTCATTTTCTGATTGGGAATTGTCCCCTATAAGGTCAGAGGCCAGAACACGGCCTGTCCTGTAGCTAGATAGTCCTGCTCCCCGTGGACTTGATGGACAGGAGTTTGCTGCACTGTAACACAGACAACAAAACCTCTGTCATTTTCTGAAGCAATGATAAGAAACCAATTGCATTTTTAGATAACACTGTAAAACACTTTTTTTTTATGCCACACAAACCTGACCATTCTCACCTGATGGTGCCAGTGGGTGAAGGCAATGGGCTCATGAGGTGGGCGATGTTGTCAGGAATGTTTATGGTCAGCGGGGAAATTTGGGGTTGGACGGGCTTGACCGGTGATTCCGGCACGTTCCTTGGCTCCTTCTTGTCACTGGACAGGGCTGTGAACGTTATCTTTATACTTGTGCTGGGGAAGCGGAAACAACACCTGAGGATGGAGGACAAGCAAAAACAAAGCAAAACATGAAGAAAGTGTCTTCAGTGTCAACACATGTATTTACATAACTGTGCATTTGTCAGTGTTTAAGCAGATTTAAACTATACAGATAAACCCTCTGCCTGGCAACGAGCAGGAGGCCTTTATAAAGAAGAACCAAGATTAAATATGGACATCTAGCAAAACTATTATGTAACAGAGCATGTCTAGCATGGTGTCTAATTTATTATTAATGGGGTATATTTGGACCAGCTGCTGACACTTTAAAGTGAATTATTACAATGGCATGGTGACAGCACATAACATATCCTCCCCAAACATGAGCAAAGTTTGGATGAGCTACCGACAGGAGCAGCGACTTTTTGAGAATGAAAACCTCAGACACACACTAGCTCAGTAACGCCGGTGAAAACAGACCAAAGGAGAAGGTGAGGCCAAGTTGACACTGAGCCGAACCGAGCTAACACCGGCGCACATGGAAGTGCTCCCCGGAGTAAATAGAGCGCAGAGCGGCCACAAACGTCTGTTTGAGGGACCACTCACGGATTAGCCCTCTATTAGCCCGTGCTGCTAAAGTTAAGTATTAGCCCAAAATAAAACTTCTCTTGTCGCGAAAAACGAATCCAAATCCCGTTACAGTTCAGACATGTTCACATCTCACACTTGAGTGGATGCAAACTTTGGGGAAACCGTCACGTTAATAACAAACTAGTGAATTGTCAGGGGCACAGAGCAAACTACAATAACCAGCTGAGAAGCTAGCTTTACCAGAAGTCTTAGGCTGCACGGATTCTTTGCTAACGTTAAAGCAGGACTGCCTGACGTCTCGCTTACGTCTACCTGGTGACAACACGCATGGCGAACAAATAGTCAAACGATTCACAAAAGGTCGTGTACCAAGTTAAGCATATTCTGCAACTGCTGGTCTGTAACATAATTATTACTTCGGGAGACCTGGCGAGGAGTTTTTTTATGTGACGTTATCGCCATACGTACGAGTAGCCATAGCACGTACCAGACTTGCTGCTGCCTGACACAGCACGTGCAACCCCGCTGCGGGATAACAAAACAATAACAACACAAGATCCCACAATGCGCACGTTTCTTTCTTTACTTTGAGCAAGTCAACGATATCAATCTTACAGTCGTGGGAGCTGGAGAGGTGGAGCCCCTCTTCTCTGGAACACCCCATCAACAAACACCCCGTTTTTTCCTAGGCATCGGAGATAGAACTCCCCCGTGCCCGTCCCGTCCTCTCCCGCAGTGAATATTTCGAGGTGCCGCCGAGAGATGAAGCTGGAGTGTCCTATACTAACGTCCACTGAGCCCTGCGAGGAGTTCCGGCCGATGGTCACTGATCTTTTCTTCATCAGATACTCGAATTCTCGGCCCTCCAGCCGGGCTACCGCCGACCCTGACATCCCGCTTACCACCGCCATCTTCTGAGGTATCTGGTGGAGATTTGGAGGTGTATTTTAAGCGCAAACGTGTAAGCGGTTACGGGGAATTGAAGAGGGGGAATTTTATAGTTGTGTGAAAAAAGGGGGGTCAAATTTTACACCGTGGAGAATTTGGCTAGGAACGTGCCAGACCGGGGACACAGCGGCTCCGACCCACCGCCGTAAAGAAGAGGAAAAAAGACGACCGACAGCCAATCACAAGCGGACAAACGGGCGGAAGTAATGCGGCAGACAATCCCTTGAACCAATGGAAACATCGCTTGGTTAGACAGATGTGGGGTGTTTGCCAATGACAACAATAATAAAAATAGCCAGAGAAAATGGGGTTCGGTTGCAGTGCAGGCTGACACGCAGATGGTTGGAAAGATGGACGAGGTGGTGCAGTGATTTCTAGTAGGAATTTGGTCCGTTTTATTTCTAAATCCTCGTACACTGTTCACAACACTGAAGACATTATTATGATTTTTTCGTTTACATTTTTTACAGTATTACACGGCGACAAACTTCCAAACTTCTCCTTTAGAAATTAAATAAAAAAATAATAAGTTCCAAAACAAATTGCAGAAAAAAGTTATGGCTTTAATAGAAACGACTGCTTGAAACTGAAATCATAGATTTTTAGGGGGTCTATTGGGGTTAGACCAAAAGCTGCACATAAAACATTTACAACACCTTACCCACCTGTTTCTTCTTCCTGTTACTGTAGAAATGGTTATATGTGCAACTTCCGCCGCGGACCGGAAGTTACAATAACTTAGTTGCAGCTTGCTGATGCTTAATTGGTTTTGACTCTGGCTTTTCTCTAAATCTACTTTGCCCTTATTTTTGCTTTGCTTAATTTTTTAAACGTAGTGCTGCCCAGCCTTGGTGATGTATTGGGGATAAAATAACTGCTAATAACAAAATTAATATTTGAAATGTCCTTGAAGTTATGTTGTTCCCTCCTACAAACAACTTGGCTAGCTAGCTAAGCTCTAACAACGTCAACGGCTGTGTCGAAGTCATCTCTACTCACTATAGAGTGTGTTCGCCATTAATGTCCACTACTAAGTGTGAACTACTTAGTGTACATTGTAAATGGAGTAGGAGCTGACATCAGACACACATGTACCAAATTCCTTTCAGTAGCACAGTTTTGCCCACCAATAGATTCTCAATTCAGGGACTTCATCCTTCAAGGGATGACAGGACACAGTTGTCTCTTTCTTCTTCTTTCTGATTCATAATAACGGCACTTATTCCAATTTATGGGCAGTTTTTCTTTTTGGTACCATGGGGAGTATTTAAGTAGCCCCCAACACTACATTATTTCAAAGGGCAAAGGGTTGAGGCATGAGTTAGGCCATAGATCCACCTGTTGAACCCTTTGTTGCCAGCCAGTTGCCTAATAAAGTCGATCACATTTGGCAGCTGCATTTAAAGGAGCCTTTGAAATGGGACAGACTTGACACAGGTGACACAATCAGAGAGACACATACATACAGTGTGTGCTCATTTTACCGTGACTTTATGTCTGTGCTATGATAGACACCAGAAAAAAGAGTGAGGCGCTTCAAATGATAAGGGACCCCATGTTTGGATTGAAACCTAGGGAAATTACAGTATTCTATTGTTTGTCCAAAAACTGTTTAGTTTCTGTAAAGTTCAAAGGCAGTTTCTACTGCAGATTGCAGGACCGCTGTGAGCTGATATTAATTTCAGTTTTAACTTAAAATCTACTACTATAGAAGAACTGGGCTCAGAGCTTTTCAGATTGTTCGTCACTTCACTGTATGTAGCAACAGACATATTATGCTACTGTATGTTATTCAAGACCACTTTTTGATGTCAGTCTCCATCCCTCTGGAACATTAGTACAAGGCAAAGGTATGGACACATTGTCCCTTCTGAGGTGTAACAGACAGGGCTCCTACATAAGCAAAATAGGTTTAGAATGTAGCTACTTCTCTCACATACTCCAGTTCCGTAAAATGAATAAGCAGAACTCACACCATAATTTTGTTGAATAAGGTTGATAGGCTAAAGTACAAATGTCACACTGGTTTTGTTTGGTATAAAAGTTGTTTAAAATCTTCAAATGTGATGGAGATATAAAGAGATGAAGAGGAAGAAAAGGTACACTACCTAGAAAATAGGTAGGGTAGCAATAACAATAACAATAAACACATTAAGCATTTTCCAGTAGCTCTGGGCAGTTTCTGCTAATTCAAGTACTTGTACTTGCAGTGGTAAGGCAGCCCTCCTGACCGGCTATGACAAAATGTCCCCTAACAATTAACATTGTGTGATGTCAACTTCACATTCTCCATAGTTAATTGTTTAATTTAGTGTAGGCAGGTAGTGTACCGGAGCTTTTACAGTGACATCTACCACCTGCTACTGGAGCAACGCTAATGGAATTAAAGAGATCTATCTAAACAGCAAATTTGTGGGCCATAAAACCAAAACAATGAGCTGAAAGATGCTAAAATACTAAGAACCGCATTATTGAGTTTATCAGTTTAAGTCAGCTCGTTTTAGCAATTGGAACCAAAATTCATGAAAAAAAATTAATTGGAGCAGCTTTTAAGTACCGTAGTAGAAAAGCACCCAAATTTTAAACCCAATGTCCTCTTTTATTTTATCAGTCAGTTGTCTCTGCTCCGCTCACATTTTGTATTTTTTCAATAAAGACAAAAGTAGAAATCATTAAAAACCATACTAATAATTCATAATGTAATGTTGTGAAACTGTGAGCTTTTCCTGTTCGAATTATGAAATGCTGGGATGAAGATTTCTCCTTCATATGGAGGATATTGTGCATCTATTAGAGGGCAAGTCATGTTAAACTTTAAACAACTGTGTCCCCCTAAGATCCACTTTAACACACAGCAAATAGTATTGCTGAGAGAAAGTCATGGATGTACGAGTGGAGAACACATTTTGTCATTTATTAAACATATATTTTTAAAAATATATTGTCAATAGCTGTAAAAAACAACTTATAAATAACTAATTTATAAGTTTAAATGACTTCTCAATGTTAAAGCTATTTAGAGGTAACTTGTATGAAACTGTACTGGGCATATAATTTAAGCAGCAATGAATTTAACTACTAACTGAGCCACAGCCCTCACTAGCTGCAGAATCAGATCTCTCTCCTGACACAGGAGAGTCACTGTACAGAGTGATAATTGTTGGCAGGAACTTCCTGCAGTGTTTCATATCAAATATGAGCTGAAGTGTCTTAGTCCCTAGTAACAGAGCCTGCCTGATTAGTTCAGTTTGTTGATATTACAGGCTTTGATACTGCTGCCCCAGCAGATGGCAGCACTCGATACTCCACCAGCTAAAGCAGCCTGATAAAAGATGTGCATCATCTCCTTAAATGGCCTAAACTTCCTCAGGAAGTAGGACCTTGACCTGAAATTTGGAGATGGTGTAAAGGAAAGTGTCAGAGAATCCTTGGGACCAGTTCTTTTAAATGTATTAACATTGCCTTCACTCTGCAATATTAGAAACATTACATACATTTTCATTGCTATGCAGATGAAACTAATCAATTAGTCAACTTCAACCATGAAAATGGTACAAGGCCTGGATCTCCTATAATTTCCTACTTCTAAATTCAGAAAAAAAAAGCCTTCCACCTATGGAACATTGCTAAAAATATTAGCAGCCTGTCTCACGGCGATGCTGAGAAAGTAATCCATGTATTTGTTACTTCTAGGTTGGACTACTGTCATTCCCTAGTATTGCGATGTCCCAGTAACTCCCTAAAAAGCCTTCAATTAATCCAAAACGCTGCAGCAAAAGCACGAGGGATGATATTTCTTTTCATTTGCTTCTTTCCACTGGCTTCCCCAAAAAATCCAGAATAGAAATTAAAACCCTCCTACTACTTGTCGTACCAACCTGCCCAATGTTTTTTTGTTGCTCTTTTTTTTTTCTCTCCACTTTCTACTCACTCCAAGCATAAGAAGGCTGCCCACCCTGAGCCTGTATAATTTTGGGTAGTTTAGTAAAGGATTTTTTTAATGTAAAGTGCTGTGAGATTACTTTTTTGTTTGGTTTTATATAAGTTCAATTTAATAAAACTTAAAATAAATGAGAACGCTCCAAACTGGTTTCCTCCCACATTTCATAGACATGTTAGATTAACTGGTGACTCTAAATTGCTCATAGGTATTAATGTGAGTTTGAATGGTTGTATGTCTGTGTGTGCCTTTCTTTGTTGCCTTTCTGTGAGATAGACTGGCAAACTTTCCAGGGTGTATCTCACATCTCGATTGCATGGACAAATGGTTACAGATAATGGATAAAGAAGCTGGCAACAAATAAACTTGTAGAGGCCGTCTTACGCGTGTCCAATGGTCCAAAAAAGATCCACTCCAGAGATCGATGTATTAAAAAAATGTTGCAAATATATTAAACTTCTGTGTTCTTCAGTACACCTAATAACAACAGTTCTATAATAATGCTGATATAATACCTAATCTCCACTGAGCACGGTAAGAAAACTGTGTGCCTCCACAGCCAAACACTGGTCTAACACAATGACTTGCTGCTCCAGCCAAAAATGCGATACAAACATTGGTTTCCTTGACGATTACTTGCAGGCTTAGAAGGCACTATCTGATGTTGTACATACATCAGCTACTAGTTATCCATCTCACTAAGACACAGCAGGAAAAATATAGGCAGGGAACAAACATTTGAGATAGTTATCGTTGGCTCGTACAGTACTATTCCAGCAAAATTCTCTGATTTGTCAGATGGCTGAGCTTCACTCAAAAAACTCAAAAAATCGAGTATCTTTGCCCTGCTTCCAGTGCTGGCCAATGATTATATTATTATTATCTCTTACCATACTTCATATGTTATAGTTTGACTCCACTATAGTCCCTTTTTAGAGACTGATTAATAATACAAAATATGTCCTACATTTAATTAGTGCATTACAAAAGCATATGATGGTCAAAACATCATAATAATGATTAACACATTAGCACATCAATAATTACAGCCCAATAACATCATATTCATTGATGTTGAATGAGACATTCTGCAAACACTACTTTTAAATTTGGGACTTTAAATTATTTTGCGTGTGTTTTAACAGTACTTCAAGTATTTTGAATACAGGGCATGTGTTTGTAGATTATTGCTGCTGAACCTTGTCACCACTTGCAGTATCATCAGCTGTAACAACGTTGAGTCCGTCAGTTGCAGTGAAACATCAGTCCAGTGCTGCCACCTGCTGGCAGGGGCCTTTTCTTTAAAGCCAGTGACCTGTACAGTATGTTTGTAGATGTGCTGAGATAATTCCTCCCAAAAAATAATTACAGCAGGTGAATAGACCTGCCAGTTCTATTTTAAGTAACAAACACTACTCATTTGAACATTCATTTAAACTGAATTGGTTCTGCCAATTAACTTCAGTCTCAGCTCTATTCAGTGTTTCCTTTCAGACAGAAATGTCTCTGCAGCGCTCTACTGAAACCATACTAATGGAGTTGTTTTAAGTGAGTTACCAGCTCATTTAGGTACTGAGAATCTCTTACCCATTTACTGGAAGGAATCCGATCCTGAAAGGAGGAGTTCATTTACAGGAAACACGACCGACAGAATTTGGAATGTGGAGAGAAAATGAACTTTGTAGAAATGGCTGTAGAAATCAACCAAAGGTAAAATGTCCTCTGTGATTAGCTCAGATTAGATATAAAATACTTAAATTGTTATTGCTGGAAACTGTATCTTTAAGTGCATTTATATGGACTTAAGGTGTGGTCATGTTTTTCAGGAAAGTTGATTTCATGTCACCAGTCATGTAAACGAGAAACCTCCATTATGAAATAACAGTAGGGGATTAGGGAAACTTGATTTCCCCAAAGAAAGCCAGTTTCTCTGCCATGTATATGCATATGCAGTAATCAGTTTTCTCTAGCTGTATATGTATAAAAAAATGCTGCAGACAGAACAGTGAAAGGTTGAATCAAAGGAGTGATCTGGTTGAAAATGGGAACTAACATAAAGTGCCTTCTAGAAGGTTTGAAAAGTTGTTATTTAGACAGTTTGCACTGGTTTAGTTTTATTTATCTCAGGATCAGCTGTGTCTCTCCCATCTCATCACCCTGCCTCTACATTCGGGAGACTCAGGGAAACAGAAACACAAATCAGAAAGCAGCATTTTCTGTCACTATACAATTAAAATCTCTGAGGCAGGCTTCCAAAATAAGTCAGCGTTGGGGGAGAAATCCGATTACATGCCTGCAGCATTTACACGTGGATTCCCAGTAAGCAGGTTTCTTAAGTGCATGTAGACTCTGCTCCCTGATTAACAAAGAGCTAATTTCTCTAAGTAGCCTGGGTGTACTTGAGGGCATGTAAATGCAGACCCTGAGTGTTTCAGTAACAGAGGCTCATTTAAGACTTTTTTTCTGGTGAATAACAGCATTTTATTGTTGCAGCCCATTTAGGGTTCAGCTAGTTTTAATTACCGTATGGTAACTAGTCCAGACTCCAGATAATTACAAGAGAAACTAGAAGGAAATGACTGAATATGTGAATGTTTCCAAGCTTTAACACGTTTTCTAAAGCCATGGAGAGGCTTAGGAAACAGCAATATTTAACTGCTACATCTGACAAACATCTGCAAGATGATAAGCAGCACCGACCTGATGAACCATACTTTTTGTAATGAGCCAAAAAAGTTGTATCCTACAAGCTGGTAATATGTGTAAATGACAAATCTTACACTTACACTAACAAAGTACAAAGCACTTTAATTCCCTCTGAAATGTTGTAGCACAAGCACAAAGTAGAAGTTTGAGCTATGTTACCTTTATTATTTACCTTTACATTATTTTTACTTGTCTGCCACAATTTTTCATGGACAGCTTTATTTGCAGGTACAGGTACTATATATTTAATTAATGCAAAATTTGTCATACACCTTTGAAACTTTTACTAAAATATAACATGAAATGCAGTATTTCTTAATTTAATAACTTTGTACTTTAGTGTATTTACCTTTACCTATAAGTAAAATATTTCAGCACATTCCCTTCAACTTGACTTTGTTCTGTCACACCAAGTGCCACCACTTTGCTGCTGTACTGTGAAGTGCTGGCAGGACTGACAACAAGCGAACACCACACCGCAGGCATTCCAGAACTTATTCGCTGTTTCCTTGTCACAGCGCAGTGTGTAAAGCAGTGTCATGTTCAGTTGACCCAGGGCAGGCGTAGGTGTGTTGGGGTGTGGGTGCTGGCTGTGGCCTGTACAGCAAACTGGCAATAGGTAATGGAAAGACACATTAGGTGTGAGGTGTAAACTGAAACCTTGGAGGCAGACACGCATCTGCTATTGTGACACCTTAGTCACATGGCAATGAGCTCAAAGTGATTTTGCTGGAACTGTTTCAGCACTAACATTATAAATTAGTAATGCACATTTCCAAATAATAATGTTATAATAAAAAAAGTATTTTAAAATCCATTACATGTGCAGTATGTGTTTCTAAATCATGTGTGCTAGTAAAACCATTGTAATTTAAAGTGAGACCTTTTGTAGAACACAGTTTGTTTTGTGGGCACTGTTGTCTCTTTTTGCTCTTTAGCTCTGTTGTTGTGGCTTCCATTGTGAAACCTAAGAATTATTCTGGTGTTAAGATTAAACATCAGCCACACTGTAAATAGGGTGTGTCTGCCTTAGAAACACAGAAACAAGTTTTGCTACATACAGAACACCTATCATGAATAAATCTGCATAAAACATAGCTTCCCAAAGTTTGATTTCAGCATGTTTTTATGTTGCTATAATGTTTCACCGTTGTAATTTACTCTCTAAGTTCATCACACAAACCCATTGTTGTAAAATGAGAGCACTCTCTGACCCAATAGCCAATGGACCTAGTTTGACTGGTTTTTGTTGAATGGGTTGAGCGACCAATAGTCAGATTTCACAACAGATACGTCCCCACAGAGTCTGATCAGAAGCACAGGCCTTTGATAGAAACCAATCAGAATAAAACATGTTATCAGGACGCACAGAGCTCGAATGCAACACCAGTAAACAGTATAAAAGTCACAAAACATTAAAAATCTTGTTGAAAGAACTACAAAGTGAGGCATGAAGACTGGGCAAAGATACAAAATGACTTCAAAGTGAAGCATAATCACTACATAAAGATACAAAACAACAAAGAGGAGCAAAACTTTAAAAAAGATGCAGGACAACTGTACACAGAAGCAAACAACCAAAAGATGAACAAAAGGCTTCAAAGAGAAGCTTAACAGTTTCAAGAGATTCAAAGACAAAAAGATGTCAAAGTCTCGCTTCGTCTCTGTTTAGCTGGGGGACTTTACAATTTGTTGTGCCCATTGTCTTGTAATTTGTTTACAGCTGTAGGTTATTTTCATTTCATAGTAAAATCTCATTTTTTCTTTTGGTTGTTGAAGCAAATAAGCAAAAAAAAAGATAGAGTAGAAGTTGAGGATTTTCAGCTGCAAGGGAAAAGAACTTTGTTTAAGACTAGTCTGTTACTTCACATGTCCTGAAACTACCACGACTGACTGTCTAACGCTGTGATTATAAAGTTTTAAACCTTTATCTGTAGCTATGGTATCATTTTCCTGTTCCTGTTGTCCAAAAAAAAGTGGCTTTGTTCAACAATGGCAGAAAAAACTTTGGATCTCATTTGGGGAGTAGCTCTGCCATTGGCACCTCCAGGTTTCCCAGATACCACAGGATCCAGAACACCAGGCTGAGGAAAATAATAACGGGGCCGGAGAAGACAAAGAAGTCCCAGAAGCTGAGGGCAGAGCAGACACCAACAAAGAAGAGGATGAGACCCACTGCATCCAAACGGATGGCGATGAAGAAAAACAGCTGACAGTGACCAAGACAGGTAGTAACATCCATCATAGTGGTCGACGAGACAAACTTTAGGGAATTAGTCACCGTTTTACATGTTTATATGTGTGACACAGCACATGTTAGAAGAAGTGAAATAACCTCATAGTAAAGACTTCTTCCCTTCTCTTCTTGTCCGTGACTTGGAGAGACTGATGAGAAGGAAGGGTTTAAACACTCTTATCAAATTCCTTCCTGTATCTACATCTTACATATTTTCACGACAGTTATGGAGGAGAAATGTTTTCTTAATGAGGCCACAAGATTTTCTGGCTCTATCGCTGACGCTGACCTCATTTCATAAACATATTACATTCCAGCTTTCACAGATCAAGGCCTCACCTCAGGCCCACAGGTGCAAAATTGACTTAGTTTTTCAGCCCGTTTATGTCTTGAAATAACACAGAGTAATAGTAACAAAGTGTTTACACCCTACAAAAACATTAAATAGTGATGACAAGAGAAGAGTTTCCACACAGAGATAATGAGCCAAGACAAATGAATATATGTGTTACTGTGTTATGTGATCAGTATCTGGAACACCTTAGAATCCAATCACACAATGACAAAGTCAAATCACATGTAAACTTTATTCCGCGAGTAAAAATAATTTACACATTAAAATGGACGTTGAATATGTACATGTTAAATATATTTGCTTCCTCTGTGCTTACTTTCCACATAGGGTTTCTCCTACATTTAAAAAAGTGTCTTCCTCATTTACAAAAAAAGTGACTTCAGTTTAAAATCTCAAGGCTTTCAGTCTTTGCGATGCAGCTTGCCAAGTTGTGTCCGTCCTTCTACACCAGGCAAACGGGATGTTTCCTGTACAGAAGAAAAAGACAGTGTTTTCAATATCAACACATGATGAAAACTACTGGATTACATACAAATGACAGAGGACATTGATATGAAAGGGCTGAAGAAGCACAACAGAGGTAAATTTTGGAAGGAATATTCCTTTTCTTCTGAGAACTTTGGGAATGTTATCGTTGTCTGCCAAAGTCAGTGTGTTAATTAACATTGAAAATAAGAGATGAAATGAATGTAGATAAAATTAATAACATAAATTTTATGAAGGTGGCTTCACAGAGATTAGGGAGCCAGTGGGGTGCAAGCACTGGAATATGTAGTTTTAATTATTTCTTCTGGAGAAGGACATTTCGAAAATATACTCCATATTATGTTGCGAGTGCGAGGCAGTGTAAGAAAGGTAATGTTCAGCTATAAAGAATCACTTTCCTAATCCTGACCACCTATCGTACCAAAACAAGTGCTTTAATAAATCTATTAGTTTATCATTAAATATTTCTGAGATAAATAAAACTAAAGGGTAATTTCTTGTTATGCCATTGACAGCATCCGTCTGTCTGTCCCATTTCTGTGGATGGAATATCAAGGTCACGGTCACTGCGTCCGTGTGAAATGTCATGTCACCTTGAAGTCACGAATAAACTGATTAGATTGTGGTGTTTTTTTGGGACCTTCTGTTTGTCCCATTCTCATCAGCACAAACATCTGCCTGGACTGTATGGGTGGACTTATTAGAATATGAATCTGGCCAGACATGCTGGTAAGCTGCAATTGACTGTTTAGCAGAGGCATACAATTGCAATGTGGCGAATCTACCGTTGGCAATTATCTGTATATGCTGTGAATCTGCTCATTATATTCTCAAATTATCAGAATTTATTTTTAAGCTATAAATTGTCAAAATGTATGGAAAAATATCCATCAAAATTTCCCCAAAGCCCAAGAAAACCACTTTAAAATGTCCTAAATTAATAATTCAGCAATAATAATTAGTTGTTTAGGGTGAAGAAAAGCAGCTGAAATTCACAGTTAAGAATGTTTTTACTAAGACTGAATAAACTACTACAGCTGAATTTTAAATAGCTGAAAAAAATGACTTTGTTTTTGTTGATTAAAAATAATTGGGAAAATAAAAGAAAGACATAATAGAACAGGGACATGAATGGCTTTAAAATCTAAAACAAGTTGTTTCTGAAGATGCTTGTATGTGGATTATTTATTCTCCTTCCCGTTTCCCACCACTTTTATACATTAGGCCAATAAACATTTGGCCTTTTTCAGCTTTGTACAAACATGATTATTGATTTTTTTATCACTCTTGTTAGGTAAGCAAGTGCATTTCTTTCATTATACATGTTCGTCTTCTGCCTGAGCTGGAAACACAATTAATCTAATCATTATTACGGCATTAAAATATGGCATGACAGCATGAATACATGTGTACATAAAGCACTGTCACTTAAACCTAAACCTCTTATCTCTCCATGTTACCCAACTGTTCAGCTTCACTTAGTGCACCTGAAAAAAACCTTGTTTGCTATACACCTGAGCAGTTTACTGTACCAACATGTATCCATGCAAGTTACCATCAAATCTGACTGATAAACATCTCACTTCATGACTCATAATGGACAGAATCTGGTCACTGCCCACATAGCAATGTTGTCCTTAGGTGGAGGCCGGTGTTCGTTGTAGGAATGTCCAGTGATAAAACCCTCAACATTATGTGCTCTCAGCTAGGGCCGTTTTAAAAAAAACACTGACGTCCAGTGTTCCAGCTCCATACCACACACCCATTTTAAGCATGTTCTAACTGTAAAAGTGATGAAATGAACGGCAAAAGCAACATGCAAACATAAATAAATGTGATTTTTTAAATGTTGTTTAAATGCATCTCATCACAAACTCTGGAAATATCCCCTGCTAAAATAAAACTGCAGAATGTTGACTGACAGCTACAGAAACCTACAAAGTAAATGTTTGTCTAATGTTGCCATACAGCACTCGTATTTTATTATTTCTACATTTTTAAAGTACTTGTGTGTTCTTGTCTTGTTTACAAAATGCAAAGTATATTCTAGAACAACTAGCAGAGCTAAAAATGCTGTATGCAGTTAGTATGTTTGGAGCTGGGACTACAGCAGAAATGACAAATAACAGCAAAAATAATGGCAACTATTTAGAAGATTTAAGTCATTTTCCAAGCGAATAATGTTTCACAAATTTGACAAACGTCAGCCTCTACATTGTGAGAATTTAGTGCTCGTTTTTGAATATGCGATTAGTAAACAATATATTTGCGTTCAGACAAAACCAGCCTTTAGGGATTTATGATGACCATTTTTTCATGATACTGTGACATTTTATAGCTCAAATGATTTGTCTTGAGCTGAGGAATCTTCTGCACTTAAATCAGTAACTTTTAGTTGGAGCACTAACTTGGACAATGGAACTGATTTTTAACGCTTGTCATTTAAATCATCAAGTACTATTCGGTTATGCCAATTGCTTTTTATAAGTGACTATCTAGTTGTTGATGAAAAGTCATATTACAGCATGCCAGGCTAAATAATTTTAATTCTTTGGAATTGTAGTTTATTTTAGGCTACAAATATGCAAAAAAAAATCAATAATTAAAAACAGATTATGTCTATATCCTTAAAATCCATTTTGATAATTACAAAATGTAAATTTCCAGCCTCCAAGTGCCCAGAAAAAAAAAGTGACCACGGCCTGTCATCAGCTCCAGCCCTGCTCTCAATGCTTCTTTGTATAGTTTCACTTAAAAACTGGCCTCTTTGTTCTCTTCTCTGTGTTTGTCCTTAAGTCCAAACTATTTCACACTATTCCATATCTCAAGCTCATAAGCCAATGCTAGAGAATAGTGGAATCAGGGTGAAGGGTGATAAAGGTAAATACATGGAACAAGTGGACAGAAGGATGTGCGGGAAGCGAATCAATACACCAATAAACCACAACATTAACACCAGCTAGTTGTGTTAATGTTGTGTATATGATTCCTGCATTTGGAAGCAAAGTGCACATCTGTGGCTACTCCTCCACCTACCCACCACACTCCTTTCCAACGGATCAATAAGCACTGCAGAGTTCCATTAAAATGCTATCGTGCCTTTTGACCCAAAGGGTGTCTGACTGACGGCTAATATTCACAACTATGAAGGTGAGCAGAAATGGTCTGGCTCATTAATTAAAAGCTGCCACAGGCCACCGAAGATCTTTTCACAGCAGATGGAAAAAGAAAGTAGATAATTATTATTGCAGATTTGCATTTGTGTGAAGGTGCCCATTACTCGAGGAGCCTGGTTTCACTGTGGGCATCATGACATTTCATAATTACGAGGAGGGTGAGAACGGGGGGCTGCCATGCCAACATAAGGACGCGAACAGAAATAATGGAAGTATTAGAGCCGAGGACGCGCATAACAACGTCCCACTGGGAGACAGAGTCAACGCAGGCCAATGCGCTCAAACCTGCCTGTGAAGCCAAAGACTTTGGAGCATCACATATGTTTATTGGTTTTGCTTGAACCTTTAGAGAATGTTGCAGCAGAAGATTCATGGTTTTGACTAACTGGGTTTTCACAGTGTCAGTGAGCAAGTGACAATGACAGACAGGGAGGATGCTGAGGTGACCCCGGGTTAGGTGATGGACAGAAGGAAATACGCACCTTAAAGCTTGGCTTTGTCGTCTGCCGCCTGCAGAGCCACGTCTGAACTCCTCAACAGCCCCCACTCCACGTTTTTGTCGGAGGGCGATGCGCACTCACTCCCTCCATCAAACGCTCTGTTGTCGTGCCCCCACATGGTCACGCCGCCTCCTTCCCAGCTGATCAGAGCCGGCGCAGCATCGCGCAGAGTCCCGTTCATCCCCTTCCCGTTCCCCACGCTCTTCTTCTCCTCTCCGGCTTCCAGAGCCTTCATGCTACTTTTAGAAAGCCTCTCCGACAGCTTCCTGGCCCACTGCGTAAAGCTGATGTCCAAGGAGCCTGACCTGTCCTCGTCGTACAGATGGACGTTGCCTGTGTACCACATGATCCACCACAGTAAGCTGAGGAAAATAATGACGGAGCCCGTGTAGATTAGAAAATCTCCATAGAAGCGGCCATCCAGGTTCAGGTTGCCGAAGATACCGACCAGGAGGACAACCAGTCCAACTGCATCAAAAGCCAGAGCGAGGAAGAATAGCAGCGCGCAGCCCCCCACGCAGCCGTGGTCCATGTCCGAGGAGAGAGCAGAGCCCGAGTACCGGCGCCAAACAGCAACTTGTTTTTCAGGACGCACATTTCCCCACTGTACACCTGTGCTCCAGACACCTGGACACAGGCCCCGCCCCAGCACCTCCCCGTATCAATCACTGGCGTCCCGTGGTCTCATTTTAATATGCTGCCTTCAAACGCACAGTGTAAATTCCAGGCTCCGATGTGGAAAGTGTGGACAGAACAGGTCCCCTCAGTTCTGAGACCAACTTTAAAATCATATATAAATATACGTTGAAACACATCAAATAAAGGCAAAAATCATATACAAATATGAAGGCTCAGCATTCAAAAGGACCAAAACAGTTTTCCCAGTTTTCCACTGAAACGACTGGGGCCCCTTTGTCTTTTGAGTCTACAGTCTCAGCAGAAGTTTAACTTTAGAGCTTATAAAACTGATTGTATAAACGTGATTGTGGCCAGAACTGTGAAGGTTATGACTCTTAATTTTTCACACTGTGGCTCTGAGGGGAAATTGGCAGATTAGAACTCTGATGACCTGCCCTGTGAGATTTAGTCCCGACAGACATCTTTGTGGTGATCCCTAAATACCTGCAAAACCAATGACATTCCCGTCAGGCCCAGCCAGGCTTAGTGCTTAGTAGTAACATGGTGGACATCATCTCTGCATGTGCTCTTGTGAACTAGAGTGCATACAGACATATGAATTTCAGTTTTTCTTTTTCTGAGGAGACCATATGTTGTACGGACTGCAAAGGCCCATGAAACAGAAATGTTGTTTGTTATTTGCTTTGTAATAAAAACTTCTTCTGGATGTCCTACCATCCCCAACAAACTTAGCTAAAATGTCTCCTTTGATTAAAAAATTAGCACCACGTCAAAAAAGTAAAAGAAAGCGCACAGAACCTACACATATTGCAATTTACTTGTGTGAAATGTGTTTATATAAAGAACTCAAAAGCCAAAGAATATTTACCACAAGGTTGTAAGATACAAGAAGAAAGCTGTCCACAACTTTTATCAGTTTCACTGAGAGACATACGTGCTTTCTGAGAAACGCCCCGTTCACACTCTTAGTTACTAATTAACATCTGAAAGCTTTGCAGCACAACTGGTTTCATGTGCTGATGTGCTGACGCCTGATTGAGTTCGACACACAATGGACATGATTGGAACTGGCAGAACCCTTGATACTGTCGCCTTTTCAATTCAATATTCCTCTTCTTCGTCAGCTTACTCACGTCACTCATACTGCGTGTGTAAGGTCACTTCCACGTAAACAATCACGTCGTTTGTTTGGCTCAGATGTCTTATATGAACCAGAGGAGCGACTCTTGGAACAACGCCCCTATCACAGCTGACACACAGCACTGGACTCTTTAAATAGCACCCCTATGGTGGCAGGGACACCAGACCTTTGTTATCATGGAAACAATCACAAACCCAGTGATGGAACCACCATGGTTAGTTCAGACTGTGAACTTTCTTGTGGATCTATCCCTTGGGACCCATCCAGCCTGCTCCCAGTATTAGTAATGTTGATCCTTTCTCAAGTCAGAATTACTCAGTGAAAGATCCCTATGTTACTGTTGGTCATTAAACTTTATGATTCAACTTGACACCCCACATTTTTTCACTTTATAAGAGTGAGGTGGAAACGGATGATTTGCTGTGGTGACCCCTGATGGGAAAAGCCGAAAGAGTGGTAGTAGAAGTAGTAGTACTAACCTCCAGACTCTGCTGATGCTGAGTCAAATTAAATCTTTCTTGGAAATCCTTCAGACTTTACACAGAGACTCTAGAGACAACAAAGGCCTTTTGGATACAACAGTTCTTCCCAGCACTTGGTAACAGATGTGGCATTACTGTTCCCGAAAGGCATCTCATCATAGAGCCATTGATGAGGAACGTGGTTTTCTATTGAAAATTTGTGTTCCACTTAGTGTAGCATCGCAAATACAGGACATGTGTCAGCCACAAACACCCTATGGTGTTCCTCAGAAAACTATGACGAGCCAGAAAACCATATAAATGCAATAAGCTCATTTTAAAACCTTTTCTTAAATATAACTTTTAACTTTCTCTACCAGCGTGTGGACGAAAGGTCCTAAAACACAACTACATTAATATAGCTGTTTTAGATGTGTGGGTTGTAAATAACACAACAGAGTCCCGTGATGAGTGGTGTAAATGTTAGGTTTTATTTGACAAAATTGACAAAATAGGACAGGATGAGATAGAGAGCAACACTGGTATAATACATTTATTATAGCAAAATTTAAATGCCAGGCAACTTAAAAGAGAAAAACACAAAAAATGCAAATTTATGCTATTAACAGTGCATTTATAGTCAGAAGAAGAAATATCTGTGGAAGAAAACATTTGGACATTTTCTAATTCTAATATTTGCTGCAGCATTTCAGCATTTGAAGGCAGCAAAATTTGAATTACACACACACATTCACACACACACTCACACGTTGAAACAACAACCTAGACAAACTCTGAATGACAATTGTAAAACTTATTAAGCCCCCTGATTAACTGGAAGATGTGGCAGATTATTTGGATTTCCTTCAGTGAAGTTCTTCATGATTCAAAGTGATTTCTCTGCCATATGCAAGGCACCTGCTGCAGAAGATTATAAGAAAATAGGAATGACATAGAAATGATTTTAGTGGCTCTCTCTCACAGCCAACAAAGAGAAAGTGAAGAAAGCCAGAATAAAACAGCAAAAGCCAAATCTTAAGCTTATTGAAGAGGCCTCATGTTAGTTTACCTGAGTGTAATGGCAAATCTGCTCATTTTGACAGGTCCACACAGAATGTGTGCAGGAGCACTCGGCTGCCAGAGGGCGCCAGTAATCTTTACAACCGGCCTGGAGCACTGCATCAGAGACACACTGCATTGCTGCTTAACCAGTCAGGCTGAAGTAGCAACAAACTGAAAAAAAAAAAACTCCTTTAACTGAAACAGTCATAATGTAGCTTTTACATAATTTCCACTTTAACCAATTAGTGCATGCAGGCATAAACAGAATCAATGTAGAACGGTAAAAGACAGTCAGCCCAAAAAAGCCTAAAACATGTGTTCTGCAGATTGTGCATGCACGCACAATCTTTGCTATGGACAACATCATGCATGTGGTATCTGACTCTAAAAGAATACTCCCCAAAAACATGTGTTCTGCAGATTGTGCATGCAGTTTTTGAGTGAGAACTCCATTTATTTCCACTTGGCTCGGAGGTTTTGGGAGATTCTTACTTATTGTAACTCCAAAATGACTAATACCCGACATGACATGTATCATAGTTGACACATGTGTAGTATCTGACTCTAAAATTTTTGTCATTTGGTACTAAATTAATACAGTCACCAAGCAGACAAAAAACCCACACAGAATCATTTTGGACAGAAATGGTTTCCTACAGTCTGCAGGCTGGATTATCTTATTTGTCTTTGCAGATGTGCAGTTAAAGCTCCACTGGCGAAATGTTTCTTCTTTCCTGTAATTTGACACAGACTCCAACATTAGCATTCAGTTCACATTCAGGCTTCTATCTACCTGGTAAATGTTGGTCCAATATTTACAGTCTAACACCTCCTGAGAAAAAAATATCTGGCTCTTAAGCTGATAAATGCTCCATGTTCCAACAGTTTTTGAAAGTGAATATCAGAACTCCATTTATTTCCACTTGAGCGATGTTAAGGTTTTGTTCTTTGGACCCAGGAGGTTTTGTTTATTGGAGATTCAGTTACAGGAGTTAGTTGTAACTCCAAAATGACTAGGATATACCCGGCAGATAGAGGTGAACATGATGAGCAGCGTGTGGCGGAGTGTAGCAGTGTGCAGCAGGGCTGACTGTTGTAACTTTGTTTGAGTGTGAATATCCGGAATCTTTGTTATTCAGTGAGAAACACTGAAAAGAGTTGAAGAGCTGAAAATAGGTGGAGGAGAATGGACTTTCGTCCCTGATTTTAATGTTTTTCCATGTCAAAGACATTTTGCGTATTTTTCATAACAGCTTGAATGTGTTTTTCATTAACCACAAAAGGCTTGTTTTGTCTCCATATAAAAGTTTTGATGACAACAAGATTTGCACTCATAACAGCTTGGGCTCTTTGTGAAGAGGGGCTCACTCACCCTCCACTTTTGAGTGGAACATTATGATTGACTGCTGTGGAGGAGATGCTGCAGGGCGGTTGCCGAGTATACAAAGTTCACTTAGTTTGTCTTTAAGATGCAAAGGGTTTCAATAAAGTCAAGTTTACGGATAAACCCTGCTTGATGCTGTTTCATTTCTGTTTCCTTTCTGCTCTCGGGCACTCCGTGAGTACTCAGCTCACATCACTCACTGCATGTATTTTCTTTTTATTTTAACCACACATTATGATCAGAGCCCTGCTTTCTGTCAAAAAGCCTCGGTAAAACTGGATAATAACACAAACTGTTCCGTGGGCCATAAAATAAATCTGCTTTAAAGACACAGTGGAAGTTGAGTTGCAGAGATATTATGAAGTGCAGAGACCAGGTCACCTTGGCGGTGTGGGATAACTTAGGAAATGCTTGCTTTACAAAGCTAAACCCTGGAGATTGCATTATTGTGTAGAATCAATCAGAAAAGACACGTAGCAGAGAAACACTTTATCTGTGCCAGGAAGAGGCACAATTGGAGTGTTAAACCCTCCTCTCATCTCTTTTAACAACTTCTGGAAGTGAAGGAGCTGCTACTATATTAAATAATTGAGTGTTGGAAGGTAATTGAGGACATAGATCAATAATATCTAGGGGGTTGTTCTCATTACAGAGATACCCAGACACTTCCGAAAGTTTTAGCTCAATGATGATGAATCTGGAGAGAAAGGCAGAGAGGAAGGAGGGAGAGGAAGGGATCAATGAGATCTAAAAATTTTACAAATGAGACCCATTTCCCGTCCTTGTCTGTCTCATCAGAGTCTCATATCAAACCTTTGTATGTGGCAGGTGTTTTGGCCAACTCACGTTTAAAATTGTCAGATCTGCGCTTAGAAATGAGTCTTTCCCGAGCGCCCTGATTTCCCAGAGGATTGGCAGTCTCGTCACACATGAGCGCCTGCAGGCATTTAAACAGCCCCCTTCCGCCCACCCGTCCATGCACCCCCGCCCACCCAGCCCCCAAACAGCACCCAGCTCCCTATTACAGCCTTTTCTATCCTCTCATCTGCTCTCCCCTCTATGTTTCTCCTCCTCCAACAGGACCGGGTTGTTTCTCCTTCGATCACCTGTTGGGATGTAAAAAGCAACGCGTTCAACTTTTTACGTAACTTGTGGGATTAAAAGTCGTTTCATTAAATGTTTACGCTGCCTTAGCCGCAAGTGAGGGATACGGAGTCAATGATGCTGGAGTTTCAAATCAGAGATGGTATCTGTTCCCCACCTGGGGTGGAAATTGGAGGAATGCGTTTAAACTGATAGAGTGTGTTTCAGAAGAGCAGTTACTTTTCTACCTGTTTATCCCTGAGGGGGTCAGTATGGAGAGGCAGAGCTGCTATTCATGCTCCATCACACATATACACCCACCCACACGTGAACACATTTGTTTTGCTGCACATGTGAGGATTGTGTTAGATTCATTCACTTATAACCTAACTATGCCCTCGCCACTACCTAAGTTACCATACCTAGAACTCACGTCCTAACTTAAAGCTACATTTAATTAAATTTCACCAAACCCCAGTTGTAAACCCAGGTCTCAAGCTTTTATTAAAGTGAGGTATGGCCAAATAGCCTTCAATTTAAAGCTAAACTCAAAATGGCCAATAAATGCCACGGCGCAGAGGCCAGACTACACATAACAACATCACGTTTCCACCTGACAAGCAGTCCATATAAGAGCGTTACCCTTACGGCTTTCAGTCAGAACAATATTTCTAATGTCCAAGCAGAAATCATCCACAATTCTACAAATAAATCACGTACTCATCCTGGGAATATGTGACAGCTGATGGAGGAGCCGACTGAAAATGTGCCATGTTAAACAGCTTGCAGGGTGGCTTTCCATGATCCATGAGCGTGATCAATAACGCTGATTAAATTGTGCATTGACAGAGTGAAGCTCTGCCTGTTTATGCTGCAGTCATCTCTAAGGTGAGTTTTTGCATTGTTCGACAACATTTGGTACACAGTGTCCTCTGTAAGTATAAGCCCAAAGTATTTGTTTTCATGCTCGCTGAAGACATTTGGGTTTAAGATCTAAAGATGAATATGTTAAATAACACAGAACAAAACAACTTTTGAATCAGACCACCAAATTTAACCAATCAGAACATGTGACTTTGGAGTTTATTGTTGCCCAGGAGTGTCCTGTGAGATTTATTGTTCAACACTAAATTCTTCTAAAAGACTACCCTGATTTTAGCCGTGGGTTTTAGCTGAGAAGAGTGCATTTGTTGCTGACACAGGATAAATCACTGTGGAGACCACTGTGGGAGAAACAAGTCATTTTGCCACAAAGTCATAACAACCACTCTCTGCAATGTCATGTAAAAGAAAGAAACCACTGGTGCACTGAGCAGCATACATGGAGCTGGTCAGCCAAGGAAAACAACAGCTGAAAGCAGAACATTATCATGAAGTGGACTTTGAGTAAAATGCTCCACAGTATGTCCAGTTTCTTGTACATTTTGACCACTAAGCAGCATTTCCACATGGAAAATACAAATTTTACAAATATACATATCCAGCATGAGGCCCCAGTGCTCCTAACCCCAGTAACAACAAACAATATGTGGGGAAAATTAGCTCAAATAATGATTTTGAAGAACATGAACCAGAATTATAACATATATTGACCATTTGGCCAAAAATGTATTCTCTCCAAAGCAGCAGAGTAAAACTAAGTAAGAAAACATCCAACACAGTGTCCATCACTGTACCCCATCTGTTCATCATAGAGGGGGAAAGACTGTCTGGATCTATTGGTTTTCCCGTCTTCATACACCTTAACGTTTAAAGCCAAATTATGAAACTTTGATATGTTATTTTTGTCAAATGCACAAGTGACATGGATTTCTAAGATTGTGTGGATTAAAAACAAGGGCAATGAGTATATGTTAATTCTAACAACATTTTTGTAAAACCTAGAGACATAAGGACTAAAATGATGTTGTGGTGAATTACGTGCTTAGGCATTTAAGCACATTTTTACGTATCTTTACTTCACGTAAGTAGATTTAATGATGGCTACTTTCACTGTTACCCCACTACATTTCTAATCAAAGTTGCATTACACGGTACAATCACATGACTTTACGCATTCCACAACTAACCACTTTTTTTTCTTTTTGTCTATGAAAATGAGGAGTTGCTTCAGCAAACAATGCAAGGCAGGTTCTGCGTCTGTTCGTTCTTCCATGGTCTTATTTAAAGACTTATTTGACACATTGTGTTGTCCTTGAGTCTGGTTTGTCTACAGAAATCTGCCTTCACTGCGCAGGAAAAAGAAAAAACTACTAACGGACTAAGAGAAAACTACTAACGGACTAATTTATTTTTAGACATATATGATTCAATTCATTGTAAAATGTGCCTTCAAATAGGATGAAAGTGTGAAAGTTGTTAAAACAATATAAGGACGAACGCTCCACATTGCCTCCATCTCCTTCTCTTTGTGCCTGAGAGGGACGAGATGTAAAGCAGAACTATATGAGTTCTTGGTGCTACTACGCTGAGAACCGGGACAGAGCTGGTTCCTGTTGATTCACATGTTTATTTCAATTATTCACAGAAGAGATTTTATATTCCTTCTTTCTGGACGAAACAGCCACATGCGCTAGTGCTCAGTGGGGTTACATGGATTAAATCAAATATAATAATGCTACAGGAGAAGCACATACATTTACTCTCAGACTTTACTGTGAACAACATATGTTCCTTACAAACAAAACTGAAATAAGCACCAGTTAATAAAACTATTTCAACGCATCTTATGCCATTTGAATCTATCACCATCAATAAGTTAATTCCCCCCTCCGAAAAAGTCAAGTACATTGACTTGTAATACTTAATACGTAAAATATAAATCATGTACTCACTACAAAACTAAAACTACAAGTTCCATACACAAATTATTCACAAACTGATAATGGTCCATCAGATATATGTGATTCTCTCCAGTTCATAGAGACAGAGCTTGGTGCACTCTCTGGTTCTGTGAATTCGGAGGGGGAGTGAATGAATATGAATTTCATCCACATTTGCTATATGTTGGTGGGAGTCAGCAGGACAATACTCAGTCCCAGTCTGTGTCATGTGTGACACCTACCAATAAATTGTCAACCAATTGTTGAGTTAGGTTTTTACTTTAGGCATTTTTGTGAAAGAAAGGCCAAATTTATGTATATTTCTTTTGGATTTCCAATGCCAAGTAGCCTACTGTAATTTCCAAATTACGGTGAGGTTTAGGAGTTAAAAATGGATTTGAGTAGTTTACAGTCTAAAGTTAGTTACCTTTTACTTTGTAGACTCCCTAGCTTCTGTGCGTGAACACAAAGGGATCGCGGCCTTATTTTTAGTTCGTTGGTATATCCACTACTGGCTTCTGGACATCGATAAAAGCACCACTCATGTTTGGTTTGACTCTGTGTGAAACAGAGAGTGGGGAGTGTTGATTATATCACTGAATTTCTCTGTTTGGTGTTGTTTTCAGTATGTGGAGTGATTCATTTATTTTAGCAAATCTGTAAATGGTCACAGAGTTCCATGTGCGTTATTTTGTGTATGTATGTTGTTAATACTTTTATGTTATATAAAACACATAAAATGTACTGATGGGCTGAATTTTACCAGTAAGCGGATTACTGATGGTCTAGTGAAAGCTAGTGTAGTTAACAATGAAAGTGAGTGTAATTGCAGGCTTTACAAGATACTGTGGTGAAGCAATACTTTATTTAATACTGCTGAACTGTGAACAAAAGAAATGTGTAAGGACAATATCAGCTGTTTAATAAAGACAGAGAACAGCCTGCGTGACGGACACAACTAACGTCTCCTGTCTCCCCTTATTCCTGTCCGAAACAGGACACATAATCTGCAAACAGGTCACTATTGCTTGAGGCCTGTAACACATGCGAGAACTGACAATGTCCAAGCTCTAGCCCTAATCTGTTTATTTTAGCATGTGGTTACAAAAAGATATGCAATTTTAGGATGATGTAAATTACAAATAGTTAGTTATTCAATTCAACTTTATTTTTTAAGTGCCAATTTAGAACAAAGTCATCTCAAGGCACTTTACATAACAAAGTCAAGACTATACAGACAATTGGAGAAAACCCAACAAATCCCCCTTAATAGTTATGGGCAACAGTGGAGAGGAAAATCTCCCTCAACGGAAGAAACCTCCAGCAGAACCAGGCTCAGGGTGGAGGGCCATCTGCCTTGACCGGTTGGGCTGAGTGGAAAACACTGGGCAGGTTGGTAGGACCAATGGCTGCACACTGGAAGACACACAGCTCCAAACCCGGGGACACCAGAAGACAGGGACAGAGTGAGGGATACAGAGAGGGAGAAGCTCAACTAAGGGAGAAATAAGCCAATGGCGAGAAGCTAGAGAAGGAGAAATATGATCTCTCTTACCAATCCCAGTCAGTAATCTTGCTGCAGCATTTTGGATTAATTGGAGGCTTTTTAGAGAGTTACTGGGGCAGCCTGAAAGTAGAGAATTAGAGTAGTCCAATCTAGAAGTAACAAATGCATGAACCAGTTTTCCAGCATCGCTTTGAGACAGGACCTAAAATGGAGATTTCTTTTATGTGTGAGGTAAATGACAAATCCTGGTCAAAAATGACTCTGAGATTCCTTGCAGTACAACTGGGGGCAAGAGTCACATCATCTAAAGTAGCGATATGGTTAGAAAACATGTTTTTTAGACTTTTAGGCCCAACTACAATAACTTCAGTTTGATCTGAGTATAGAAGAAGGAAATTATACATCATCCAGTCCCTTATGTCTTTTAGACATGCTTGTAGTTAGATTAATTGATTTGTTTCATCAGGTCTCATACATAGATATAACTGCTTGTCATCAGCATAGCAATGAAAATTTAGCAATGAGTGTTTTCTAATAATGTTGCCAAGGGGAGACATATATAGAGTAAAGAGTATTGGTCCTAACACAGAGCCTTGTGGAACTCCATAACTAATATTTGTGTATGTGGAAGATTCATCATTAACATGAACAAATTGGAATCTATCTGACAGATAAGATTTAAACCAACTTGCAGTTCCTTTAATTCCAATTTCATTTCTAGTCTCTGTAATAATATTCTGTGATCAATGGTGTCAAATGCAGCACTAAGATCTAGCAGAACTAGTATAGAGACAAGTCCATTATCTGAAGCCAGAAGAAGATCGTTGGTGACTTTAATTAGTGCGGTTTCTGTGCTATGATGAACTCTAAATCCTGACATTTCTGTCATTTCTTCCCTGGTCACATAATTGCTTTGCAACTACTTTTTCAAGTATTTTAGAAATAAAGGGGAGATTGGATATTGATCTGTAATTGGCTAAGACACCTGGATCCAGACAAGGTTTTTAAGTAGAGGTTTGATTACAGCTACCTTATAGGCCTTTTGTACATATCCTGTTTGTAATGATAGATTAATGATATCTAATACGAACGTGTCTAATAAGGGTAGAGCATCTTTGAGCAGTCTAACTGGAATAGGGTCTAGCAGAAAAGTTTTTGGTTTAGATGCCATAATAGTTGAAGTTAACTCAGCAAGGTCTATGAGCACAAAGCAGTCTAAAAGGGACTGAGAACTTAGCAGGTGGAAGAAGGCTGTTCTAGAGATTTGTTTTATGTGTGAGGTAAATGACAAATCTTGGTCAAAAATGACTCCGAGATTCCTTGCAGTACTACTGGGGGCCAGAGTTATGTCATCTAAAGTAACGATATGGTTGGAAAACATGTTTTTGAGACTTTAAGGCCCAAACACAATAACTTACATTTACACAATAACTGATATTATAGACATCCAGGCCTTTTCTAATAATGTTGCCCAGAGGAGACATATAGAGAGTAAAGAGTATTGGTCCTAACACAGAGCCTTGTGGAACTCCATAACTAACTTTTGTGCGCATGGAAGATTCAGCATTAACATGAAAAAATTTAAATTTGTCTGATAGGTAAGATTTAAACCACCTTAATGCAGTTCCTTTAATCCCAATTACATGTTTTAAGCTCTCTAATAAAATTTTGTCATCAATGTGTTTTCAACCTTGCTTCTGCAAATACACACAACAGTCTTTGAGGTTAAAGGTCAATTCCCATCAGCTGTTATCCTCAAAACTGGACTCCATGAATGGTCCTAGCTGTTTATAGTTGCTGGTCTTAGTGTATCTTGCAACCACTTATCTTTAACAAAAACCACAAAGCTGATGGAGAAAATGGCGAAACCTATGAAATCTCTCCCCCTCAGCTCTCAGGCTCCACTTTGAGTGACTATTGTCTTCACCCTGGTCGTATAAATCAGACTGTGCTGGGGAGCAAAAGAGGATTAAAAGAGAAAGTGGGAGGTGGAGATGAAGAAAGACCGAGTAAAAGGGAAGAGAAATGAGTCTCATGGCCAAACTGTCCTCCTCAAGGTCGTCGCTGTGATTTGGTGGGGTGGGGTGTGAGGAGGATGGAAATGTCCAGTCTGCAGTGTGCCGCATTTGCTCCAAAACAAATTTAATTTCTGTGGTTCTCTCTATTCCTTCCAGCTTTTAAAGGAACATAAAATGAATTCTAACATGTTCTCATGTTGAAATATACATGGACTGCATAATTTGGGGGAGATCACTTTAAACTGAAGCAGTGCCAAGGCATTTCTTTACTACTGAAGTCCACTCTCAGTAAAAAGGAGATTATTTTAGGACATAGTGTCAAGCAGATTTACCCTCATGTCTTGTATTCCAAATAATATAACAGATGAAGTCACCCTGTGTTTACGTTTAGATGGGTTCCAATCTGCTTTTTATGACAGCAAGCAGATGCCAGTTACTCCTATTCTTGGTTCTCATTAGGGTGAGAGATGGTGTGATTGAACATGTATGTGAATGATGCACCAACTGACCTTTCCAAGAAGGTCAGCAATGCTATGGTGGATGTACAGAGTTCACTCTGTAAAAGGTTAAAGCATTTTCACATAGTGGTCCATCCACATGCCTTATGGATGCCTCGGAATTATTGCTATTTCTCCAAATATTACAAACAAGACAGAAAATGATCACAATAAAAGTCTGTGACGATCTAAATGTATCAGTTTATTTGTAAGGGAAATGGAGTCAGGTGTTTCAGTCAGTGACATGAGAATCAGGTGCGAATCTGATGAGTGGTTCATAGACTTCTGACTTGATGGATCTGATGAATGTAACCTGAGGCTCAACAGGAAGTGGCTCATGTAGCAAAACAAAGGCTGTGCTCAAAATCACTCACCATTTTTGTAGCAGTGTCTAAATGTTAAATATGTAAATTCATCCACAATATAGTGCACTAAAAGTATTCCACAAGTTGTTATGCTATGTTATGTACGCTTTCCCAGAATGCAATGCTCCTGTTTTAGATAATATTTAAGTTAAGAATAATTCTACATCTACATTATACTTTTGGTCTCACTTGTTCAACTGGGGTCTGTTTATCTAGTTGTAGGACCTATGTAAAAGTGTGATCATCCTCTATTAGTATAGTTCAAAGGAAGACAAAAACATGTAAAATCAATACATTTCACACACTGGACCATGCAGTGCAGTGAAGCTCATGGCTGTGTGTGAGCAAAAAGTTTCCAACCAGATCTTATATTGGGGATGTGAGTAAAGTATGCACCACATCTCACAGATTGTCATGTCTTTAAATGACATTTCCTGCTCGCTGAGCCACTCTTTCACAATTCGAGTCCCATGAATTCTGGAATAGTCATCCTGAACTATACTTGTGCCGTCAGGGAAGAAAATCCACTGACTGAAAAACTTGGTCATATTCAGGTGGTGAGCTGCTCATTGCATCAGTTTGGATTGAATACTGAGATATTACTGCAGTAATTATCCAGAAAAGCTCTTTTTTACTTGCCTAAACCCATGAGGTGGCTTTACTTTTGCTCAGGCAGTGTCACCTGTAGTCAGTCCAAGCAGTGTTCAGTGTTTCCAATGCTGCTGTGAGTAGGCCTTTAAAACCTGTGGTAACACTTCTTCAATCTTGTAAAAATGTAATTTCATCAATCCATTTTTTTGGAAAGTCTCTGTTTGGTTCTGTGCCATAGACGATCACAGTTAAGTGTCTTGCCGAAGCACCCTAAAGGAGGACCAGAGGACGGTCTCTTTAATAATTTGAGCACACATAGTTGCCCTCTAAGTTGGTCTGAGGACAAACCAATTTTTAAGAAATATTTTGCTTTGTAAGTCAGGATTCTGGGATTTTGGGCTACAAAGCGAAAGAGCTTGAACAAAAAAGAGAGAGGGGGAAACAAGAGGGAGAGAAAATGATGCTGATGGCAGGTTTGTGAGAAGAAAGATGGGGAGGAGACAAGATCCCCTCCTTATCTTTCACGACAGTTACGCTTTACAGATTTTTATCTTTGCTGGCAGAGAGGCATGTGAGGTTCGCTTCATCTAGCCTTTAACTCATTATGTATTTGTCAACATTTCTCACCGTTTCTTCCTTTTTCAAAGCTCCAGGGAGGTCTGGGAATATTGACTTCCACTCTTTCAGAATATAAAGACGATCTCCAATTTGAGTGCTGAGGCCCTTCTCCTGCCAGGGCCGATTCTGTACCTGTAAGGGTACACCACGACTATTAATCAGCGTGTTTAAAGATTGACCCGATGCACAATAGTGTGCAAATAAGTGTACATCCTATGTATAATGTGCAAAGAGCGGGCGGTGATTGAGGACAAATGCTTGGAGGCAGGAAACGAGCAGCTAAGGCTGCAGTGCCCCAAGTTCACTGTTGATTTTTCATTCATCGGCTATTATCTTAAGTGTCATTTGTCTGTCCTCCATCAGACAATGTCTCTGGCTGATTTGAAACAAACAACTGAACGAATTGAAGGCCTAATATGATTAAAAAACAATCAGCTGGAGCCTGTGTGTATAATTAGATTAGTAATGGGGAACAAAAATGAATGGTGGGGGGAGAACAGAGCTCTGGACAGACCAAGATGAAGTGTGACTTCTATTCTGATCTGGGGGGCATATTGTGCTGGGAATTTAGGACTAATAAATCACGTCAATGTCCCAGATATAAAGAGTCATTATTTTTTTTCAAATGAGTGAATTTCAGTTAACCACCATGAATACCCCTTTTGAAATACATTCCAGGACAATAAAGCCATATCTCATTAATTTGATGAAATTAAATATTTTCCAGCAGACACTGCTCATTGCTGTGACCAATGAGAGAATGGTAAATGGTCAGTTTGCTGATAGTTTTTAGTTTTAAGATTTTAATCTCTGTGATTCCTCTCTGCTTCGTTGCAAAGGAAACAAAGTGATTTCAACCATAGTCCTCACATTGTTAAAAAAGTACATGTCTTTTCAGAGAGCAGCACGATGGCGAAGCAGTTAGAGCTGCTGTCTTAGAAGGGTGTGGGTTTGTGACCCTGGCCAACCTTTGCCTTTCGGTGTAGATTTCCTCCGGGTACTCCAAATGGTAAATGCTCTGCACTTATATAACGCTTTTCTACCAGTTGGTTCTCAAAGCGTTTCACACTGCTTCTTATCTACCCATTCACACCCACATTCACACACATTCATCCAGAGGAGCCGGGGATTGAACCAACAACTGTGGCATGACTGCACTACGTACTGCACCAAAGTCACCTTCCACTGTCCAAAGACACGCATATTAGGGTGATTGTCCATAGGTGGGAATGTCAGCGTGAATGGTTGTCTGTCTGTGTATGTCTCTCTGTGTTGACCCTGAAAAGACTGCAGACATGTCCAGGGCGGACACTGTCTCCTACAGCCCTCCCATTACCCTGAACAAGATTATAGATTATTGTTTTATGTCTTTTCCGAAACTTTGTCCCTCTTTCTCTTAATCAGTACATGCATTGGAATGTAAAGTTGCCCATATTCAAAGCAAAGGACAGACACACCAATGCTATTATGTAACTTTTTTTACTACCATTACTGCTGCTCCCCACATACAGGTTTTTCACATGACATCCTCAGATCGCATGACACAAGCAGGTTGACTATGATTATAAATCGTGACATCATCTGAACTGCTAATGATGAAAAACTCCTCTCATAGGGAACTTTCAGAGCAATAATGTACATTTATATACTAAGCCAAAGCCATAGAAAGCAGGCTGAAAATTAGTGAAGTCGAAGACTTTAAGGTAAAATTTCAGAAGACAGCCTGTTTTAAAAAACTGGTTCGTGGATATGAAGTCAATAATGCAGTTATCACTGAGTAAATTACATATTTGCACTCAAGTGGGTAACTGCTGAATATTGATTAGAGCTATTACCACAGGGGTACAGAAAGTACCCGTGTAAAGGGTTCAAATGTGGCCCTCCAGAGGCTACAGCCCCAGTGACAAGCTGTTGAACCCCAAAAGGTACAATGATGTCGCTTATTTTCTGAGAGTGTATAGTATAGAATTGATTTTATCCTTCTTTAACTGAGGATGATGCAGGTTTTATCAGTGGTCAGAAATTCACATCTCACATGGTTTTGTCCCATTGAACAACATAACCTGAAGCAGGTATTACTTTGGCTCTAAGTCACTCAGTAACTGACATCATAGTCTGTTGATTATTCAGAGCAATGGGAACAGTGTTTCTGGAGAGACTCATTGTTCTTTACACTTTTACAGCTTGTTTGTCCAATACTGTGATCACTGCAATTTAAATTCACAGTCACTGTTTTGGGGTAGCAGTAGAAATCTCAAAGACAGATGCTGCTTGTGGATACGAAGAAATACCAGAGCTATAAAATACTCTGTTGAATTCAAAAGTACAATATATTAAGCCGCTACCTTTGCTCCCAAATGGCAGCTCTGCCATATTTACTGTTCTCTTCAGATCCTGGTTTTGTACAGGACAGAGCTATATTAGATTGTGGTTTGTGTATTTGGGGATGGATAGATAATTCTCATATCAACTATTGTTTTTTTTTTTCTGGCCAGAATGTGAAAATGTGTCTCTGGTCCCTCTGATTTGCTATGCCCGCAGGCAGTAATAAACTACAGACATGTTTCCTTGACTCAAACTCCACTTTTGCTGACCCCTCATAGCGACACAAGCCATATGATTATCCTCACAAGCAACAAAAATGCCACTGCAATCTTGGTTGCTGGAGGAATTTCTCTCCTGCTGCTCTCCGTCAGCCGCTTCTATCAGGCATCTCTCCGACTGCGACTTACTGAATACACAAAATGTCAGAGAAAATCCACACTTGTGATAGATGCTCTGGTGTTTCTGTTGTTGTTGTTATTGCTGCTGTTTCCTGTGAGGAAGAAGAGATGATGGGAACATTTCAGGATTTACAGGGATCTGACTGACACCATGAAGCTGATTGAACGTAGTGTGAAGTATCCTGTTGCCTAAAAAGAAAATACAGTCTAACCTTATACAGAGCTCCTCTATTAACAAGAATGAAGTGACACAGGTTTTGAGCGCACAGTACAGTTAGGGTACAAGTGTTTCTGGCTGCAGTCCCAGAAAGCCATTGATCCAAGATGTTCTGTACTATGAGTTTGTCTGCTGCTGAGTTCTGCTGTGCTTGCCTGCATCTGTTTGTCTGGATGTTGACCAGATAAAGGCAACAGAGAGCAGAGAGCCTGAGCTAAGATGATGCGGATGACAGTGAGCAGTCCTTCAACCAGTCTGGTTACTCACCAGCAGACGTGTGCCATATGTGACACTAGGTGGCGCTGTTTATTTTTAGCAGGGAGCCTTCCTTCCTTGGACATAAAGAGAAAAAAAGTGGCATCCTTCATTTCAGATATTGATATTTCTATGCAACAGCACAGCTCCTGCACACCATTAACTGATAAATGCTTTTGTTTGAAACGCTGTTTACTTCTAGTGTTTAAGAAGTTTTTCATCTATTGATTTTTGAATTAGTCTGTATTGGGATCAGCTTGCCAGCTTTTTTTTTTTTTTTTTTTTTTAGTTTTTACTCATACAAAGCACTTTTTTGAGCACAACTCTCAGCTTCCTGCATTTGCCCCCTGAGGATACCGATCTCAGCAATGCTCTGAACCATACAAACAACAGCACCTTTCAAGAGGGTGTGACAGAGTGTATTCTGCTGCCATTAGATCGACAGAGGAATGCAGACAGAGTTTATCGTGCCAAGTTAAGCAAACCATCGATTTGCTATTGCCTGGCAACAATGACTCGCCCGACATAATGTGAAAATTGGATTGCAGGACTTGTGATGAGAGTCTCTCTGTTCCTGCTATCAGCAAGGTGTTACCCAGGGTGTTTGTGCTCTCAGCATCACCCTGCTCGTTGAACTATCGAAACAAATACAGCCACACACACTCTAAGTATCGCTAAGTATCAGTGTGCTAATTTATGGCTGGATGGGGTGGGGTAAGAATGTGTGTTGTAAGCATGTGTCCATGTGTTTGTTTTTGCAGCAGGCATGCAAGGGTCAGAGATGCATGCACAGTTCTAATTACTGCTCAGAGAGAGTCCTGCTCTCACCCAATGAGCCCATCAGCAGTATTGACAGAAGCTGGACCCCTTGTTTGTCAGTGAAAGGCATGTATCGATCAGAGCAGATGACTTGAGAGGGCTGCAGTGGCCAGATTTAATGCAGATCTGACACACGTGTGTGCGGATGTGTGTGTATGACAGGCAGGTTGATGTGGTGCCTAGGGAGACCTCATTACACCAGACCTCTGTTTCTGTGTGAGACAGGGACCCTCACCTTGTAGCCGTGTCCCTGATGTCATTGTCAAGACTTGAGAGTAAACTCATCAATAGAGAACCGTTTGTTGTCTGTCACCCTGTTCACTTCTAAATGTGATCCCGGGACTGGAAACAGACAAAAAATGTGCGATATGTCTCTGTCCCATCCTTACCTCCCTAGTGGTGTTTGTAAGCGCACATACATATAACGATGATCCAATCTTGGAGCAGAGACTTTCTCAACCGTACGGTGTGTTTCACTCCATATACTCAGATAAAATATTTTTTAAAAACATGTTCTAATGAGATACTGTTTCTGTTTTTAATGAACGTAATTTCCCATGAGCTAAGACCACTGCAGGTTTAAACATCAGTTAAATGTCAGTTCAGACTGCACTGTAAAGCGTGGTCGTTTTTATGCAGCAGAGATTACAGCCAGTGGGCTGGAAAATTGCCTTTAGACAAAGGCATTGGTGAATGTAATGGATAGAGATGAAACAAAGTCAGGATGATGTACATTCAGAAACTGCATGCTACTAAATTTTAATTGTAGTTTCTTGTAAGCTTGAAAAGTATCATTTGTTAAACTCACGACAGCTTCCATTTCTATAACTGAGTTATGTGGAACATCATTTAAGATTATGGACAGCAAAGACCAGGAAAGTGGCGAAAGAAATGCTGAATGCGAGATGCAACTACGTTACACAAGCCAGTGCATCAAAGGCTAGACAGGATCTGACATCATAATGTTTAAGACTGAGTAAAGCAGATGTAGCTTATTGATTGGATGGAACGAAGAGTAAAAAAAAAGGCCCCCAACATCATCCGTCCATCTTTCACTGGGTCATTGTGGCTGCAGATTTGACAAGTTGGTCCAGATGTCCCTTTCCTCCGATATCTTCCGGCTCCTCTAGAGGGTCAGACGAGATATAAAACCCCCATCAGCTAATGCCTGAAAGATCCCAACTGGTTCTATTCTGGGTTCCCTGTGGATCCAGCCTCAGGTCAGCTCTGTGGGGATGTATACTAGTGTTTTGAGTATTTCCATGATGATACAGTAGTAAAGAAATATAGTGTCCGTTGAGGAAGGTGCACTGCTTTAGAATACTAATGGCACAGAAGGAAGATGAAAGCTGTTTCAGTCCAGCATTTTTAATTGGATCCCTGTCAGAATGAAGGGATGACAAAGTCTCATGAATATTCCTAAGTAGACAAACACTTTTAGCAAGAATATCATTGAACTGGTCAGCTGTGGCTGTAATTTTTCTTGTGACATGCCTAAGAAAGCACCAACCTTGCATAACTTTGAGCATTTGCATTTATGCACGAGTGTGTTTTGGGTGTAAGGCTTTAAACCGACCCCCCATAAAGGAAACTAATTTCAGCCTCTGTATTTGTGACATTACTACACAAAATTAAACATAATAAAAAAACTAATGACTTCAAGTAGGAATACAACAATGCTCATATGCTCACATACATTATTATCAGCAGAATGTCAACTTACTCCTTAAACTTGTTGGAAAAACGTCCTCTAGGGTGGGAAATCTAAGGAAATTAAAGTTTGTGGCCATCTAACCATTACCATGAACAACAGAAATGAGAACCCAGTTGTAATGATTCTTGCGTCTAATCCACAGGGAGGGTGGCTATTATGAAGACAGTGATGTGATGTGATGTGACTACACATTTCACCTCTGCCATGTGTCATAGGCAGACCCACTGCAACGCAGCATCTCATTTTACTGTGTCTGACCTAACGTCAGCTCCTCCAAGGTGGGTGTCACCTCTTTCAGATTTCAGAATTTTAGCATCTCTCCCAAGAGGACCGCTGCCCCCTTTGCTCAGCAACAGGGTGGGGTGGTGTGCTGGGAGACACGGGAGAGGACGGGGCTGACAGCTGAGTGTGGGTAGAAGGGGTAGACGTGATGCAGAGGAATGAAGAGTGTTGTTTTATCTGAGCACGACTGGAGCCTTATTTAACCTCAGACAATGACAGCCATTTATTCATGTATGGAACAGCAAAGACCAGATGAACAAACATGTAAACCCGAATCCGGGGTCAGGCTTGTCTCTGAACGGCTAAGTTCAAAGGAAGCATATGATCCTCGATCTACAGTCTGAAGCTGCTTTAACAAACAGTCGGGACAATTTGTGCAGCTGTGGTTATAAAGCGGGGACGATTAAAATTTTCAACAGCAACAACATTTGCAGCACCTGTTTGTTATCATCTTACACAAAAAGAGTTTGTTATTTCTTTTCCCTTATGGACAAAAATGTGGAATAATTGTCAGTATACCCTGTGTGGGATAAAGTCAGCATTTCCAGAAAATCGCTGCTTTTGCCTACAAACTACTGGATAAACAGGTTAACATACAGCAGTGACAAACCAGAGGTGATAAATACTTAATAAGTGAGGTGTCAAATCGGCTTTTAGCTCTTCAGCATTTTTAGGCTGACTATTTTCAGCTTTTTAAAAGGAAGAAGTTTTCACTCTCTTGAGAGAGAGTTGCAGCTTTTTACCTCGTGTTCCTTTCATATCTTTTGCTACAGGCTTAGCTACTGCGTGCAGCTTACAACTGCAGTTTACTAATGTCACATTCATGTCAAGTGGGAGTTCTCATCCAAGTTATAATTAAATCTAGGAAGCCAGTTTATAAAAACTCAATGATATCAGACACAATCCTAATAATGCCAACATAATCTCCATGTCCAATGCTGATGATTTCTATATGATCTCATTTGGGTTCATGGAAAATCCATTCAGGTTAAGTTACATTTAGGACACTAAGGTTAAAGCTACAGTATGAAATGTTGCTAGAGATATGTTCTAAAACATATCTTTGTGTGGTAGCACGGTCAGTTGGGCAAAGATGGTTTCTGAAATCAGGATAGTGGATTAGGGAACCTGGTTTCCCCACATGGCTTTTGGTGGGAGGATGCTGATTCAACTGCAAATGTACATAACAAAATCCTGCAGACAGGACCACAGAACTTAGTGCAAGTAGAGATCTATAGGTGTTGATGCCGCCTAATTTTAAAAACAAACTCTGTCTAAAGTCCAAAATAAAGTGTAACTGATGAAAAGTGCCTTGTAGCAGACTAAAAGAATCACTTTCCCCTGCAGGTGTGTCTATCTCCCTCTGTGTGTGCGCTGTCACTCTGCTCACGTTCACGCCTACAGGCAGTTTAGAGTCACCAGTTAACCTAACATGAATGTTTTTGGACTGTGGGATGAATACCAGAGCACCCGGAGGAAACCCACACAAGCAGCATTCCTTTTTATTAATGACTACTTGGAGAACTGGGCAGAACATGGCGGAGTGTAGCAGAGTGTTGCAGAGGTGGAGCAGAGTAAGCTGATATTATGTCTCATACTAGCTTGAGTTGCACGTGGTAGTGACACTGAATATTGGCACCTTGTGCAGTAGGATAATCCGATAGGAACACTGGACCTAAATCTCATTTGGGTTGTTTTGGAAGTAGCTTAGCCATATGCAGTACCACAGAAGTTTTTATGTGGCATCTGAGAATCTGAGAAACGAAGACCTTCCGATGAAAAAAGACAAAGAAACTAATTTGTGTTGTGCAATATCATGCAAAGGCAGCAGCATTAGCACAGTAGCAATTGTGATGTTGTTTAGTACAGAAGTTTCAAATGGCTAAAGAGGGATACAATATAATTCAATTCAATTCAACTTTATTTATATAGCGCCAATTTACAACAAGGTCATCTCAGGGCACTTTACATAATAAAGTCAAGACTATACAAACATTTAAAGAAAACCCAACAAATCCCCCTTGAGCAGCTATAGGCAACAGTGGAGAGGAAAAACTCCCTTTAACAGAAGAAACCTCCAGCAGAACCAGGCTCAAGGTGGACGGACATTTGCCTTGACCGATTGTTTGCCTCAAGGAGCAATGAAGACATGATAAAAGATGCAAGCAAAAAAAAAATCACCATTTTTTTTTTACTTTTAACAGACATGATATAAATGTTGGAAATATAACCTTTAATTGAATGTTAAGTGTTTTTCGGTTGGATATTTTTCTCTGAGCTTTGGATAGTGGTGACTCACCGTATGCATAATCCCAAATTATTCAGCTTCCAAAAATCTTTGTGTTTACAAGCAGAACTATGAATAGAAGCACAGAAGCAACTGTCCCCGACTGTATCTTTGGACAGGATAACAAAGACAGATGAGGGCAAAGATGAAATTTGAAAACATCACAGCCAGAGACGCAGTAAGAATATGAGTTGCTTCCATTCAGATTTCTACTAAATCTCTTTGTCTCCCACTCTGTCAACCTCTCAACACACACATTAGTTTCCAACCTTTCATAAGCACAAAATGAAGACAACAAATTGGGACTGTGTCGACTATTTTCATGAGAGAAAGCAAGAGGACAAGAGAGGGAAACAAACCAATTACAGGCATTGATTTACTTCCATTCTGGCTTATGGGCGGCTTAGCTTGCCGGTCAGGTTCCAGGTAATTCAGGGGATTGCATCCATCGCCATGTACGTCAGTTATTGGCGCAATGCCACTTCTGCCTGTATAAAAGTGCTTGGTGAGACAGGAATATTAATAAGCAGCGGTGGCGTTCAAAGTCTGGGTCTGTATCCTAAATGATCCACAGTGACACCTCTTCCCTCTTCCTCCGCTCTGAGAAGCCACCGTCTCATGTTTGATATTCTCCTGGTGTGGGTGGCAAGTTGAATACAGAGAGGCCTCATGGCATGTTTCTTTTATACCGCAGGTTTCAGATGTTTCTGCATGAAATTCTTTTAAGCATACCACAGCATTCTCCCTCTCAATAAACGCTTAATTGATGTAGCACACACCCTGAAGTAGATTTTTTTGTTGGTGGTCTTTAATTGTCAAGAGCTGTAAAGACCTCATTCCCCTCTGTGATAGTTGAACACTCCGGTTAGGAAAAGGACTATTATACACTTGTTCAGTCTCAGAGGCTGAAGGACAGAATCTGAAGGATAGGGGACAAAAAAAGAGGCCTGGGCATCCATTAGGACTCCCTGTTACACCCCAACTCAAACACAGTCAAACACACTGTCTTTCCACACTAACAGTCGCTTTTTCCACATTCACTTCATCTTTTAAATGTGTCCTTTCACCTCTTGACTTTCTCCTCTTTTTCACTGTCCAACCCCGCCCCCCTTTCTCTGACTCTTCAATCACAAGCATTTGGCTGCCAGTGGGATCAAGCCACTGTGAGATGTATGAGCGTGGAGAAAAATGGATGGCTAATTCAATCAAGTCTATTATTCCTAAGGCAGCGCTGTGTTATCAGCAGCCATTTTGATGCATTGCCTTCGTTCTCAGCAGACCCCCCACCCCTCCCCCACTCCCACAGAAATCTGTTGAAAGTTGTTGTAGGTTGAAGTATGGGTGGGTAGGTGGGTGGGGGAGTCATCAGAGGCCAGAGCAGAGAGACACACAGAGAAGTGGATCTAGAAATTGTAATGGCTCAAAATAGGACGGCATATTTACAATTACAATTAGTCATTTAGCAGATACTTTTATCCAAAGTGACTTAAAAGTACGTAGCAGACAATCAGAGAGTCTGAGTTTACACAGAAAGATCATTTTAGTGTGATTTCTTAGCTCATCATCAAGTCTTGTCATTTCCTCATGAATAATTCACTGTTTTACCCTGTTTTCGCTTTACAGCTACTTTATAGTCTCAGCAACTACACTGACAACAGAGCGGATCTTAGAGAAATAAAACCACTTCATGATTTCAGACTATTTAAAGCTACAGTATGTATGAGTTTTTATTTGATTTGCTGGTTTGCACCAGCCTACAGTGGTTTTATTGTTGAGCACTCTGGGTCGCTCCTGTTGTATTTGGCGCTATGAAAATAAAGTTTCATTTGATTTGATTTTTTATTGTAGAGATATGCACCATAGGACATCTCATTGAGAGGTGCTGTCAACACCTCTTGTGACACAGACTCACTGAAGAGCACTGACATCAGCTGTAAGATATTTTCTTCCAAAAGATTTTGGGTCCAGCTTCCCCTTGAAGAAGTTAGTAAAGGCCAAAGTCTCTGTGAACATTTCAGAAAAAAAATCTGGGTGTTTCGTAGTTCGATCCCCGGGCCCGGCTACATGTCCAAGTGTCCTTGGGCAAGACACTAAACTGAATTGCTCCTGGTGGGTCAGGTGAGCACCTTGCATAGCAGCCACCGCCATCAGGTTGTGAACGTGCGTGTGAATGGGTGAATGAGAAGCGACACTGTAAAGTGCTTTGCATAGAAGTGCTATATAAGAGGCCATTTACCATTTTAATAACTTGTAAACATGCTTGTAGTTGGTGGAGACCAAACCCAGCTAAAAGAATGGTCAATATTGCAGTTAAATTAGGTGGTCAGCAACTGAATTCCAAATTACTGCTAGTGTTGCTATGTCTTTGCCAGATGTGGAAAAAATAAACACACATCACCCCTGTCAACAATTAGAATTGTGAGAAACATCTTTTTCACAGTTTTACAGTTGGCTAATATCATAAAATGATAATATAGAGTTAAGTTTCTTTTTTACAGCCATCCATAATTTTACACACATATTCAGGATCTTTTATGCTTTGTTGTCCGGACAAGAATTTTTTTCCCGCTATTTTGATTTTGATGTATATACTGGCATACACCACCACATACTAGTATCTAGTGTAGCGAACTCGTTATATTTGGGTGATTAATATAAAACATTAATTTTAATTTAGGGGCACCAGTAACTATGAAATTATATTTACCGTTGATGGTCCAAAGTGACAAATAGAATTAAGTAACAACAATTTAACCCAAAGATCAGTCTCTCTGTCTGCTTAACTGAAGAAAGACAAACACAGAACCAGTTCCTTTAATTATTTATTAACCTACAACTACTTAGAATATTGAAGTATGGGTACGTATATGGATATATGGAATAAATGGAATAAACGAATAGACAACAAAACATGAAACAACCAATTTTAAGTAAACAGATAAATTGTGCAGGTATGCGTGTGATGAATTTGGGTAGAGGAAAGGATTCGAGTCACTATTTATCTCTAAGTAACGGAAATTATATTTTAGAAACTCTACAAGGAAACTTCATAAAGGCTCCAATGGTTCATTGGCTTTACGGACACCAGAATTTTCATAGAATATGAAAGAGATATTTGTACTTGGCCTGGGAGCCGCTGGAGGTTGTTCTGCCAGGTTACCCGTCAGTCGGTACCGGTTCTTTTGTAGAGCAGGACGGACCGTCTCGGGTCTGTTAACAGGCGAGTTATCAGAGCGAGGATCCGCTGTGGCTGCAAAGATTTCTCCGGCCCACAGGAGCGTTCACCTGGTCAGATGGCAGGCTCCAGAAACGTGGTCTGGTTCGGCTGGTGGCTGAACCGACTGGTTGTCCGGTCCGGAATGGAGCCGAAATGTTGAATTGAAATAATTCAACAAAACTGGTTGATAAAAATATGGCTATTCAATAAAAATCTCGGGCTCGGTCTGGACTAACTTTGACGGATTTTCTAGTTACAAAAATGGAAGTTTGGTTTGGAGTTCCAATCGTCAAAATAACTAATACAAAAATAGGCAGCAAAGACGTGCGCGCTTTAAAAATAGTTCGAAAAGTTACAAACGAGAGAATTGACGACAAAATAATTTTAACAACTTCAGCTAAGCTTTCTTAACTGAGGCACATTTCTTCTTGAGGATGGAACTCTCCTGGAACTCCTCTCCTCGAACTTCTAGGAGCTTCTTGGAACTTCTAACAAAGGAATTTAACTTTATTTATATTGTTGGGGCGTCGCCCAGACTATGAGGCGTTGCTGCTAAATTTAAATTTACCGCGGAGGGGAGAGCTAGTCCCTCCTCCTAGATCAAATGAAATCTTTCTTCGGTTGAATCACACGAAGTCAGATATAGATTTCTATTTTCATCAAGCCCAAAATCTCATACTCTAAAATAAAGCAACTTCTTACAATTGTTATACTGTGGAGGTTAAAATGTTTAAACATGTTTCTAATATTCAATGTGGCATTTCAACATACATGTGAGAGTCCTGATTTAGACAAATAGACGGAATCCAATAATTATTAAATGGAAAGTTAGCTTTGTCTAATACATATTAATACACAGTCAGAACACACAACAACAATTAGAAATTCATTCACGCATGATCTGGACATCGCAGCGGATTAATATAACAGGATAATGCTTACAGTTACATAACTAAGGTGAGCATGAATATGTAACATGTATGTGTAATATACAGAATTAACAGAAGAATATGACATTGCGTTTTAACTTTCAGACAACAAATTAATGCAGTTTTGTTTCTTTCTATAGACGAATATCTTCGGGATGCATTTATAATTTTCACCCAAGGGTGGCAATGTTGTGCCGTGTTACTCTTTCACGTCATTCTGAATTAAAATGTTTATTTTATAACTCCCTCATTTCTCGTCGTAGAAAGGACGGTATCATGTCAGATTGTTCCAAATTTGCTTCTGAACACATTGGTGTGAGTTTTATGAAGCTTGAAAGCTGATTTGTCCCTGTTTTGGGGTTTGAGTTCAAACCAAAGTCCTTTCTGTCTAAGGGTTTTACACCACCAAGTTTTATGGTTGTCTTGCAAATTCCTTTCCAGCGAGCTGGTACCATCTCGATAAGAACGTCATTTGCAAGTGAGTTAGGAGACAGTCTTGGGTCTGGTAGATGAAAAGACTCATGGCAAAATTTATGCTAATGGCATGAGTGTCAATTTGGGGCTTTAAGCCAGATGTGGTTTGTTTGTTTTACTCAGTTCTTTTTGGTGTTATCTGGTCCTGGGGAGGATAGAGCTGGATTGTTTTATAAAGAAAGTTTATTGCCGGGTCAGTTTACCTCCCCCTTGCTGTCCACGTGGAGGTTGGATTCCAAACTCCTGTTGTCCCAGGTTTAGGTTTGATAACACAGAAATGGATGCTACACTAGTATAGTGGAATATACATATGAATTTAACGATTTTGTTAATTTTGTATTCTGTTTTGTTTTATTAAATCACTGCAGGTGTGAAGTTAGGATCTGGTTTACTGTGCTGGCAAATAAAAGCACTTTCTCTTTGTGCTGTTTTTGTCACAGTATTTTTGGATTTGATATTTTGCAAACTAGAGTGTCACATATTGCCAAAACTGTCCATCTGGATCCAAAAAATACGCCTGGATAAAAATAAAAGCCCTCTGGGTTTAACTAGTAGATATCTGCACTCCTTGCATTTTTATGGGTGAACCCACTGGGTCCTGCAGGGCTGATGGTGTTAACTCTTCCTTCAGTCTTATGTTTAAGAGCTCCAAGTGTTGACAGATACAAATCCTTGAAAAAGTGTGTAGCACCCCACCAGCATATTGACAAGGTCATTACCTCTCAGTATCAGGTTAGTTCTTACTTATCAACAGTAATGCTGTGCACTGTATGTGTAGACATCACCATGATAACTTATTTAACATGAGTTTTAACATCAAGCAAAGTTTTACTCAGAAACAGCCAAAAACCTCAGGCTTACCACATGCTGGACAGTGATGCTTATTAGAAGGGAAAACAGTTCACAGTTAATTTGTGTAAAAAGTCTCATTTGCTTTCATTAAAGTAAGATTTCCAATCTTTTACATTACTTATCCCAAATAAGAACATAAATCTAGCAGGTAGTTGTTATGGCAAAAATCTGAGAGAGCAAGTTAAGAGACAGGAGGCAGCTCTCAAATGATTATTAAGCAATTTAATGACAATAAACATAGGTTAAATAAGCAAAAAGGTAGAGGAACAGAGAAAAAAGCAGTTTACACTTGAGTGGATGAGACAAGTGATCTGATAGATTCTCCCAGGCATGTGTGTGCTTTTAACTGCTCAACAATGCAGATCATATAAACAGTTGAATACACATTGATCAGGAGTGTTAATTAGCAAGTCCTGTTAGTGTCTCTTCTCTGCTGGGACAGCTACCTGGGGGGAAGCTAGGGTTAAACAAAGTTTAGACAGAAGGTCTGCTTAAGGTGTCAACAAGTATTCAAAGGAACAATAGGGTCTGTTAAGGTGTCAATAAGAGGTTTCTGGCAAATGTTACTTCTGGGATCCAATATCCCTGCTAGTTCCCGTGGGCTTTCTACTGAGTAGCACATGCTTATCATGTCACTGGTGTCTTGGACACAAAAGTTAAGACGGCTTCTGCCAGAAGTGTGACCCAATGTTAGACTGCTGTATGTAGAAATTTCCCTCACAGTAGTTAGTAATCTGCACACCTGCAGATTACGTAAGCAATTGTTGTTGAACCCCTAAATGCAACCAAACCACACACACAGCACTGCATACAGTTACAGTATATCACACTTTTTAAACACAAAGATTTGCCATTTCCAATATCCTGTTAGTTTGTTATTTAGAATGATTCCTGTATTTGCAGATCAAACAAACAAAAAAACACAGTTAACCAGCTAATTAGATCTCACTTACCATCCAACAGCAAGAACAGACACAACAGCCTCTCGTATGGGTTTATATCTCAGCGCCTGATATTGCTTCGTCTCGTGTCTTTCAATCATCCTCACTTTCTCAGAAATTTGCAATTTTATTAGCCTTACTAAGAATAGTATGGATTGCATGGATGTTTTCGGTTTTCAGAGGCTACAGAGCTACGTTGTGCCGTAAAGTGTTGGCCAAGTCTTGCAAAATGTTGGATTCAGATCCACAGTTTGCCTTATCACAAGTCAGTGTCCCATTAAAATTATCTTAAAGGCCTAAATTTATTTTACATCATGAGGTTTTAATGGTAAATTAAAGCTACAATATGGAACTTGGGAGACTTAGTGCAGCAGTAGCACGAGACTCCAGATGATTCTCGGACCACTGTGGATCTGGAGGTAGAACATTCGTCTCCAACGCCAGGGCTGTTGGTTTGATGTGATGACAGATGGTCTGTGGTATCTAAGACACCGCATCCTGATTTCACCTTTTTAAAACTGCTTTGGTTTTGCTTATTATGATTTTCTCCACTGTAGTTACTAAATGTAAAACTGAGCAAAGATATGGGACACATTCATAGCAGTTTTTGCATCAAAACAGGAGTTCCTGTATTAGTTAGATATTTGAAGATTTTTAGAGATAGAATTTTTTTTCCAGCTTACGCTAATTAAGGTTAACCATTCCAGCTCTTTCTGTAGGTGTTTAGCCTACAAACAAGCAGCAGCTCTATCTAAAGCTCACTTATTCACACTTTATATCCATTTTAATCCACACACAAATATAATTTATCAGCAGTTAGCAACATCCTCCTCAGCCACAGATTGTTGTTGAACCTCTATGAATAAAACAGTAACACAAACATTTGACACGGAACATGTTAATTTGTTGACTACAGCTGTTTTCTTAGGTAAGATTTCAATAAAACAGATCCAGACTAGCTTATTTCATATAAAGACTAAAAAAAAACTCAAAAGATTAGAAAAAAGAAGAAATGGGATGCTCATAAGAGCAATAACGTTCGAGTTTATGAAGGACATGAAAGAGAGAATGATGACTGATGAGTGAGCGAGTGAGGGAGAAAACAGTAAATAGATTCTCCATATTTAAGACAGGCTGTGCGAGAAATCATTTACTCTCACGTCCAAGCTGTGCTTCATTAGGGCCATTAATCACAGCCATAATGGAGAGCCGAGCCCTGTGCTGCTGCACACTCCCTCTCTCTTGACACCTCACACACACATGCACATGCTGTATGGTGGTAAGTTCTAAGCAGCAACCCTAATGGCCACATGGGAAGGAAGTGAAATACTAGTGAAAGCAGAGCGGATTTTACCAAACTAACTGGATGCTAAAAAGCAGAAGTATCTCCCTCGGTGCGTGTGCGTTTACAGATTATGGCAGGAGATAGTGGAAATCTTTGGTTGGTTTTTGGTGTAACAATAATGGCTACAGGGCTTTCTCATTCCGCATCTAAGACCGAGCTGCTGATGTCATGAGTTGATGTCTTTCAACAGTTGTATTTCGCAAACCCTTGAGGATCCCAATGTATTTCTATATTTTTAAAGACAAAAATTCAAAATCTATACTGAAGCTGCAATGTGATTTTCCTTACCTTTAGTCAGAAACACATAAACAACAGTAATAACACCCCTGAGTGAGTGTTTCCTATCCCACCAGGTGAGTGACAGCTGAGAGCTGGTATTGCAGGAAGTGTCAACATTCGTGGTGTGGTACTGACTGAAGAATGTCAAACCTTACATCCTTCATATTTCAATACTGTCTACGGTCCACATCTATCAGTTACCTTTAGCTATGAAAGCTCTTTATTTATTGTTTCAACAATATTAACGAGGTTCTACTTGGAAAGTGGAAGCTACAGATTTGTTACAAGGACTGGGAACAAAGATGGACCTATTGTTAAAAAAACTGCCTGTATCCCCCCAATCACTGTCAGTTGACATGTCGGACACTAACTATTGTCATTAACTGCTGTTTTAGCTGTGTGATAACAATTTTCTGTAACTCTGTGAAAACAGGAGCATTTGCATTGTGGAACTGTTACTTTTAGAGTTGTATTGTGGGATAATTTGGCTGTTCAGTGGACTACTACAAAATGGGAACACACTACATAGTGAACAGGGGATGATGGTTTGTGCACACAGCCTATGTTTCTATTCTACTAAATTGAATTTTGGGTTGTTTGAACATTGCAAAAGTGTTGGAATGGCATTGCTAATTCATTTGACTTTGCTTTGTACTACAGATATAGGGGTTTATTTTCAGGGGTGGCTATAGCTCAACTGCCAAACAGTTGGCAGTTGTCTTTGTTGTCCCAGGCTTCCTTATTCAGTCCTCACTGCCTCCTGACAAGATGTCTAGGTGACCTGGACAAGACACTGAAACCCATATAGTAGTAACATCATCTATGTGAATCTGTCCATCAACAATTGCCCATGGGGATTAATAAAGTATTCAAAACTCCAAAACATTCTGCCTCAAAAATGAATATCAAAAGATAGATATGAAACGTTTCAGCGTTTATTTGATTGTAAGTTGACTGTAGTACATGGCACCTTTTGTATTAGATGATCCAAATTTTACTTGTTCCAGAAGCACTGAAACATGAGACTGACAAGTGTTTTCTCATAGATTGAATGAAGAGTGTACTTGACCGAAGAGTGTAAGGAAAGCCATTTTGAATAAGAGAAAAGATGGAATTCAATAAACGACATCATACAAACACTGGGCATAACAATAACAAATACTTTGAATGTCCGGCAAAAGAAAGGAATCACTGGTGTACTGAGCCACATACATGTACTGTTAGTAAAACAACAGCAGCTGGTGATGGAAGTATTGAAAGCGGTGAAGAAAACCCCCAAACAACTGTAAGTGACATCACCAACAACCTTGACAGATCCTGTGAAAATATCACAACCACCATGAGTAGAAATGCAACCACCAAATAATCTAAATTCGAATCAGTGGCTCTGAAGGTAGAGCAATTGTCCACCAATCCTGGGGTTGTTGGTTTGATTCCCAGATCTTCCAGCTTCGTGCCAAAATGTCCTTGAGCAAGAAACTAAACCCCTGTTTCGTGTTGGCCAGCTGCATAGCAGCTCCCCCATCGGTGTGAGTGCGAACAGGTGAAAGAGAAGCAGTGTAAATCATTTAAACGTTCTTATGTTCAAAACTTGTTTTACAAGTCCAAAGCTTTGTGGGAGTAAAAAAGTAAAATAAAAATGCTTTTAGCATATCAGAGAGCAGAGATATTTAACTACTGATTCAGGGTCATTGAAAACAAGTTGGAGATAAGAAATGTGATGGGACCTCAGGCAAAACCAATTAAAGATTTGTATGTGGTGTAAATTGAGCATGAATATGTAATTTACTTCATGTTAATCTATCTTCTGTGTGCTGTGGGTGAAAAATCACCAGCTACGCAGCTAATTTAGCATGATACCTTGCGCTACCAAACCTAGCCACCAGCTAGTGTTGCTGTGTGAAATAAACTAGCCCAGTATCAGTTATGAATGGGCACTGAATTGCTCGACTGATGCTAGTGCCACTGCTTCAGGTTGGCGGTGGTGGTTGGGAAACTGTAAAAAAAGGTTGGATATGTCCACAGGGACCATTTTCTCTTTGACATACTGAACCTCCTGACCCCGGCCAGCACTCTGAGTGCTGAGTGTGCTGGGCCCAGCAGACGCCGGTCTCTGCACTTCACTGTCTGCGGGGAGCAACTCACAATCAGCAGAAACACTGTTCACCAGAGCGTGAGTAATTTTACCATCAGGATTAGTGTGAGAAACTACAATGGACAGTAGTTAAAGTGAGATTTGTGAGGACAGAGTATTCATATTACTCAAATATACCTATCAAAAGTTCCCAAAGTAAAAGAAGTCATTAATAATAATAGTAGCTAATTGTTGATACATTAATTTTTTTTTATTAATTACTGTATGTGATTAGATGAGAGACATGCAGCTCAACTGACCTGCGGATCTTTTTGTTAAAGGTCTCTGATCTGTACCCAGTAAGTACCACAATTAGCACATATAAACCATGAAAATTACCCACCTTGATAAAGAACGTCCTGGTCAACTTTGTTACATTACTGACAGCAGATTAGTCAAATAGGTGCTAGTCTCTCTGCCAGTTCAATGCACGACCACTGTCAATCACTACGACCCACCACATTTTATATTACTGAGTGAAAATGGGACAGTCCATTGCAGGGGTGTGTGATTTTGCGATTGAGATTGTGTTATGATTATAGAATTAGAGAAAATGTGTAAATATTTAACAATATATTTTTTACTTGGCACTTGTTTATTTGAGGTGAAAAAATGAGTGTGCTGGTCATTATTATTAGTGTTTAGAGCATTTCCTGATCAGACTGATCACAGTACACAGTTTCTACCTGCATGTGTTTCGATCACAAACACACTGAGGAACAAGTCTAGTTCACACATCAACAACAGATCCTATTTCCAGCAGATGGGACTAAATAATTCTCCGACCACTCTCCATCCAGAATCCTAAAGTGAGATGTTTTTGAGTTTGAGTAATTTTTTTTCTTTTAATTATTAGACCTGCTGCATATTTGTAATTGCTGTACAATCATACTCGCAGTACTGCTGCAGACTGGCATCAATAAATAACTAACTATACTGTACTAAACCTCTCAACATAGGAGCCAACAATGATTCTCCAGAAGAACGAAAATTTGGAATTTTGCTGAAATTCAACATGTAAACAAAGTTGCTTGTTTCATCGTAGAAACTGTGTCCATCCATCCATGTGTAGCTAGTTCCTGTTTGATGTGCAGAAAAGTAAGAACAGTACAAAGTCACAGCTGACGCTTCAACTACTGGAGACAAACGTGGTGATTCTACTACAGTTTGAGAAAGAAATTGTGCAAATTTGAGTTTTGTTTGGTGTGAAGTGCAAAGTTCAAAGTGAGTGTGCCAACACTGTGATGCTGAAGAGGAGGGATTCCACTCTACTTGTGTGCCATGCTGATGTCAGGAGGCACAAAAACAGGAAGCACGATGGTTTTGCTGCCTTTTGGAATCATTAATTGATGATAACACAGCCATTTGATGCAGCTGTAAAGGCACCTAAGTGCTAATTTCATAATTACACATTAAGAATATAACCAGCTGAAAAGTGTGGTCAGGAGATTTCGACATACTTTTTCTTTTTAGTGAAATTACATATTAGACAAATTTTAGTGGATGGAGGTGATTGTTCACTCTCAATAAAAGAGGGAAGATATTCCAAAGCCTTAGCTGTCTCCTGAAATCTTGGCCACACAGCAAAATGAATAAAGTAGTCACGGATTAATATTTTACCCCCTCTTCAACCTGTGTGTGTGTTTTCAGTCAAGCCTCAAAGCGTTGCCCTTAAGAAAAGCCTGTCTGTCCTGAGTCTGTCCTCAACTGATGATGTCACCTCCTCTTCCCCAGAACTCCTTCATCAGCAAGGTCAGGATGCTCTCAGCAGGGTGCTCCTCTGTGGCAATGCTAATGCTGTCAGCTGGAGATAATAGGGAGTTTTGGGGAAATGAACCTTCAGCGTGACCCTGGAGGTGGGGTAGAAAAGCTGACTAAATTATTCATCAGCTGTCACCAATCCCAATGTGAAAGAAAAATGCAATAATTCCATCCCAAATGTCTGGAGAGGCCTCGAAGAAAATGCATGAAGTCCTTTCATAAGAAACCCAAGCAGAAAATCTGGTATTTCTGCTCGTTCATTGCCCCATTTCACCATATGTTTTCCTCCATTGTGTACAAAAGCTGCGAGAGACAACCTGTCTGTGATGAGACATTATCTCCGTGCTAAAATGTGTGGGCGTTCTTCATGTCCTCATATATAACAGATAAAAACAACTTGCTATTAGGAACACAGACACAGTGCAGTGACCAGGCAGTGGGACTGGGCTATCTCCATCTATGCATTATACAGACTGTAACAATCGTTTAGTTTTTTGCTTTCGTACATTGAAACTGCCTTCTTCCTGTCCAGCATATTAATAATTCATTGATTTTCAGCATTTTGAGTGCCCTTTATATATTTATACTGTGTGTATGCCAGCATGATGTTTGGGAGTGAAAAGTTTGCAGCCCATTTTTGTGCTGCAAAAGGGCCACCAAGTGTTTTTCTGTCCTCAGATGTTATTGTTTGACAGTCTGCTCTGAAAGAGGGTTTTGTTGGGATCCATTAGCGTGTTTTGTACCCTGCAGCTTTTACAGTGAAAACCCCTTGGTGCTCCTGCTGTGGTGCATATAACCCAGATGTAAATGTAGGAATACATACGCCCCCATGCCCAGCCCATTGCCCACAGCACACAAACACGCTCGGTGGGGGGAAATAGGCAGGAGGTCAGGCTAGAAAGAGATGCAAGTTACTATGGTAGCAACTCAAACCCTGCTTCTCTGAAAGCACAGCATAAAGGGCGGCATCACTGTCACTAAATATATGTCTTTGTCAAAAACGTTTACAGGAGAATGTCACTGGATTTATCAGATCCACACAAACTAAAATGAAATTTTAAATGTGTTGCACAAAACTCAAATGGATTGCTGCCTACACAGTATCAGCAGATTGTGGAGCTGTTATTCCTATCTTGGTGAGGCCACCTGGTAAGTGGTGAAATATGGGACGGGTCAACTAGTGAGCCAGCAGTTGCCTGGGGGAGTTGCAAGTAATGCACAGTGCACACTTATTGGCTTTATTGAAACTGACAGTCTGCCTGCTGATATGAACAGTAAAGTCTGCTTGTTTGTTATAACTATCTAACCTATGAGCTATGAGGGTCAGATCACATAAATTACGCAAAAAACACCTTTAGTTTTCTAGCAAGTGATCAACATGAAAAACACGAATTCTCTTTGGATTTTCCTGAGTCCTTACACATGCAGTAACATAAACTACGTTTTATTCTCCAGTTTACCTCGGTGGGCTTAATATCACTAGAGACAAGTGAGTTTATTTGCAATTTAGATGAAGTGACCCTTAAAATCTGCCACAAAAGCAGAACTGTTCAGAAGCCTTCAGCGCTGTGTGCAACCGGATGAAGGTCACAGCCGCATTGGAGGCTTATCAGTGGCTCAAAGCCTTGTGTTTTCCAAAGTATGAACTGAATAGATTTTGGAGCTCAAAGTATGACCTCATGGCAGTGAAGTGTCTCAGGAAGTCCTGGTCATTTCATTACATTTGGCACAAATATTTACATGGACTCATAGATGAACTAATTACAGTATTAGTCTAGACAAGGCTTAGAAAATGAGGGCACATTAACTTTCTAGACCTAAAACATGCTAAACACCTGGTAACCACTGGACCTGATAAACATGAGTATGTATTATATTATTTTGAGCAGGAATTTAGCATTTAGCTCACTACTTATGTGTAGACTTTCCTAAAATCTATTGGTAACCATTTTAAAAAGGCTTGATGGAGTTACAGTACTATATACAGTACTAACTGGACCCAAGCTATGTCATTTGGGTTCAGGTGGGGTAATTGGCATGTTGCTGTGGTAATCATGATCATTTTATGTACCTTTCAATCTGAATAAAGCAGATGGTGTTTCTGAATGTCTTTGAATGATACTGTCAGTTGATTGAAATGTTTTAAAAGCAGCTGTTACCAACTTGGATATTGACTGAAGCAGCAAATCAAAGATGAATGAATAAAAATCTTAGAATAAGAGGCATGATTTACTTCCAAGTATGGTTGGAACAAATTATTATTATGTGTTTACTCTTACAGTCGGTTCAGTTTGGGCCGTTGGTTATTTTCTGGGAAAAGAGCAAAGAAAAGCTGCTATAGGCTTAGACTGCTGGGGGACTCTGCACTGAGCCACTTTCCTCTTCTCTTCATTCTCTCCTCTCACCCCACATCGATAATGTCACCACTGTATGACATTAACTCTGTATCTTCTTTGTCCCGTAGTCGTCTTTCTCCCTCTCTGTCCCCGCCTCTCTCTCCCTGTCTTCAGGTGTCCCCAGATTCGGCGCTGTGTGTCCTCCAGTGAGCAGCTACTGGTCCTACTAACCTGCTCAATTTTTTGTTGTTGCTTTTGTTGCTCTGGTCTTTTCTCTCTCCACTTTCCACTCAGCCCAACCGGTCAAGGCAGATGTCCGCCCACCCTGAGCCTGGTTCTGCTGGAGGTTTCTTCCGTTAAAGGGAGTTTTTCCTCTCCACTGTTGCCTATAGCTGCTCAAGGGGGAATTGTTGGGTTTTCTCTACATGTTTGTATAGTTTTGACTTTATTATGTAAAGTGCCTTGAGATGACTTTGTTGTAAATTGGCGCTATATAAGTAAAGTTGAATTGAATTGAATTGAAAAAAAAGCCCATCATGTCCTGCTAAAATGCTAAGGATTGGAATCAGGTGTGTTTTGTTTACTTCACCAGAAAATCTCAACCCATTCCCAATTAACATTAGCATAAGTCTTTCCACAGAATTAACACAAACTTATAAATTCACATTTCAAGCATTATCTACATAAACCAACTACACAAAGATGTTAAAGAAAACTTTTCTACTGTGTTTTAAAACCAACTTCAGGCTTTACCACATCCTACAGTCTTCAGTCATGGGGCTGTTTCTGGGAATTTCCTTTATTTGATCACACAAGTGCTACCGCAGGCCAAGTTTTTACTTATCCCTCTTCACAATACACCATTTGACAATGTCTAAGAACAAAATTATATTTCTTGGAGACCAGTACTTTAACTGAAGTACTTATCTGTAAGCTTTGTTCCAGGTTGGAATGACTCAGAAAGGACCACAAAGGCCCAGGAGACACACTACAAACTCAGACCAACAAAGGGAGGCTCTTTAAAGTGGTTGTGCTGCACTTCCACCTTGTTCTAAGCTGTTAGAGGCTTTCCTATGAGTCACCTGAACACTTCTATTTATCACTGTCTTACTGTTGCAGCAAAGTCATTCCTCAGCTGGGACAGAGTAGGATATTTGAGAAATGTTTTTTGAGACTTGGGAAAGCAGCGGGCTGCTGTCGAACCTTACCTTGTCCGCGGGATGTGTCTGAGTTGGCCCTTAGCCGAAGGTTCAGCTGTTCCTCTGGTCTCTCTTCGCTGTCACCATATCAGTCATCCTCCAATGATGGAAGCATCATGGATGAGGTGCAGAAGGTTTACACACTAATTGACTGGCTTTTGGAATTATAGTGTTCTAACATTTTGATTAAATAACTCTACAGCTGTAGATTTTTCTCTGTTACATCCTCTATGGATTTTTGTTATGGATTTTATTAAATATAAGAAAATTATGTAAAATAAGTAGATATAAGATGCAAATGCAACAAGCAACAAGACTAACAAATCAAATATGAATATCAACATAAAACATTTAAATGTAAACAATTAAACTATGAATCTTAAAAGCTATGTTGTTGAATAGACCTTGAATATTGAATTACTGTTGTAAATGTGTCTATACTATTATTGGCTTTGGCTAGATACTTTCAAAAATACCCAAGTTAAAATCCCACTGATTTTAGCACTTCTTCAGCTTTAATGGACGTAAAACAGTCACAAAACAAATTGTTTCTTATTAATAATTTAAAGGTACTGTAAATCATTTTATAGAGTCTTTTAATTTTGTAGAGTTATTTAATCAATCAAAAACTTTAGAGAAGTAAATTATAATGCCAATGTGCATTTCTATAAGAAACACTGAATTACGAAGCTTATTACTGCATTCATGTCATGTTAGGAGATTTGAGAAGATGGGAGTATGTCCTGTACAAATGACTCCAGAGCTTTCATGCAGCAATCTAATCTGGTGGTCGTTTACTCTGTATTTTTTGTTATGTTGCTATGTTGTCAATGGGGGTTTTAAGGCATTCCAGCACCTTAAAATCCAATAGTGATCCCAACTTAGATTTTTTCTGTTAACTGTACTCAATATCAACAATATGCAGTATGCTTGCTAGTTTTTTTATTCAAGTTATAAAGTGACAAAACATTTACTTGTTGTTTTTGATTGAAGCTAAAACAATGAAGTAAAGTAGCAACAAATGAGGCAATGACACTGCTTAACCAGTGGGAGGAATTAATTTATATAAAGGTGTTTAGTCTGCTGGGAAAACTTTTCGGCAGATTAACAGGGTTATGAAGGTATGTACTAATGGGCTCAAAGCATCTTGGTGCAATTCATAAAGCCAGTGGAACTGACCGCTGACCTTTTTCTGCTCTTGGGAAATCCTCTGATTAGATCCACTAAGGACAGATGCAGGATTGCTGTTTTCGAAAGAATAACAGAAAGTAAAATATATTTTTCCAATTTATGCAGTGAAGGACATTTTACTCTATACTGGGACTGATCTGAGCACTAGATTACAGCTAACTGACAAAAGAAGCATTTTTAGACTGCGATGTAGGGAGGGTGGGGGTCTATCTACCTTAGTAGTATATTACATAATACCATAATATTCTGGTATAGTAATATTCTGGTATATGGTTACAATAGTAATGCACATTCATTAATTCATAAATCTAAAGTTTGGGATACCAAAGTTGCAAAGCTGACCCTTATTTGATCTTCATGGTTTGAGGAACAGACTGCTGTTAAAGTGATTGCAACTCATTTAAAGCTGTAGGAAACAACATGCTAGTTGGCCCAACTTCAAAAAGTGTGTTGCTTGAAAGACAGTACACTTAACTTGAAATGACTCCATACTGAGTTATCAGTAAATCATAAATACTGTACACTGTTGTGAGGCTAAACAGGGATACAGGTAATGGATAAATGGATGAGTGAAATTGATCAGATTAGTAGTTCTGTCCCCAATAGAAATTAAACATTATGCTGTTGATAAAATCCTCAGATTAATTTACTTACAGAATCTGGGTCAATTTTGGATGAATGTTGTCCTCATAATTATGATAGTTTATGGTTTGTATGGTAGCAAACTAATATGTTAACCTTTAACTAACTGGACAAGATTGTAATAAAATCCAGCATGAATTGCTGCTCTTCACTGCGTGAAGTGCGAGCATCTCTCAAAACACATTTGAAGCGAATATCTCGGCACTGCTGTGTAGCCAGCACCTGCACAATGCTGCACATTGCAACTTTAGGTTTTGTTAAGTGTGTGGAAACTGCTGGCAAAGAAGGTGTCAGATAAGAACCTAAAGGAACATTTCCTCAGTGTAAGAGAATATGCAGCACTTTGTGTCAAAGTGAGATGATGAGAAAAACAGTATGAATAGACATGCTTGTGTGTGGAGCACAGAGGTTAGCACAAAAAATACCAAAAGCTCGCTAATCAACACAGGAAACAATACCAACTGTTTCCCCCTGTAAATAACTGTGCACAGATAGATCAGGTGAGATATGGGATCATTAGTAAGCTTTAGAGATGTAGGTATGGTAACACTGTAGGTTACAAAAACTGTAAGTTGCAGAGGGCTTATTTCTTTCAGATGCATGGCCAACTTTGTGTTGTCTGTTTCCAGCAACACTCTGGTTTTTATCTTTTAAAAAGTGAATCAAAGACAAGTGAAGGGAATTTATCACCACCGCTTCCCAAAGGCTTCACCCCTGGACAGCAACAATACAATCCCAGAATTACACCCAGCCCTGCCGCTTACTGGTGAATGAAGGAGGAAGCATATGTGTGTGTGGGTGTGTGTGTGTTTGTGCATGTGTGTGGTTGGCAGCAAACTGGAAATGGCAGTGAGAGGATCAGGGGTACATGAAAATAGATTAAAGGGATTCATCCAGTTATCAAGCCACTGCAGACAATCTCTGCTAAGTGATAGCAGGGCCATTCACAGAGGACTGCATCAGCCTCACACACACACACACACACACACACACACACACACACACACACACACACAATTTGCTGTCCACCGCCTCTGTGTGTGAACCGCATTTGGGCTCTTCAAGCGTTACTATAAATTTAATTAAACTAGAAAGAGGATTCCTGATGAATTGCTGCAGTTTAGCAGTGTCCATGTGCGTAGGCTTACACTGTTTCACTTTGAGCACTGACATGCGTGACAGCTGTGAGTATGGACTTTCATTGTGGTTATTGGATCTCTCTGCTTGATGTAACTTGAGCATGTAATCATAATGTGTGTGGCCATGGCACTGACCCTCTTGTGAAGACGTTGGCACTCTTTGTGCTGTTTTGTTCCTATTTGACTTCAAATAGGATACTTTACTTTTTAATTACACTAGTGAAACGTGAAGCAGCGATCTTGTGTGCTACACTACATCCCTTCCTAAACAATGCAGATTAGTTTGACAAGATCTTGCATATCATCAGGCTGAGTTTGCCTCAAGAGGAGAAAACAACAGGCTTTAACTCAAATCCAAGCTTTTGTTGCTAATGTAAGAGCGGTCAGTCTTACCCAGGAATAAGCTGTATGTTGGTATTTCCCTGTTTATACTTCAGTGCAGAAATGACAGTGAGCTGGAATCCGGACACTTTGCATTCATTTTCCTTCCGCTCTGACTTCTGCCTCTACTGCTGAGAGTCACCTCCATAACATGCTGCCACCACAGTGCTTCAAAATAAAGACAGCAGGGAATTTAGGCCAAGTTGCTTTGAGCCAGAGGTCTTCTGAAGCTCGGTTAGTGACCGTTAGGTTTATGGTCACCTCCCTGAATGAAACCCTTCTTGTCTTACTCAGATGCTCAGCTCTAGTCCAAGTGGTTCCTGCCTTCTTCCATTTCACAGCTGCTTTGCTCCTGGGAACCCAGTCTTTACAGATTGTGTTGTTACCTCCCTTAGAAGGAAACAGTAGTGGAGCTACAGTTCTGTGTGATTTTAGGATTCTGAATAAGACTTTGCATGATTATGTGCATTTGTTCACTTCACATTAGGATTGAATTATTAGTTGTAGTACATTCAATTCTCATTTTCATAGATTAAAAGTTAATTAAAATTAGTCTTGTTCTGCGTTGTGAAGTAAAAGTCATCAATTCATATTTTTCTTAATAATTTTAACTAATTGGCAGTGGAGTTAGTATGCATACTGTGCCCATGCTGCAGCCACACAGCCTCATATTCAGGAAACTGTCGCGCTGTGTGCTCAAGCATAGCCAGCATGATATTTTTTAGCTGTTTAGCTACAATAACTGTTCTCTGGGATCCCCCTTCACAGAGCAGTGGGCACTGGTTGGACCACTTTTAGAAGGACACTGACCACGGAAAACTGGGAACACCCCAGGAGAATTTTGGAAATGCTGTGACTAATTCTTCCTGCTGCCAACAAACCAAAATTACAACTGTCTTCACCTTTTGCCTAATATAGTTCATCTCTTAAAATCCACCATTGTAGAAGGATAATCAGTGTTATTCACTTCACCTGTGAGTGGGTGTATGTTACAGCTCATCATGGGTGTGTATAATAATAATAAGAAGAAGAACCATTATTTTGCACATATACATTTGAATTTGGTGAAATTTGTCCTCTGCATTTAACCCATCCCTCTAGGGGAGCAGGGAGTTGCCACAGCCGGCGCCCAGGGAGCTAGCGCTAGCGGGTGTCTTGATCAGGGACACACCTGGTGGGTAGGCTGAGGATTTATGGTTAGGCTGGAATTTGATCCTGCACAGTTCATATACCATCCAGCTGCACCACCCATTGAGCTACCAGGCCGCATAGAGCATGATTATTAATTCTATTTAGAGTGTGGTAATGTAACGATATTATGTTCCCACAAATCTGGGGCTAGATTTGGGAATCAAACCAAAATGAAATGAAGCTGCAATGTGTAGTCTGTTGTGTGCACAGGATAGACACTTAAAGGGTCGGTAAGTGGCCAAAGCTCATTTTGCATCTTGCAAACAAATATTGTTCTTTTTAATGGAAGCCCGACATGATTAAACGGAAAAATGTCCTAAGAGCAAAGGAGCAAATTATTTGGCACTGTGGGTGAGATCAGAGCTCGGGTACATGCAACACTACGGCTTTCATTTTATCCCTGTACACAGAACTAAGACATCAGACCCAGATGTGTCACACTGACATCTACATGAAGACTTGGTCCTTTGTGGTCTAAAACTACGGTGCACGGATCCCACTTCTGAATGCTCCCCTACCTCCATGTAAAACCTCTTTCTCCTTTTCTCCACTGGCTTTTCTCACTCAGCTGACACGTCACAGGGACTCCTTGGCAACCAAATCGCTGCTTGCTCTGTGTTTCATTCATAATTTTGCTGTGACCCAATTTTCTCTGGTTTAGGCAGCATAAAAAGATGAAGCACAAAGGCAATTTTTCACAGCGCTTAAAGCCTTTTTATATGAGACAAGTTGTGCAAATGGAAAAAGGGTCACGAAATTGCTGTAATTTAATCACCAGTGCCATGTGAATTACACCCAGTTGTATCACACAATCATGTGTGCGCTGATTATGGTAATCCACAGTAGTTGTATTTCTCAGGTATTGTGGAACTACAGGACGTACAGTCACAGCTGCTCTGGATAAATTATCTACAAATACGCAGAATCTGTACATAGTTGCTGACTGTGCAGAAGATCAAATTTCCGCAAGAAAAAAAACACAACTGTGGATTAACATTTGTCATTTACTGCAAAGACACTGACATCAACTGTATGATGAGAACTTAATGCATAAGGAAAATTTTGGAAACAGATGGGCAGTTAGAAGCATGTTCTTCAACATCATACTGATTGTAGATGTGTTTGAACTCACTCCTGAGGTCTCGCTTAATGATCTGTGTACCTATTGAAATCACCCTGGAGGATATCGATGCCTGCCGTTGATAAACTAAGGAGAGCTTGACTTCCAAGAGCAGTTTCTGGATCTTGTCCAAGTGAGCTTACTTCACTTTGCGGTTTAGTTGACTGGAGAATTAAAATGAGCCCTCCGCCCCCTTTCTCTCTGGCACTGGCCTGTGGCCCTGAAACAAAATGATTATTCCTCACATTTCTGCTAATGACTTTGGCACATCAGCATATCCCACTCTCTAACACATATCAATTAGCCAGAACTGCGTGAATGCCTGAAACGCTGATGTGGGAGAGTGCTGACACCGGCAATGTAATCAAGTCTTTCTTGCTTGACTGTTAAGTAGTTGTCATAACTCTGGTTTTAATTCTGGGTCAAGAGGTCTCATTTTAAACAGCCACATCATGACAAGTCCAGTCCAGTCACAGGTACATTGATTTAGTCAGAAATTACTAGTTCAACACAGGGACAGTTGGAAAACAGGCAGAGTAAAAGCTTGTATTATGAACAAGAATACAGTTCAGTCTCATAGAATAATAGTTAATGAGAGAAGAAATGAGAAATAGTACACATCACACAGTATTTGTTTCTCCCTTAATTCTTCACTGGTTTGACTCCTGATGGACAGTGGTACATGTGCACCAGAAGCCAAACAATGATATTGAATAATATGTTATCACAGGACTCTACAGAGATATGACTGTACATTGTAAATGCAGTGTGATGGTTTCTGTAAAAGTCTTGTCCAATGTCGAGTGTCTATTGACCACAAAAAAAAAAAACAACAAGGTTATCTCAAGGCACTTTACATAATAAAGTCAAGACTGTACAGACATTTAGAGAAAACCCCCAAAATCCCCCTTGAGCAGCTATAGGCAACAGTGGAGAGGAAAAACTTCCTTTAACGGAAGAAACCTCCAGCAGAACCAGGCTCAGGGTGGACGGACATCTGCCTTGACCGGTTGGGCTGAGTGGAAAACATAGAGCAGGTTGGTAGGACCAGTAGCTGCACACTGGAAGACACACAGCTCCAAAGCTTGGGACACCTGAGGACAGGGACGGAGAGAGGGAGACAGAGAGGGAGAAATAACAAAGCTTTGTCTAGAAGTAGGCTTTACTTGCTCAGATAGTTTTGCTCCTGCGTGTCAAAGAAATTGTGGTGGTAAAATAAACAACTATACAACTATACAGTTTGAGACATTTGCTAAACCTTTAATGAACATGTTTGGGTTATCAAAAACTATAGCTTCACTGTCACAACCACACATTGAGCAAACATGAGTCCGTTATTCTATTTTACCCTGTCCAGTTTCTTTCTCAGTCAGTCTCTCTCATCCTCACTTCCTCTTATATCAGCTTCTTGTAATCTACACTAGTGATACATTCTGCAGTAAACAAATGATTAGGACACGGTGGCAGAATCAAGGATGCTATTCCAGCCCCTTCTCACTTTGTCCAGTCCCTTTGCTTAAAATGCTGACGCTTAAAATACTATTTGTGTTGGTGATTGACACTCTAAGCTTTCGTTGTAGTTCAGTGGAAACACAGATGCTTCAATGTTTGATGCCTAAAGCCATGATGCGCTTTCTAAAAAGAACAGTCTCTCAGGTCAGTGGACAGGATGGTGGATGGTACAAGGCACAAGGCTTTTCCATTAGGGACCAGGCTTTCACTCTAGTGTGAGACGTTGTGTGCTTTAATGATAATCATGACACGACATGGCACATACAGTTACTATTATAAGGACGTACATGTGTGGTTTTTATTTTATGTAATTTATGTCATTTCTGTGACACAAAATAGTCATGCTCCTGGAGTGTCCGATAATAACGCTAAAGGGTACCGGTGATACACCAAAGGGTGTAAAAAAGCTGCGCAATTTGACACCTTAGGACATGTCAATATCTGATGCTGTGAGAGAGGACCTGTTGGTAATTTGACTTATTTAATATTTCTTTACTAAGAGAATGTGTCCATGTAAAGCCACTGTTGAAGGCCACAGTGACCCAGACTCACCGAACAACCTGACAGCAGTGTAGACATGGTGAAGTGTAGTATTGCTCACCCTTCTAACCAATCAGAGAATTTCAGTTATTTCGACTTGACTCATTTGAGCATATTTATATTAGATAATCATTATAATTATAATAGATTTAGAGTGTGTTTAGATTGCAATTTGTAGCTTAAAAGTAGTAAAGAAAAGTCTAGGGAGTTAAATCAAAGAAAGAGAGGAGTGGGCACTAAATCAGTTTTTATCAATTATTCATGAAACTGTACTGATAAGAACAGATACTTTTCTAGAAGCTCAATGTTAAGGCATCTACAGGACTGAAGTTCCTGGAATTTCTTATGAATGTTATTGTTGCCTAGTTGCTATTTTAAGATGCTCTTGCAGAAAAATACAGATCACAAAAAATGTGAAATGGGATTTGTCATAATAGTCTTAAGGATAGAGTAAACCTACCTGATTACTGGCATTTATAAATTAAAGTTTGAGAAGGAGAGACAAACATCCCCAGGATCAGATCTTGAGAGTTTGTGACCTAACATTGTGGACTTAACAGACACTCATGAACTCATAAATTATTTAAATTATTAGTTTATGTATTACAACAATATGAACCCATACACCATTCATCAGTTTGTATTACCTGTCAGAGTTGGTGACGTTACATGTGCACCCACTCTTTTTACCATCCTCAGACCAACCACTGTTCACTGCCTGCCCTCCGCCAGACAGTAATTCCTAATGACAAGAAGAGAAAAGTTAAAAGCAGCAATAGTGAAGACAAGTGACAGAGTTAGCTCAGAGGAGAGAACAGAAACTAGATTTTTAAGAGACCAGTCTCTGTCTATTAGAAGAAGTTCAACTGACTGAAATCTAATAAATGCAGGATGGAAACATGTTAAATGGTCAAAAGTACATGAAAGAGGTTATAAAACACAAAAGATGGTGATCACAAAATAAAATTCTTATTTTCTCTGTTGTGACATAACAAATACTACTACTTCTCTTTTTCTACTACTACTAGTTCGGCTTTTCCCATCAGGGGTCGCCACAGCGAATCATCCGTTTCCACCTCACTCTATCCTGGGCATCTTCCACTCTGACACCAGCTAACCTCATGTCCTCTGTTAGAACATCCATATATCTCCTCCTTGGTCGTCCTCTCACCCTCTTGCCTGGCAGCTCCATCTCCAACATCCTTCTACCAATATATTCACTGTCCCTCCTCTGCACATGTCCAAACCATCTCAATCTGGCCTCTCTGACTTTGTTGCTAACACAGGTAACATCCGCTGTCCCTCTGATGAGCTCGTTCCTTATTCTGTCCAACCTTGTGACTCCTAAGGAGAACCTCAACATCTTCATCTCTGCTGCTTCCATCTCTGCCTCTTGTCTCTTTCTCACTGCTACTGTCTCTAACCCATAGAGCAGAGCTGGTCTCACCACTGTCCTGTTCACCTTTCCTTTGAGTCTTGCTGACACTCTTCTGTCACACAACACTCCTGACACTTTCCTCCATCCATTCCAACAACTAACAACAACTACTCTCTCTCCTCTGGGGATACTCTCTATGACCTCATCAACCTCACTCCAGAATCTCTCCTTCTCTTCTAACTCACAGTAAACTTGTGGAGCAAACCCACTGACTACATTCACCATCATCCCTTCGATTTCACTTTAGGCTCATCACCCTGTCTGAAACTCTTTTCACCTCTAGAAGATTGTTCACAAACTCCCCCTTCAGGATTGTATCCTCCTCCAATACTACGTGCTTTGCTGCCCTTCCACCTCGTCTCCTGCACACACAGTACATCTACCTTCCTTCTCTCCATCATGTCTGCCAGCTCTCTACCTTTCCCTGTCATTGTTCCAACGTTAAGAGTCCCTACTCTCAGATCTAAGCTCCTGCCTTTCCTCTTCTTTCTCTGTCCACGAACCCTTCTGCCTCCTCTCCTTCTTCAGACAACAGTAGTCCAATTTCCACCGGCACCCTGTAGGTTAACAGCACCGGTGGCGGTTGTTAATAACCCGGGCGTAGACCGATCCGGTATGAAAGTGCTATGGATGACTCGCATGGTTGTACTTGACAAGTTTTATGCCGTATGCCCTTCCTGACGCAACCTTCTCTATTTATCCAGGCTTGGGACCGGCACAGAAGTCACTGGCTTGTAAACCCCTGTGGCTAGATCGTGACATAACAAATAATGAGTCAGTATAACAATGTATTGTAAAATCTACAATTTTAATGACCAATTTAAATTAGCATTTTTCACACTTTGTTACACACTGTTTTTCTCTTTCATTCTCTACATTGTTAAGTTAAATTCATTTTACCATAACCAAATTGAATTTAAGTTTTAGCAATAAAGAGTTTACCTAAAAGAAAAAAGGAATACTTACCTTAGAACCAAATCAAACTGTAATAAGCTGGTTGCCTCGTTGCACACCTATAATCAACAACTGTCCATGAGCAAGAGTAGCAGTTTTATTTGTGTAATTTAAAGCACAGGACTGTTAACAGGTTTCAACAGTGGCTTTACATGGACACATTCTCTTAGTACAGAAATATTAAAAGATATTATTTTGAGTAGCTTTAAAGCCCAGCATGCACCATTAAATCATTATATAATTTCTAATATAATTTCAGTGTTTAACTGGCTTGTAATAAGACAAATTACGAAGATAATGGATGGATTTCAAACCAAACTACACCACAATCCATCCCCTCACCCCAACGCTGTACTTCATTTGTCTAAATGTAACAAGTTACATAGACAGTTAGTATGGTAACCCATGGGGCTAGCCCATGCCCTGTAGATAGTAGGTGCAGATGTGTAATCATAGTAATATTGCCAATTCTCTTTATTTTACCATCTAGCCGGCAGAGTAGAGGTGTTGATTTAGTTGTATAGACAATGCACCCTGTTCTCACATCCTGTGAGGAAAATGCGTACCCTTGATAACGTATTATGGTAACCTTCCTATGTGGGGTAACATAGAATAATATATTTAAGACATGTATACTGTTTTGAAAGAAGAGATATTATAGTGTGTCTTAATTGGTTGTAACTGGCTGTGTTAATCAGTAAAGATTTTGTCTTTATAGGAGGGGCTTCAGGTTTATAAGGCCTGAAGTAGAAGCTCCTGGAGGGATTTTGTTCATTGCAGTTCAGATGGGGATCTGCTGCTAGCTTGCTCATTAGCAATGAGCCTAGCATAGTTTTCTTTCATTTCTTTTTCATTTTTATTATTTATTTTGTCTAGTTTGATGTTTGTTTTGTTTTTTTTGTATATAATTTTTCCCACTTATTCACAAAACCACTTTGAACCACGGCTTGATGGGTGTCACTGTAAATAAATTCCACATTGAGTGAAGTATACTCCTGCTTCTCTGCGTGTGTGTCTTCCACCACTCGGTTAACGCTTACAGTAACCATGACAACTCAGGTCTGATGCATCATAAGGACCTAATGTGCCACCTGGCAGGCAGAGAAAGAATATATTTAGCCATATGGAAAAGCAGTGAAATAGCTTTATGACAACGATTTCAATTGACACAAACGGCTAAGTGTAAATTACGTTAATTCAATCAAACACTGTTTTGATTTTAAATGAACAATTTACATGCAAAATGTTGTGACAGTGATTTGTTTTTGTATTGCTTATTTAGACTCCTAATGAGTTGATAGAAAAAATAATATAAAATGTAACATTGCTACCCCCATTTTATACATTTGGTGATGTGTTTTTTAAATTTTCCTTAAATTTTTTTAAGTTTTGAAAAAAATTCTGAAATATTGTCTTACCTGAAGTATCCCAAATATAAGAGTATTTTGAATTATATCCACTGTATTGATAAATATCATATCAGGAGATCCCTGCCAATAGACCTACATCCTGTGTTACTACCGTATGAGATAACAAAAAAGTCCCTTTAGGAAACTAATGTAGCTTGTTATGTGAGTTTGTGATGGAGGATGTTTGACCAACCGTGACAGTAGAATCCTTGACTTTCTGAAAGCTCATTAGCCACATTGACACCAAAGCCAATTCAGTCAAAGCATGAGGAGGTGAGTTATTTCCTAGCTATCCAGAGTTTAGGAGCAGCTCATTTTGGTAACAAATCAAGTTTAGTTTAGTTTAGTTCGGAAGCAGGACCCATTATTTTCAAGGTATGGTATGTTCTTGTCTAGTCATGAAATGGGTTTGTTAAGTGGGGCTTAATAATTTTACGTTATAGCAAACTATATTAAAATTGAATGAAAGAGAACAGTAGCACCTTCCAATGGTAATTACTTACCAATGTAATTAATTACATTTATTTAACAATAGGACATATTTTATATTACTTTGACCATTAACACAAATTCTTAAAATGATGAGATCTGCCACATAATAACAGCCCACTGAGGTAACTAGGAGCTGGGCCCTGTACTAATGACTCCTCCTGCGTAAGCGTAATTGTGTCACTTCCTGTTTCGTCACACTGTTTCGGGTCTCTGCTGAAGGATTGTTCACTGGTTAATCGTAGCTCTTGTTTTCTAAATTAGTGATTTCTCTGTGTATAAACTATCACTTGGGACATAAGATTTGTTTACGCAAACACCTGCTCTCCTGAAATAATTAAACAAACTAGCTAACGCTAACTTAATTGATCTAGCTTCGTTAGCCTAGCACCTAGAAATGTCTTCCCCGTCTCCTTCTCTCTCTCCTCTGACTTGTTCACTATGTCACATGTTTAGTTTTTACTGGGCCTCCTTTAGTGATAACGGTACTTGTAATAAGCGTAAGGTTATTGCAGCCTTGGAGACGAGGCTCTCTGAATTGGAAGCACGGCTCCGCACCATGACAAACAATCCAGCTAGTCAGGCCCCGGTAGCTGGTGCGGACCAACCTAGCATAGCCACTGTTAGCATAGCCACTGTTAGCTGTTCCCCAGCATTACCCGAGCAGCCGGGAAGCCAGGCCGGCTGGGTGAGAGTTCGTAAGCGATCTAATGCTAAACAGATGCCCCAGGTTCACCACCAGCCAATTCACATTTCTAATTTCCCCACTCAGCGACACACCCGCTGAGGAAGAAACTCTGGTAATTGGCGACTCCATAGTCAGAAAAGTGAAGTTAGAGACGCCAGCGGCCATAGTCCAATGTTACCCTGGGGCCAAAGTGCAGATAAAGTCGTTATAGTGGATGATTTTAACATTCATGTAGATGCTGACAGTAACTCCCTCAACACAGCATTTACTTCATTATTAGATTCAATTGGTTTCTCTCAAAATGTAAAAGAACCCACTCATTGTTTTAGTCACACCCTAGACCTTGTCCTTACATACGGCATTGAAATTGATAAACTAACAGTATTTCCTCATAATTCGGTTTTTCTGACCATTTTCTAATAACATTTGAATTTAGTTTATTGGACTACACAGCAGCTAGAAAAAAGTTTTGCTTCAGAAGGAGTTTATCTGAAAACACTGTGAACAAATTTAAGGAAATGATCCCTTCATCATTTACTTCAACACGTACCGATATAACTGAGAGTAGCCTCATTAACTGTACTCCTGTACAAGTTGATTACCTGACTGATAATTATGAGGCATCTTTATGTTCCATACTTGATAGTGTTGCCCCTCTAAAAAAGAAGGCAGTAATTCTGAACAGGTGATCTCCATGGTATAGCTCGCAAACCCGCAATTTAAAGCAGGCGTCACGAAAACTAGAAAGGAAGTGGCGTTACACTCATTCACAAGAATCACGCTTAGCCTGGAAAAAGAGTTTATACTTATACAAATTAGCACTCCGTAAAGCCAGAACAGCTTATTATTCATCACTAATAGAGGAAAACAAGAACAACTCCTGGTTTCTTTTCAGCACTGTAGCCAGACTGACTAAGAGCCATAGTTCAGTTGAGACTAGTATTCCCTCAACGCTATGTAGCAATGACTTCATGACTTTCTTCACAAACAAAATCGTAGCTATTAGAAACAAAATTCACCAGACCCTCCCCACAAATACAACAGAATTAGAATCATCATTAAGTCCTCAGTCCCTTTTAGACTGCTTTGTGCTCATAGACCTTGCTGAGTTAACTTCAACTATTATGGCATCTAAACCAAAAACTTTTCTGTTAGACCCTATTCCAGTTAGACTGCTCAAAGATGCTCTACCCTTATTTGACACGTTCGTATTAGATATCATTAATCTATCTTTAAAAACAGGATATGTACCAAAGGCCTATAAGGTAGCTGTAATCGAACCTCTACTTAAAAAACCTTGTCTGGATCCAGGTGTCTTAGCCAATTACAGATCAATATCAAATCTCCCCTTTATTTCTAAAATACTTGAAAAAGTAGTTGCAAAGCAATTATGTGACCAGGGAAGAAATGACAGAAATGTCAGGAATTAGAGTTCATCATAGCACAGAAAACGAACTGATTAAAGTCACCAACGATCTTCTTCTGGCTTCAGATAATGGACTTGTCTCTATACTAGTTCTGCTAGATCTTAGTGCTGCATTTGACACCATTGATCACAGAATATTATTACAGAGACTAGAACATGAAATTGGAATTAAAGGAACTGCACTAAGTTGGTTTAAATCTTATCTGTCAGATAGATTCCAATTTGTTCATGTTAATGATGAATCTTCCACATACACAAATATTAGTTATGGAGTTCCACAAGGCTCTGTGTTAGGACAATTACTATTTACTCTATATATGTCTCCCCTTGGCAACATTATTAGAAAACACTCATTTTCATTGCTATGCTGATGACAAGCAGTTATATCTATCTATGAGACCTGATGAAACAAATCAATTAATCAAACTACAAGCATGTCTAAAAGACATAAGGGACTGGATGACGTATAATTTCATTCTTCTATACTCAGATCAAACTGAAGTTCTTGTATTTGGGCCTAAAAGTCTAAAAAACATGTTTTCTAACCATATCGCTACTTTAGATGACATGACTCTTGCCCCCAGTAGTACTGCAAGGAATCTCGGAGTCATTTTTGACCAGGATTTGTCATTTACCTCACACAAAAAACAAATCTCTAGAACAGCCTTCTTCCACCTAAGAAACATTGCCAAAATTAGGAGCATCCTGTCTGAAAGCGATGCTGGAAAACTGGTTCATGCATTTGTTACTTCTAGATTGGACTATTGTAATTCTCTACTTTCAGGCTGCCCCAGTAACTCTCTAAAAAGCCTCCTATTAATCCAAAAGTCCAAAATGCTGCAGCAAGATTACTGACTGGGATTGGTAAAAGAGATCATATTTCACCTTCATTAGCTTCTCTCCATTGGCTTCCCATTAAATGTAGAATAGAATTTAAAATCCTTCTTCTTACCTTTAAAGCTGTAAACGGTCAAGCTCCATCATACCTAAAAGATCTCCTAGTACCATATCATCCTACTAGACCACTTCGGTCCCAAAATGCAGGCCTACTTGTCAGGTTCCCAGAATTTCCAAAAATAGAATGGGAGGCAGAGCCTTTAGCTATCAAGCTCCTCTACTGTGGAACCAGCTCCCAGTCCAGATTCGGGAAGCAGACACCCTCTCTACTTTTAAGACTTGGTTCAAAACCTTCCTCTTCGATAAAGCTTATAGTTGGTTATAGTTGTGCTGCTATAGGCTTAGACTGCTGGGGGACTCTGCACTGAGCCACTTTCCTCTTCTCTTCATTCTCTCCTCTCACCCCACATCTATAATGTCACCACTGTATGACATTAACTCTGTGTGTTCTTTGTCCCGTAGTCGTCTTTCTCCCTCTCTGTCCCCCTCTCTCTGTCCCTGTCCTCAGGTGTCCCCGGATTGGGCTCTGTGTGTCCTCCAGTGCGCAGCTACTGGTCCCACTAACCTGCCCAATGTTTTGTTGTTACTTTTGTTGCTCTGTTCTTTTCTCTCTCCACTTTCCACTCAGCCCCACCGGTCAAGGCAGATGTCTGTCCACCCTAAGCCTGGTACTGCTGGAGGTTTCTTCCGTCAAAGGGAGTTTTTCCTCTCCACTGTTGCCCATAGCTGCTCAAGGGGGATTTGTTGGGTTTTTTTTAAATGTTTGCATAGTCTTGACTTTATTATGTAAAGTGCCTTGAGATGACTTTGTTGTAAATTGGCGCTTTATAAATAAAGTTGAATTGAATTCAATTCAATTGAATTGAATTAATCCATACGTTAAACAGACAGCTGATAAACACTATTAAATAGCGTAACAACATTTGATCTGGTTGGCATTTAACTCCTGTTTGGCATTAACCTATAGGTGACCAATAGTGTAAGAACTAGCAGTCAAAACCTTCCTTCTTTAAACTTAAATGAGTTTAAAAATGACACCTGACAGGGTGGGAGCATGGAGAGTGCAGAATGGTGATAGAGAGTGACAGCGAGATGACAGTAATGAAAATGAAGATAGCCAGACAAAAAAAAAGAGGTCAACAGAGACAGATCTGAGTGAGTGAGCAAGATGGAGGCACGGTAATATTTGGATGGCCTGTCAGCTGGACAGGAGCAGGTCTATGGGGATGGAAGTTTCATCACTGTGCTCAGAGGCTGATGAAAACAGGCAGCAACAAATACTGCAAAGGCTGGAAAGGTGGAGACAAAACACAGGTAGTGCCTTTGTTTTTGGACACTTACATTTCTTTTGCTCTTTACACTGTTGTTATGTTTCTACAGTACAAATGTAAAGTTGTAACAGCCTGAAATTGGTCAGAAATCTCACAGGCATCATTGTGCCTGGCCATCAGAGTAATAGACTGTCTGGATCCATTATCTTGTTGCATTATCTCCCCCTGGCTGCAGCTGGGGCTTGGATCGGATTCCGGAGCAAAGTGATTGAAAAGCAAGGAGAACCAGGCATGGGGAAAGTGAACCAAGCCAGTAATCTCTGATAAAATACAACATTTTCACTACCTCAAAGTCAGTGGGAGAGATATTTTAATAAGTTATGAGCAGTGAGTGGAAGGGCTAAGAGGAAAAACATCAAATGATTTAGGATGATGGAATGAGCTACTATTTTGCAGAATGACAGTTTATGGTCGTTTATGTGTCAGGGTGATACCTCGCTCAATACAAAACATATCCCACTCACAGGCTTTAACACCGTCACAGCAACATGAAGGCAGCCCACCTGCACACAGGCATAGATTGATACATACAAAAAAGCCCATGTCATACTGGTTGAACTTTTTGAATAATAAAATTGGAAGCCACTCATCAACAACACCCTGTTGTGAATAAGATGCAGAGCTTTATAATAACCTGTGTCTGCAACAGTGGAAGTAATAGGACTGAGCCTATGGCCTGAGACAAGCAGCCATTTTATAATGAGGGATGGAACCGCTCAGCCATACAGCACCACTCTTCCTGTTAGGATCCTTAAATTAAAGAAGCAAACGATGCGTGCAGCAAATTCTCGCCCCTAAATCTCCAGGGCTACCTTTCTCTGAGTGGAATGTATCTCCACTTTCTACCAGCTCGACTCTCATCTGCTTCACTGAATCAGCCCTGCTCTCTGAAAAACGGAAACAACTCGCTGTCTTCAGCGTGTCATTGAATCGGAACTGTATTTGTCTACGGACCATTTTCATCAGTGAGGGAGAGCAGTTACTTGTGCATTTCATCGTTCTCAAATGTATAGGATTTACTGCAGCATAGCTTTAAACTCTGGACTCATTTTACAAAAACTTTAGATTGTTAGGCTTGTTCAAAACTTAATTTGATTTCAGATGCCACCAAATGGACTAAAACGTTTGAAAGAATGAGGAAAGGAAGTAAAATTATGCCTGAATTATAAGGAACAATAACAATACCATATCAAGGCGTTTAAAGCCACGGTGTGTAGAAATGTTGAAAATCATGTAATGGATTTCTGTCAAAATTGGTGCATGTGTCAGATCAAGGTCAAATTCATGCAGTAACGGCACTGGAGGTTGTATATTTACATGTTGGCTATTGTTTCTTCTGGTGATGTGTGAACAGCTGAGATCTTGGTGAGTTTACCTTTACAGGTCTGTACTTCAAAATAAAACAGCTACTGTATAGTTTTGGTCACACTGTGTAACGCTTCCGTTTGTGTAGCTGTTCGGTTAACAGTTACTCAACGCATCTGGATATTTCCTGGACACAGAAAATTGAAATGGTATAAGAATCTGGGAGGATGTGGCTGAAGGCAAAGATGCAGAAGTAAATAATTTCAGCAGAAGATGGACGTCATGAATAAGTTAGTCAGGGTGAGGCAATAAGGTCAAATGTTTGGGGTTAGAGAGAGTCATTATTCCAGGTGAAAAGCTCCAGAAACATTCCAAAAACATTAATATTGTACATGATGATAAAATCTCAACTCCAGTCTCCTATCTTTGTCTACAGCCAGGTGCCATTCAAAGCATCACTAAAACATAATTAAAAAGAGGCTCTGACATGATCTATAGAAAAATACGATGTTAATTGTGAAATGCGTGTTCATGATCCAAGATTTTAACAATTATACTTGAGTATGAGTATGTTTTCATAACCAATGACGGTGGTCTAATGTACAAAAACACTGAAATATCCTTAAACAAAAGGCAGGCAGTAAAATAAAACTAAGAGTCTGTACGAGGCCCGGTAAGACCCAGTCAGACAGAACATGTTTTAGCAGCCTAAGGCAGCTTTTTTCAATGAGTGAAGTTCTTACGGGACTGCTTTTGTGTTGCAGAGCATTTCACATTTCTGCGCCATAGACGCATCTTTGCAGGAGTGACCTGAACACATACAGTGTATAAAGCATTTTATTTGTTATCTAATCAGATTAACTGAAGACTGTCTCTACTCATCCTAAAGTCAGGAAGCAACAATCGCCTTTTTGTCTCATGTGCCCTCATAGATGATAATTTCCATGTCTCAGCCACAGGCAGAGCAGGTACCCTCCACCTGTCCATTTTTGCTGCAGATGTTTTGAGAAATTAAGAAATAATGATTTTAACACAAATGTTTAGAAATGTTTAACTAAATACTACTCTGCTTTGAAATGTTATGTTTCAGATGTGTTTTAACAACAAAACAGGCAGTGCAGTGTACTTCCGATTTTATCATTCAGGGCCTAAGACCAAGAATGTTCTCAGGGACAGTCGTGCTTTGAGCTAAATGCTAACATCACATTAGCAGGCCGACTGTAGCTAAACTGCAACCTAAATAGGTTTTTGTGGGGGGCATAAAAGCCAAGTGGGTGGATTACGTTCCAGTGTTAAATGAATGAAGCACCACATTTATTAAATGAAGTGAGTCACTCTAGTGGTGGTTGGTGTGGATGAAGCATGTTTCCAGAGTCTTGTGATTGTGTTTTAAAGTAAATTGTTTTAAACTGTCGTGCCTTAAGTCACTGTTTTTTTTTTAGTAAAGCCAGATGAAAATCTTTCGTAACAATAACTAATACTGCTGTCGTCTAAAATATGTTGCATCAACATTGTGAATGGCTATTTACTATATTAACAATTACAATATGTTGAAAAAAAAATCAGCTATATTTCCTACACATTTCTGATTGCGTATTTAGTTTAGATAGTAAATTTTATGGTCAAGCAAATGTACTGTTTAAAATCTTTGTTTAATCTTAGTATTTTCTAGCTTTCAGTCATTCCAAGCCATGCACCAGAGGATTAGACCAGTTCATCCTAACTGGATTATAGATAAAGGAATGTGAATAGGGACACTTAATTTTGCCAACAATGTAGTCATTCCAAGATATTTAATATGATAACTTTAAAGTCTGACCTCAATGTGATGCTAATAGATAAGGTCAACAAATTCCAAGTCAATGGGCATCATCCAATAAGAACCATGAATGTTTAAATGACTGACTGTAGCAATATTATGCTGATCATGCTTAGAAAAGCTCCATTAACTTTGACTTTAATGCTCTAATCCAGGTTGTCTCGTTGACCTCTATCACAATGTACACCATGTACTTGGCAGTATGTTCATATCTAAGTGGGCCCTGCTGAAGAAGTTTTATCACACTTTGTTTTGGCCTGCAGCAAGAAATTCAGCTGAGATTAATCTGCAGGTGTTTAAACTTTGTCTTCCTCACTAATATGGAATCAAAATAAGGTGAACCACAGGAGAAGGGGCAGGAGAAAGTTACTAAGCGAAGCATTACAGAAATGTTTTTACCCTTTGTGAAAAGCATTGAATAAAATAATGATGTGTTTACATGTTGGTCCATTGTTCCAGTTGGCTTTTATTGATTATTTGGTGAACCTAAATCGGCTAACAGTGAAGTCAGGTTCTTTCCACTCTGCATCAGAGCAGACTGAACACATGGGTGTAAATTCTCTTTACCTTTTAGGATTTTGCCCTCTGACCTGCACTCAATCCACTCTCCTTGCACCTTGTAATGACAGGGAAAGGCTTTTCTCCTTCGCCACTATCACAAACACAAACCTCTGCTCCGACCTGAGAAGGATAAATCAACAGACTTGTGGACTAATAGAAAATCTCTCAGCCATGCATCATAAACTTTGAAGGCTCAAGCTGGGGAGAAAGAGGAGAGAATGAAAATAAATGAGGTATAAATGCAGGCTGAATGAATGTGTGCTTTGGAATCAGCATAAACACTGGTTATTCATTATCAAATGGGCAGTTTAATTGGTGCCAGAATATATACCACTAACCTGGAGGATGAAAAATCACATGACAGCTTTGACAGAGGGTTGACTCCTCCGCGATTTCTTTTGAGAAATGAGTTCCGCTACTATAATTAGAATTGTAAACCAGGATTCAAACTGCCAGCAGGAGCTCGCAAACCGGCTGGCGTTCGTACATATGGATTATAGGAAATTTGCATCTGTTAATCAAGCTTGTTGGAAATTATATAAATAACAACTGGCAATTGCCATGTTTGAAACTAATTATCCACATGCACTGTTGTACAGTGTTTGATAATCCCTCTAAAGATTCTCTGCAGTGGCATCCTTACAAAACTCGCCCCTGTTGTGAGCCACTCACAAGAAAAGCAATTGTTTGCGTGTATACTATATCACATCCTGCTTGTTGTAGCAGGCTTGGCCATCTACTATATGTGTGTGGAGTTTAGTCCAAGACAGGCCTTGGAGAGATTCCCCACAGAGACACAGATCAGCTACAGAACCCAGAAAAGCTCTTTACTCCTCTTGGACATTTCCATGTTTTATTGTTTAACAGCATTAGACCAGGCTACATGTGGCTTATAAGACACTGATCAAGAGACCTCACCATGACATTCACTTGCTACGAAGTGTAACTGAGGAAGAAGATACTGAACCCAATGCCAAATGTGGTACCTACACTAGAGAGAGAGAGAAAGACTTTGAAACACGACACACAGTCAAGGCTGGTGAGCTGCTGTTGTCTAAAGTGTGCTTACAGTTTTCTGAACTTAATACCGACTGCAATACTGGGAATGCAAAAACGCCATGGCAACATATTTAATCTGAGGAAACACATGATCAAACACTAACTACTTCTAAAAGCAGGATAGTGTATTTGTCTGAACAAACCAAGTCCCTGCAGCAGCTGCAGCAAAGGCCCAGACAACCTCAATGACATCTTTGGGTAGTTAATTAGCTAGTTAGACATGTTGCTGGTTAGGGAAACTGGGCTTTTTTCAGTGTGTTATTAATGTTAATCTTATTTTCTGTCATAAGTCTGAGTCCCTGGTTGGAAGTTCCATACCAGCAAGCTATTTAATGTGAATACACAATAACCCTATGTGAGTTTTTTTAGTATATCAAAAACCTCTGTGTGAATCCAGTAGTAGCCAACTACTGTTTAAGGGGAAACATTAGAGTGTGCAAACACTGTGACAGCGATGACAACATCACAGATAGATAGCCCTGATTTCACTAGGAAGGTTTCTGTCAGATACCACTCTCCCATGTGCAGAACATTGTTTCTAGTCAGCTTTTACAAGAATGCATGTCCACAACAAAAGGCTGCAGCAGAGTGGACCAGCTTTTAACTTTCTGATACTTCAGAAATGGAAATGGAAGAGTAAGAACACTAGCAGTAACTCCACGAAAACACGATTGCAAAATCACTAAACGTCCCTTGGAGTCCAGTTAAATCCCTAATTGAGTGTGGTAAAGTGTAAGACAACATAAAAGGGTTCACCTGTACAGGTGGGTTTGCTTGATTGTTTGAATACAGATGGTGCTAGCAGATCCAGGAGGATGAACTAAAGATATGGAAAGTCACCTTTTTACTATAAATTTAATGGAATTGACTCCCCAAACTTTTGAAGCTTTCTGTTATTCCGACTCATTGAACCACTTATAGGAGTGCCGTTCAAAATTGTCTGCACTTATTTAGCGCTTTTCTACCTGTTGGTACTCAAAGCACTTTACACTGCTTCTTATCTACCCATTCACACTCACAATCATGCACACATTCATGCACCAATGGGGGAGCTGCTATGCAGCTGGCCAACACTCTACGGGAGCAACTAAGTGGGGCTTCAGTGTCTTGCTCAAGGACACTTCGACATGTGACCATAGGAGCCGGGGATCGAACCAACAACTGTAGGATTGGTGGATGACCGCACTACCAACTGCAGACAGAGGGAGGGCAGTGCAGAGCAAAGGGAATGGAAGTCGAGACTCAGCCTTTGAGCGAATGCTTATGTTCATATACCAAGTGGCTCACAGTGACAATGTTAAAATGCTGATATTAAGTTTCTCATGTTTCCCATCTTTGGTCAGAATGGTAGCAAGCTGACAATTACTGTTTATCACAAAACAAAAAGTAGCAACACGGCTCAAAGGCATCCCTAAAGACAAGCCTCAAGCATGTCTAACTACCGAGCAGTCAATCGTAAGCTGAAGTCAGGTGAGGAATGGGGCTCGGTAAATTGAGCTTTTTGCCCATCAGTATAAACTCCATGTTCACTGCACATCCTCATAACCATTGCATTACTACCCGTATGTAGCACGGTGGTTGCTGGTTCGATCCCCAGCTCCTCTGGTCACACATCGAAGTGTCCTTAAGTAAGACACTGAACCCTGCTTAGTTGCCTAGTGAGTGTTGGCCAGCTGCATAGCAGCTCCCCATTGGTGTATGAATGTGTGTGATTGTGAGTGGGTAGATAAGAAGCAGTGTAAGTGTTTTGAGAACCAACAGGTAGAAAAGTGCTATATAAATGCAGAACATTTACCATTTATTTTTAGCAATTTACTGTACATAAGCTTGTGCGGTGTGAGCGCTGCTAAATACAGGAGAACCCTGGAGGAAAATATCCTGTAAAATATACAATTTGGTACTTTAATGTGATCTGTAATCTAGTGAGGTAAAATAAGTTCACAGCTAGGCCTGAGAGGTCAGGTGGACCTTGGGCCAAAGCTTCGACATGATATGAGTGTTAATATTTTAGCTTGAATGCCACAGAGCTCAGTTAAACGATGGACAATGATGTGTAGAAATAAATACAAAATCATCCCAAAGCCAATTACAAATACAACATGTATGAACAGAAAACAAAAATGACTAGGGATAAAGGGATAAAGAATCTGAAGATACAAAATGACTGCAAAGAACGAGGATGCTTTCTGTGTGCTCACATTTGCAACTATCTCAGTCTGGGGGTCTTACGTAGAAATGGAGGAGCTTTGTCCTGGCCTACATTCAGGTGCCAATTTACTCATAATCTGTCCAAGAAACCGTTTCTGTTAATAAATGCCAAAAGCCTCATAAAATCTTCTTGGTTCCATGTTGCACAAGAGTAAAACCTGAAACCTTTCAACTGAAGTGAGTAGCTTTAAAACTCTCTGTGGTGAGCCTTCTGTAACGAGGATGGGACTGCCTGACGTCAAGTGACCCTTTGCACCGGCCCGAGAAAGCTATGCATAATTTAGGTCAATTTATTGCGAAGCCACTCAGCGGCTGATGAGCTGTCAAGAAACCCGAAGACAAAACTGGGCCTCTAAGGGCAATAAACAATCCCAGCTAACAAGCCTCCTCTGGAAACGCCGAGCACAAATAAACACAACAGTGTTGGCAGATAAAATGAAAGCAGACAAACAGAAAAGTTTCATGTGAGGGAGGTTGTTAGTAAGGCACACAAATCCTGTGTGCGCACACACACATCGTGGGGAATTTAAATGTGCTTTTGACGTGAGAAGTGCTCCATGAAAGCTCGAGTCAATGAGACTTGCTGGAGTAGGCATGCACACAATTATATAATCAACATCATATTCTCTTGCACTCGTGAGTCATTTTAGAGATTTTGGGCTCTCTGCTTCTGCCTGCCATCCATATGATGCACTGCCTCTCTTGGTGGAAGCTGAGCCTTCGAAGGCATTCATAGTTTAATCAATTAAACACTGTCAAGTCGCTGCCTGGCTAACAAGCAGTGGGGGGGTGGGGGGGCTTTTCCTCTTCAAAAGAGGCTTGATTTGCTGTGATTTAAACTCACAACTTATTCAGGCAAAAGTTAGCATGCATTTTGTTGGATCTGTGGGAAATTCTAAGATTTATATTTTGTGTTGCAAAATCAGAATGAAAACAAGATTTTAAAAAAAGCAAGAAAATCAACACATCTCTCTGGTAAAGCGATGCACAGAGATCCGTCCTTATGAAAATTGTCCCACATGTGAGTCATCGTGCTTTTACCCACGAGTGTTCAATTTGCATAATTACAGTTGCGAACACCGGGAAAGTCTGGTTCTCTAAATGAAGATCTGTCCCACCTTGCTTCTCTGTAGATGCAACCCTTCAGTGAGCGGAGACACTGCCACCATCTCAACAGCTGATAATGCCCAAGGTTAGTAATGCCCAAGGTTCAGGATTAAAGATTAGATATTTATCTGAACACCAGATAGTTACAGGGCTAGATCATGCAGGATCTCCCTCTTGCTTCCTAAATGAATACACACGAGGGTTACGCTAGCAGCTCACATTTCACACTTATACATCTATCACACCTTCTTTGTTCAATGACGCCTTTGAACCATCTGTTACCTGATGGTGTTTCGTACATACTGTACCAGTAAATGGCATCCCTGCACAGAGGGTGCTAATCACAAGCAAATAAAGCCTTCTTGTCTTCCTGTTGTGAAGGTCGTCATTGAGGATTCAAGGCCACGTGATGGATCAGCTGGAGCGGGGCAACTTCTACTGATGCCAGCCAAGGCGAGGTTGTTGGAGCCGCTTTATTATACTGTTCTGTTCTACCTTCGCACCCATGTAGAAACAGATGGTGAGTTTTGGCAGTGTTCTGCTGGCTGGAAAACACCCTTTTGATTGAGTTGCCCATTCTTTTACATGTCTGAAAAAATAATGTGTAGAGAGCAAAAAGAAAAAAAAAAGTGTAAGTCAAGCCAAATTTTATCTTGCTATGTATGCATGTCTTACAGACCATCTGGATGGCTCATTTGGCTTTTAAGGTCTCACTGCACTTCTGTGTAAAAAACTCCAAATCCCTGAGTACAATCAGGTTTCAGACACACAGTCCAGATAAAGTTAATCTATAGATCTAGTTCTAGTGTTTTGATTGTGATGGGAACTTAGTTGTAGAGTAAACCTGAATGAAGAATAAAGGTCTTTATTTTCTTTATGTTGTTCTACATTAAGAGCAGTAATCAGCTAATGGCCAACTTCACTCACTAACCACCAGGCTCTTTGAGGTTATGTTATCGTCACCATTAGCCTTATACTGGTAGTGACAGCACATGCGCGCCTGGTTTTCTAAGTGACTCCTGGTGGTGTGCACTCCAATCCTGTGATTGGTAGAGTAAATCAGAAGGTGAGTGTTTGTTTATGTGTGTATGGCTGCTAGTGTGTACGTGTGTGTGTGTGCGGACACAACACATGGGCAGGATTGACCCTTTTCTCTCTTTCTCTAATTAGCTGTATTAGACAAAGAGCCCTGGGAGAAGACAGATTGCATCCCATCTCAAGTGTAAGATTACTCATGTTGGAGTGGCCCTCTGAGCAAAATCACTGCAATGTGCCAGCATCTGAAATAAACCCAACACACTCCCCGAAGTAAAGGGGACAGAACCTTGGAGGACTTAATTGACATCACTGGCAACAATGCTGGGATGGCTAAAAAATAAAATCATGGCAACAGCTGTACGCTTTCTGAACAAATGTTCTCCTCTCATAAACTAAAGCTGTGAAAAGTAAAAACTCGACTGTACATTAAACAGGAAAATGCATGAGAAAATCAAGTAAGACCATACATTCACCTTTGTTTGTCAAGCTCACCAAGGTACAATTAAAAGTAGGAATAGACAATTTGAATCCATTTAAACTGTAGGTTTAAAACTGAATTTAAAAACATTAGGTGAATTATTTAAATGCCCAAATAATTGCCACCTCCCAGTGGTCTACCATTGTGTTAGTTACTGGAACTTGTTCAGGAAGACTTCTGTGGTCTGCTCTCAACGAGCCACTGTGCATTGTTGTTATGTGATGGCTCCTTTTCATATGTTTACCCACTATTCTTCAGTCTCCAGAATTGATGGGTCTGCCCTCACGTTATTAACCTGCCACTGGGAGTACACTTTGGATGGCTCAGTGGAGAACATCCTGTTTATTCTCCTGGCTTCCTTCTCTGGTGCATCTCTTCAGCCAGGTAGCCAGGGCTGTCAGCCTTTGCTTAACAGTGTCCAAGGCCTCAGGGATAAACAGTTTGTTATATGTCTTTTAACTTTGATGGCTAACTTCTCACGGTTTTTCCTTAATCTCTCCAACCTCCACTTCCTTATAGATTATGTAATTTTTTTAGGTTTAGGTGATAATTCAGTTGAATTCAACTTAATTTTGTCAGCGCCAAATTCCAACAATGTCATCTCAAGGCACTGACTTTACAAAGTCATGATTATACAAATATGAGGACAAAACGCCCAACAAGTCCCCCTTGAGCAGGTATAGGCAACAGTGGAGAGGAAAAACTCCCTTTACCGGAAGAAACCTCCAGCAGAACCAGGCTCAGGGTGGGCGGCCATCTGCCTTGATCCCGTTTGGGTGAGTGGAAAACATTGGGTTGGTTGGTAGAACTAGTATCTGTGCACTGAAGACACACAGCTCCAAAGCCAGGGACACCTGAGGACAGGGACAGAGAGAGAGAAAGAGAGGGAGAAGCATAACTATGGGAGAAAGAAGAGACAGATGTCATACAGTGGTGACGTATAAATGTGGGCTGAGTGGAGGATAGTGTCTCAGTGCATCACAAGTTGGTCCCCCAGTAGTCTAAGCCTATAGCAGCAGGACTAGAACTAAATATAAGATTTATCAAAGAGGAAGGTTTTGAGCCTAGTCTTAAAAGTAGAGAGGGTGTCTGATTCAAGAATCTGGACTGGGAGCTGCCTCCACAGGAGAGGAGCTTGATAGCTAAAGACTCTGCCTCCCATTCTGGGAACCACAAGTAGACCTGCATTCTGAGACCGAAATGGTCTATTAGGATGATATGGTATGAGGAGATCTTTTAGGTATGCCGGAGCTTGACCGAAGGTGAAATATAATCTCTCTTACCAGTCTCAGTCAGTAATCTTGCTGCAGCATTTTGGATTAATTGGAGGCTTTTTAGAGAGTTACTGGGGAAGCCTGAAAGTAGAGAATTACAGTAGTCCAATATAGAACAAATGCATGGTCTAATTTTATAGCATCGCTTTGAGACAGGATGCTCCTAATTTTGGCAATATTCTGTAGATGGTGAATGAGCCAATGTTAACTTTCTCAAATGTTTATTCTATGCTTATATACTTTTCTGCGTTATGCTGTGTCAATAGATAGACAACTAGTAACTAATGTACGTGCAACATCAAATAGTGCCTTCTAAGCCTGCAAGTAATTGTTAAGGAAACCAATGTTTGTATTGCTTTTTCTGGTTGTTAGAAATGGACAAGAGCAGCAAGTTATAGTTGAAGTCCATTGTTTGGCTGTGGAAGGCACACAGTTTTCTTACCGTGCTCAATGGAGTTTAGGTATTATATTAACATGATTTTAGAACTGTTGTTATTAGCTGTACTGAAGAACACAGAAGTTCAATAAATCTGCAACGTTTTTTATAATACATCGATCTCTGAAGTGGATCTTTTTTGGACCACTGGACACGCGTAAGACGGCCTCTACAGATGGAATTAAGGCTGTTCTAGAGATTTGTTTAATGTGTGAGGTAAATGAGAAATCCTGGTCAAAAATTGCAGTACTACTGGGGGCCAGAGTTATGTCATCTAAAGTAACGATATGGTTGGAAAACTTGTTTCTGGGATTTTTAGGCCCAAACACAATAACTTCAGTTTTATCTGAGTTTAGAAGAATGAAATTATACGTCATCCAGTCCCTTATGTCTTTTAGATAGGCTTGTAGTTCGAGTAATTGATTTGTTTCATCAGGTTTCATTGATAGATATAACTGCGTATCATCAGCGTAGCAGTGAAAATTTAGAGTGTTATTAGTGTTTTCTAATAATTTTGCCAAGGGGAGACATATAGAAAGTTCAAACTATTGGTCCAAACACGGAGCCTTGTGGAACTCCAACTCAAATTATTGGTCCCAACAGCTTTGTGGTACTCCATAACTAAGTTTTGTGTTCGTAGAAGATTCATCATTAACATGAACAAATTGGAAATTAGTGCAGTTCCAGTAATCCCAATTACATGTTACATGTTTCAAATGCAGCACTAAGATCTAACAAAACTTGTGTAGAGACAAGTCCATTATCTGAAGCCAGAAGAAGATCGTTGATGACTTTAATCAGTGCGGTTTCTGTGCTATGATGAACTCTAAATCCTGACTGAAATTCTTCAAACAAGTCGTTTCTGGGCAGGTGATGACATGATTGCTTTGCAACTACTTTTTCAAGTATTTTAGAAATAAAGGGGAGATATGGATATTGGTCTGTAATTGGCTAAAATACGTGGATCAAGTATTTTTAAGTAGGGGTTTGATTACAGCTACCTTATAGGCCTTTGATACATGTCCTTTTTCTAAAGATAAGATTAATGATATTTAATATGAATGTGTCTAAGAATCTAGCCACAGGGGTTGCAAGCCAGTAACTTCTGTGCCGGTCCCAAGCCTGGATAAATAGAGAGGGTTGCGGCAGGAAGGGCATCCGGCGTAAAATTTTGCCAAGTACAACCATGCGAGTCATCCATACCACTTTCATACCGGATCGGTCGAGGCCCGGGTTAACAACAACCCCCACCGGTGCTGTTAACCTACAGGGTGCCGGTGGAAATTGGACTACTGTTGGTTGAAGAAGGAGAGGAGGCAGAAGGGTTCGTGGTCAGAGAGAGAAGGGGAAAGTCAGGAGCTTAGATCTGAGAGTAGGGACTCTTAACGTTGGCACAATGACAGGGAAAGGTAGAGAGCTAGCAGACATGATGGAGAGAAGGAAGGTAGATGTACTGTGTGTGCAGGAGACGAGGTGGAAGGGCGGCAAAACACGTAGTATTGGAGGAGGATACAAACTGTTCTACCATGGTGTGGATAGGAAGAGAAACAGAGTAGGAGTGATCCTGAAGGGGGAGTGAACAATGATCTAGAGGTGAAAAGAGTCTCAGACAGGGTGATGAGCCTAAATCTAGAAATCGAAGGGGTGGTGGTGAACATAGTCAGTGGGTATGCTCCACAAGTTGGCTGTGAGTTAAAAGAGAAGGAGAGATTCTGGAGTCAGTTTGATGAGGTTGCAGAGAGTATCCCCAGAGGAGAGAGATTAGTTGTTGGAGCAGACTTCAATGGGCATGTTGGTGAGGGGAACAGAGGTGAGGAGGAGGTGATGGGCAGGTTTGGTGTAAAGAACAGGAATCCAGAAGGACAGATAGTGGTGGACTTTGCTAAGAGGATGGAAATGGCTGTAGTTAACACTTACTTCCAGAAGAGAGAGGGACACAGAGTGACATACAAGAGTGGTAGGAGTACACAGGTGGACTACATCCTATGTAGACGAGGTCATTTGAGGGAGGTTAGTGACTGTAAAGTGGTGGTAGGAGAGAGTGTAGCCAGACAGCACCGCATGGTGGTGTGTAAGATGACTCTGGTGGTCCGGAAGAAGAAGAAAGGAAAGACAGAAAGAAGACTAAGTGGTGGAAGCTAAAGAATGAAGAAACTTGTGAGGAATTCAGGCAGAAGTTGAGACAGGCTTTGTGTGGCCAGGAAAAGCTTCCAGATGACTGGAAAACTACAGCAGAGGTAATCAGGGAAACAGGTAGGAAGGTGCTTGGTGTGTCATCTGGAAAGAGGAAAGATGATAAAGACACTTGGTGGTGGAATGAGGAAGTACAGGACTGCATCCAGAGGAAGAGGTTGGCTAAAAGGAAGTGGGATGTAGAAAGGACTGAGGGAAGTAGACAGGAGTACAAGGAAGTGGAGTGAAGAGGGAGGTGGCAAAGGCTAAACAGAAAGCTTACGATGAGCTGTATGACAGGTTAGACACAAAGGAAGGAGAGAAGGACTTGTACAGGATAGTCAGACAGCGAGATAGGGATGGGAAAGATGTGCAACAGATAAGGGTGACAGAGATGGAAAGGTGCTAACAAGCCAGGAGAGTGTGCAGAGAAGATGGAAGGAGCATTTTGAGGAGCTGATGAATGAGGAAAATGACAGGGAAAGAAGGGAGGAAGATGTGGATGATGTGGAGCAGGAAATAGCAGAGATTAGAAAGGATGAGGTGAGGAAGGCTCTGAAAAGGATGAAGAGCGGAAATGCTGTTGGTCCTGATGACGTACCTGTGGAGGTGTGGAAGTGTCTAGGAGAGACAGCAGTGAAGTTTCTGACAGGTCTGTTTAACAGGATTTTAGAGAGTGAGAAGATGCCTGAGGAATGGAGGAGAAGCGTTCTGGTGCTGATCTTTAAAAACAAGGGTGACATGCAGAACTGCAGCAACTACAGAGGGATAAAGCTGATGAGCCACACAATGAAGCTGTGGGAAAGAGTAGTGGAAGCCAGGCTTAGGAAGGAGGTGGAGATTTGTGAGCAGCAGTATGGTTTTATGCCCCGTAAGAGCACCACTGACGCCATTTTCGCTTTGAGGTTGTTGATGGAAAAGTACAGAGATGGTCAGAAGGAGCTGCATTGTGTCTTTGTGGATTTAGAGAAGGCGTATGACAGGGTGTCGAGGGAGGAGCTGTGGTACTGTATGAGAATGTCGGGAGTGGCAGAGACGTACGTCAGAGTAGTCCAGGACATGTATGAGAGGAGCATGACAGTGGTTGAGATGTGCCGTAGGTCAGACAGAGGAGTTCAAGGTGGAGGTGGGACAACACAAAGGATCAGCTTTGAGTACCTTCTTGTTTGCTATGCTGATGGACAGGTTGACAGATGAGGTCAGACAGAAATCTCCCTGGACAATGATGTTTGCAGATGACATTGTGATTTGCAGTGAGAGTAGAGAGCGGGTGGAGGAACAGCTGGAGAGGTGGAGGTTTTCTCTGGAAAGAAGAGGCATGAAACTCAGTCATAGCAAGACAGAATACATGTGTCTAAACGAGAGGGAGCAAGGTAGAAGTGTGAGGTTACAGGGGGCTGAGGTGAAGAAGGTGCAGGAGTTTAAGTACTTGGGGTGTGGAGTGTGGAAAAGAGGTGAAGAGGCGAGTGCAGGCGGGTTGGAGTGGGTGGAGGAAAGTGTCAGGAGTGTTGTGTGACAGAAGAGTGTCAGCAAGACTCAAAGGAAAGGTGAACAGGACAGTGGTGAGACCAGCTCTGCTCTATGGGTTAGAGACAGTAGCAGTGAGAAAGAGAAAAGAGGCAGAGATGGAAGCAGCAGAGATGAAGATGTTGAGGTTCTCCTTAGGAGTGACAAGGTTGGACAGAATAAGGAACGAGCTCATCAGAGGGACATCGCACGTTGCCTGTGTTAGCAACAAAGTCAGAGAGGCTAGATTGAGATGGTTTGGACATGTGCAGAGGAGGGATAGTGAATATATTGGTAGAAGGATGTTGGAGATGGAGCTGCCAGGCAAGAGGGCGAGAGGACGACCAAGGAGGAGATATATGGACGTGCTAACAGAGGACATGAGGTTAGCTGGTGTCAGAGTAGAAGATGCCCAGGACAGAGTGAAGTGGAAACGGATGATTCGCTGTGGCGACCCGTGATGGGAAAAGCCGAAAGAGTAGTAGTAGTAGTAGTATGAATGTTTCTAATAAGGGTAGAAAATCGTTAAGAGGTCTAACTGGAATAGGCTCTAGCAGACATGTTGTTGTTTTTGATGATGTAATAGTTAAAGTTAACTCAGCAAGATCTAAGCATAAAAAACAATCTAAAAGGGACTGAAGCCTTACTGATGTTTCTAATTCTGTTGTACCTGTGGGGAGGGTCTGGTGAATTTCCTCTCTAATAGCTAAAATTTTTTTCGTAAAGAAAGTCATGAAGTTGTTGACGCTTAGAGTTAAGGGAAAGAGAAAACTAGGCTCAACTGAACTATGGCTCTTAATCAGCCTGGCTACAGTGCTGAAAAGACCTTTTTTGCGAAGAAGTTGTTTTCCAGTTTAGTTCCTTTATTCTGATTACATAAAGCTAAGAGACCCAGTGCAATTTTCCATGTTGTGCCAAGGCAATTACACTAAAAAACATCCCTTTAAGTCCTACGTCAGAGCTTTCGGTAGGATGACTTTGGAAGGAAGATACAGGCAATCTGAGGACAACTCTCCTCGAGGTGTCCTCCACTCTGTAAGGTGTAACAGTCTTATCCATAACATAAATTTATCCAAAGCAAATCCTCTAATTAGCTAGACAAACAACACTGATCCGAGCTAATACTGGATAAAATAATTGTGAGGTAAGATAAAATCACTGCTGGGCTTAGAATGGAAAAACTCTTTATCATCCTTCTCATCTCCTGTGCAGAAATACAATGATAAAAAAACATGGCGATGTACTTTTCTTTTCGTTGATCCCCTATTGAAAAATGCTGAAGATGAAGATGCCTGGAGGCTTACAGAACGGGGTGGGCAGAGGGGTATGGCAGCCCATACATACCAATGACATTGATCCCTGAGCAGGACCTGGAAAAATGCTGACACAGCCATATTCACATTTTTTATTCCGTGTAAAAAAAAAAGTGCTTATGTTCCAACATCAAGTCATCTCAGGGCTGTTTTGATGAGCTGGGTAGTATTTGGGATGAGTGAGCCATTTCTGTGTCCTTCAGTTTTAAACCAGAGGCCCAGTAGGCTGGGGACCAAAGAAACGGCCCTTTATCGTGTTAAGTAGCAGTGATCCGAAAAGGGACCCTTTACCACTCCTAGGACCTTCTTCCCAAGGACCCCTGGGTGCAATGTTCTACTAGGCCTTAAATTACAATGCACCATCGCCCTCGCTGGGGACTTGACAGATTCCAGACACTCTGAGCTGCATTCAAATGTCTACTCGCAATTTCATGTACAACCTTGCATGTGTGACCCACTGCAAATGTTTTGTTCTTTTGTATTTTTCATGTTCTCTACCATGTGCAGTATTTACTACATGTACAGCCAAGGTATGATCGAAAACCTCCAAACTATCTGCATAGTAGTAAGCTGTAAGTACCATATCATCGCACCAAGGAAAAAAATACTTAAATATAAGTAAATGGTCTGCACTTATATTGTGATTTTCTACTTGTTGGTACTCAAATCGCTTTACACTGCTTCTTATCTACCCATTCACACTCTCAAACACACACACATTCATACACTGATGGGGGAGCTGCTATGCAGCTGGCCGACACTCACCGGGAGCAACTAAGTGGGGTTCAGTGTCTTGCTCAAGGACACTTCGACATGTGATCAGAGGAGCCGGGGATCAAACCAACAACTGTGAGATTGGTGGATAACCGCGCTACCAACTAAGCCACAGTCGCCCCGATGTATGAGGTAAAAGTCATACATTCAAAAAGTATAATTAAGTTTTATTTAGCCCCAAATCACACATTTGCCCATAGAAGAGCAACACCTACATCCAGGGCTTGATGTTAAAGTTTTAACCCATTAGTCCCTTAAGCTAGTATTTTTAAAGTCACTAGGCACTGAGCATTTTTGCTGACAACAACTTTGTGATCATTTATAACTGCATCGAGATTAATGGGGTAGAAAACCCTAAACCCCTTTCATCTGTTCACTGCTGAAACACAGGTGACCTACACTTTTTAGTAACCGCACACAGCTCACCTATAGCTTTTGACAGAACCATCTGTAAAGAAGGTGTTTGGCCCAAGGGGCTCTGCAAAAACAGTATCAGTTTCAGTAAAAACTACCAAAGTCATGTCCCCTAAATCAGAAGATAAGTTGATAACCTAATCATTGTGACAGGCCTGTCTCCAGGTTTTGTTACACATTTTTGCACCACCACATATTTCGTCTGGTTTACAGTGTCGTATGTTGTTGTTGCACCATTGACACATGAGAAAACACTGCCTACAATTAGAGCTCATTGGAGTCGAAGTGACACAGTGTCACATGACAAAAAAATTCACAAACGGCTACAGTTTAAAAACGACATGCAAAATTAAACCCACCAAATTGGTTAGTGGGAGTTTCTGTGTTACCCACCACTGCTGAAATCCACAAACATCTCCCGGATTTGCAGGTGTTAATGCTAAGTTCTGCCTGCAGGTGTCTGGTTGCACAACTGACCTGAGGAGGAAGTTGTAGATTTTAGCCATTTTGGCAATTTTGGTATTTAGCTTTATCTATGGCAATGCTTTATCTGGCTGCATGGTTTAAGACAAGAATAAATAGAAGATGTAGTTCACTTGGTTTCTGCTCTGCTGCTGTAACAACTTAAACATCTTTTTCATTCAGCTATGACTGAAGAAAACGCTGATCACATGCTACATTTCACTGTGTGAGCTGTCAAAACTGGGGATGGGTTGCATTTTGTCATAGTACTTTGACTTGAGTACACTGCTCCCGCTCAGTGGTGTACTTATATAGTTTAACTGCTTGTTTTAATTTAGCCTCACTCAAAAACAATATAGTCACTGGTTTCTTAGAGTTATGGAAGATAGTCACTAACTTACATAATGAAGAGATCAGAACCTTTTTTCTGACTCATATGATGCGACTCTGTGGTATCACTGTGCATCCTGTGGTTTTTCACATTTGAAATACATGGGAAATGTAGCTTTATCCTCGGGGACACCTAAACAGCAGCTGCATAATTTGCATAATTTGCCAAAAAAATTTAATAGTAACTGAACCTTTAGCTGCTTTTACTTTTCAGTTTCAGACCAAAATTCTAGGACAACCCCCTTAAATTACAGTAATTTTAAGTGGTCTGTCAACACATTAAACAATAACAAACAAAATAGCTACATTGATTGCATATGTTAATATAAAACTTGTGACTGTGCACAAAGCTCCTGAGTGCCAGTGTGGAGAATTTGCAGTGGTCAGTGGTCAGATGATGATACCCGCTTCTGTTGCTGCTCTGTAGTGGGCGCTGCAGGGATGAAGCTGAACTTGGGAGTTCTGTGTTAAAACTTCACAGTATGTAAATGTTATTAATTTACAATATGTTGTTTTTTTTTTTCTTTATTCTTATAGTTGGGTCATTTAGCGTTAGCTATGTTTCAGCTTCTCACGGTCCTTTGCCAGTGGTGGGAGAACTTCTCCGATCATTTGTTTGAACATGACATTGTTAGATTATAGTTATTGAAGCAGGGCAGCATGCAGTGGTTAGCAGTGCCACCTCAAAGCTAGAGGGTCCCTGGTTCAAATCCTGGCCATCTGTGGCATGTCTGTGTGGAGATTACATGTTCTCCCCATGCTTATGTGGGTTTTTTCCTTGGCCCTGAGATACTCTAGAGACCCCACACCAAGTGATAGATGGGACAGGCCAGAGATCCACCATGACCCTGAACAGGATAAGTGGCTAATGAATGAATGGATTATTGATGCATCAACACATTAATGTTGCAGCTGGTAATGATCAAACTTATTTTAACAACCTTAAGATATGTTAAGCTGATCATGAGCTCTTCTCTCTCTGTCTCCCTTTCTCTGTCCCTGTCTTCAGGTGTCCCCGACTTTGGAGCTGTGTGTCTTCCAGTGCAAAGCTACTGGTCCTACCAACCTGCCCAATGTTTTCCATTCAGCCCAACCGGTCAGATGGCCGTCCACCTTGTAAAGTGCCTTGAGATGAGTTGTGAATTGTGATTTGTTGTGAATTGGGTCTATATAAATAAAGTTGAATTGCATTGAATTGAATTGAAGTCTTATGATGATTCCGTTTTTTGAAATATTATTTGGATTCTGAAAAGTAGCTGTAGTTATCAACCAAACATAGTGGGGTAAAACTACCTTTTTGGAAATGCTTAAGTAGAACTATAATATATATATTTTTAATTATTAAAAAAGAGTCTGTCAATATTGCAACCCCTGAGTGAATTAAGTTTAAGACTACAGCTAACTTGCGTCTTTATTCAAACTTTGCATGTTGCTGCTTTAGGTAGTATAAATTCAAACAATTGAAGTAAAATTCAGGTACCTGAAAATTACCTTCTCTCTTAGTTATTTTCCACCATTTCAAGCAGGTCACTGACTGGGTCCAGCTTCTAATTAGAGGTGTCCCTCCAGTAAATGTGTTTAATCATCAATGTTCTTTGGCATGTGGGCCACACTCTGAGGTTTTGTTCCACAAAATCAGGAAATGTAAAAATTATTTTTTGTCTTTTTGACTTCACTCAACCATTTTTAATGGAAGCCTATGCCTGCTCAAAACATTGCACCACAAATAAAACTCTCTATATGTACATACTACATAAAAGAGAAGACATTTTTAACATTTTTACAAAAGTATGTCAAGTGGAACTTTTACTTTGAAAACTGTTTACTTGTGTGTCTGTACATTCTCTAGTCTTTGATACAGCAGTGTTGCTACTAACAACAAATATACAGCCATGCACAATGAAATAATTTAATCGATAATATTTCTATCAACATATACAGCATCCTTCACTAATGCACACTGTATAGACTCAATAACTGGACCTATCTAACTGACAGGTGTGGTGTCACACCTACAAATGCCACACATTGGATTGTAAGACTGCAGCAGAATGGGCACTGTTTTATATACTGTGTATAAAGTTAATATTTTAGCGCAGAGAATAAATGTGGCTATATGTGACTATATATGTGTGCCATATATGACCATTTCTTATCACAAAATGTTCAGGTTGGGAGATAAACCGAGGACTTAAAAACATGCATCGCGCACAGAAAAGTTTAGAGATGGAATGGAAGGTAGCTTTAAATCCCCACAGTAAGACAGTAACAGCTAATGGGAGAAACAGTAGCTGATGCCATTTCTATCATGCGAATATGTTTGTGGACACATGCACGACGCAGAAAGAGTGAGCCTGGAGCGCTCATTAGTATCCCACAAAACACAAAGCATAGAGGCTTTTTGCTTTCAGCATCAGCTGCGGTTTGTTTTCTCTTTGTTCAATTATCAATGTCCACAGTGTTGCTAAAATGATGTGTTGGGGGGGTTTCTGCAGCTCAGGAGATCCACTAAAGAACAAGAAAACCTCTCAGGAGAGACATGTGGTTTGAGGGAACTCTGGGTAATGAGCTGGAAAGCTGCACTGATTGTTGACCGTTACTTGCTGCCCTGATATGAACATGTCTGGCCTGATAAATAATGTATGAGGTGCAGCCTTAATTTTGTGGACGCTCCCTCGTTAACCCTTGCTCTAGTCTGTATCTCAGTGAGGCTGTTTAATTATGTCAACATACACCAGTCGGCCACAACGTACACATAACTTAGCGGTATTCATTTTATGGTGGATAGTGGTCAGCAGGGAAAATATGTACTGCAGGCCACAATGGGTCAAAACACACAATGCAGAGCAGTTTGCCTTGCATGGGACTGTGTACAGTAGCAGACTGGTCAAAGTGCCCACACTGACTCATGCGCACCACCACATTCAAATCACTAGTTGGTGTTAATTCGAGTGTACAGAGTGGGCAGGGAGGGAACTAACGGAGAGGAAGCTTACATAACCTGCATTTCATTGGATTTGACATGAAACAATCACCTTCAACATAAGATGAAACATGAGATAGAAGCTTTTTGGTTGTATTTAGTTTCCACTTCCAACAATGTTAAAGCGTTTCAAAGGGGACAGAGAGGACAGTCCTGCTCACAGACAAACAGCTTTCTTTTAGCAGAAGCACAACACAACACAGTATCCTGGAAAAATAAAAATCTCAGCCCAACAATTTATGCAGAAATTGAAAATGCAAGACTCTAAAATTGGATTTCTTCCAACAACAAAGATAAGGCCAACCTAATAAAAAAACAAGCTTTGCTCAGGTTTGGGAGCCAGAGCAGATATCAAAGAGAAATAGAGGGGACAGTTGAAAAGCCTGTGAAAGATAGAGGCACATCAGTATGACAGCCTATTTAGAAAATTTATGCTCTTCTACTGTGTCTGTGTTCCGCTCATTTCCATGGGAAAGAACGTGGTTAGAAACCAGGCAGGACGAGGGCGAGGGAAGGACAAGCCTGATGCACTTGTTTCATTCTCCTATCTGCTCGAGGAAAGCCCCTCTCTTTGAGAAAATGGTCTTATATTGGCAGCTGTGACCCACTTTTCCACACTTTCCATACTGGAGCTATGATACGCACACTCACACATACGCACATCACACACCCCCACACATGCTGTAATGCATCAGTGAAGAGGAAAACAGAGGCATCTGGAAAAGACGTCCTCCGGGAAGCATTGACATGATTTGCGGGGGCTCTCTACGCTTCCCATAACTTTGGTAGTGCAGTGCTCTTCTAGTTGACTTCCCAGTGTGTTCGCTGTGGCAGCTGATGGCTGCACAAAAGATTGGTGAAACACATAATCAGACCAGTGTAGGGAGCTGAGGAATGTACTGCACCATGCTGTAAAGAGCCATGTGAGACTGCACAATGTATAAATAATTGCACATTAACGTTTAACTCTGGTTTAAGTGTCTTCTCAGGAGTAGTGGTGGTTGGGGGGAGCATTTAAGTTCCCTGTGGCTCAGCTGGAGCTAGATGTGATGCCATTGTATGTGGCTTTAGTTGGTTTTTTTTTATTTCCCTGCATAAGCTGCAGATTTGGGCCTCTGAAAGAAATGTACTTTTTACCAGACAGTCTTCAGATGTGAGCCTGAATTAACAGCTTTAATGTGTCAGATCTAAGAATTTGTGACCCCGCTGTTGGAATCAAAACAGGACGGCATTAACGTGAGCACAAAGAGCAGCATCACTTACTGACAAAAAACAGGATCACGGATGCTTTGAACAAGATGCTGCTTTGGTGTTGTTCTTTGTCAGTGCGGTTTCTTAATAGGAATAAATTATTCATTTAAAAAGTGCGTCACATGCTAATGCTTCCACGTGGGAGCTACAATGCTTCCCACAATACCCTGTTTCTAATGTTTCTAAGGCGATGTGAAAATGCTGTTTTATATTCAAGGATGTAAAGTGACAAATGAGGGAAAAGATCAGGTTTTTATCAGTCCACATATGTCCTGGAGACAAAACTGTGGTATGGAGTTAGTGGAAAGGGCTAATATTTTTCTACCACTACCAAGTTTCAGCAAATAAACCAGGAGGATTTGACATAGAAAAATCTGTGTTAATATAACTGCAGTTGTTTAAGGGAAAACCAATAAAATTGGGGCTGAAGATTTCACAATATGCTGAATCACATTAGGAGCAACATCCACTACACTAAATGTTGAAATTGTCTAATGACCAGTCAGTGCTTTCACCAGGAAATCTCAGCTTGCATTTAAATTGAGAAGGATGGTACAATTCAATTCAATTTAACTTTATTTATATAGCGCCACTTTACAACAAGGTCATCTCAGGGCACTTTACATAATAAAGTCAAAACTATACAAACATGTAGAGAAAAGGCAACAAATCCCCCTTGAGCAGCCATAGGCAACAGTGGAGAGGAAAAACTCCCTTTAACGGAGGAAACCTCCAGCAGTACCAGGCTCAGGGTGGGCGGACATCTGCCTTGACCGGTTGGGCTGAGTGGAAAGTGGAGAGAGAAAAGAACAGAGCAACAAAAGCAACAACAAAACATTGAGCAGGTTAGTGGGACCAGTACCTGCGCACTGGAGGACACACAGCGCCAAAGTCGGAGACACCTGAAGACAGGGACAGAGAGAGGGGGACAGAGAGGGAGAGAGACGACTACGGGACAAAGAAGATATAGAGTTAATGTCATACAGTGGTGACATTATAGATGTGGAGTGAGAGGAGAGAATGAAGAGAAGAGGAAAGTGTCTCAGTGCATCAGGGGTTGGTCCCCCAGCAGTCTAAGCCTATATCAGCAGGACTATAACCAACTATAATCTTTATCAACACTATCTTATTATGTCCATCCTTCATAGTACTGAAGTAATGAAATTCTTAAATTAAAGTTATCCATATTACGTATAATTCATATTTTAACCTGAGGCTCTACTGAATTTGGCTGTTTATTTTTAATAGATGTTCGTACAATCTTCTCTTTAACCCCCCCACAGTTTGTGGAGGCCTGCTGGTGGGCTGAGCACAGTAATGAGCCATGTGAAAGTGAGAGAGGGTGGGTACGATGTGTGAGTGTGCAGAGTCTGTATGACTTTTGGGAATGTTTTGGGAAGGGAAAAGGAATGAAAAGCCTTGGGAAAGTGTAATGGCAGTGTGGACAGTGCCGTCAGAGACAAGATTTTTGTGATTTCTTCTATTACTTCTATCTTCTAAGACTTTGGTGTTGACTGTGGACACCCAGCGTCACACCTTTAAATATGCAGTGTATCAGCGTTTTTTAAAACACTAATTATGGAAGCAATTGATTAGCATTAGTTATTAAGAGTAATTGCCTTTTTTAAAAGTGGGATTTAAACAGTGATACATAGGCACATTTTTTACCTTTAATTTAGGATGACTGTGGTGCAGAATATAGAGCAGGGTTGTTGGCTCCTCCTGTCACATGTCGAAGTGTCCTTGAGCAAGACACTGAACTTAGTTGCCCCTGACTAGTGTAGACAACCTGTACCCACATCTGTGTTTGTGTGTGATTGTTATTGCAAATTCCATTATTGCAATTATTGCAATTTCCTTCTTCTAAACTCAGATCAAACTGAAGTTATTGTATTTGGGCCTACAAGTCTAAGAAACATGTTTTCTAATCATAATAATAATAATAATAATCGCCACTTTAGATGACATAACTCTTGCCCCCAGTAGTACTGCAAGGAATCTCGGAGTCATTTTTGACCAGGATTTGTCATTTACCTCACACAAAAAACAAATCTCTAGAACAGTCTTCTTCCACCTAAGAAACATTGCCAAAATTAGGAGCATCCTGTCTGAAAGCGATGCTGGAAAACTGGTTCATGCATTTGTTACTTCTAGATTGGACTACTGTAATTCTCTACTTTCAGGCTGCCCTAGTAACTCTCTAAAAAGCCTCATATTAATCCGAAATGCTGCAGCAAGATTACTGACTGGGATTGGTAAAAGAGATCATATTTCACCTTCATTAGCTTCTCTCCATTGGCTTCCCATTAAATGTAGAATAGAATTTAAAATCCTTCTTCTTACCTTTAAAGCTGTAAACGGTCAAGCTCCATCATACCTAAAAGATCTCCTAGTACCATATCATCCTACTAGACCACTTCGGTCCCAAAATGCAGGCCTACTTGTGGTTCCCAGAATTTCCAAAAATAGAATGGGAGGCAGAGCCTTTAGCTATCAAGCTCCTCTACTGAGGTACCAGCTCCCAGTCCAGATTCGGGAAGCAGGTTAGTAGGACCAGTAGCTGCGTACTGGAGGACACACAGCACCAAAGTCGGGGACACCTGAAGACAGGGACAGAGAGAGGGGGACAGAGAGGGAGAAAGACGACTACGGGACAAAGAAGATATAGATTTAATGTCATACAGTGGTGACATTATACTTATGGTTCCCAGAATTTCCAAAAATAGAATGGGAGGCAGAGCCTTTAGCTATCAAGCTCCTCTCCTGTGGAACCAGCTCCCAGTCCAGATTCGGGAAGCAGACACCCTGTCTACTTTTAAGACTACGCTCAAAACCTTCCTCTTTGATAAAGCTTAGAGTTGGTTATAGTCATGCTGCTATAGGCTTAGACTGCTGGGGGACTCTGCACTGAGCCACTTTCCTCTTCTCTTCATTCTCTCCTCTCACCCCACATCTATAATGTCACAACTGTATGACATTAACTCTGTATCTTCTTTGTCCTGTAGTCGTCTTTCTCCCTCTCTCTCTCCCTGTCTTCAGGTGTCCCCGGATTTGGCGCTGTGTGTCCTCTAGTGCGCAGTACTGGTCCCACTAACCTGCCCAATGTTTTGTTGTTGCTTTTGTTGCTCTGTTCTTTTCTCTCTCCACTTTCCACTCAGCCCAACCAGTCAAGGCAGATGTCCGTCCACCCTGAGCCTGGTTCTGCTGGAGGTTTCTTCCGTTAAAGGGAGTTTTTCCTCTCACTGTTGCCTATAGCTGCTCAAGGGGGATTTGTTGGGTTTTGTCTAAATGTTTGTATAGTCTTGACTTTATTATGTAAAGTGCCTTGAGATGACCTTGTTGTAAAGTGGCGCTATATAAATAAAGTTGAATTGAATTGAATACTGTTGCTCAAGACGAAAAATAATCATGCTGCCCCCTCCAAGTACCAATAAAGCAATAACACACAAAGGCCAAAATGCAGGGGCAGGGCCAAAGGTGCTGCCCTCTGACCAAATCTGACGTTGAACTAAATTATTAAATATATTATATTATCATCATAACTAGATAAAATGTTATTATCATTTTCATTGTTTGTCACTTTTTTGTGCAACTTTTACAAATTTGTTCAAACTTTGCACAATGCAATATGCAATATCTGCTGGAGGATACTGGAAACACACAAATTAAAATATTAATTTAAAGCTAATTAATACTGGTCATTCTGATGAGATCCTTTTTGAGTTTTGGGAAATATGTTTGATGAGTCATCTGGACTGTGAGCTTTTTATAGTATTCGAGTTAATACATTATCCATTTGGAAAGGTCATTATTAACCAGCAGGAATATGTTTGTACTATGTACTAACCCCACAGCTCGGCTGGTAACACTTACCACTACTCGGCTGGTAATCCAATGTTAGTTCAGCTTTCCTTACCACGATCTCTTCTGAAAATAAACTGTATATTATCAGGCAAATAGTATGTTTATACAGTATTTGGTCAGTGTCAGAAATGTCAAATATGTAACTTATCTACCTTTAACTCCAAATAATCACAAAAAATATAAAAAAATATGAATCCACAGTAAATGTACACATTTGCACTAATAGTGATTTATTTCAGATTTGTGCTGAACAATCAACGGAAGGTATTTACAAGCATGGGGCATGGGGTAGCCATGGCTGATTCTGGCTCAACCCTGATCACATAAACAATATCATCATTTTGAAAAACATTTTCACATCTCATAAAAATTAAAATCAAACTAAACTAAACTATAATGCATATTTTTACAGTGAAGAGTTGGAATTTCCCAAGGTTCCCTGGTGACAATTGGAGCAGATTATTCTAATCTGTAACTGATTACACTTTCAAAGCAAGCTTCCACATTCTATATGAGGGTTCCAGTCCCCAGGCACAAGCACTACAGCATCAACTCCCATTCATTACACTCTACAAAGTGGCACTACAGTAATCATCATTTATAACCCCAACCACTGAGCTCTCTGAATATATGGCCCTGATCAAAAGCCAACACAGCACATAAAACAGGCTTGTTTAGTTGTAAGTCTGGCTGTAAATTAGTGCGGCATTATGGCACGCCAGAGCTAATGCCAGGGACAGGAGCAGGGACAGGATTTTAGAATAATAAGATATAAGAAGAATAATAAGAAGTTATACGTACCAATGACAGCATGCTGCAAGTGCCATCACTCCACCCAGAAGAAAAAAAATATCAACAACATTAACGTTAACAAGATTAAAATATTTAATCTCTAACAAATTGACAGGGTGCATTTCTTTGGTTTCCTTTGACACTAGCCCATTGTGCAGACCCATAGCTGTTGAGACTAAAGCAGGACTACATGAAGAGAGGCACCTCTTGCTCTTGTCCTTTTTTTTAAGAAAACTGCTCTGTTTCCATATAAGAGAAGCTGTCTGGCTTTTAATTCTCTACACAGATCATCACTCCACCAGCTCAAAGCCTATGGCTCCAACTTGTAGCCCTGTGGGAAAAAAACAGAGAATTATTAGAAATTCTTGACAAAGCACTTTCTGGAGTACGACTCAGCAGCACGCATAGTTAAACTCAAGGGGACAGTTTCTCTTAAAAGCTCTTGTACCAGGCCTGGCTCTTTCTGCAATTCAGGAAATACCGTTTTCAAAAGAAATTGGGTCATGGTAATGGCAGAAGAACATGGCATGTATAAAGGATTGGCCCCTGGAGAGACCGCAAGAGTCAAGAACAATGGTGGCCTGCTCAGACGGGCTGCGCTTCATTGCTTTGTCAGTGCTGTAACAGCAAAGTCCCGTCCACGGGAAAACCAGCATTCTCCAGTCTGACTTTCTGTTTCCCCCACATCTGGTAATGTGGATCATCCCGAAGCGTGGACTGGGCACACTGCTGATTCCGGGTCAGTTCCTAAACAAAGTATGTTTTCTATGAAAATGGAAAGGTAAAGGTTTTTTAATGGTCATGTGGAAAAAGCAGAAATCCAAGGCACTCCTAAAATGTGTCTGAAGCCTTTTTTCTGCATGACTAGTCATAATTGCAAGTCTAAAATTACAGAAAGAAAAAAGACAGATCCAAGGCACTTTAAAAGTCAGTTAAAAACCCTTTATTCTGCTCGGCTGGTCACTGTGTGAAGTTTCTAATTTGCAGTTATGAGCCCACAAACAGAAAATCAGAAGTTTTGAACATCTTTTTGCACTGTCTTGAATCTTTCTATTTATTGATGAACAAATTTCCAAACTGGCTGACTGTCTCAAAACTGAAAGACATGGGAGGTGATGATAAAATAGGGCAGAGCTGGATAACAAGTAGTATATAAATATTTAATGATGATTTATGACTATAATGTCTAGAAATTGCTTTGTTATTTGGCATGAACTAAATGCTTTGTGTTTCCACCACTTTTTTACCATCACACATTAACACAGTACTCACTGGACTTACTGAAATCCTTCAAAAGTAGTTGGTTAATTTTAGTCAGGGTAAACACTGCATTTGTGTGTACTGCCGTCCTCTCAAGCCCTACTAGTATATATTTCATGATCAAATTACAATGAATGACAATAGTTCAAAAACATACTATTTAAGCAAAAATATTTGAAATTCTCTGATTGGTTAGAAAAAAGGTTTTTGCTGAAATGTGTGCACTGCTGCCATTGTTGTTTATTAGAGGCATAATCAACAGCTCTTCTCCACATTAGGATCATTTTTGGAGCAATTTTGTACCAAGAATATTGTTTAAAATCAAAGGTTAAACATTAAACAATCACAAAATAAACTCATCACTTTAGTGTTTGACCAAATCCTAAAAATCATAAACCTTTAGCAATGGTTTGTAAATCTACTTACTAAAAATATACTTTCTAAAACACTTTTGATAATGGTTTGTAAAAGCACCACTAACGAAACATTATGATTCCCCGAAAATCTAAATACAATGACATGCTGATTTGATATTTAGGGCTTTTATTGGGTAATATTTTGCAACATTTCATCCATCCATAATCTGTAACCAGCTATTACTGTAGGGTCATGGGGAGCTGGAGCCTCTCAGGATTCATTGGGCGAGAGGCAGGTTCCACCATCTTAGGGTCAACGCATAGACACAAACATTCGCACTCACATTCACACGTATGTGCATGTCTTTGGACTGTGCGAGTCCAAAAACTGCTGATGACACTTGAACACGTCGGGCTGCTTTAGGGAACCTCTTTGTTGTATTGCTTATGAGTTTCTACTTTCAAAAGTTGCCCGTTTTCTATATTTTTATAGCTACATTACAGTGCATTAGAAACTATTCCAAGCTGATAATTACGTCAGTAAATGTCCAGTGAGAAGATGTGGTAAAAGTGAAATCTGTCTAGAATAGGATGGAAGATAGCCCACAACACTGTGAATAATGCAATGAGCATCTGAATGGAGATATCCGAGTATACCAGCAGGAAAAACACACCCATAAGAAAAAACAAACAGTTAGACGCAGCCTCATACATCCTCAGTCATGTTTATTGCAGGAAATGAAATGGACATTTATTGAGCATTATTACAGTTGGTCAGAACCCGCTGTGGGGAGGCTAAAAAATTACCTTGTCTCTGCACCTTGACTGCTTATGGATCCACTTTAGTCCCTTTATGTATTTGGAAATACAATAACATGAATCATGAGCCATGGGGAAGGAGTACGATCTGTATTCCTGCTGTGTATTTGCATGTTTTTGCCCGAGTTTATTTGCTTTTTCTGGCTGCTCGGCTTCCAGCCCTGATCTACATGTCTTGGAGCACATGTATATCTCATGCTGAAGTCCCACAGAATAGTTCTGTAGTCAGGAGTTTAAATTTTTCATTACAACAAGTATGGGTGGCATTGTAAAACGTGGTTACTAAGCAACTGCTTCTCAGCCAATCAGCGGAGTTGTTGGTTTGGGATTCAGACACAAATATCATCACGATCTTTTCCTCCTCTGCATGTCACTCAGTGTGTATATTTTACTATGTAGTAAATGAAAAACAGGGTTTTTGATCAAAAGGTCTTTTAAATGACAAATCTATCTCCCGAGTCAGCCTGTCAAGCTTAGCCTGATGTTGCGAAGGTGTAGAAGCGGTTCAGGAGATACCGTAAGTTTTATAGGAGAAGCTTAGACTTTAAATTAGGATCTTTGGGTATCGTAACCTGCCGCCAGTCACACCACTGGTGATATTGAAAAAAGATGCTTATGCAAAGCATTTTCCCCCTACTGTTCCTGTCAGGGAGCTTTTGAAATCCCCTTTCTAATGAGAGCTGGCATTCCACCTTCTTTCACTGTTTTCTCCAGAGGGGAACCAAGGGAGGGTTAGCGACAGAAGGATGACAGCAACGAAAGTGCCACAGTCAGGAAAAGTCTTCTGCTCTGAGCTTAGGGAGAGGCTGTAGCTCAGCTTGGAGATTTGTCTGTTTTCTAAACAATGACATGTGATCGGGAGGCGGCGGTCACCTGGGTGACCTCCATCTGCAGCAGTGATATCCGATCTGCTTTTCCTGCATGGCTTTGACAACTGCTGCTGATAGAGGTGGGCGCAGGCAACTTTTAAAGGTCTGTTTCGAGTGTTATCAATTATAGGACTGTGTTATAATTATCAATTATAACACAGTCCTGACAGAGTCACGTTTGCTGTGTTAATTGTCTAAATAAGTACAGCTGTGGCAGAAGTCCTCCTCAATAAAGGTAAAAACGAAGATTTCTGGCTCGACTGAAATCACAGTTTTTACAAATACAACAGCCCATTGGTGTCAAAAGTTCTGCTTTGTCCAGTCCCTCCTGCATTACATGCTAATCCGTGGGATACCCGGTTGCATTGGTGATCAATGCTAGGAGATTTCCATCATAACACTGACCCTGACGCTTTAATATTTGAGCCTGAAAGCTGTTAAGTACTGGATAAAGCGTGGTAGATGATACAACAAGAGAAAGGACATTTCCACAGGATACCAGGGTTTGAATGTAGTGCAAGACATGATAAAATATATAAAAAAGTGGCATAATATGATGCCTTAGGAAGTATCATTGTCTGACGCTGTGGCATGACGACGTGCTGAATACGACCGTGTAGATCATTTATACAAACAGGCTAAAATGACCATGGTTTGGAATATATACATATTCTTTGTGGAAGTCATATCCTGGTACATTTTTAAAACTTTCAAACTTCCGGGGTCACGGATACATTTATTTGTTGTATTTTGATTTGTTTTTACATCTTTTACATTTTTAATTTCTTGAAGTTTGTTAGTCAAACAGGAGTAAATGTTGCAGCGGTTTGTTTTCTGCAGTGGACTGTGAATAGTTGGGACAGTGCATGAGGTACTGAGAAATAAAATGTATTTAACAGTTTCAGAACAACAGCTGTCAGAGTTCAGATATGCATGCACACAGGTGCATCTGGTATTTTCTTTTTACGATCTAAAACATCAAACCAGTTATTAATCCATCCATGGAAAAACAGTCACAGTGCTCTCTTCTGATTGCCTCAGACTTAGGTCATTACCCCAAGCAGAATTTTTAATCTTAATTGGAGCCCTGAATGAGCCATGTTGATTTTTAACAATGTGATGAACCAGCTTTTGTTTAGTGAAAAAAAAAAAAAAGCAGGTCAGGTCAACACAGGCAGTTGGCACAAAGACGCTTTAATTAGTGTGTTCAGACCTTCTGACCTGCTGAGTGCAGGCTGTCCAGTTCTAATGCCGCACACTGTTACAATGCAAACATTTTGAGTAAGTCTCCCAAGCAAAAGCACACAAACACACACGATGCTCATTCGTTAGCCGATTTTAGTTGAACTGGAACTCAAATGGTTCATACGAGCAATAAAACATGTTTGTATTTTGGTTTGTCTTTGCTAAGTCTTGCAACAGGCACCACTTTGCAAAAAGCAAGTGACGACTTGGTGCATCAGTATATTTTCTTGGCCAATGAGCAAACAGAAAACAACATGTTCCGGAAATGTTTTTTTTTTTTTTTTTGGTGTCCACCACGTCAAGAAGTTGGTAGTCCGGTTTCATGCAAACACATCACATTACTAAGACGGAGATATCCAAAACCAAAATGAACACCTCACAACAGCGAAAGCTGTGAGTAATTACAGCTAAATTCATTAGTGTTGTAATGTCAGTGTACAATATTTACCACATTGTAAGCTTTGAAATCATACAACCCGTCATGAATTAGTCCCTCGCTTACACTTCCTGTCCTGGACTTTTATTTTGTTGCCTTTTTTTTCCACGTCCTGTTTCCTTTTCTCAGTTAATTTCACCACATATCATTAACCCTAATTGGTTTCACCTGTTCCCCCCTGCCTATTTATATCTGGACTTAACCACAGCTTGCTGCCAAATTGTCAGTCCTCATGACTGCTCTTCAGTTCCCCAGGAATCTTTCTAGCCACACGGGATTACTCATGTTTGGACCTTTGCATTGTCCTTCCCTGTTTGCTTGTCTTCTGTTAACCTGCCTGCACAGCCTCAACTCTCCGTTAAGCCGCCTTCAGGTAACCTGCATAACCAACTCATCTGCTCACCGGTATATTGGTAACCTGCCCGCTGAACTGTCATTCTCCTGTTATCTTGTCTGCTGCCTGGCCAACCTGTCTACTCATCCTTGTCGTCCAAAGCCAGTTCAACTCTACCCGCATGGTCGTTCCCCATCCTGCATCTCCTGGTTCTTCCCTGTGTATCTGTCACCCGTAACAGACTTCCCAACTCCTGCTTCACTGTTTTTATTCAGTTCTTATATCAATAAACATTCATAATCTTCCTCCTGTGTCCTGTAATTCTGCATCCAAAGAACAAAACCTTGACACAACCATCTTGATGCATGACTTCTCAGCAAGCCTTTACACAGGAATGATTCTAAAATCACACATTTAAAGTGACTGTATAATTGTGTGGAATTTGCCAAGGGCTTAACTCCAGCTGACATGTCCAAGATTGATATTAATTATATTATCAAGGTTTCCAAATACTTGGAGCAATGTTTGACAAGAAACTAGAAGCCTGTTATTTACGATCAGTGAGCTGCCATAGGCACTTAGGGAGCCAGCGTTGAGTCTCTTGCTCAGGGACACACCTGGTGGGGAGCAATGGAGGAGACACCTGGGGATTGCAGGTAGGTTTGTGTGTGTGTGGAGCTCTTTTAGATGTATATCTTTGAACTCTGCTCTCTATGCAAAATATACTACAAACAAAACTGAATGTACAGATACACCTTCTGTTTTAACATCAATGAGATGTCCAGTTCATTGATTTTTTTTTTTTTTTTTTTTTTTTTTTTTTTGCTGGACATTTGGATTTCAGATGATAAAGAAGACCTCTAGATATATTAAACAACAAAGTGCCCTTTATATCAGATCACCCAAATTTAAGTACTGGAATATGTAACTGATGTTTTTGTGATGAGCTTTAAATGACTTCTCCTGTGATGACTTTTTTACCTGTGATGATTGTATTTGATGTTAATCCTAAATCGACATGAAAACCAGACCGATATGGGAGACAAAAAGTCACGCTGAATCTGAAAATAGAAGATTTTTAGACTTACAAAAATTTGAAATGTCCTGAAAAAGAGAGCAATCGCTGGTGTACTGAGCAGCATCCACTGAGCAGGTCGGCCAGGAAATCAGCTGCAGATAATGACAGAAATATTGGGAGAGCTGAAGTCTCACCAGCAGCCCCAACACAGCAGGGGGAAGGCAACACAACCAGGCATTTGAAGAAAATTTAACAAAACTTGCAGAGATGAGCTCCAAAAGTTCTGGGAAAAAGTTTTATGGACTGATGAGACCAAGATTAACCTCTACCAAAGCAACGGAAATCATGCAAGATGAAATAATCCAATCATTGTCCAAACCATGCAAGCTTTAATTTCAGTGAATTAATTTATCACAAGCACATCTTATCATCCACAATCAACACCTGCTGTCTTATGTTTGAAATATATGCAATGGCTTCAAATTGAATTCAAACACATTATGTACGGTAGATTTAATTTTGAATGGACAGAAATTTACTATGCCCCAAATCTACATTCATCAATGTATTCTGACAAAATGACAACTTTTTAAATATATACAGCTTTTAAACACATCTCAAGGACAATGAAAGCAAAAATGTACCAAACTTCTGTCATAGGGAATGATTTGATTACTTTTATATAAACTTGTAATGCTTACTATTTTTACAGAGGGCAGCACGGTGGTGGAGTGGTTAGTGCTGCCTTCCTGTGTGGAGTTTGCATGTTCTCCCTGCGCTTGCGTGGGTTTCCTCCGGGTACAGTCCAAACATATGCATGTTAGGGTCATTGTTGACTCTATGTGAACAGTATAAACTGTTGATTTGATCAATTTTAATGTAAACCTACAGCCAAGGCTTCAATGCTTCAGACATAATAATCCACCATCACCTAGTGCATATGTTCTTTCATCATTAGAAGTAATAAAAAACATCCAACATGTATGTGAAAAGTAATTGTAATTACAAACCTACCTAAATAATTACTTAATCCCTTTTGATGAATTAATGTAAAATGTATTAGTTTTAAGTAAATGGGAATGAAATGTCATGTTTATTTGTGCTTTGCCCCTTCACAATTGAGGATGCAAATGTTTCCACCCAGCTGTAAATAGAGAAAAAACCTAATTCCTCCAAAAAGCTTCCTTTATATTTCTCGCTCTCTCCAGGGTCGCATGACCCTCTCTCTCCTCTCAGTTGTTCTCTAGTGTGCTTTTAGCCCACATCATTACAGCCTACTTCCTGCCAGAAACACTCCCCAGAAACAATGCCCTGCATTCTCATCACGTTGTATGCGTTCCCAACCAAGGCGGATAACTGTGATTTAAGGTCCCGCTCTCACCCTGCAGCTTCCACACCTCTGCTGCTGCTCAGACACCCTCGGTAGTTTGTGATTGGAAAGTGTTGAGCGCAAATTTGGTGTGTGCTATATAGCTCGGTGCTCTATTCAACAAAGTTTGGCAGAGAACAATGTTGTGCAGCTTTTCTTCATAACCTGCTGAGGTGGCTGGTTGAAGGGTGACCATCAGTGTAGATGGCTACAGAGGAAGAATGCAAGGCGTGTAACAAGGTGTAGGACTGTGTTGAGTGCACTTAGTCAATTAAAACACTCAGGTGTCACAGCTTGGCTACACACTCATATGAATGACCTTCTCTGCAGCAATGAGTGTCTGTTTCCTTATGCGAATCACGCTTGTTTACATGCATGTGGATGTAGAATTACATCGAACAGCTCTGAACTGAATGCAAATAAACATGCGAGTGCAGATCCTTGCAGAGAGTGGAGGTGGATGCCTGAAGGAAGCCAGCAGCCCTGGTCTGCGGACGGAGGTCTGTGCTGTGCAGCTATTTAATTTAGAAGTGTTAATGCCAATAACCAGCCTTGCTGTCTTGCTCGCTTGGAGGAGGAGGAGGAGGTGGAGGAGGGGTGCAATTTACCGATACTTGGCTGACTTCTGACGCCAGCGCTGAAGTGATGTAAGAGGCGGGGAGAGAGAGAGAGAGAGAGAGAGAGAGAGAGAAAGAGGTGCTGGTGGGGAGGGGGGGGAGGAGGGGGGGGAGGGGGGAGGAGGGGGTTCAGAGCTCTGATATTCTGCTCACTTTCGGAGACCCAGACACAGAGCAACTCCCCAGCGGGTATCCTAACAGAGGTAGGCTGGCTTTAACACTCCCACTCTGTGAATAAAACACCAGAGGGAAAAAGGCTTTAAACTACATTGGAAATTTGTTCGGAAATTATATTGTGGCAGTTGAGTGCAGGTAATGGAGGGCGTGATGCTTTGCACGAGCACAACATGTGGAAGCTATTGGTCCTGTGTGGGTGTCAAGTAATCAAGTTGAACGCAAACTGCAAGTCCGACTTAGAGCAGGGCACTTTTTACGCCGTGAAATCTGTCAAGTTATTTGAAGCCTACTAATTAATGAATGACGTGTCTGTGACGTGAGGATAATACCTAATGAGCCAATCTGGCTTATTTCTGCCTACTTCTGCCTCCAGCCTAACTGGAGCAAAACTGACTGGAGGGGTGCTCCAGGAATCAGCACCTTGGACAGCGACGCACCGCGGCTTCTGCGCGCCGCTGAGCCGGAGGAGAGAGCGCACAGCCCGGGCATCCATCAGCTCCGCTCCCGCTCAGGACATGCTGCTCGGCTCACACCGCTTCCCGCTGGCTCGCCGTGGGCTTTAGTGTGTGTGTTGCATAATAATAGCAGAGACATGCCCTTGACAACGGTCCACACAGAGTTGTAATTCAACATGACGGCTGCACAGGAGGCTGAGCGCGCAGGGGAAGACTCACACGACACCGAAGCTGTGCGCGTTTAACCAGACTTTACGCGTCTCTGCCACGTCCTAAGACTTGAAGAGTTCCTCACACGACCATGGGGATCAGGCACCTTTTGCTGCTGCTGATATACCTGGACCCGCTGAGCGTGCTGAGCGCCGCTACTGGCGGTAAAAAACCCAAGCAGCTGCCCAGGAAGGCTCCCAAAGCCACCGCGGTCCCCTCGGCCGTCCCGCCGAAGAAAACCCCGCAGCCGGCGCCCGCCAGCACCCACGACACCTGCCTGGGCTACTACGACGTGAGCGGGCAGTATGACAAAATGTTCGAGTGCAACAACACGGACCACCGGTACTGCTGCGGGACGTGCTACCTGCGCTTCTGCTGCGAGTACAAGAAAGACCGCCTGGATCAGAAAGCCTGCAATAACTACGACACGCCGAAGTGGGTGCAGACGCCCCCCCCGTCCCCCATCCCGACCGGCGAAACCTACGATCCGAGCATGGATCAGACCAACACGGCGGTCTATATCACCTGTGGGATCATAGCCTTCATCATAGTGCTGGGAGTGTCGGCCAAAGTTGCATATGACAAAGCCACAGAGCCGCCTCAGGAAATGAATATACACAGGTGAGTGGGTTTCAAATGTCTGCACTCAGGGTCACTGGGGGCTGGAGCCTTTTCCACTGGGGACAGGTCTCCAGTCTGTCTTGGGGCCAACACTGACGTACACAGACAGACTTTCACCATTCACACCTATAGGCAGCTCAGAGTCACCAATTCACCTAAATCGCATGTCTTTAGACTGGGGGGACCCAAGCCAGCGCAGGGAGAACACACACACTCCATACAGAAATGCAGGTATTTGATTCAAACCTTCTATCTGTGCAGAATTAAGCCCCCCACAACTGTTGGTTCCTGCACCCAAGGCAGAATGCAAACCGCACCATGTGCACTGTTGGATGTAAGACTGAATATACTGTACTGAACATACTGTACCCCTCTGCAGGCAGAGGTCAAAGGTCCACAGTGAGCTCACATGTACCACACCATGTGTCTCCGTGTGTTTAGAATTTTGGTTGAATGGACAGATGGTTATCTAAAGCCAAACTGATGAGAACCTTTCAGATCTGATCCCATAGAGTGAAATAATTATGGAGGAGTTGAAAGAGAACTATTACAATGATTGTGGATAGGATGGTGTTCACGAAGAGAGAGAGAGTGTGTACATCTGTTATGCGTGGGAGAGAGCAGCAGCATGGCCAACATTAATACTGGATGTTTGTTAGTTTATATAGCCAGTAAATTCTGTTGGTTTCCAGTGAGCTGTCATAAACTCTGACATTTGAATGTAATTATAAAGCCCAGATTTGGCGCATGGGGCGACTGGGTCAAGTCATCCAGCTGTCACACATCAGACTTCTTGACCCGGTCCCCTCAGCCCTCCACACTCTGTGGCACATTCAGGGCTCAGAAGGGATGTGAGACTGTTGCAAACTGCTCCTGCTCAGCTGTCTCCTGCCTCCTGCTGCAAAGCCAGTCCCACCCCAAAAAGTACAATGGTTGAGCTGGTCCACAATAGACCACCCACTGGTGTCACAACACGTGTATGACCTAGAAAATTGTGAGATACCATTGTATTTTGTTATTTTCCATTGGCCTGCACCATCATCATGTGACTGATGTTTCTGGCAGCAAGAAAAAAATTTCTTACATTTTCTGTCGAAAATGCCATATTTTAATAGACTTTCATCATTCAAATATGTTTTTAATAACATTTCAATATAGCTATACACTGTGAAAATGTGTAGTATAGTAGTAGTAATAAGTTATTAGTAATTTGTCCAGAAAATCGTAGGGATGCAAAGTATGTCTATGGTTTTCCTTACAGATATCATTGATACTCCTCCACAGAGAGAGAGAGAGAGAGAGAGAGAGAGAGAGAGAGAGCATTGAACAGGGGGCAGAGCCACCGGGGTCTTTCAAGCCCACTTGTGTCTCACATAAAGACCTCCTCCTCAACATTCTTCACCATTAAAAACCAAAGTCTTTATTATTTTGTGGTCATTGCTTTATGAGAAATGTAATATTTTTTTCTCAGTGTTGATTGTGAAGCACCATTAGATGAAGAGCTTTGCTGTGGGCACATTTGATTTCATATTGTGACTGAGCTCCACCAGTCAATCACAACCAGTTCAGGACATTCTGGAAATAAAACATTGAAGCGTGGGCTAGTGACTGTAAAGCTGATAAGTGGATAAGGATAACTTATATTCCAAAATAGTCTGAATTTATGCAAGGTATATGTTATAATACATCTATGAATGTGAAAATATGTAATTTCATTATGCGATAAGTATCAAGAACTTGTATTTGATCAATTTGAAAAATTATAATTGTTTCAAAATTCAAGTTCAGTGTTATTAGAGTGCTGTTATATGAGGATGACAATTAATTTTCCATGGACTTGCTATGTGTTTTAAGTTGTTGATGGCTGCTTTGCATTTAATTAATCTATTACTATTCCAGATTAGATTTAAATAATTGCCAAATGATAATAGCTTTAGCCCCTTTACTTCTTTATTGTATTTCATATCTTGAAAGACTGATAATTGTGTGTCCTTGTGGTTTCTTTATCCACATTGAAAAGCTTAATGTTTTAATATCTGCGGTGAAATGACAATAACGTTTTTTTTTTCTGATTGCTGACATGCTAAAACTAAAACTAACTAATAATAGTGAAATTTGATCTGCATCACTAAAAATGACGTAATTCCTTGACATTTTTCTGCACAGCATTAAAAAAACACAGGTACAAATTGATCAAACACCATGGTTTGCAGACACTTAGGTGCGTCATTAAAAAAAACAATCGGGGATGAGCACAGTAGATAGGATGTGGGTGATGGAGTCGTACTGGAGTGCATTCTAAGAACAGTTGGTTCTAATGTTTTGGCCATCATATTTAACATGACTGAGGGGGTCAAAACCTTGAACCCCCCCTTCTTATAATGCACTCTACTCAAACTCATCAAAGCAGAAGACAAAGTGGATGCAGAACAGATGAGATACATTGTCATTAGAGGCAGCACATCCTTTAACTCATTGGTTTTCTATCCTGGTCCTCAAGTTCCCATTTGCTTTTTTTGCCAGCTGCCCAACACAGATTACCTTTGTTTTCAGCCAGGGAAGCTGGAAGATTGTGATGTGGGGGAAGACAATGTGAATTGGTATTTTTCAGCTTTTGATTGACTGAACACCTCTGATCCAGGGGATCAGCAGTGCGTAGGGCAGGGTTAGCTGGAAAACAAACAGAGCAGGGGTCCATGAGGACCAGGACATCAACATGTGAAATCTCAGGCCATGGAGGAAGCCTGCCAGCAAATGTAAGCAGGGTCTGTCCACCATTCTTGTGTGCAGGACAGTGTGATAGCTACATCCAGTGTGACAGGATGAAGTGCTACCACCATATGCTGGTATTTAACGTGAAAACTGAAATAAATAAATACATTTACAGAGTGTATATTAATCTAGCCACAGGGGTTGCAAGCCAGTAACTTCTGTGCTGGTCCCAAACCCGGATAAATAGAGAGGGTTGCATCAGGAAGGGCATCCGGCATAAAATTTTGCCAAGTACAACCATGCGAGTCATCCATACAGAGTGTATATTGTATGTGTATGTGTGTATGTGTGTGTGCGTGTTGTGCATGTGTTCATAGTGATTCTAAATAAGTTCATCAGTCCAATGTCCTGCGCAAAGGAGGTGTCCCTGAGCCTGCTGGATATGGCCCTGAGGCTTTTGTTTGAAGCTGGGACTGGGGTGGTTGGCTCCTCGGTGAGTTTTCTGGTTTTGTCGTCAACCGCTCTTCATGCATGGACTGCCGTTCAGACCACTTTGATCAATCTCTGCATGGTCCTACTCTAAGCTGATTTCATACAAGGTTGTAATTCACCCAGGGAGGACAGTAATGCACCTCAAGAAGTTGCAAAGTGTCCTCCTGTCCTTGCCAAAGTTCTGTCTCCCGAAGTCCAACACCATCTCCTTTGTCACGCAGACACTGAGATGGAGGCTGTTGTCCTGACACCATGATGTCAGGACTTCCACCTCATCTCTAAAGGGCGCTTCATGATGACATAGTGTGTAATCTCTCCACTGGTGTTGGGGCTGGGTGTCACTACACCGCTGCTGGTGAAGAGGGCATACAGGAAGGTACACAACCCTGTTCGGGACAAAAATTAGGAAGCAGCTGCATGAGGTACTGTTCAGTCCAAAATCCCTGAGCTTGATGACAAGTCAGTCAACACTGATACAACTGATGTGTCTTCTCCAGGTGGGTGAGAGATGTGTGAAGGGTGAGTGGACAGTGCTGTCCTTGTCCCTGGCTGAATGCATATGTGTGAAAAATTATTGTATAGCTTTGAATGAAGAGTTTCATTAAAAATGATATTCTACGTGTGTGTAAGGTTGTGTGAATTGTGCACAGTAAAAACTGTAATGAGTCATTACACATACACACACACACAGAAATCATCTGGCTTCCTTTCTGATAATTTGGGGTTTCTTGAGACAAGACACCCAGGGTGTATAAGTACAGTTACTGTTAAAATGTATTATATGTTCTAATAAAAAACGGATCTTGCTGGATTTCCACAATGATCAAAGGTTACATCAAAGCACCTGGTCTAAAACATTAGGCAGTTACTTTAAAGCCCACATTTCTGTATTTTTGGATTTGTTTTCACCAGTGTTTTTCAAATAGCACATTTCGAAAACCTTCACAAACCCCAAAGCCTTAAAGACTTATCGTGTAGTTTAGTGTGAACTGCTGAACATTTTTGCATTTTTAATTATGTAATTTAACCTCTGCCCTACTGATATTTGTTTCTATGAGTTTCCAATCATTTTTATTGACGACAACATGTCAGACATATCATCTGTCATAACAAGTGGACTGTAGGGAGGAAGGTGCACATTTCAATACATATTTAATGTATTTTCAGCCCATAACTAATTTATTCTCATATATTGGTCATATTGTATTATCATATTATTGCAGTTTGTGATACAAAAAAAAAATGTTTTTGAGTCCTTCTGTGTTGTTTTTAAAATGCTAAATTTAAGATTCCTCAACTTCTAAACATATAAAACATATTCCTTATGTAATCGGCTGTTGAACATCCCTACAAAGTATTCTGGCACAGCCTACATGAACTGATAAACAAATGTCAAATATTTTTTTTCTTTAGTCCCCAAAAATTCACTGAAAGAAAATTGTGACAATAAAGTGCATATTTGTAGCAATTGTTATGTTATCTTACATCTATTGGTATCTGACAATGTTATCAAAACACATTGTAATGCAGAAAAGAATTGCATTTCTCTCTGAAATGTAAGGAACTTCAGCCATTTTCTTTTGTTTTTGCCACATAAATGTGCTTCACATTTTTACAGGCCATATTGTGACAGTTAGTGTGTTTTACATTGTGGACCAGTGTAGCTGTTGTATATTTTCATGTGAGACTGGGTTCCCCCAGGCTTCACCATATGAGAGTTATCATACATGAGTGGCTAATATTTGAGACTGTGCCCACATCAGTGAACAACTGCTGACACTCATTACTTCCCCAAGCTTGAATAGTTTTTTGAATAGGCATTATTCAAAACTTGAGAAATATTAGGAGTGTGAATAATGGACAGTGGTAATGTTGGAGCTGTATCAAGGTCAGTGACACATATGCATTGCTGCACATTCAGTAAGGAACTGGAAGAGCGGGGAGCTGGGCTGGTGGGGGTGGGGGGGAGTAAAATATTAATACATAAGCAAAGGTTACACTGGTGATACATTTGTCGTACAAAAGCTTTGAGCTGCTGCAAGGCTGCAGAAGTAATTTGATTTCCTTTTTCGATGCCAGAAAAAGCAAACAAACACTATTTGAACTTTCTTTCATCATGATTGCTTCTCCCTCTCTTCCACTCACGCCCCTTGAGGGCTCGAGCCTTCCATATGCACCTGGTGCGGTCTGAAAAACATTCAAATTCAACCCAATTAGACGAGATGCTCACACATGCAGTGTTGTTTCTTTTTGCAAATGAGTGTTCGTCATGTTCCCCAGATGTGTAAAAAAAAGAAATAAAAGGCAAAGAAGAAGAAGAAGAAACAGAACAGCTCTCACTGTCGGAACGATTAGCAGAAAACAGACATACTCGTGCTTCATTTTTAACTCAGCTCAGTTGCACCAGAAGAAGAAACATATTTTAGGTGCTGTAATAACAGTTGTTCCTTTTTTTTTTTTTTTGTATTTTGGTTTACAGGGCCCTTGCAGACATTCTGAGGCAGCAGGGGCCCATCCCCATATCGCAATATGACTGCGAGAATTTCGCAGCGATGAACGGCTCACCCAAAGACAACACACCAGTCAGAACCTCATCCAAGAACCACTACACCCCTGTTCACACCTCCAAATCCAACCACGGTAAGAGCTTCTCTCTTCTCTCTCTCCACTGCACACTCAAGGATCTAAAGCTTTACAGACATTTAACTCTTTGTGTACCTTCCCTACCAGTGAGTTCTCAGCACATGCCACATATTTAGAATTTCTGTGCAAATGTCTGCATCCCCCTCCAGAGAGCACCTGCTGTGCTTAAGCCTTTCAGCAGTGTAATCACCAATGTTAACATCCAGTAATCATCTGATTTGAGCAAGAGAGTGTGAGGGTGCGAGCAAAACAGAAAAAGAGGGGCCTGCTGGTGAAGATAATTACAGGCTGGCAAGGTGGCACCATCCTGCAGACTCTGACAGGCTGGAAGTGATGACCAGTCAGTCAGTGGGTGATTCAGAGCACGCAGCACACCCAACATGATTTAACCGCAAGACTCAGCGATCACACCTAGAAACACATCAGTGATGTGGCTGAAAACGTGCACAAAAGAAAGGGGCCAGTCAGCGCAGGCGGGTTTCAGGTGAAGCAGGTGTTATCGGATGGTGAGAAGCAAAGACGCTAAGGAAGAGGGCCACAGATGGGACATAATGAGATATTACAAACACAAAGGAGGAGCTGAGACGGAAAGAAAAACTGAAAGACGAGCATTAGTGTACAGGTTAGACAAAGGTAAAAGTTTAGGGCCGCCCCCCCAAAAAAAATGTGGGACAAGAGGCGCTCGATGGCCATTCATGCTGCTACCATTTAGTTTATACTGTCGTACACTGTCATTTAGGTTTGTGATTAAATGAGTATGAGTCTTGGAGTCTTGGGGAGTCTCGTTGGGTTCTGTGTCTGCCCCCCCACCCGGGGTCTAGGTTACCATGTGTTATTATCACTGGCTAAAGTGGCTTTGTTTTTCCAAATCCCTTGCATTAGTGCATCGACCATTACGCTCCATCCAACCCCCACATAGATATGTTTGCTGCCTTGAGGCAGCAGTGGGCCAGATGGACACAAAGAATTGAAGAGAAATCTGATTTCTGATGAAAAAATATGTCAGTGTCCAGTGGGAGCCACACGCCCCGTTTCCATGTGGGCACTTCAAAATAAGACCCAAGGATGATCTTTTACTTCACGGCTTGTTTTAACTTCTTCTGCTCATTAAGCTTTTAAAAACCCAATGGATTCTCTGAGAAATGCACCATCACATCATTTTTCACAAGATGATGATGTAACATTTCCTCTTTGGAACAATTCAGGTTTTTTTTTAAATATAATTTATGGATGCTGGGTTCATTTGCCATTCTGTGTTAAATGCTAACAATATAGCAGCACAATTTTTTGCACTCTGCCTGTGCAGAAAATGTTTGAGCTGCATGTTATTCCCTCCTATTCTGTACTCCCAACCTCACAGTAGTTGTGGTTTCTGTTTGTCGGCACAGGACTGAACTTTGATTGATGGATCTGGTCTTTCTCACTGTCAGAGCCTCCAAACTTATTGTCCTGACTGGTCCTTTGAAACTCAGCTCCTTTTTCCTCCTTCAAATAAAAAAAAAAAAAAAGCTTTTTTTATTAGTAGTAGATAAGTGTTATCATATCAAATGGATCAATTATTAAACACATTAATGTACCTATATTAGCTGCCCGGTAAAAATGGTATTAAAATCAGCAGTCAGGATGGACAAGTGAACATTCTTGTAGCACAGCTGATCTCCAATCATCAATAACCTGAGTAAATCTGCCCAGAGCAGGTCGTCCTTATAAACCATGCAAGATGAGAGTAGGAGGCCACCAAGACACCAATGAAGGAGTTACGAGCATTGCATGCTGAGATAGAAGACTAGACATACTCCCAGTCTTGTACTGCCTGCTGTGTAAACCTGGCCTCTTTTTTCCACTTCCTCATCTGTCAAACACCCACTGGTAACATTTTCTTGTGACTGCAGTCTGTGTACAGTCACTAAGCATCGGCCTCGCTCAGTCTCTGCATCACTTTGTTCCTGATGGTCACTGGCTGGATGTGCAGGGGACACGGCTAATACAAAGCTGCACGTCATCAGCTGCCTTCACTTTGACCTTGGGGGCAGTTATACTCAGTAGAGCTGGACATCACTTTATCTCTCTATCTGTCACTGTCCTTTGCTGACAGTGTTTTGTGTGTTTGTACACAGAGTGAACAAAACTCGTGACCAGCTCAGCGCCCCACACCACACCGCTGCCACCACCTCATCAGGACCACAGCAGTCCTGACAGGGCTGGACATGAAAGACAGCCTGGGCCAAATGCACACTTAATGTGTGTATATAAATTGGGAGCTGCAGCGTGTTGTGAGGAGGCAGCAAGCACAGCCTCTCTGACAAATGCATATTCATGCGCGCCTAAATGGGCATTTGGCAGCGAGCAGGAGGCAGGCCTCCGAAGCAGAGGCTCCTTGGCTGGAGTCATCTCTGATGACAGTGGGTCTTCACTTCCACTGTGTTTTTGAAACATTTTAGCGTCAGGTGGAGAGATTTCATACAGCAAGTGGCTAAAGGGCCCGAGAGGATGCTTATCAACTTACATCGAGAGTGCGAATAACATCCATTTCTTCTTTGATCCTCAGCATGTAATGGTGCCTGAGCAGTAATCACTTCTTACACAAGAGCCCAAACTAATATCCTCTCAGTTTGGGCTCAATTCTAAAAATACATCCTGATTTATTTTTGCACACTGCAGGCTTTATGTGGTGACACGTTATCCCTACCACCCTGCATTCTACTATGATTTAGTCCCTTCTAAAGGGGGAAAGACCAAAGCAGTCGTGCAGACAACTTCATATGATACCAGGACAAATTCAGCTATTTTAATTCACATCCACTCTGAATTGTTGTGGGCCTCAGATCTTCTTTTTGGGTCGGGGTGTAAACACAGAGCGGCCTGTGGCCACAACATGGAGCAGATCTTGAAAAGGGGGACTCAATGTACTTTTGCTGGAATTGGCCTTTGGTTGAAGTAAACAATAGCGGCTTCTCTGAGTAATGCAGTTTGGCCCCCAGCCCTCGTCAGATAAAGGTGATTTATTTACCACGCACCACAGGCTGAGATTTGCCTCGTTCGCTTGGTTTCCTCTCTGAATTTTTTTAATGCACAAAGTAATGAAATACAGTTCTCAGGTATCGTCCACATATTTACTGTTCCCTCTGTCTCAGTACTAGATAGAAACCAAAGAAAAGACTCTGCACCAAAAGAATCAGTATGCGCAGGATGAGAAGAATAACTACGTCAGAGTGCATTCTCATGTGGAAAAGCCTTCAGCCAGTTCCTAGACACAGCTCCCATAGAGTAGTCCGTTAATTTTGTTGACTATGAGCAATCCCCCGAGCTTAAAGGTCAGTGGCTGTGGACAACAGAGGTTGCGATGATAGAATAACATTTATAGATATTTAGCAGCTTTGACATGACCTTCAGATATTTTTAAACCATGTAACTGTGCGTGTGTGTTTGTGTGGACACGTGTGTGAGTTGCCCAAATAAAAAGTTTTGCTTAAATAACAAAACAGTGACTTAAGAGCTCTAATTGTTTGCCAGTAGGCACTTTTATTTTTATATTCAGTCACACACACACACACACACACACACACACACATGCGCACAACCTTTCTCCAATTAATCCTTAAAGTGTGCAGCTCTAACATCTCCAATGTGACCTTGCTCGCTCCCCATTGGCCAGATAATCATTACCCACATGTTAAAAACAACATTTCTATGCTGACTGCATCAACATCTTTAATAGAAGCTTCCTCCTGTGTGCACCTGTGTTAACGCTCAGCATCTGAGAGACCCCACCTAATTGTCTCCTGCCCTACATCTCATTATTGCCCCTTATTATACAGCAGTATGTGTGTGTGTTTCAGGTAGAAAGGCAGGGATCCATCAGCACCTACTTCCAGTGGCACTAGCAGTTAAGAATGGAGCATGTGTGGATCAGGACTTTCTGCACTGCATCACTGTTTTCATGGGGGGTCAGGGGCAGGGTTTGAAGACGCGGGGCAGTATGAGCCAAGATGGCATAAAAAAAGAGCTCCGTGTTTTGCAGGAGGTTCAGTGTGCATCTCAGACTGAGAGAGTGAAAGATGAGGATAAGGATATGAGGGTCTGAGGCTTAATGGAGATGATGTACACAGCTCCATGTCCACTCCAGCAGATCTGGATCTCACAATGCCATAAAATCAGTACACCATGTCAATTACCTCCGCTTGCCTGTGTTAACTTTAATCGACCTTGGAGGGGGATAACCTCCCCGATGCCAGACACATGGCACCAAATCCAGCTAGGTTCATAATGTAATTATCTTTTTATTCACATTTTTCTACTCCCAGAGGTAATTTGGGGGTGTAGGTGCCTAGTGAAGAAGTCTGAGTTTTAAAAAAAAAGTATTACCATATGAATACTTAACGCCTGCTAGCTCCAGAGCTTTTTCATTTCCTCGCACATCGTTGATGTGAAAGTCACGATTTTCTCCATCAAGGACGATAAACTCATCATCTTTTCCCCCTTGTAGGCAACCTAACAAGCTGGGAGTGGGAGCAGGAAAGGAGGGGATTGAAGGATTGTCAGAGAGAAGCGTTGTCGCAGAGGATGGTGGAGTGGCCTAGCAATGACAAAGGTGACAATGAAAGACAACAATAGCTTGTGCGTGTGTCAAACCCAAAATTGCTGGTATGATGGAATGGGAAAATAACTCTAGCAGATACAACTATCTGCAGTCATGAAGGCAGTGCAGAGAGAGGTGTGATTGAGTTCAAAGTGCACGGCTATGTGGGTGGTGAAAACATATTACTTTTTTTCTGAAGATCCTTGCACTGTGTTTGCGCATGTAGTTCACATTCTCCTATTCCCCTCTGTTTGTGCCTGAGGGAAATGACACCATGAGGAGGTTTTTCATTTGACACAACGAAAAACACAGAACTTGAGCGATTCTCTAATGTTAACAGGTAGCCTGGCACACTTTATGGCTTTAAATTTTGTTTAGTGATCCCTTACTGGATTTTAATTCAAAGGAAAATGATCAGAAACATAGGACAAATTGGCTGTGTTCACCAAACGATTTGTTTCTATGCATAGTTTTTTATTATTAGTCATAGTAGCATGCGACACACATACAGAGAACTGGGAACTTGGAGAACTTAGTTTCTCCAAGACTTGAGACTTCTTGAGTAGAAAAACACACATGAGCCACAACGACAAACTAATGCAGGTCTTCATAGACTCAGTGTAACATGGAGTTAAAGAGGCGTCTTATATTGGCCGCTACAAGACACACGCAGTATAATATTTTAAAACCACAAAGCCTTATGTATCTCAAACTAATTTAAAATGTCATTTTAAATTAGTTTAAAAAAATTTTTTAATTAGTAGATTTTTTGATCAACCCTCTCTGACAAGTCACATGTCCCACCTGCTTCAGATGTTATCACCGTTCAATGTCTGTTACTAGTTGTTATCAACACCACAGCCATGGAACATGCTGGCCGGCCAAGTTGGTCATTATTCTGGAATATTAAATCCATTGCAATGTTGTTAGGTTAAGGCACTAAAACAAGACGGTTACAGTCACAAACGAGAATAAGTCATGCCAACGTCCTGTCCCTGCAAAGACTTTTTCAGTCCTAAATTGCATCACCAAATGTCACTTTGGCACCCAGTTTATTCCCCACACATCTCACTCATGAGAACTATGCCAGTAGGTAGTGGGTGACTGATATATCACTATGGGTGTGATTATGACTAATGTCATTCAATGACATGATAACACTCAAATTGTTTCATTAGAAGAAACTGAGCTTGTTGTTCAAAATATTTGGATTTCTCCTTTAAAAATTATAACTGCCTACCTGTCTCTAACCTGACAGTGGAAAATATTGGCAAAAGGACATTAATTTTTAGTTCTGCTCTTCTATTCTGCTCATGATCTTGTGACTCAACCTCCACGCTGGAAATTGCTGTTGTAGCTGTCTGCTGCTGCTAAGTGATCAGAATCCTAACGCCGCCTCAATCTGTCTCCCTGACTGGTTGTATCTGTGCGTCCACGTAAATGTCTGTACGTGAATGGTTGTGCATGTTTATATGGTGACCCTTCATGTCTGCCCTCGTGTATGTGTGTGTGTGTGTGTGTGTGTGTACGGGACCAGGTCTCCACTATGGTAAAGAGAGTGTCCGGAGCAGTGGTGGTGCTGACCTGCATAACTTCATCTCCTCAGGCTTTGTGACACTGGGTCGAGGCCATCAGAAAGGTAAAGTGCTTTTCTCATTTCCTTTTTTTTTCTCTCTTCTCACACAAGACACTGAATTAACTCTCCTTATCTGCCAGCACTGTGCTGCATATCTGCTGAATGCTAAAATGTTCCACTTGCAACACCGGTGATCAACAACAAGACACCGGTAGAGGTGAAATGTTTCCAGATTCAATTTCCCTCCCCAGCAAATTCACATGAACTTCTGCCTCTGCATTTTGCAATTAAATTTACAAGCAAACACACACTTAGTGGCGCTGATGGGCGCCGACGCCGTTAGAGAAGGTGGCTCTGAACTCACACACACTTGTGAAACACATTGAAACATAGCCATTAGCGAGGGCCAGAGTTTTCCCATGGGTAATACACTGATTAGTATGCAGCCATGTTGGCTGAGCTCCTGTGATTTATTCCCATCCATTTGGGCTCCACAAATCAGACCCAGTGTGTGTGTCACCTCGCGGGGGCTTTGAGGCGAGCTCCTTTACCTGATACTGCTTTCAAACGTTTAATTGAATGTGTTTGTGCCACAGCGAGAAGGCTTGTAATGTTTCATGGAGCCTGACTACTTTGCTAAAAAAAAAAGCTACACCATCAATAGAATGTGGCTACTGCTTCACTCTGTGGGTATTTTTGCTCTTTGCTGTCGAAACCTGCAGATGACCTGTTAATCGTTCTACTTACAGCAGCTGATGACCTGTCATTGCTTTAATAAATACCAGCTCAGATTTATGCATTGCTTGGCAGCCGAGTGTGGCCTCTCCTCCAACAGGAATAGATGCTGTTTAACAAAGTATAATGAGTTTGTTTCCAACTACCGAGCCTGGTCGCTTCTCCCTCGTCTTGTTTCTAATAAGGAAACATCGTTTTTATGTTTACATAAAATTAGCTGTTTTTCTCTGCTTTTTGCCTCGGTTGTTTTCATCCCCAGAGGGAGGCCATTTCACAATGGTATTCATATGCAGTAGAGAAGAAAAAACGACCCCCCACACACACACACACACACACACTGGATGAGGACAAAATGACTGGGTTTTAGGAGTCCTGATTATTTTCAATCCATATTCCCCGTGTACAAATATCACAGTATAGACTTGTCACAACCACAGCATGGGGTGTGGCCTAGTGTTCAGCATCTGTGCAGCCACATTTGTGTTGTCTTGCAGTAGGCAGCTGCTGTTACAAAAACAAATGAAAGGTGACAGATTGAGATCTCGCGAAAGGTCTGCTGACGCAAAAAATTGTTGAGATAAAAAAGAGAAAAGCACGTGAAGTCAGTGCACGAGTTCTTAACAGAACTGCTTTTTCCAAGCTTCTCTGTTTGGGTGTCTTGTGCCCAGAGGCAGGCATTACTGAGGACTGGAGCCTAAAATCAATGAAACATCACTCTGAAGTTTGGTTTGGATATTGCTGCTGTTTGGTATTATCTTTAGCATTTGACTAGTGAACAATCACTTCAGGGTGGTGGAAGGAAACAAACAATTTAACCAGGCCTCCCCCGCTGTCAGAGAGTCTTAGAAGCACTCCTCTCATCCACAAAAGCACAGTAGCTTTGCTGCATATTATACGACTTCTCCTTTTTTAAATAACCAATTCAATAATATAAATAGCTTCTGTTTTCTGACACCACACAGTCACATTCATTTACAAATTGTCAGTAAATGCAGCACTTGACCCAGGACTGAGTTTATCCAAAATCAGTGGATGGATGTGAACGTCCAGAGCTGTGAACCTGTGGGCCGATGTGAACTTGTGGAGAGACGAAATTGAGTCACGTTAAGGTTACCAGTGAGTAAACATTGTGGTGGAATTAAAATAATTTTTTGAAGAGGTTTGCACAGCTTGGTTTGATCTGGCTGTGAACAACAATGCTGGAAAAAACGAGAATGCAAATACATCTTCACTGGTCAGTCAGGGGAAAAATTGTTTCCGCATGAATCTGGAAACAGCTGTTGTCTTCCTTCCTGCGACTCATTTGTTTTTTTATATATGTTTTGCCGCACTGACAGAATGAGGTTCAGGAGTCGTGATGTGGTCCTTTAGCTTGGGCAAGCGCAGCGTCTGTTCCTGCACCTAATTATACGGGCTGAATGCGTGTTAATTTTAGTCCGAGTTGTGTGTGTGTGTTACAGCGCAGCCCCTGGGGAGGACAGGTGAGGTCAGGGGGTGTTGCTGAGTGACAGAGCAGCTGGATGCTTCACATCTGTATGGCGGGGTACACAACAACCCGGTGCTGAACTCTAAATGAAATCAGCCTTGAGCTGAAATCCAACCTGGTGTAGAGATACTTTGGTGTAATTCACCTGTGTGGTGCACAACCTTCCCCTCAGTTCACCCTGCATGTGTATTACCCTTCGTTTAGCCGTGTCCTACATGTCCCACAATGCGAGGGTCGTGAACTCTTTCCAGCCATTACTGTATAGAAATTTGTTTAAGCTATGTCCTAATCTCACAGCAAAGTCAATTCTTCTCTCAATTCTTCTTGGGGTTCTACTGTAAAAGTGACAACGTTTCTTTTGGGGAGCATCCAGAGGGACTGCAACACTGTGTCTGTCCCTGAGATTAACAAAGCTTTGTTAGCTGTGCTATTGTTCGGTAAAACTTGGTCTACACAACAAGATATGAACACTGCGGTTTGTCCCATGTTGTAAATACTGCAGCGGACAATAGAAGACACAGACACATTGTTAGATCAAATTTTACTCCACTTGCCAAGACAAACTGCACTTTTTGCCACATCACGCTGTCCTATAGAAAAGCATGTGCACCAGAAGTGCTCAAAGACTTTCACATTGTAGCACATTTGGTGGTTTGTTGAACCATCTCTATATCTACAAAGATGAATTATACCCTGTATGGTGAATTCAAATTGGCCCACAGTGCAACATGAAAGTACCTTAACAAATAGTGAAACTAATCAAAAGCCAATTACCCTCACTGTTTGCACAGACGGACAAAAGGGCAGGTGTTATCTGCTGTCAGATAATAATCGGAGTAATGTTTCCTGATTTTGACCATGTTACCATCTCTACACTGACACTGATATTCCAGAGCTTCATGTTCCTTTACCACATCCTGTTTTTAGTGGTGCCCTAACTGCAAAAGAGTACACAGTGGATTATGTACATACAGTGCGGTTGTATGACACAAAGCTTGTCTGCAGTTGTGGTAAACGGCTTTTGAGTTAAGTCAAAAACTTAAAATCTTTTCACTGCACTGCATTTTGTCTTTAGAGGCTGGCTGATCTGGACATTGTCCAATTATGTCCCACTTTTTGCCAGGAGCACGTATGTATGAGCATGTATTTCAGCTTGTTCTCATCCCACCGCGCCAGAAAGTGGCGCTTCTTAAGGTGTTAAATTACGCTGCTTTTTTACATCCTTTGCCGTATTATACTGGTGCACTTCAGCATCATTATTAGACATTGTTAACGCCACAGGAACAACTTTATATACACACAAAAACTGCATTAAAGTTAGACACAAAAACTTCAGGGCTAAGTGAAGAAGAAAAATTACATGGAAATAAAACGCTACAAACAGTTAGAATGTCACACACTTCCACACTATAATAACGACGTGCGTCACATTGTCCAACAATCATAATTAAAGCACACGACATTTAAAACTAGAGCTGAAACCCAGTTTGCTAAGGGATAGTCCTGTTATGTTGAACATTGAAGCGTTGGGGTTTCCATTGGGCTACTCGAAAAGCTCTTTGTGTGATTCATCTGAAAACACTGCATGGACTGGATGGCTGGGAAGAAGAACAGGCCGTGGATATTTGTTAAAGTCCAAATGAAATCCTTCAGATTATATTTTTTTATTTTTAACTGTTGTGATGATGTGTGTACATACTAGACAATTGCAGTTTAATTCAACTACTACTACTAATTTTGTCAGTCCATAAACCAACTTCTACAAAACCACATTACATCTAATGTATAGCTCGCCGCCCACCGCCAGGCTACCACAAGGCCAGTTAGAAGAATGCAAATTCAGGGTCCAGAGATCCTGAGTTGAGCTAAACAAAGTTGTTTATGCAGACGATAAAAGGTTCCGTACGGAACCCTAATGTCCCGCAACTGGATCAATATGTTTCACTCCAAATTGATTGGTGCATATTTTACTCGTGAATTCTGTAACAAATTTTCTGTCTCTGGTAGACTTTTTTTTACAGAATATGGATCAACTGCAGCAAATTCATGCTGAGCTCAGGATGATCTAAAATGATATAGCCTATGATTTTAATTGAATTTCAATCTGATTTTATTTTAGTCATGTCAACTTTTGCAATAAAGACCACAGTGAATCAGTGAATGAGAGAGGGTGAGACATATGTTTAAGGGAGAGACATATGTTTATAATCATCTTGAAAACCCTTAGTGTGGTTGATGAATGACAGGCTGCTGTACTGAACAGATTCCTCTGCGTCACAAATGCTTGCTGAAAATTGTGGTTCAAATCTATCAATATCGTGCAGCCTATTAGCTATGATAAAAAAATGACATATCCTGTCCAATCATCGTCACTGACAGAAGACGGGCTGTTTCACTTCACCAGTGAGTCATGGCTGCACTCTACATAATCTTGTTTAAAACCTGTTATTAAGTTCTGTTCATCATGCATTAAGAAGTCATGGTCAACAAGTACAATTAAACAAATTTTTGGATTGTGACACAAACAAATCAACCATAATTCTAATAAAATGTAAACACTTCTGTGGGAGGTGAATTTCTTTCACAGATACTGGATACGCTAGGCTCCATACACACTCATGTTTGTACCTCTATTATTGTGGGGACTCATTCACTTAATACAATCCCATAGCCCCTTACCGTAACACTAACCAAAACCCAATTCTAACCCTAAAACACAGTCTGTCAACAATTGTCAAAAATTGTGAGGACTGGCCAAAATGTCCTCACTTTACAAAAATGTCCTCACTTTACAAAAATGTCCTCACTCTGGTGTTAATAAAATAATTTGGACCTCACTGAGTATGCCATACAGTCTCTCTCTCTCACACACACACACACACACTTTACATTTCAACTACAGTAGCTCTTCCCGACCCTCTCTTGATGCTTCAGTTTCAGCTATAAATATTTTAAACAACTGGAAAATTTACCTGAAAGCGATATCACCCTATAAAATCTGTTCAACTTTCCCAGGTGTGATTTCTTCCATTTTTAAATCTCTTTTACTAATACCTCTGGTCCAATCTGTTCATTCACAGACAGGCCAGTGTCAGAGAATAAGAAAAAAAGAAAGTAACTGGCTGTGCTGATCAGACTCATGTGCGCAGTTCTTCAATACGATATAATTTCGCCAGTTTTAAATAGTAAAAGAATTAAAATAGCAAAATCAATATGTGGTCATGAATGATGATATTGTAGATGGCTGCCACAAACAAACAGGAGACACTGGGAGGAAAGCTGCAGCCTGATTGACCCATTTCTTCATAATTCACTAAAGTTTTTGAATATTTGGACCCACATTTTGATGCTTTTCTAGAGGCAGTGGCTAGTTCTTCTGCAGGTCTGCACAGGTCCTGGGTGTGGGGCATGAGCTCCCTCTGCTCAAAGTTTAAGGTTTGTCTAAACACAGATGAACACCAGAAACTTCATTTTGATTGAGTTGCTTCTGCAACTCTGCACTGTAAAACACCTTGTGTTTCGATGTCATTTGTGAATGTTTTCTTGTAAGAATTAAAGCTTAAAACACACACAAGGATTCTTTTACGTTTCATGATGAGCCTTAAAAATGTTCCCTTCAGCTCAGTGTTTTCCCACAGTGATCATCTTTTAAGACTGCTAAACTTTATTTAGCATGCACAGCTGCTTACCTTGCTCCTGCCCCCTTAGCCATCTGTCCAGACCAATGTACCACCTCACACCTTTCTCTGCTCCTGTGTATCTGTTGTCCTCTTGTTGAAATTTATGAGGCAACGAGGTTGAGGCTTCTGTCACACTGAGCCAAAATAATGAGGATGCTCACTGACCTGTTTGTGTGTGTGTGCTGCTGTCAGATGGGACTGCACTATTACACTGCCTATGGTGTAAAAACTACAGAACTCAGTTTGAAGCTTCAGAGTCTCCAGTAATTGTATAAAAGTTCTCTGAAAACATAATGTGAGAAGATAGATAAGAGGGAGCTGGAGCAACTTTGCTTCCCTCGTTTGCTGGCAGTGGTGATGCAATGCTACACCAAATCACTGCTTCTAGCCTGCACAGACTGAAGCCCAATCGCAGCTTTATATTAATTGTTTTTGTCAGAGAAGAACTGCGCTGTACTTTTCTATTCGCTCACTGTCACCAGCTACAAGTCCGCACTGTAAATCACTGTCACATTGTCACCCATTTTTCTGCGCTGGAGTATGTTTAAAGAGAGAAAAGATCACCGTGCATGTGGTGGAGAATCCCTGCCATTAATGTGGCTGAATCACAACTGAAACACCTTGATTGATTGGGATTTTCAGCCTCAGGACAGGAGAGTGACTGACAGCCGGCATGCAAATTTCATAGCGTATTAAAAATGCAAGCTGTTATTGGTTGAATGCGTCCATTTTAATTATTTTCCCATATGTCAGCCTTGTTGATACCAAACCCAGCCGAGCCACAGTATCCGGAGAAGTGATTACTTCAGACAAAGCCTCCGTCCTTGACTTAGCGTTTGCTGTACTTCATTACCTTGCTAAGCCCAACTTTTAATTCAGTCTTGTGGAAGAAGTCAAATTGATTTTCATGGCAGGCAATTATAGTTTGCATGAACAGAATGTGTCTGGAATGGTGGATATGAGGATGTTGCAGCAGAATTAGTGAGGGATGCTATCGCAGAACTTTTACTTACAGTGCAGTTTCGGCACTTAAATGAGTACAAGGGCCACTAATTGATGTGCTCCTTATGTAGTAGGTTGTACTGTACAACAGTTCAGTGCTGATAGACCGTAGGAAAAGTAGTTGTGGAAAGCAAACACCAATCATTTGGTTCTGCTACTACAGCTGTTAGTCACTAATTTGTTCTTTTTGTTTACCTTTTGAGAAGAACTTCATGACAGGGTATAAAAAGCCCCTCTCTGCGTTTCAGTACTTCTCTCTGATTGTGAAACAGTCATCTCCTGTTCCTCCCAATGAATTAGATGCAGTGGAAACAACAAGCCCACAGGCAGTATCATCATTTCCAGTCCGTGTAATCAACACTCCAGGCTGATGAGGCAGAAGATGAAAACATCCGCCCGTGATAACCTTTGGTGTTGTTTAAGGTACACAAGAAAAAAAAGAGCTCAGGCAGCAACTGATGTATTCATTGACCAAGAAAAGCTCCAATGCACCATCAAGCCAGAGATGGAAAATTAGATTTCAGATGCAAAACTCAGATTTTCCAGCAAATCAAACAGTGTAACAATCATTCACATCAGTCCAATGTGTCAGACCTAATGGTAGCTTGTTCATTTTGCCTGACTCTGTATGAGACAGGGTGTCCTTTACAGCTACACCAAGGCTTCCAAGTTCTTTTTACTCACTTTTTACATAAAAAACATATTTAATATGTAATATTTATGAAATAAAACCACAGTAGGCTCTATAATGAGCTGTATAGATCAAAGGTAGAAAATTATGAGTAAGTCTGAAGAGACAGCTATGGGGGTCGCAGGACAGGCAGTGATTGTTCAGCTACTGGTGGTTACTGCTGCCTTAAACAAGCCCACTAAAGGCTATAAGTTCATAACAATAAGCTGTTAAACAGGCTTCTTCAAGACTGCATCCACACTTATTCATACTCTCAGTGAGACCACAACATCAATGTGATCACAGTGGAAAACACCACCTTGCTCTATATCACTTAAATCCAGAAAGCAGAAATATCAATTCATGGTTCCATCCCTCCAGTATCCACTGAAATTGCATTGTACTTAAGTCTGTGTAGACTAGTGTTCCAATCAGTTCACCTTGAGTCCAACTGGTACTTAATTATTGTATTAAAGTGTTTTTGACAATTTGACATAAGTACATCCATCTATTATCTTAATGGGTTCTGTAGCTGTGTCCCAACACGTTTAAAATAGAAGATGTTTTATTTGTTCATAGTCAGGAATCCTCTGTAGACTGTAAGCGATTATAACACAGGTTCTTATCCAACCTCCACAATGTGAAGTGATAGTGTTGTGTAGTGAACGTCATCAGGCATTTAAAGAAACTTTTAATCTGTGATTTGTTCCATTTAAAATTTGATAAGTGACACACATGGATTTGTGAAAATAGCATTTTGGTCAAAAACTTATCCACAGAGAGTCTGACTTTAGACGGAACAAAAGGATTTCATGAATATGAATTAACGTTATTGATTTCATGGAGCAAAGGCTTGTGCAGTTGGGTCTTTACAGTGTTACAGCACAGATTTACCCATGAGCTTTGCACCACAGCAGACAGCTTATTTACTCCTACATACAATCTGGATTCACAAAGAAAATCCTCATGTACCAAAGGGACACTTACATTTGTCTCTTTAATTCTAAAGTAGGAGGGAAAAAACATTGGACATTTTCAGTTTTCTTAATTGTTTGTATTTGACTTCTTTTATTATGCTATTAATGGATCAGGTATCAGTCATTATCTTGCCCATTCTAATGATTCAGTTGACCACCTGCTACAGTCCAGTAGGCCTGTATGTTATTATGGACACTTGTGGTAATTAGATGTAGTAAATATGTCAGAATCAAAAGTGGCAGTTGGTAAGTGGCATTTACTGTAACCATGACAGTGAAAGTCTGGCACACTACAACCACCAACTATTCCTACTGGCAGGTAGAGCACAAACATTTTAGCCCATATGTGTGTGTGCTGATAACAACAGGCAACAGCCAGAGCGTGGCTTGATGAAAACTAAATGTTTTGGTAAATAGTTACTGAATTTAAAACTTTGTGTTCAGTGAGGTTGTTGGCACCTCTCCATTTGTCTTTCTCAGTACTCATCAAAGCCCTGAAATATAAGAATAGCTCAAAAGCACTGTTTTTACTCCTCCTTCACCGGCAACAAAACATCCTCTTTCAGCACTTCCAAAGCAGGTCCCACTTCAGGAAGCAATCTGTAGCTCCAAATCAGTTTTAGAAACTGAAAGTTCAGTCAGGCTGCCTTGCTTTCATTCACTGGCTGGTTTTGATTGACAGCCGGTTGCTATCGGGCACAGTGTACCTGCTCATACAAATTGATGGTCAGGTTCAGGGGAGGTGGCACACCTGACCTGCTGGTTAAGCACTTTGTAGAATAACCAACAGGAAAGCTTTAATAGGGTCCTGGAGAGAGCAGAGTCGGGGCTTTGACACTCATTAGCAGAAAGGCAGATTGAGAGGATTTCTCTTATGCACAAGATGGAGAGATGACTGGACATCTCTATCCCTGGCCCTGTCTTGTACTGAACACGCAGATGATTCCAGCATAAGGACGGAAGTGCTGAAACGCTTTTTCAGAGTTAGATCCCTGCTCAGTTAGGGGTTAACAGCGTGTTGTTATCTACAGTAAAAGAGTGAGATGTGTCTATTTTATCTTTCACTTTGTGCTGCAGCAGTAGCAGAGAAGAGTTTCGAAGAAATTGGTTTGTACAGAGGGGAGTGCTGAGCCTTTCGGCCACCCTGCGATGCCTAATTGCAGCTTTTCTTCAGCCTCGTTCACACAGCTCAACGGCAATCCTCTGTGTCCTTTAGCCGGGGACCGAATTAACAACGGGGATCGGAGAAATTAACACCTGTGACAAACACCTTGTAGCATTTTCCAAAATACCACCAGAGCACAAATATGTTGAGGTCAGTGAATGACAAGCCACCCTACAATTCCTGACAAGACTCTCAAGTATCCCGAGGAACAATGGCACTTCCATATACACCACAGTCAATTACAGTGGTGTGAGATGCGGGGGCAGACAGAGGAAATGACAGTTGGGAGACAGCTCTCTTATTATTGTCCTTCTTTTGTAGCCACTTTAAAACCAGTAAAGCTATTTGTCTGGCAGTGAGGTATGCTGCTGGGAAGAGAAAGAGGAGTTTTATCTCAAAGAAAGACGGGAGAAGGGAATACACAAGAAACATCGCGCAATATCTGAGTTTTAAAAAGCGGGTTGAAAAAGAAAAGACAGGTAGGTAGAATGGCAGAAGAACAGATAGAGAGTATGTGCAGGAAGGTAGTTGGGACAATGGGCTGACAAGGCTGCTGTGATGTTTGCTTGGGCACAGTAACGCGCTCTTAATGTGCACCATCAATCAAAACGCTGCCCACCACACAGCACGGCAACTTTTATCGCCGCTCATTAAAGTAAGTGCAGATATTTTATGCATCGGTTGGAATGCAAGGACTTTTTCATGCTAATTTCCCTCCTATAGATCTGTTATTCATCATATTTAATCAACGAGGTCCTGTACACAAATAAAGCGGAGAGGAGGCTGCGATGAATCGGGAATTTACCATATGCTGAAGCATCACATCTGTGGATTGCTACACTGCCGTGGCTTAAGTTTGTTTAGCAAGCTCAGGCATTTCTACGTCTTGTTAATGAAAGTGTATAATATACCCTTCTCCACTTGTTAAAGTCAAATTAAATAAATGTGATGCTAGCAGGGAAAATAACATTTAACAACTTTAAATCCACACCTTCTCAGCCCCCTGCTCCTCTTCTTCTGCAGGTCCATCCAAGATAAGAGGACTTTAAATTGCATGCTCTCTTCTGAAATAAAACCAACTTGTGTTCTTTGCCCCAAATATGCGTGTCCCTGTCAACTGTTTTGCCGTCCTTTTGCATCAAGAGGTTCAATAAGATAAGATAAAATAAACCTTTATTTGTCCCAGAGTGGGGAAATTTCCATGTTACAGCAGCAGAGAATGTGCAGAGTACGACAAAAAGAATATCAAAATACAGTACATACAGTAGTAAAAATAAAAACACATCACACATGTACACAATCATACAAGTAATTGCACTATGGGTCATTTGTATTGCACTATTTTACAGTAACTAACAGTGATAGTGGTTCACTGGGAGCAGCTCCACTTGTAAAGTCTGACAGCAGCAGGGAGCAAAGACCTTCAATATCGCTCCTTCAGACATTTACGATATAACAGTCTGTCACTAAAGGAGCTGCTCAGACGTGACACTGCGTCACACAAGGGGTGGGAGTCGTTCTCCAGCACGAATGATAGCTTGGCTACCATCCTCCATTCTTCCACCTCCTGCACTCAGTCCAGGGACATACCCAAAACCGAGCTGCCCTTCCTGACCAGCTTCTCCAGTTTCCTCCTGTCTGCACCAGCCGACCACTCCATAGAAGATGGCCAAGGCCACCAAGAGTAATAAAAGGTCATCAGTAGTTCTCCCTGCGCTCCAAAAGACCTTAGTCTACTCAACATAAAGAGTCTGCTCTGTCCTTTCCTGTAGAGTACATCTGTGTTGTGTGACCAGTCCAGGTTATTGTCCGGGTGAACACCCAGGAATTTTTTCAGAGTCCACTTACAAATATGAATGAATGAAGAACTTCAACTGGTCTGGTTGGTCTTCAAGCCTCTCCAGTCGGCGTATTCTTCCTCTTTCTCCACTTCGCAGTGTACACAATGGAAGCCAAATCCAAAGCCTTGGTTTTAATTGATTTTGAATGACTGAGGCAGTGAACACCCTCTCTCATTAGAGAAATGAGTGTAGATCTGAGAGCTGTCAATCCCCTGCTAAAAAGGCAGCGTCCTTTGAATCAAACAGCCTTTATCTCCCTATTTAAAATGCATCTCAGCCTTGACTACATTTATTAAATTACGCATTTGTTTGAATTCTTGTTTTCTCTGAATATCTCTAACTTGGTAATCAGCGGCTGTTGCTCCCTGCCAGCTGAGAATTGAGGCATAAATGCAACAAATCCTGGAACAGGAATGATAAAATGTGTTAAGTGCACAACAGTGGAGTGCTCCTGGGTTACCAAATATTTAGCAAGGGCGGCACTCGAAAGAGCTGGCGAGCGATGTTTATCATATTGAAAAGCCTGACATTGTGTACACTGAACAGTCATGTCCTTCAGAGACTTGCTTTGAGTCATAACACAGCTGTTATAAATAGCCATGCTAAGGGCATGCTGAGGATGCTTCTCCGTGTGTTTTAGATATAAGCCTGCTAAAAGACTGACATTAGCTCTGCCGCTTTGACCTCAAGCTGTTTTAACCCACCCCCTGCAAGGCAAACTACTGCTCTCATCTGTAATCTATTATTCATAACGAAGAGGCAGAGACGAAGACTGGAAAAGGCAGATAACTTGGTCGCTTCTTCCCCCATCCAACCCACACCCAGTATTACTATTATCCAGAGGCCATTGTGTTGAAAAACAAATGGAATGATTGCCTTTTGTTGTATAGGAGGAGGGGAATTTGGTATTCTGTGCAGAATTTGAATGTAGACTTGCAATTCCGAGCACACAAACTATGACTGCCAGTTGTGCATTGTGCAAATAATGATGCATGGGAGGGATCGAATTAAAAATTATTCAGCTCTGGGTTGACATCCATCTCCAAATCTATTTCCTGCAAATGAAAAATTGAAAAGGCAACGGGGAGCACGTGTTTGGAGTTTGGTGTTAATTTATTCACTCATTTTTTTATTATGTTTTCATCGGATCAGGCCAAATGTGAAGAGTTTGTAGTTAGTGTATTGGGACGGAGGTAGTTTTTTTAATCTCGATTCCATCTCTCCAGTTAAAACATGCTCATATTAAATGCTTTACTAAGAATATATCCAAGCTAAACCATACCCATCCCCTACCCAAGCTCACACTAGTGAGGACCAACACTTTTTTACCGTAACAGGACTCAAGTCCCTATAATTTGACACGGTGAATAAAACAAGTATTAATTAACATATTTAAATGGAATACATGGACACCTCCTTGCAGATGCAAAGATGCAAACAACCCAGCTCAGCAGCCCTGGTAGAGGCTGATAAATGACTCCTGTTGCTGTGATAATAAGTAATCATTATCAATTTACAGTGGCCAATTGTTTACTGAGCACCTAAACAATTTGCTAATTTCGCATTCACAGATGATAAACCATTACGAGACACCTTTTCTCAGTGAATTAGAGCAGTGATAATCCAATTTGCTGAACTGGGGAGACCAAACCTTTTAATGCACCTTTTTTTAATCGCTCCAGTATATTTAACAACAAGCCAGGTCCTATCTGGCTCTCCATAAAGCAGGTGGCGTGTTCCTGGGAAGTCATTTCACACCGCTGTTCACACAGCACACGAGCCACAGGGACAAGGGATCAACGCCTTGTCAAGCTTGGCATTAGGCTCCAATTTGAAAAACCACACGAGACGTGAGAAACTTGGAAAATCTGAAAGGAGGTCTCCTGGACTGATAAAACTACTCTGTGAGCTATTAGTTTTAGAGGGAGAATGCAGCCGTGTCTGCATTTCTTAGGTGTCACTGACACCAATACTCCGCCATGCATTACATAATTTCTTCCCTGGCCTGAACTGACCAGAGCAGCAAATTGCCTCCACACTGTTGCTGAGACGGGTCCTGTGAACTTTTCACACAACAGGGTGCTTGAATTATCGCTGATAGAGGCTACAGGTATTCAATCTGCGAGCCCAGACTATGGGGTAATAGACTGGCGGGTGTGAAGGTATTATAATTGAACGGCCCCTTCAATGGCGATAAATAATGAACTTTCCCTGGGGGCCCTTAGGGGTTGGAGAAGGGAGTGTGGCGAGTGGAGGGTGATGTTCTCACATATATTAAGCCAGCCTGTTAACCCCCGACTGAGTGAGGCACGGGGGGAATATGATATGGGTGTGAAAACACAGAAGGGAAGCTGCTCACATTGCTTCATGATAAATGATGCAACTGTATTTTTGCTGTTAGGTGAGCTGCACAATCACAATTCAGTAGACACGAATGAGTGGACATTACAAGACTGCCTTGCCTACGTCACACTGACGTACGCAAAGCCATGACATTCGTTTCCTTAGTCTAAGTGTTCCTTAAGTGTTCCTGAGATTTACAATGAAACCATTGTACTGACCTATTTGCTCAATTTCAGGTACTTTCCTTTGCCCAGACAGTTTATATTTGTAGTGCAGTGGTTAGTGGCAGAGGACCAACATCATCGAAATGCAATCACTCAATCACAACACAATCCTGCCATGTGCCACACCCGGCTTTGGTGTATACACACAGTAAATGGGCAACTTTAATAGCTTTCAAATCAGGCAAAATTAGCTGCCAATTCTGACAGATATAAGTTTTTTAATCTTTTCCCAAATAGTTTTCTGAGTCTTAATTACCTCACATTTGGAACAGCGCAGCGCAGAGCCAGCGGGAGCCGTGGGGACGTGGAGACTCAGTGGAGATATTCAGACAGCGGTTGATGACAGAAGCCAGGGGAGGACACTGTTAAGAAACAGGCTTGCAGCTAAAATGCCTGGGATGACAAGAGTGGTGGAGGTGGCTAGATATCCCTGAGGAGGAGAAGAAGAAAGAGGAGCTAGCTCAAGGGAGAATTCCCCTCAGGCACATATGGCAGAATTGAAACATCCGTATGCTGCTGTAAAACAAAATATATCCAGTGTGTCGATGCTCTCAGTGGCCTGCTCTCCCCTCCTTTGGAGATAACTGGCTGGTTTGTTTTATTTTGCACACAACTTCAAATCCCCCAGGAATTCTGACAGTTGAACAGCCAAGGAAAGATGTTTCCGAAGCTCCAGACAATGTCATGGTCAGTGTGTGGATAGAGATATGAAACAGGCACAGATGGCTGTTGGGAATTCAGCAATTTTTCCAGTCTCAACTAGTGGCAGCTGATTTTTCCCTGAACCTCTAAAAAATTACACACAGTACTTTGTACAGATATTCAACCAGCCACTGTGGCAGCAGTGACGCACCTAACGTGAGCAGCTTCTGCTAGATCCACAGGAGAGCTGCTGAGCTCTGTGATGCAGCATGCTTTGTGTTCATCAGGATGAAATGTTTTTAAAACTTAAAGTCTGTTTTAAAGGCTGATTTAACCGTCTCTGTGGCCGAGGTTAGTATCTGATCATTTGAAACGTCGTTCTTTTATTGCCACATTTGCTGCGTTTGCTCTCTGACACATGCGCGGCGACGTTGCTTCCGAAGCGCACGCACGGCTGTGAGATGTGTCTATTCTCAGCACAGCAGCAGCAGCAATTAGCTTTGCACTGCTTCATCTGAATAAACCTCCAACCTACAGTGTGTGTTCCTCTCCTCCCACCTGTGCACCATGCCTGTTGTGTCTCAGCTGTAATCTTCGCTTCATCGCTCACACACAGTCATCTACGTTAGCTACTTGAATACATTTACTCTTGTACTATACTTACCGGTAAGTGAACAATTTTGACCCCTTCTAGTTTTCTTGAAATATTTTATATAAACTTTTATTCCATCTAAAAGCTTCTTACTTTGAATAAGATATGAAGGACAAAACATAGTCATCTCATCAGTAATGATGTAATATTATGTATTAACCAGCTGTCAGTACATAAAATTGGTTGAATAATTTACGTCTTTATTGGCCGCTTGTTTCACACCGTGTAAAATTTATTTTTGCATAATTATGAAAAATGTTTCATTGCCATATTTGTGACCCTTGAATGTTATACTTTACAACACTACATGTGAAACAAGGTTCAGATTAACATTTTATCTTTTAAAGACCTTAATTTCACTCACTTCAGTTTAACTAAGGGTCAATTATTGAATAGAAAAAAAATAATAAATGGGATAATTGGGATTTTGCAAATTGCAAGGTCACTTTTAAACAACTTTAATTTTTCCATTTGCTAAGAGGATCATAAGTCAACCAATGCCACAAGGAATGTCCAGAGGTTGTGTCCACTAAAAACAGCCTAAATTCAACACAATTCTATTAGCTGATATCATGACACCAAAAGCCTTCAATTGCTGACAGGCGAACTATTTAGGAGTCTCAATTGTTGCCTAAAAAAAAAAATGTCACCAAGTTTAATAAAAAATTTTCAGGAGAAGCCTAAACAAAATAAACAGCAATGGGCATGCTGTAGCCCCAAGCATTTTGCAGCCAGTATTTTCTTTGAGTTGATAGAGGAAAAGCACAAAAAAGAACCCGCAGAGAGAGTCAACTCCTGCAGCCATGTTCACTGAAGCATAAAGGCTGACGGCAGAGCACTCGGCACTCGGGGTGTTAGTGTAAGAAGTTATGTCTGCAACTCGAGCTACAACACTCAGACTCAGTCCTTTCATTTGAATAGTAAGTCAAAGGTGGGCAAACAGACACAGCAGCAACATGCGTAGTTATTCACATGAACAACTGGACCTGTGTTCTCGATCATGTCCTGACCCTTATTTAGGTTGTACTGAGGCTGTATGTTGTTCCATGAACAGTTTCTGTCCATTTCAAAGTGCACAAAGTGGATCTGTCTCCACTTCAGTTGTGCTCTCTCCACTAAATTGCATCTATTCCCTTGAAATGGCATTGATCTGACTTCTCAGAGGATTGTGTGTGCCAGCCTGACCAGCACCATCAATATTATATCAGCTTCAGTCTAAACAGCACTGATCTCTTTGCAGTTTATCTAGGGAGAGGCAATACAATTCATGCCTGTCTTCATTCCCTTAGAACAGTCTCATGTCTTATATATATATATATATGTCATAGATATATATGTCATATATATATATCAAATCAACCTGAGCCGCTTGTGGGGTTGATACTGTCCAGTTTGCTTCTCTGAACCACAAGTGGAGCAGACTTTGGCCAGAACACAATCCCACTTTTCATTGTTCTCTCTTCTATTTCGCTTTTGGCCGAGGTGGTTTATCTGGCACACACAGCAATGTGGAGAAGGAGAAAGAATATAAAACAAAGCAGGAGAAACCAGCCATGCAGCTGCCACTGTGCCCCCCGGGGGAATATGATAAAAAATGGAAAGTGTTTTCAGAGGATGATGTATACATAACTTCAAGCCCTTTAGGTAGCCCTTAACCTGTTAGCTGTGACTGATTCTGCAGCGCCTGGTGTCTTTAATGCTTGTGCATATGTTATAGTGTCTCTCTTGTGACACACGATAGAGTCTGACAGTGATTAATTTACTGTCATGGTTATGTGAAAGACTTCATGTCCAAATTGCTTGTTTTGGTGCAGCCAGTGAAGCCAGGGATGAGCCAAAACATCCAGCTTTTTTTTACAGTGTCCAATGCAGCTACCCCAGGCTGATATCTTGGGTCCTATTTTTAGAACACTAATTGAGGAAACATAATTTTTCTGTCTGCTTAAGAAGAGTAAATCTTCTACATTTGATAGGCCTCAAATTTGCATAGCTGTAGTATTAAAGGCTATGTTTAGGAAAACAGGTCTTATGTAAGTGTTCTTTGAAGTAACTCCCTCCCAATAGTTTAATAGGGCATCACTAATGCACTTTAATTTGTTCTAATTGAATTTGACCTTGCAGCAACTGGAGCAGATGCATTTGTTAAAATAACTACTTTTAATACTATCATGTCCATAAACCACATAACAGTCAGGATAAACAACAGACTGAGTGCCGCAGTATTACAATAGGTCGTGATCCGAATGATTGCCGTATTTTGTTGGAGTGGGCATTTAGCTGTTTAGTTGACATTTTTTGTTACATAAGTGTGGTTGGTAGCGCTGTTTAACAAGTTACCCTTTATAAATGGTAAATAAAAAATAAAAAAAACAGGCTAAACTTAGAGTGTATCATCCATCTTACTTTGTTGCAGTTATCATTTAGCTGTACTTGACATGGCAGTACATCTTTGTAGGTAAAGTTGAAAATGGGGGGAACAACCTGGGAACATGAAATGTATTTGCACTGTAAGTATTCTCTGTTCTGATATTCTGTGGTATGCACATGATAAGCAAAAATTTCTCATTTGGAAGCATTAGCCTATTTTTTTAATTACGTAGTACCTTTTCTATAATTACAGAATACAAGTTAAATATTGGAAATGCTTAAAAATAGATTTTGCTTTGATTTAATGTCAAAATCATTGTTTAGAATACTGAAAGTGCTTGGGACATGTTTGTATAGGACATTCTCCTCTCACTTCACTAGCAGCAGTGAAAGAACAGTTTCGATTTCTGTGGGGTGCAGTTGGCTCTCTCAGTGAAGAACAAGCTCCCTTTTTAAGGTCCAAACACACCTTCCATTCACAGGAAATAACACCTGTATGTGAGCGTTTTTGGACTCTTCATTTTCATTTATTTTGGTGTTTCAGTCGCGCAAAAGGTCAAATTGTATTGCATTATTAATGTTGTTTTTAGTATAGTGTATATGTCTGTAATGCTATCACGTCAAAGTGAAGCTCATTATCGCCTTGTTACAGATTCTGACAACCACGTACTATAACTTTTCGATTAACAATAATAACTCTTTGTCATCTTTTGTGAGCACCGTTTTAACGTCGGCCCAAACATCCTGCCAAAGTCGAATACTAGTTCACCAGGTGATGTCTTCCACATTATTAGCATGGCAGCAGCAGGTTGTGTTTAAATTTACTGCACTTTTCTATGCATACTTTGTGCATTCTGCAGCGTTATGCATCAAACAATAATATTATACTTTGCTACTATATAACAAAGCTTACGTTAGTCACGTAGCAAATAAACATGAAAACATTTACAGAAACACAGTCACAGTAATGTTCAGCAATATCACAGATTCCTTTTTGTTTTTTATCTAAAAGACTACTGCTTTCACATTCAGCTGGCCAGCACTTAGCTTGGTGCTACATGCTAACATCAACTAACTGCTAATGCTAACAGTGTATTTTTGTGTTTGGTACCAATATTATCATAATAATCACAGAAAACTAAATCCAGTTGCTGTTACGTTACCACAAAACCATATTTTCAGTTTAGTCTTACTATTATTAAGTAAAAAGGCTTGATGGCCTTTGTAATTACTTTATAATTGAGGAGAATGACTCACCATTCAAAACAAAACAAAAGCTACAACTTATAAACCACAAATAATGGGCGACACTGGAAAATCATGAGTTCCTTTTCAATCACACACATATACGTCGCTCACGAGACTGCTACTTATTATTAGACGTTGAAACAGCTGTTCCAGTGTGTGTGGGGGATGATTTGTCTGAATTCAATATGCAACGAGTGGAAGTGCAGCAGGCTGTGATTGCGTTCACAGAGATCAATTAACCTATTATACTATCACATCAGTACATTAGACTGTTAATCTCTCTGTTAATGTGAAATACAGGACAGTAGTAAGGCAGACTGATCACCAAACCATCGGAGATTTTGTGGAGATGTGTGGAAGCAGTTTGGATCCACTGCGTGAGTGAGACTTGATTTTTGATGTAGTCTAACTAACTGGCGGGTGTTGATGGATGTAACGGTTCGCGGTGCCAGTTTGTCACTGTTGCTTTCTCTCTTTCATTGCATAGAGAGGCTAGTCCAGGTCACACACACACACACACACACACACACACACACACACACACACACATATATATATATATATAAATATATCCCAAAATACCTTTGGCAGGTAACACAATGACTTCCAGGGGGCAGACTTTGAATTATATTTCTAAAATCCTCCTGCGTCTTTCATAAATATTACGGCTGCTGTCTGTCCCCTGTGACTTCCTTCCCCTGGCAGGCTGATTGATAGGACTGCACACAATACATTATTTTGGCCCATTGATTGAGCCAGGCAATCAAAGTTCAGTGTTGTGGCAGAGGTAAGCGGACCCTCCTATGAGACGGCTCCGTCACACAGGCACAAGCAGAGGTGTCAGCCGCCGGCCTACTAATCACCCTATGCTGTGAGTAATGGGAATGAAAGCAATCACGGGGGAAATGCATCATCTTTGCAGACCTTCCATCCATCAAGCTGACTTGCTCTCATTTGACTGAAATGCATGCCAACGTAAAATATGGCGCTTTGTCAAAGACAGGGGGAGCATGTTGGCTGCAGAGCTGCAGAATGTAATAATTATACACACCCGTAAAGGCCCGTTGTATTTCATCTATTAACATGTACATGTTGAGCATCTCCAAAGCTGTTTCTCTGGGTAAACATTTCATGCTTGGCTCTGGTGCGTAATTACAATGCCCCACCAGTTTGCAATGAGTTACAATATACTAGCAGCCCTTTTCCACTTGAGTCATCTTTCAATTTGTTTCCCCACATGATATCAACTGAGTGATGTTGGAAGAAAAAAAAATGCTTTGCCTGCACACCATCAAATAACAATTTGTCAGAGTTTGATGTGTTTTGCCCAAACAAAAGCCACAAGTGTGTCCTTGGCTAACCAATCCTGTTGATGGTTTGGATTAGGAAAGGGGGCAGGAGAGAATCTCTTGTTTCTCTTTACAAATCTGGGATATTTGAAGTTGTTTGTGTTGCAGGTTTGACTGCGCAGATGTAATTTCACACAGTGGGGAATGTTTCCTCTCCAACCACAGGACTCCTGGGTCCCATCACCCTGAAATTTGCAGGCTGGCTTCTTCCTGCCCTCGTCTCTAAGCCTCCTCTCCATTAGGCCACATGCTGTTAGTCTCTACCAGTGCACAAAAACATTTGCACAATGAGAAGTAAACCAAAGCTAGAGTGAATAAAAACACTGAGGCAGAACTGGAGCTAGAGTTTCCTTCAACAAGTGCCAATGTGCCACTGTGCAAAGCAAAATGATGTCACCACCTCAACAAATTCAAAAGATCATTTATGGCTTTGAACACGTAACAAATACAGTGTTGTCAGTTTAAAACTAATTGCCACTACATCGTAAAATTAATTCTATAGATTTTCCCCTCAACTCTGTCTTGTTTTCTTTCAGTGAGGATTGTTAATTAATTTGACGGAAACAGGAAGACTCTGTCAGCCCTTCCTCCAACTGAGACTCACCCCAGTGTCTCTCATGGAGCTTTTAAGGCAAAGATCTGCTAGGACAAGGAATATGTCGTGGTTATTTTCAGTCAACCTTTTAAAGTCTGTGACTAACATCTGCAGCTGAAAGGCATACGGTGGCAGCAGGCTGTCATCTCACCTGCTGGCTTTCATTCGCTCACACAGATGTGCAGGAATATCATGTCCACAGCTCAATAATCCCTAATCAGGCCTTTGAATGACCTACAGTAAGAGTGTAAGCGTTTCCACAACTGAAGTAGTGAATGTGAGCAGCAGTCTGCACCAGTTATTTAATTCAAATTTAATTTGATTCAACTTGTGCGCCAATTCACAACAAAGTAATCTCAAGGCACTTTACATAATAAAGTCAAGACTGTACAGATAAAAACCCATCCCATCAAACCCCCTTGACCAGCTGTGGGCAACAGTGTAGAGGAAAACTTCCTTTAAGGAAAGAAACCTCCAGCAGAACCAGGCTCAGGGTGGGACACTCACCCCAGCCTTGACTGGCTGGGGTTGAGTGGAAGTTGGAGAGAGAAAGGAAAAATGGATAGATCTGATGTCATGTGGCAAGCAAATCCAGGCATTGTTATAACAACATCATCTATGAATCCAGATGTTTGTTCTGTGAATGTCAACTTTGAAAATCGACCCTCTGTACAAGTTAAATCACCAAAGGCCTTGCGAGTTATTGAACCACAAAATGCATAAAAATAGCTATTAGCATCAGTGAGAGTAAGCAATGTGAGCAGAGTATTGTTGTTTCAGTGTCAACCTCCAACCTCCTACTGTTAGATCAGCTACTGCAAAGGCAGAATTTCTGCATTGGTTGTGAGGTAATGAGCCAAAATTCACACTGACATCCTGTCTCTCTGGATATTATAGAAAATACTGTAAAATGCATAATGTAGAAAAGTAGGCTGCTAATGATGAGGTTCGTGGTTGTAAAACCTGTCTAAACCGCTGTACTAATTATAGTGCAGGCACTGCAGATTGTAAACTGAGGCAAATTGTGGAATTACAACAAATATAGATCATCAGGAGGTTAAGTGAAAGCATTATGTTAATATAACTTGGATACTATTAAACTCACGAAGGCACATAACTAATCAGGTTATGTGCTTTATCATATTTTAAAACAGGGACCTTTATAGTTGACAGTTGATAATGACATGACACAGATAAAGTGTAAGTGAACATGTTGTCGTACGGAAGTGGAGAGCATTTATCAATCCAAGGTAATGTTTTACTGCTCCCTCGAGAAAACAGCTAACTTTTGAAATGTATTTAATTAAAACCAAACATTGCACAAAGAACGTTCTGAATGTGTGCAGATAGTATTTGGAGGAGAGTACCTCAATTAGAACTTTACAGAACTCATCCTTCTGTGTCTACCTTTGTTGTCATCATCTCTCTGTCAAGGACAATTGATGATTATGAATAATTAGGTTACTGCTGTTTTGCTATATGCGTAAATGTGCACAGCACCTGTGACACTTTGGAGACATTATACTCATATGGATTCCGCTACTACAGGTATTAAAAAACTCACAGGAAAGAATCACGTGAACAGCTGTAGGCAACCAAGAAACATTCAATGCAGTATAATTATGTTTTTATTGATTTTTAGAAACCTGAGTAAGTAAAATGTGTATACACTTCGGTTCACTAAAGCTGTGCAAACTATGCTTCCTGTAATGTTCATGGTGCTGAAATATTGATAATAATTATATATTTTATGAAGAAGCGGCTCGAACTTATTCATGTGAGAGTTGTTTAGCGATCAGTTCAGATTTCCATTGGGGCCACTGGGAGTTTATGATCAGAGATTCCCTATCCTGAGATGTTCCTGTTAGCCAGTCATACACCATTTCATGTCGCAGCGGTGGAGGTGGAGTTGGCTTTAACCTTGCAGCCTCTGCGTTTGTACTGCCCCCAGTGTGTTGTATGGGCATCACACGGCACCCTCAGAGCTTTTTACAGTGTGTGTATGCTGTTCTGTTTGTAAAATTAAAAAGTAAAAATGTCAAAAAGAGAAATAGAATGACTTCCCTTAGAGATTGAATCATGATGAAATATTAAAATGTCTGCATATGGTGCCTTAAACCTTCTCCCAAGCTACACCTCCTCACCTTGCTCCCTCCAGTGTCATGTGGTAGGCCGTGAAATTAATCACACTGTGATCAGTGTGGCCAGTGTGAATTGTGGCACTTTTCTGAAATGTTAATCAAGCCATATTGAATGGTGCACTATTCTCTGCAGGAAGCCCATAGCCTGTGGCAGCTCACTAAATCTCAATGACTTCATTAAGTCATTACCATGAGTCACATCGTGCAGTGCCAACAGCAATTAAAACACGACAGTAAGGGATGGTGTCCTTGGGCCACCGTTCTGCTCGTGAGACTGATACGCTTTACTAGATTTAGCAGGATGATTGACATATCAATAGACAGCGAGGTGGATTAAATGGCCTCAATCAATATTCAGATTTGTCTCACTCACACCTCGTGCCTGAAGCCAATTGTGCACACCTTGTCAAGAACTGTCAGCTTTTGTGCTTCAAGCTGCGTGGCAACGCTGCTTCTGCTGCTCATGCTGCTGCTGAAGCAGGAAATCCTTCCTGTCACATTCAAGAATACGACGTACCTCTGAAGGTTTTATTTGATATTTTCATCGTTCTTAAATATTGACCTTTTTTAACTTCTGATAATTGAAAATTTACCAAAAGCTAAACAAAAAGTGAGATAGTGGAAAAAAAATCCTAGAAGGCAAAAAAGGTCACAGAGATTTTCCCCCAGTACAGAAAAGACTTGATTAATATTCATCTAAATCTTTTGTCTTTTTATTCCTTATTCAACCAGGAGGCCAGAGGAGATGAAAAAATTGCAACTTTCAATGAATATGTCAAGACTTTCTCAACTCTGTCCTCAGTCTTTTGTAGAAACACATTTCTATTCATGAAGCCAATCCTCCGTAGTCATGACACTGCATACTTATGTTTCTTTTGTAAAACTCCGGCAAAATGCTAATTAAATTGCAACTGTGGGCTTCTGTCCCCTATGCAGACTTAAAGAATCCTTTATCTTTGCAAATGACTGACAGTTGATTATGAAAAAAACACTATTCCTTTTTTTTTTCCTCCTGTGTGAAGGCAGTCCACCCACACCTTCTGCTTTTGTGTGAGCTGTTGTTATGGCTCCATTGTTAATGAGTTTAGAATTAACCGTCTGCAATGACTGGAGACTTGAGTCCCCACTGGGCCTGATTGTGCTGTTGAACGGGGAAATCGAGGAGTAATATACAGATGGAAGTGCAGGTATATGTTGCCCACTTCCTAGGGAAAAAAATGCAACCGTTGCCAAAAGTAGGAGGATTCCTTTCAGAATGGCAAGACCTTAATGCCTCCAGGTGCCTTTATTCAGCTGCATGAGGGGATTTGTTTTATTGTGAGTTTTGATCTCCTGCAGACATCAGCTGCAGGAAGTAGTCAGCTGGGAGGAATTTGACTCTGCCCATACTAATCCATTCCGTTCTGAACGAAAGTTGTTACCTCATCTGAAGGCATTTATTCTGCATTAAAACATTTTAACATCTAATGTGTCCATTCACCATCATGCTAGGCAGTAAGACATTGTCATGGATTACAGACTATATCCACATTGATTCATGGATACACATAGAGTGTAGTGGGACCAACAAGTCTTCCATCATGACGGCTCTTACAGCCATTAAAAAGTTTCTCAGACAGCAAAGCCCAGCACAGTGCTTTCACAGATGGGGTTGTACACCACTGGAAAGTTATCACAGTAACATCTGTTTCACAGCTGTCATCAGCCACCATTACTTTACCAAAAAAAAACCCAATATAGGACTCCTTTCAAAACAACACAGTGCCGAGATATTCACTTCTAAACGTTTTGAAGCTCGACCTTCTGTCCAGTCAAAGAATTTCATTTGTTTCTGCTGGGCTAGTAAGCTTCAGAGAATTCTAATTTTTTTGCTCAGTACCTGAGGAGCAGGGCAGCAGAATGTAGCAGAGTGTAGCAGTGCAGGGAGACTGGGCACTGGGCAGAGGATGTTTAATCCCACAGTAGTTTCAAAGTATCGTCTGATGTGAACACTGCACTAAGACGTTGTGATATTATTTTATAAAAAAGTCGTTTAAGAAGAGACTCTTACTGCGTGCTACAAGCTACATTTCGATAGTATGTTTTTTCAGAATTTGATGATGGGGCTGATATCAATATTTTTAATGCATATGCAGTGCAGAGACTGAACCACATCTCTTTCAGCTGCCATGGTCTAGAACTCCAGCCTACACTTACATTTCCTGTAACAGAACCTTTTGACTTTTTCGTCGCGTCTTCTTAGCAGGAGAGTTGGAGGATGTCTTAACCCTGTGAGGCACTGCAGTCACCACAGATAAGCTACTGTCATCTGTTAGTTACCAGGACAGAATATAGCATACCTGTTGGTGGGACAGTCGTCTGTTCCAACATGTCGATACTGAACATATTATGTGGCTGTGGCTTCTTCAGAGTTTATCAGTTTTAAGAAAGAGGTGGAGTTTGGCTCTTAATAGATTCTGAATATTTGACATTTGAATTTTCAACTGGAAAAAATTGTGCTTTGAAATTATGGAAATGTTATGTCCTATTGATTGTATTGATTGGTTGCGTTGGAGTGTTGATTTAAGAATGGAAGTTATTTCCGATATTTAGTTCCCATAGAATTTCCCCAATGTGGGATCAATAAAGTTGTGTCTTATCTTATCTGTGACTGACGGAAACTATTAAAAACACCGACATATTTGAAATGACGATGGGCACGTTTGAAGAAGCTGTCACACCAGCACGCAAATGTGTTGCTTGCTTGTTCCTGTATCATTATTAATAACGTGAAGGTCTAAATGTCCTTTTGGTCGGCTGGAATTTTTCTGATTGAATTCTGGGCATTTTCCTTTTGTTGGATTTCAACATCAGCTAACTTACTGTCTGTCTGCTAAATCCCTAACTGGTCAAATGGGTTAGTGGGACCTTAGGGGACCTGAGTGCTGCACCTTAGTGCCACTGGGTAACTCAGACTAGTCGGATTTGGGGCTGTTTTCGGTGGGACTCCGTCTCTTTTTATTCCGCTCATCGTCTCTCCCCCATGTGTCCTGCAGCATAATTCTCTATAATGAGCTTGTGGACAGGAGATGAGATATGATTCTTGGAATTAAAACAGCATTTTGTACTTTGATCATCCAGCAGTGTGTGAAGCACTGAAATAAGACGCTCTCCTTCTTTATCGAATCTTAACTTTCACTCTCCCTCTCTTAATCTTTCCTGTGCTCGCTCATCCCACTCTATCTCAGCTTGGGGGATTGCTGTATGAGATGGAGAGTTAATGAAGAAAGCTTTTTTTCCTCCCCTACAAGAAGACTGGTAAACTCAAGCAACTTTGTACTCCTGCTTTTGTTAATCGCATCACGTACAAAAGGCTTTCATGCTTTACAATCCTACCCCTGAACTAGTTAAGCATAAATATTTCACAGCGTTATAGTCAGATGGAGAGATAACTGTATTAAACCCCAGAGGGGGAATTTGTGTGGTCACCATTGCATGGCGACGGAAAAGAAACAATGCTTCATACAACACACTGCAATAATAACAAAAAATTATCCAGAGCTAAGACTTAAGATCTGCAAACATGCAGTCAGCGTCTAAAGTTAAAAAACATTGGTTTTTAGGCCCTTGAGAATGTCTTCGACAATTACAGGCGCTGCTAAACAAACCAATCCGAACCACGTTTTTGCCATTAAAGCTGCTTTGAACAGCTTCAGTCTTTATCTGAGACAATTTCAACATCATTTCCCTTTTTATTCCTTTTCATTACACAACATCTTGTTTTACATCACTCACAGGCAAAACAGCAGTCACACACCCCCTCACTCTTGCACACACTCTCACACTCAGAAGTGGCCTTGTCTTCATATACTGTAAGTGAGATGCAGCATTGCCAAAAAGCCATTAAAGATCCTATCATCTAATACGGAGGCTGACGTGGGCTGGTGCTGGCAGCGTGGTTATGTAAGCAGCTTTCTCGGGGACTGATAGCAATCCAACACACCCAGTAGGGAGCAGGAGTGCGTTTGTGTGTGTGTGTGCAGGGTGTGGGGCAGGTGGTGTGAAACAAATCACACATTCAGTATGCTACATAATATTGGACCCAGTGTTTTGCCACAGGTACAGACAGAGTCACTCTTTCGTGCCAGTTGATTTGTTAATATGCTAATGCATCGTGATTAGTGGAGCAAGAAAGCGAGCGCATATTCACACAGTGAGGTGTTGATTGAAAGAAATCAACAACAGGGCTGACAGATGAGAGAGAAACACACATTTTGGAAGTCAACAATTTAAACTTGATATTGTGTCATATCATGTCAAATGCTTCAAGTTCCTCTACAGTTGGCTGTTTATAGGTAAAATGTCGTTGGTGACGAAGACAAGCTGTTTTTTTTTTTACGTGTGCACTCTTTCCATCAGTCACTACATAGTAGACAACAAAATGCTAAGTGGATCTATCAGAAATAGTCAGTCAACAATAACAAGAGACCAAAGCCTGATGCACTTGATGCCTCTTCAAATACTGTAAAAAAAGGATTTATTGAGGTTTTCTTCCTTCATTCTTGTGTGCAGCTCTTTCTCTGCCCCTGAACTCTCGTTGACATGGACATTAAACCTCTGTACTATGACACAGCGTCTTTAATGGAACACATTTCTGCTGAAATCAGAAAAAAACCCAACAACTTTGCGTCAGAGTTTCTTTGAAATTTCACTCGTTACAGCTGCTTCATTCATTCACGTTCACTTGGTTTCTCCTAAGGGCTCGATCGATAGCCAAACTTACATTGTTGGTATTTCCAAATGTTCCCTTATTTGCTGTTACTACTGCCTGAATTTCACACATTTCAATTGCTTTGTTTGATTCGAGGCACCTGTTCACCACTAAAACTCGTTCCTCTGCTTCAACTCTGTGCGGTAGTCTGTGGTTTCAATAAAGGAAAAGCAAGGAGGAAAAATAGCTGTAAATATGATAACATGGCTGTTCATTACAGTAAAACAGTGGTTTAGATTGTGAATCCGCTAAAAGTCATAAAAAAAACTCTCACAATAGATGTCAAAGTTTTTCAGCTCACAATGGGCTGGACCCTTTGTCCAGCCTCTCTATAGGACAAGCCATGATTAATAACTGTTTCCTGAATTTCATTTGAAGTTTGAGCTCTTCTCACAACCCCTCCAGCACACATGCAACACCCTCTGCCACAGCTTCTTCCTCTCATTGCCTGTCTTTGGTATCTTTAATCCATGCTCACAAAGAGCAACACAGATTATATATCTTTTATAGTGGAATAAGAATCGAGGTGCATCAGAGATTCAGAATTTTGCAAGTAATATCTGTCTGCTGGGAATTCCTTTTGTTTGCACAGTTAATGCAACATATTTTAGAAAATGAAAAAAAAAACAATAGAAATGTATTAACACAAGTGTTAAAGGCGTGTGCTGTGCTAAGACTGTAATGATGAACATAAAGTTTATTGTAGTTTCACTAAACGCATCTTAGCATTGAGAAAAATTTTCAACAATCTCCATACAAACACTAAATCCAACACTGTGTTGCCTCTGTTCATGTCTAGTGTCTGTCAGTCTGCAGCCTTTCCACCGGCAGCATTGTCCAACAATCATTAAAAACACATGAACCAGACAAACCACTGGGTAACATGTCGTATGGAGAAGTTATTGGAGCAACTCTGGCCCCAAATCCTCAATGGAGACCTTGTGCATGTACAGTTTACTCTTGCTTACTTCCGACCACTGTACAAACTAATTGCAACTCAGAGCATTTGGGGCAACATTTGTTAAAAGTATCTTAACCAAGCACTGTGGAATGAAGGAAGATGTCACCCAGTTGTGTGTCGTGTCTGGCTGATGTGTTTGTAATTGTTTTTGAACACCAATGGAGGCCTGTGGCACCAAAGAGCAGGCTAATCCAGGCCGCAGACAGCCATTTTACATAAGTTGAGACAAAGTAATTGTTACTTTTAGTTTCTCCATCGGTTTTGCTGAAAAGATTCATTCAATGATAAAAATAAACCTTGTGGGGAGAGCCCTAATGGTCAAAACGTTTGAGGTAAGTTCTTGCGTGAATGTAAGGACTTAAGACTTTCTTTGTCTGATTATTCGAGTGCTTATAATTTTTGCCTACCAGTAAACAGCAACCATGTCAACGTCCAGTTTGAACCCAGGGTTTAATTAAAAACACATAAAAAACAAACTACTTTTTGTATTAACACTGGCACTGGAAGTAAATATTAGGTGCAGAGCTGTTCACTATGGACATAGATACTGGGTTTTGTTTTCTGTCCAACTTCTTTCTAGTAAAGCGAGTCTCAGCAATCATTTTACTAAGGATGGATATGATGGCAAGTGTAGGAAGTAATGACAGCATCATTGTTTCCTCGGTCTCTCATGTTGCTGAATCCTATCAAAAAATGAAATGTGCTTTGCGGCTTTGCACACCACACCGAATGCTCAGATTTAGCACATCACAGTGATGCATTTGTAGCAATGGATTAATGAGCAGTTTGTTTGAATGCTCGCTCAGCTCCGAAGCTCGTGCACTGAATGCATCTGCACCATTAACAAATATGAGTTATTACATACACAACACTGTGTTAGTATGAAACGCAAGAATAATGTTCTTACAGTCATAAAAAACATTATCGTTCATTGCAACATACATCAGTGTCGCAGCAGCCCCTGAAATCAGCTTCACATTATGAATGAAGTGCTGATTATTATCAATGAAACTCAGTGAGCTATATTTGTTATAGTAAAAAAAACATGCATCTGCTTTATGTTTTTAAAGAATAGCTTCAGATGTACCTGCCGGCTGCAGCCTTTCTGTGTGGAGATCTACAGAACACATGTTCTACCCATGCTAATCTGGGTCTTACTGTGTATGTCTCTCTGCGTTGGACCTAAAATAAACCGGTGACCTGGTGATGGATGGACATTTATGAAAATATAAATTATGGGCCATCTGCTTCAAATTTTGACATGCTGTGCATTTAGACATGGTTTTCTGCATACTTCAGTTGTACCAAGTGTTTATTTGAATTACTGTTAACTTTGGCTTGAACCAGTCGACCCATTTTCCCGTAAGCTCTGGCATAAACGAGCATTTTCAGCTTACGAACTGCTGCTCACTGGATATTTTCTCTTTTTTTCAGATCGTTTTGTCTGATCCCAACAGATGGTTTTATGTGCTCATGTGGCACCAATAACCACGCACCATGCAAAGTCACCTTTCTTCCCTAGTCGGATGCTCACTTTCAACTTCAGCGGATTGTCGTGACTATGTCTTCATGCCTAATTGCTACAAACACATATACAAATCTGAATGTCCGTTCGTTTTTAGTGGCCCCAGGAGACTGTCCTATAGGACAGCTGTCTATGCTAGTTGACAATTGTCCTGTGGATTGCAAACACACCTGAGACACACTTAGTGCCATAGATCTTTCGATGGGTTGGGAAATATTTTTTTTATTTATTCTTTTTTTACAATATTGCTAATGACTACTGTGAACCTAGTTGTAGCGTTTCGCTGATTATTATCCTGCTGACGTAAATAAAGCTGATAAACAGGAGCTTTTTAATTCCTCACAGAGGCATTTCCGTTGTCGTGGATTTTTGCAGAGGATTTCTTAACGCTGCACCTGTGTTGTCAAATTGACGAGAGCTTGTTTTTTTTTGCTTGCATTTTTACTATTTGCTTGTGTTTTCTAAAATTGCAAGGGCCATCTTACTAAAGGCACTTAGTTGCTGCCATGTGATTCACTGATTAGATATTCAGCTGATTAGATAGTCAACTCACTCCCCACCTCAAATCCCAGCTCAAAACCCATCTGCTTAAACTTTGTTACTCTCTTTGACTAGTCTCAGTCGACGCTGATGATTGATGGTTGTTTAATCATTTTCTAGGGTATTTTAGTGTGTTTTGTTGTATTATTTTATCTTGCTTTTATCTTTTCTGTGACTTTTACGGTTTAACCGACATTTTTTCTATTTTCTTCCTCTTTTTTGTTTTATTATGTACGGCAACCCATAGTGTCATGAAAGGCGCATGTAATTAAAATGTATTATTATTCATTATTATATTTTTGTTAATGAGCACTTGAACAGGTGTACCTAATAAAGTGAACAGTAAATGAATAGATGACATCAGACCACAAACTTTTAAATAATTATAAAAAACAAATAAATCCTTGCTCTGCAGGTGATCACATGACATTTCAGCATCTGACGTCCTGCTGACATGTCAAGGCCTGCTGGAAACGCAGCAAAACCCCAGTAGAATGACTTACCTTGTGCTGGAAATCTGAGCAAACTTTCTGAAGTGTTGATGGTGAGTTTGCTGGCAGGTAGATTTGTCCTGGGAGGAAGGTATCCTCAGAGCATTGATTCATCTGATGTATTCACCCACAGTTGCCTCCCTCCTTAGCGGTGCTGCACCGTTAAGTCAAGGATTTGGGCCTGTTAAATGCCTGCTGCAGCCAACCAAACGCCTGCTGACTACACGCACTGTGGTGCAGCAGTTGACTGTAAATACAGAGAATGACCACTGCTATTACTGCTGTGCTACCATCTGCACTTATGTCATTTGTAGCTCTGCTTTAAAAGTTCGATTTTTACAAATTTTATCCCTCCCCTGACAGTTAGTTTTAAACTCTTTGATTTATCTCCTCTCATGCATGCAAGAAAACAGAACGTCAAAGTAACTGACTGCTTTACATGGCAATGCTGTGAAATGAGACAGTAGTTAAGCTTGTGCATCGCTGCAGGAATGTGCTGAATGTTCCTGTAGCTTGACTGAAACACTGCACACATCATAAATACAGTGCGCAATGTTGAGTCAGGAGAACTGTAAGTAACATCCAGTCGTTTTGTCACATTTTGCTTCTAAATAACCACGAAGAAGCACTTGGGTCTGTTAAGTGATGTTTAAAAGCCTATGAATGGATCAGTTTGGTCTTTTGCAGCCAGTGTAGGAGGGTCGCAAACAAACAAATTACCTGTATTACCTCGAGCAAACCAAAAGTTATGCATTCTGCAAATATTAAATTGAAGATTAATAACACTTCCTCAGCGTTAAAGCTTGGTTCAGGATGTCCCACTATCCACCCCCACATCAGGCACAGGGCGTCAGATACAGACTAAACAAAAGATGCCTGAGATGACAACGTGTGTCCTCTGCAGGCAACACTTTACATTAATATGTCAGCTTTTTATAGATGGGCTTGTCAAGCCATTGATTAATTATTGATTGAATAATGCTCAGTATAGGACAACACTGTGTTACACAATGAGATAATCTTAAAAAATCACACAATAAACATAAAAGGGCTTATCAGGCCTGCTGATTTATGTCTCTTATGGACGCTTTGGGCTGTCAGTGTAAAAATAATTTTACCAGTTTAAAAATACATTAGAGATTTATGAAATCTAAATATTACTATTGGAATATTAGCATAACATAATATTTTTAATTATGGCGCATCACTTCTTTAGCAGTCATATATGATTTTAGACTTTATACTCCTCACTATTGTGAACATGCCTGCACATTATCCTTGACAGGCAGTAAGCTGCTGTGTGGTGTTCTACTGCTTAAGTTGGACAAATAAATATTATTGTGGGTGTGTAATGAATTGAAAACGATGCTTTATGTTGCATTGCCTATGAATTTTACTTTAAATTGCAACAGTGCTTTTAAATGTTTTATAGTCTCACTTCAATTTGCACTAGATCACCCTACTGTATGTTTGGGGTCTTATGGATTTATTTGAGAGCAGCTTTATTGAAATGGAAACAGTTAGTAGTGGCAACCCAGTCTTGTAAAAATAATATTCCTGTGCAACTAAACTTTACGTTTTCCAGAGAAACGAAACTTCAATCCTCATTATGTTTCCTTTGAACATAATCAGAAGGGGTTGACATGTAACACAAATAGTGAGTTGCAAATACGTTTATGCTGAACATATCAAAATAAAACCAGACAACACATTTTTCTGTGTCAAAATAACTGATATCTGCTTTTATTTTCTTCGAAAATATGTAATCCCGCAGTTTAATGTGTGGCTACGTGATTTTTATGGTTGTGGTTAGTCTGTTTAGCAGCTGGTTTGGGTCAGAGGAAGATCGAGGGCTTGTGTAATAGAGAAAAATCTAACTTTGCCATAATAAACATACAGTTTTTTTGGGATTCACTAAAATGTTACATCAGAGCACGTTTGCAGTTTAACTGTATAGGCAGGCAAGTATGAATGTATACTGTGTGCCCCACTCTGCTGCTAATGATGTTGTGTGTATTTGGTATTCCAGTACTGAGATGTTCTGTTTGCATATTTCTCTCACAAAGACATTTCATGTAATCCTCCAGCTGTTATCAGTATACTCATGTGTCAAATCTGGCAATTCATATTCATCAGTGTATCTACAGCAACACTCCCACCTGTTTCATTAATGGACTCCAAAGTATAAAGGTTCATTTGGTCAGCGGGTTCAAGGTCACCTATCGTTCAGGCAAAGAGCAGGGAAAGGCATCCCTGTAGCTGTGGGTTGCAGAGTGGGAGGCAGTGGCAATCAGAAGCTGATGGTGAATCGATAGTGATGGATCAAAGAGCCACATGGCTGGAGTCCTGCGGTGCAGGGAACAACGGGGACTTTTTACACCTCCTCTCTTCTTATTATTATCCTCTACTTCTTTCCTCATAGCCCAGGTCTTTCTTTTCATTTGGAAAATCCGACCCCTCTCAGTTTTCCTCCACACTTGGTGCCATTTCATGTCTGAATGTTTTCACAAAAGGAAGAGGGTGAGGTGACGCTTTATGTCACGGTGTCAGGTGGCCTCAGCCACTAGTTGATGGGAAGATAAAATATATCTCAATCGATACCCGGCCACTGAAATTGTTCTTATTTCCAGTTGCTCTCTGCACTGTGTGTCCACAAGTGAATCTTTGACTGTAAGATGTGGGAATGGCCTGACTTATAAATGAGAAGTTATTCCAAAATGCTACATTGTCTGGCAGTGGAGCAGCATAAATGTCTATTTATAGAAAAAAAAATCTGGTTCGTTTGTAACCAAGAGTCGTTGTGAATTCAACTGTATTATTAAATCAGATGCTTTTCCATGTTGGTTGTTTAATGTGACTGCATTTTTCTGTGATATTACCATTCCATACCAGTCTAACAAATAACCACTTGGTTCTGTTTTCTAGGAGAAAAACATTGGCCAGTTCGCTCCCAGAGTCACCATGGTAGGGATGGCTGTTTTTTTGTTAAACAGGGTCAAAGTTGCCTCTAATCACCTTTTTAGTGCTGGATTTTTCTACTAAACCTGCTGAATGAATTCAAATCCGGTTCTTGCTGAGTGTTTGGAGGCAGCTTATACCTGGAGTGTTAACTGTGGTGCAGTGACTTCCTGTTGACTTCTTCATATCTAACCTGTGTATTTTCTCCTTGGTGTTTAGAAATTTTTTGTCCTGTTCCTGTTTGTGTGTTAGTCTGATTTTAGGGGTGTAACGGTACAAAGATTTGCTTTTGCAAAAACATGTCATGTCATATCATACCAACAAACAGCCTAGTTTGACATAGAGTATTGGGGCATATTCTTTTCCACATTCTTGGTAGGTGATGGACAAGTATATTAATGTCATATTAATATCTGAAAGCCAGTGGTTAGCGTAGCTTAGCATTAAGACTTGGAAACAGTTAAAAACATATTATCTAGCATGAACATGTAATTTGAACCAAAACAAATAAACACATTTTAGCTTCATTTCCAGTTAAACCTTGGGATAATTTTAAGACAAATAGACACGAGAAGTTGCTTCTTGGAATCTAACATGATTTAAGGCAGAGTGTTGAATTGTCCCTGTATAATGTTTTCAGTCATTTTGCAATTTTAATATTTTTTCATATACACTGTATATCCAGGGTAGCATGATCCAGCTTACAGCTTACATCCTTGTTCTACATGTTCCCCATGTACGTCACTCTTGACCAAATTTGTGTTTAACCAATCCTGCGGTATGTGACACAAACGTCCGTTCCACCCCTGCTTGTTTAGATAAGTTGTGTGATGCCATGGGCTTGTCTGCAAGGAAACGTTCCAGGGGTGGTTTTGTTTTCAGTCTGTTCTCTGATTGGAGTCTGCATCTCTTTAGAGTAAAAGCTAACCAAACTAGGACACAGTGTATGTAAATGAGAAGCTTCTCTACCTCCTGATGTTTCTTGCAGCTGGCCCACGTTGTAGTTTTTTTCATTGTGTTGTACCTTAAAACCCAAACGGTCCCATTTCACTCCTCTGTTCTAACTCCTGCCCCTTGAAATGTTTGTTCTGAACAGTTTCACCGATGCTTTTTCTCTGTGCTGTCTACTTTACTGAAATGAATGTCCTAACCTTTATGGTGTGCGTGGTCTTCGACTTTGTCCGTCTCAGTGGAGAGGAGGGCTGGTCTATAAAGGCACGGATAAAGGCAGTTTTTGATGATGTTACTTCTTTTATTTTAAGGAGACATCAGATAAATCTGTGCTTATCCTTGCTTACGATATACGGACCCTCCTCTTCCTCTTCTACCTCTACCTCGTCCTCCGCCTCCTCTCAAAGGAAGTCTGCTTTTCAACAGCCTGCAAATGGAGTGGTATGTCTTGGTATGTCAGTCAGTCAAATGTTGAGAGAAATTACTTGTTTACCACAATATGACACCAGACGACAATGTCACATGGTTTGGTTTTTGGGGAAACACTATTGCTTTTAAAGCCAGTGAGTCACCTCTGCTTTGTAGTGAGTGAAAACTGACAGGTTCTGTAGGAACATCATGAAGCACTACTTCAATAAAATGGATTTTATTGTCTTTTAACACATGGGGTCACAGGAGTCCACGGCGGGTTCATTGTCTATCATGTTTCAAAATGAACTGGATATGAAGCCGATGTCAACCTTCTGGCCTTCCCCATCCCTGCCGAGACCATGATGACACATTTGTCAAACTGGAGAGCCAGTGACATGTCAAGTAACTACTTGGCCTTAGGTGTCTAGGGGGTGATTGTGAGTTATGAGATAAGGAGCGGATACTTACCAGCGACGTGGATAGAAACAGTCTGGACTGGGATTTCATTGCACTTGGAAGAACACATCAACTTAGCAACAAGAAACTCTACTTATTCCCAGTAACGGAATTCATCTATGAATGCACAATGATAATGAGAGTATTTGAGCCCAACAATTCATTTTTATCCAATTTAAAATTTGTGTTTGTAGCTTTTCACTTTTTAGACAGACGTAATAAATGAAGGATAGCCTAACCTACTCATACTACTTGTTCTGTTTAGAGTAGATTGGGTCTCTCCTCAAATGTGGCTCATATGGTTGTTGGACTTCCAGATGCACCTTTAGACAATTAGCACCAATTGCGAGCTCATAATGGCAAAGAGAAGCTGCAGCTGGTGAGCATAGTGCAGTGGTGGTAAAAGTCCAATTAAAGAGCTAAAAGTAGAGCATGATGAGGTTGCTAAGAAACACAGCTCCCAAATGTAAATATCTCAGCTTTAGCTCAGTTCCTAAATGCAAAAGTGCATTAATTCACATTTTGTTTTACATAACATTTGGAAGATGTAAAAAATCTGAACTACATACAGAAAGATGTCCGCCCCCACAGCAAAGCAAAACTCTACATCCTCATATTTGTGTTAGGAGCACTGGAAAACTGTGACTTGATTGTGTGTGATCAGATGGAGACAGACTGCGATGAAGTTCACGAGAAGCTGCGGTTGCTTGTGGAGGACCAGCCCACATAGCTCATTAGTTTTCCTCTCGTTAGTGTTTCCTTTTGTACAGACATCATCAGACATCGTTTCTGCCAGCAGATCCCAGAGTTGTACGACCAGCCTCCAGATAGTAGAAGTGAAGCGATTTTATTTGGGATTCGTAGACACTCATAGGGCATCAGCAAGACGCTGCATCAGACAGAAGCACAGGTACAAAAGATTGTAGCACAAATGAACACAAAAACAGATTTTTTTTATTCATTTACACGGACAAATTGCGAACATATTGTGGAGTGTGAGAGGTCAGACAGTACTGCATGTTGAGTTCATAAAAGGATTAAAGTCTTTTGGGGGTGTTTCAGTCTTTGATGATTGCACATGTTTGAGCCGAGTAATTTCTTGACTTTAGAATCAACATTCTAACAAGTTTAGATTTTTATATTTTAAGTTTTTACTATTTTTGACACCATTGGTGCTTGGAAATCCAAATTTACTTTGCCTCCATGGAACTTTTGGTGTCATGTTGGTAATTATGTAAATCGCCCATACTTTTCTAGCTATGGGTTGAAATTGTGAGAGAAACAAATGCAGAAGTTTTCTTAAAAGGTTACGTCTTTTGTCCATGTTCTGAGCTCCAGTCCAAACTCTGACTCACTGTAGCCATCAGTTAAGAATGAGCAGTGGAATCTGGGAGTAGCGGGGCTCTAAATATAGCTTAGGAGCATTATCACCAGGGCTGCGGTTCAGAATTAAGCTTTCAGTTCTACCTATGACATCAAAGAGGAGGTGGGAGCTACTTCTATCCAGGGGTCTAAAGCTTTGTCCCCTCCTAACTGAGTAAGTGAGTGGGGCTCTTATGGCAGTTAACATTTAGCGATTAAATGTGAACACTCTTTGTCAGTTGTTAAATGTCAAGCCCACAGTGGCTTCGGTTTTCCACCACTTCCTTTGCTGCGAGAGGAGGGCAGGGACATGATGGTAGCACCAGGCTGTCAGCAGAGCCACTGGGACAGAGACATGCGCGTTCATACCTGTCACACACAGTTCGCACACAAATGCACACATGCACAATGAATGCACTCTGTGGCCCTGGCATCCCCCCCCCCCCCACCTCCACCTCTGCCTCCTCTGGGCCTTTCATAACTCCTGTAGCTCCACTTGGCAGAGCTAATAGGATGGCAGGGCTGTTGGTTTTAGAGAGAGATGTCTTGAGGAGAGTGGAGCAGAGAGCTAAGGATCTGGGGTGGGTGATGGTGGGTTGGGTGGACGCAGGGGTGGAGGGCCGCCTTGTGATCACTGGCCCGTGTTGCTGTTTCTCTCCTCTTTTCATCCCAGTGCCCCAGCACATCCTCCTTTTTCATACTTTTCCTCCTCTTATCTGCTTACTGTTTCACTTTATCCTGTGTCCACTGAATTCTCGTCTCCCCTGCCCTTTGCTTACTGTCTCTTCCCACCCTCCACCCCCACCTTCCCTGCTTTGTTCAGACACTAAGCCTGTGGGCTTTCCATTAAGTTGTGCCTGTCTGTCCGCCTGCGTTCCTCCATATCTACTTGCAGTTTGCATTTTAAAGACGGTAGAATACGTTTGTGCTTGTGAGAGATTCCATTTCTACAAATGGTTATTTATATTTATGCACAAATAAGCACAGCACAGTGGATTCCATCTAGAAGAGACTCTACCAAATTGTATATCTTTATCGCTATTTTAACATTTTCTCTGATCACTGAGCTGAGCTGCAGCTATTCAGAACACAAAGACACAGTTCGGCCTTTACATGACACATGGACTCTAAGACTCTGCTCTATTTCAATTCCCCAGATGAGTGGGATTATACTGGACGGATACGTTTTATTTTTTCATAGTATGAGGGAATTTAATTACCACTATGGAACTGATAGGAATATACGCATGGACAGATGTCCATCTAAACTGCAACGTAACTTAGTGCAGGCCGACAACCAAAGGTGTAATTCCACTTGATGCTGATGGTGGTTACCACTGTCTGTGGCACGTTGTCAATAATGTCGCATTTTTGGGATTGTCAGGACCTAAACGTTTGAAGCATCATTTTCTCTTATTTCGGAACATTTTCAAAATGTTTTCCTTTGAAATATATTATATATTATACACCTGCCAACTTTGGGATGGCTAAGATTGTAGAAATGTGGATACAGCATATAAAACATGGTGCAGACTAGTTAAGGCCAAGCAGCTATGGTTATCTACACAATGACCCTATGTGTCACCAAAAATTAAGTGTTTTGTTTTGCTTTCAATTATTACCTGTAAAAGCTGCTCGTATGCAGCCCACAGCACAGGTGTCGCGCTTCAGTCTGACGTTAGTGAGGAAACTCTCCTCGGGAGGCTGCACGGTTTCAGTTCAGCCAAACACTCTGACCTTGTTTGTTTGACAGCCATTTCCCAGCCCTGATCTTCTCAGACATGACCGTTTGGCTGTGGCCCATTTAGAAATACAAGACACTGTGGCCACACACACTCAGTCCCCATTACTATAAAGCTACCTAGCAATCTCTGCGTGGCTGTTCAGCTGTTCAACAGAATGCAAATTTTATAAATCAATGTTCTCATGGTTTCCACAGCACTACCGAGCATGGGACCTCAATCGATTCCGCAAATGCGCATTTAACCTTGGCAGGGGGTTGAAGGTGTTTTGTGGTCAGCGCAGCATGCCTCCTCTTGGCTCCCCCTATGCGCCGCATGTGGATGTAATGCCTGGACGTATGATGTAAAAGAAAATGCCACACAAAATGTCAGATTGTTGAGTCACGTGTGCACCATCTGGATGCAATTATGCAAACTCACCAACTAGGTATTCTCCCGAGATCGGTTATAGGCAAAGGCAAATTTAAGTGGGTAATCTTGCCAAGGTGAGGACAACTGTATCCAGAAGAAAGTGTGTAATACCAGCTCCTGCAGCCCACTGATCACAGATATACGGTTGATTCAGGCACTAAATCTGACTTACACCATCTGACAAACACACAGCTGCGTCGTCGTCATACTGACAGAAAAACATCCATTTAGCAATTTAGATAGAGACCCAGTTTAACCCAACAATCTGGAGAGCACGTCAATCACAATAATCAAGCCGCTGTCTGATTAGACATCAGCAGCAGTGGCTTCACAACATTTTAATGTGCCAGTTTAAGGAGCTGAAGGTAATAACTAATGGACAGCAGTGCATCCGGAGGTTCTTACCCTCCACCACAAGCTCACTTCCTCACTCACAAGTGGCATTCTGGGCTGCTCTATCACAACACCATAAGTGTGTTGACGCTTGATTTGCAACGTCAGCTCAAAAAAGTTGGGTAAGGGCGACAACGCAGTGGGGTGTTCTGAGCCGATAAGCAGCCTCATGGCTCTAAGAGGCTGGGGTGCTGGCTGTGTCGAGACTCCTCCTTGAATTTGGTTAATTGGTCCCCAGATTACGTTGGGATTGCTGAATGTGGCTGTCCAGGCTCTTAATGAGCTACAGACTTCTGCCTCTCCTCAACGGGATGTTGAGTTCGACCTGTCCCTCTGGACCCCTCAGACCACGCTTTGAGTGGAAATCACCAGACTGAGACGAACCTTCTGAAAGATCAAGAACATTGCATAGTATTACTCCGTGCCTGGGATGTCTAACTGTACTTTTTCACTGGAAAAGATATGGGGACTTTCAAGAGCTTTTGACTACTGTACTAATGGCTGTTCACTGAGTGATTCTGACTTTTACTCCTTATGATGTAGGTCTTCCTGACAGAACCCACAGAGTTTCTGAATTATTGCTTTAATGAGTAACGAATTTTTAAAACTGAAACGTAGTGACTTCCCTTTTTTTGATGCGTATCAGGGAAGTACACTAAAAATGTTATGACATTATGATGATGGCCGACATGCTCATGTAGGGTGATGTAAAATGTTCCCTGATGTTTTTATTTATTAAATCATTGTGCTAGTAGCCTAAACCTAAAGCAAACACCACACAACACACATTTACAAAAATAGTTTTAATTTTGTGGTTTTTGGTTTGTGCAAAAACATTCTACAACTCCTCTGCCAAAGGCTCTTTTATTCATCTGGCATGGAGTGTTACAAGGGCCACAATCACCACTGTATAATTTCATTGTCAAAAGAAGCTAATTAACTGTACAGAGAAGAGACATGTGTCATGATTTATGAGGCGAATGCATCATTAACAGCCTAATTCAGATAAAACAAGTCATTCTCCCAATTATGAACGTTTAGTTTTACTTTTTTTTTTCATTTTTTTAAAGCAACAATATAATATAAATTTTGCCCCAGCATGAGACCTCAAAATCAATATGCAACCTGCTCTGCTACACTCTGCCCAGCAATACAGTCAATGAGATTGTTCCAAAACTAAACTAAAAATAATTCAAATTTCCTGATGGATCAGTAGGACGAGTCGCTCTTAAAAACATTTAAAAGTGAGTATTTCTGCACTGCTGCCAGTGCTTCTGGTCACAGAACCCGTCCACAATAAATCTTTTTGTAATGTTTGGTACTTGGAAATCCAAATTTACTTTACTTTCATGAGTATAGCTCGCTATAAAATGCTTCTGGTAACTGAAACCCTCCACAATAAGGTTAGAATAAGGTTTGAAGCTCATTTGCAGAAGAAAAAAAGAAAGGATAAAAAATCCAAAGGTTGCACATTCTTGTATCCGATTTTATGTTCTTAATCTGGACTAACAAGCTCATGAGCATATGCACACAACAGTAGCATGAGCTAACATAGGGCAATGGGCTTTTTCTTTCTAATAGGACAGTCAACCCTTCTATTCTACGGAACTTAGACATACTTTCCCTTTGTGGCTTTGTTTGCTCCGTTTTAAATCAGTGTTTTTGTTTCTTATGGGTCAAGAAATAGCATGAACCTTAGTGACGGAATCCACCATTTCAGCCTCTGTGTTTGTTAAAATAAAGGGTGAGTAATTCAAAAGCATTTATAGTAAGTCAGTATCATTTGTAGGAGTTTGTAGAAATCCTGCTTCCGAATCAAACTGGCCAAAAGTAAAAACTTTGTTTTGCTCAGTGACATTATTTGCAAAGAACAGCATCACCAGTAATATTTGCCAAAGGTACAGTATGTTGTTGCTGACTGACGTGTGAAAAAGTTGCTGTAACTAACAGGTCATGTGCTCCAACCAGAGTTAAGAGTGAACTAAGTGACACCTGTTGGTTCTTTAGTTCAGTTTATTTGAGCGGTTGTGGGCACCCAGTTTGCAGTTTCTGTGACTTATTAAGTATCATCAGTATTATTTGGGAAGGACATTGTTTGTGTTGCTTTGAAAATTAATTTCAATTCACCAAATTGCCACCATTTGCCATCCACTTAACATAAAAATGACAGATGACTCTTAGTAACAGAGCACGAATACATGTGCTGTACGCACAATGCGACATGAATCACTTTCTCGTTGAGCTGGTGTTAAGGATTTCTGTGAAAAACAAGAAACTCAGCGAGGGAATGCGCAGAAGACACATCCCATTTATCTCTATACCTTGAGCAAATATTGAAAGCCACGATATGAGAGCTCCATGCCTCTCTCTCCTCCTTCACTTGTGTGACAGCTGTAAATGGATGTTTTAGCAGTTGCCTCTAATGCATTTTTAAACAGGCACAGCAGCAGACAGCAAATGAACGCGTCGCAACGGCAACACTCTACAACAGGGCCTCCATCTGGTGCTGCCTCCTCCTCGCAGACAAACACACAAACCCTTGCTCACAGAAACACACGTTCCTACACACTGCTGCGAATAGCTGTCATTCATCAACTTTCTCAGTACAATGGGCTCAGTAAAGGCCCCATCTTTCAACTAAAGCACCTCCACACTGCGCTTCCCAGCTGAGCACCGTACCACTGCATCACATTTCCCTGTCATCCGCAAACACTCCGGCACAGTGGGATGGATAGATGATTGGGAGAGATTGTTGTTTACTCTGTGATTTGGTAATCAAAATGACTCTGCTTTCCTAGATAAAACCGCAGATGACGGTAATTGCTGATTTGGGTCTCCTCAAATAAAGAGGACATTATCAAAGAGCAGGAGAACACAGAGCAATGGTCAGGGATTAGTGTGTGTGAGCTCACTAAGGACTGCAACTTCTAAAAAAAACTGCAGGCAAAGGAAAGAAATGTCTTCACACCTTGGACAACATTTACATCACACATAGACATTTTATGTAAGAACTGTGATTTATGTTACAAAAACATTAAAAACTAACCAACACTGTGCCAGATCACAGCCAACACAATCTAATCTTGCATCGAGGTCCACTGATGAAAAGAGCTTCTATTTCAAGGTCCTTCACCTGTGTCTAATGGTCTTCAGCAGCAAATGGAGCTTGCTCGGCTGTCAAGTCACTTAAAGCTACAGTATGCAACTTAAAAAAAAAAAAAAACAGAACCATGCTCCAGCTCCAGAACTTAGAGGAAGCCTGGCAGAGCAAGGGAAGGGGACGTTTGGTGGAGCACAGTGGACTGACTTTGAGACTCACATGGCTTAATTTGCATATTGTAGCTTTAATGAGGGGAGTTTTGTATCAGCTTAGTTAGCTCTATGACAACTGAGGAGACATTAGGTATATTCCTGAAAACTTCTTGGTTGAAAGCTCTGGAAACAGTGGAGCTTGAGTTAAATCTGCAGCGACATGACAAGTAATGAGGCTACTCGGGGGGTAATCGAGGAATGGCATTGACCTGGTTAACTGAAATCTTTGTATACATGCAGCAGCAAAGTAATCTGATTTCTCCTCCACCTAGAAGCCTGGCTAACGGAGTCTGTATAGTGATCGAATTTTTATGCATGTGAGACTCGGCAGGATGAAAGGCAGAACGATAAAGGAAAGGAGACACAGCTGATGATACACAGCACAAACTGAATAAAACATAATCAGCAGTGGGAGGTGACTTATTTCGACTTCTATGAGCCACTTTGTTAGGTTAAATATCAGTCCGACTGTGATTTTGCAGAAGATGTGGATCTGCCCTGAAGTCTCTCTACACATGTGCTGGTGGATAAAATAGAAACGGGGTTACGCGTATACGGAGAAATCTGTGGTTTCCGACAGAAATCTTCCGGGGAAACCAATTCAGTTCAATTCAATTCAACTTTACTTATATAGCACCAATTCACAAAAAAGTTATCTCAAGGCAATTTACATAATAAAGACAAAACCAGGTTTTTCTAAACTCCTACCCCGATTTCAGAAATCAGCTTTCCTGCTTACATTACACTTAAGAAATCAGTTTTCCTGGGAAAGCCTATGCTGATTGACTGATTGTGTGGGGAACTAACACCAGCACATTCAATTCATTAAAATACTGATTTGGCCAATGTGCTAGCAAGCAAATACACATGATGTATGTACCTGTAGCTTGTGTTGTGAAAACAAGGTCAATCATATTCATAAGCTCAATAAGAGCTGAGTGGCTGTTACACACCTTTTAAACTCGCACTGCCATAGAACTTTTTTTTCTCTTTCTTTGCAGTAAAAACTGTGTTTCTGCATATGCTCCATGTGATGAGGAAGTGTATTTCTAAATTATTATTTTTTTCCTTTGCATTCTTCATTTTTTTGTTAAATGTTACATACCTGCTGTATTATCGACATGTTTTCTTCAGTTTGTCTTCCTGCTGGTGCTTTCTTGCATTTGGAACATTCGAGGCATCTTTTTAATGATGAATGCATACACTCAGTGAGTCTCAGTGCAAATAATGTGGGTGCCTGGTATTCCAGGGCAAGATGTGATAAATATTGTATGCTAACCCTGTTTTAATGTCTCCACTGTAGCCTCGGACTGGATTCTGACTGATACAAACATGTTTTGCAGGAAAACGCTGAAGCTTCGTCCTCCTTCTCTAGATTCACCCATCCCACAATCTCTCTCACCTCTCTTTATGTCCATTCGCTTAATTTGAGGAAATTAAAGGGATATTTCACTCACTAAATAGGTTTGCCAGTAATTCTGACTGGTTTACACAATAAAAGTTAATTGAAAATGTGCAAAACACCTCACCATAAATCTGTATTTAGCTAACTACATAAAAATCATATCTCAAAGTGGCCCCAAAGGAAAACTTAACAGCATTTCAGTGAAGTATCTCTTTAATTGTCACCCTCACGCTACTAACAGTCTACTACTAACGGAGCATTCCTCATGGGCACTGAACAGATCTTTCATTGCTTTTGTCATTGCAGGTACCCATCAGCACAACTATAACCATGTGGCTCTAGGTAGCCCTACACGCACACCTAAGAATGGTAAGAAGAACTAGTGGGAGCTCAGTTCAGTTCAGTGGGCAGCTGGTTTAATATAGTGCTGGTCATGGTCCTCTTTTCAATTCGCCTCACTTTGATTCCCATCTCTTATTGAAAATGTGGCTTTTGTCAGAGATTGAATCACAGAATGTCACTTTGTGCATTACGTGTGAGCAGGAGGAGGCTGCAGTCACTGCTCATCTTTCCGTGCAAAAAGGGAACACAATTGGCTGAGGATCAACTTAATGTTCTGTTGCGGTCTTCACAGAGCTTGAAACCTGAGGTGTTCCCGGTCATTATCCCAAAAACAAAACCTCTTGCAGGAGGTTTTTACTGTTGATATCATTCAGCAGTTTGCCAAGAAACATTCTTGTGAGGGACCTGAGACCTGAGACTGGCACATGTGAGGATTAGCAGATGTATTCGAAGAGTAGAGTTGGAGCAGGGATAAAAAAAAAGAGAAGAAAGGAGACCGGAAACTGAATATTCAATGCCTTTTGTACTTATCAAATCAGTCTGATCTTGCCAGTCTTTTTGGTCTAAGTCTGAATATGACGTGCTAGCTGTCAGGCCCCCTTCTTTATGAACATAATTATTCTCGTGGGTCATTCCTCACACATATAGACACACACAGTGAGCCACGACTGTAGAGAAATGCCTTGAAGGTCTATGGAAAACATGAAAAATCCATTTCAACAACACATCTAACACTAAAGCTTTGATCACGGCCCCCTGAAAGGCTTCACATTTCAGCATGCAGTGAATTTTCAAGATAAACCCCACCACTATGACCACCCGTCTACCCCCTTAGCAACCTATGAATGAAACAACGAGGAGATACAGCTGCACATCACGGGCAGAAAATTTGCAATTGTACGAAGAAGTGTACATCACATGCCTCAGGACGTCAAAGCTGATTTGAATTATGTTTGAGGGGAGATTTGCTGAATTTGGAGTTAGAAAGTCTGCGTAGGTTCAGTTTTTCCCCTCATCGACATGTTTCTGAAATCTTTGTTTTTCACTTGGGTTTTGGTAGCTCACCGATCATTGAGGCGTGGTAAGTCATGCATACATACTTTTAATTTTGTGTGAAACCGTGTTCATTACATTCCAGCACACTCTTGTGTACACATGCACATTCACAAACCCTCCCTTGCGTTTGTCTCTTCCTATTGTCACATTTAAATTGCTGCTTGTTTGAACCTCGTTGAAGCTGCTCCTTTGAATGTCATGTTGGGGTATGGTGGCCCTGAGAGTTCAGTGGAACACAATGGCATTAAAACTGTGTGACAACAGGTGGAACATTGAAAAAAACTAAACAAACAAACGCGTGTCTGAGATGGGAAAACAGAAAACACAACTAAACTCGACAACAGTTTTTTTTATATTAATTTATCCATGCATTGTCTATTTGCATGTGTTCTCTTAACTCTCAGGATCATTGTACACAACATAAGAATCTCAGAAAGTCATATAATGTAATACACAGCACAGCAGACGTTAATATGCCTAATTGTAATTGTCATCCTTTCTATGTACTTTTCTTGTTGTCCACAAATTGTATATTAAGATGTGTTTGGGGCCCTCTAACCCCTTTCAGTTCCTATAATAGATATAAATCTTTTTGTCAGGGATCATAAATACTGTCTGTTTGTTTGTTTGTAAATTTAATTGTAATTTAGTGTGGAATTTGTGCACTAGGGAGTATTACTAGCACCAGCATTTCATAGCCTATTTATTACAGAATGTTGTAAGAATAGAGACACCACCTATGTAGCGAGAACCATGAGCAGTTCTGCTACAATAAAAATCCAAGAATGCATGCTGCTCTACATGCTGCATTACAGCAAATGGAAAGACAAGAGTTGCTTCTACTACCAGGTAATACTTTAGCAACAGACACAATTTTGTTTGTAGGAATTTGCATCGTTGGTTTTAGTCTTTTCATGCTATTTCTTTACACAGTCTAAATATGCTGTAGACCACCTACTTGCGCCATGTCTGTGTGCTGGTAAATAGTTACACAAATTGTGCTGTTCTACCTAATTGTACCCAAAGCGCTCCACAACTGCATCACATTGCACATGTGACAGGAAGACGTGGGAATTGAGCTAACAACCCTGGGGCCGGTGGAGAACGGCTGTGCCTCTGGAGCCACCGTCACTCTGTCCGTTGTTATAAAGAACTAAAAAGTGTTTGCTATTGTCAGAGACTGAGACACGTTGTTAGCTGACTCGATTCTCCCCTTATTGATGCCGTGTGGCAGACGTTCCACTTGCAGATCATTCACATGCTTTGGACCCCCTCCCTGCAGCCTCAGGACCCCCTGCTGCTGTCCAACCCTGCATCCTGCTCTCTCAGGCTTCCCTTCGATTTCCTTCCTGTATTTCAGTCTTATCTCCCCCTTTTACATTTTCTTGTCTCTGGCTCTTCTCCTGTTTCTCACCATCTCCTCATCCTGCAGCAGTTACTAGAGTCCTATTTTTATCTGTCCATTGGAGGCCGGTCTAGAGCCGCACCCATGCCCAATGCTCTGCACTGCGTGACAGACTTAAAGCTCACAGGGGAAAGGGAGATAAAGCAGGAGTGAGAAAGAAAATGATGGAAAGGGGAATACTGAATGGACATGAAAGAATTAAAGAGTGAAGGAAAGTGGGTGGCAGCATGGTAGGACAGATAAGACTGACAGAGCGAGGAAGATGGGACAGACTGCGGATGTTTATATGCACGCATGTGTGACAAACAGAGATAAAGAGAAAGACCAGAATGAGAATAAAAGGCGACTTTGGTCCAGCCAAGCCCCCTCCTCTCGCGTCTTCCTGGCATCATATCACATCGCATCAACGACAGCCTGTCCAGGCATTGCTCCCTGCCCTGTCCCAGATCACATCACAGCACTGTCACGAGCAGGGTCACTCTCCAGCACACATCTGTTGTTTGGAGTGTTGTCTCTCTCTCTCTCTTTTTTTTTTTGTCCTTTCTTTTTTTGGACCACTGTTTCCTCTTGTCAAACCACCACATCACCTGTCAAGTCAGTCCCCCACCAAACGCTCACTGACTGTCTGATGTGACTGCCTGTGGTCCCCTGTCACTCCCACCACAGCAAGTTGAAGTTTTCGATATACAAACACTTGTCAAAGGCACATACTCTCAACTCACTGGTACAGTCAACTTAGGTAAAGAAAATCTTTCTTGAGCAATTATGTTAAGTGAGAGGTTAGTGAGACAGTGCGAACAACCAGGGCCATAGCATGTCCTGATCCCCAGGTGCCCACTGCTCCTCAAACAATATTTAAAACAAATGTAAGGTTGCATTAGATTGTCTGTAAACTTCTGTCACTCCCGGGGGTTTCAAAGCCCCTTCCATTTAAAGTAAGAAATCAGCCACAAGTCAATCATAAGTCATATGTAAAGTTAAACTTATAAAACCGACCAACTACTGTTTATGGGCAAATTTCTCTTTAGGTTGTTACAACTTCCACATTCCCAGAAATAATACCAAGGACATGTCCTCTGTGTCCTCAGCTACTACAGCCCTGATAACAACAATACATTATTTACAACTCACTCTTCTAAACTGGATTTACTTGCAGTATAAATATTTCCCTTCATGAATCCAACATTGGATTCTTACTTTGTAGCCCTGGGGTACGATAAAGTACGTTTGCCTTCAGGAACTGTTTGTATAACTACAACTCCAGCGTGCCCTTCAGCTCAATCTTCCCTTCTCTACTTCAGCAGGTGGTCTTCCATGATGGTTGCCTGGGGTCTCATTCTGGCATGGGGTGGGTGGGGATGGGCTTGGGTTACAGGAGAAGCCAGCCTGCCCATTTTTTTCCTCTTCTGTGTCTGTAAATGTATGTATGTGTCTCCAGAAAACAATCGGATAAGTGGCATCCTGACCTCCCAGACGGAGCCCTACGACCTGTCTTTCTCACGCTCCTTCCAGAGCCTGTCACACCTGCCGCCCTCCTACGAGGCGGCCGTCAAAGCCGACCTCAACCGATTCTCGTCCCTCAAGAAACTCAGTAGGTCCAAGTTTACTGCACTAATGCAAGAGTAGGCTCCCTGCCCCTGAAGCCCTGCATGATTGAATCACTGCTATGAGTGTGTTTTCCTGACCCCTAACTGGGACTTACTGAGTGGCCCCAACGTGTTTCACCTGCGAAAACGACCAAACAGTAAAAAAAAAGACTCATACACATTATCTGGAGATTTTTGCGGCTCCCTACTGAACAAACCTTTCAGTGGATGGAGAAGGCCTTAAATTAGAATTAAAAAAAATAACAATTCCCCAACTCTGATCCTTTGTGAAATCAGCATAGTCATCTCAAGAAACTATGAGTCATTGATATTCCATGCTTCCCTCGTCTCCACTTTAAAAGCAGCAGCCACTTTTTCTCTCAGAGTGTATTAGAACATTAAGCTGCTCCTTGTGCCTGGCCTGGCTCAGTATTGATTTAGTGGTACTATGCTAGGTTTCTGCTGCGTAATGAGGTCTCATCTCATGATATTCTCTAAGTGGAATGCAAATATTCCTTAAGGCTTGTGTAATTTCATCATGACTGCCCCACTTCACTGCTGGCTTGCAGTCAAAGTAAAGGATGGCAATCTACAACTCATCCCGTTAGGCCTCGCTCCACAGGGCTCCCACTCGTAGCTGCCGGGCAACATTTCAAACGGGTAGTCAGGATGCAGTGTTATTTACTGTACCTCGGTGGGGAAAAAAACAAGAAGTTTTTATGAATGTCTTGAGAAATTAACATAATAATATTTGATAGTAGTAAAACAAAACCAAGATAATTGCAGTTGTCGAAGTAGTAGCCAACAGAACAGTGTGCAAACGGAAAAATACCCTTAGGCCGTGTCCTCCCAACCTGTCTTCCCAACTTTCTTTCTGCTTCCATAGCGCATTTCACACTGACAGAACGTGTTGGATTGTGCTTGAAGAAAGATGGAGCAGCATTTTCACTGTCAGGATAATAAAAGAGAAGAATGCTACTGCTTATTAATGCAAATTGCTATAAAACCAGGGCAGGACAGTATGCATCACAAGTTATTCATTCACTCTATGGTAATATGTTTAATGAGTTTGCAATGCCTTGCCCAGACCTCGAAGACTGTTATGCTTGAGAAAGGAACATCTTATTTTTATTATCTCTCATAATGAATCGATTTGCACCAAGCACCCGTGGTTGCTATTAAAGGGGATTTTGGAGTGTAATCTTTAAAGGTGGTGTGAACGCTGCTGCACCTACTATTATAAAAGACAGATTCATCTCCAAATCCTTAATAAGGTGGTGAGGACTGCTCCCCATAATTTATTTGTACCACGTTCGTGGTATTAGAGTTCACTTGCGTCTAAGTGCAATGGTCAGACATTGATGCCTGAGCTCAAAACAAATCACAGGAGTTAAAACGTTTCCATTTTTTGAAAATAAAGTGTGTTTCACTGTGTGTGTGGTTATGTACACAAAGACAAGTATTTATGTATGCATGGGTTTGTGTTGTGTGGCATGAAGTCGATGCTACATTCGCTCCGACACTGTACTGTCTCTGGAAATGTATCTCTTGTCTTTTTGATCTGCTTCTGAATGCATGTTGTACTTGTTTGTACACATGAATAAGCATAAAGCATCTACACAAGGACATTAAACACGTCATATGTTTGTGAAATTATTTTACTGGCTTTCAGCATGTACATATGAGGGTGCTTGTGTGCTTTCATCTATATCTGGATAATACGACAATGTTTCTTTATGGACTTTCACTTGACCTTTGAGAAGTTTGCCCCCACAGCCACAACTGCCTGTTGAATCACTGATGAAGCCTGGATGTGTGGATGTTATGTGCCTAGCATGTAATACTGTCTGACTGCAATCCTCTGTCTCCCTCTATTTTCTATTCCCCTCCACGTGTTTGGAAAGGTGAAATACAAAAGGGTCCACCAGCACTACTTTCTGCATTGTGTACAGTGTTCTCAAACCCCACTTTATCCAATTTCTCCTCTTGCATTCTAACACCTTCACAGTGTTTTTTCTTGCGTCCACTTCTGAATCTCATCTTCACCTTTGGCTTCTGTTTTTTTATTCCCCTCCGCAGCAGATAAAGAAGTTGAGGACTACTACACTCGGAAGCGCCACCTGCCTGACCTGGCAGCAAGAGGCACTCTTCCTTTGCATGTTCTCAAAATGAGTCAAGAGCAGGTAGGTATACGAGTGCTTGGCTTAAATGTGCAGCCGTCGAGCCGTTCTTTGCTTTTTACGAGGCAGAGCATGAGAGTCTTCAGGTTAGAATTTATTGCTGAAGCTGTAGTTTTTCACTTCATTCTGCAGTAGTGGGTGGTGGAGGCTTTTACCCCTCTGCTAGTGAATAAACCCACCTCATTCATCTTTTGCTCAACAGCACCGGGAACAGCAGCAGCTCCAGAGTCAGCCCCCGCAGTCCTCAATTTCCACGGGCCCCCCCCAGTCACAGTCTTCACAGCAGCAGTCTCAGCAAAGGCAGAGGCCTCGTCGTGTCCAAAGGGCCATGTCCCAGGATCGCGTGCTGTCCCCGCAGAGGGCCCCACAACAGGATTACAGCATGTCGTCTAACGGTATGTCTCCATATGGAGGCAGGATCCTATCAGATGAACAGCTTCTGTCTGCTGAACGTCTTCGATCCCAAGAGCGCCTTCTCCCCCAGGACCGTCACACCTCCCAAGATCGCTTGTACTCCAAGGACCGCATGTACTCAAAGGAACGACTCCTATCACAGGAATACCTCTACTCAAAGGACCGTCACTACTCTCAAGACCGCCTCTATTCACAAGATCGCCTCCTATCCCAGGATCCTCTTATCTCGCCGGACAAGCTGATGATGTCTCTGAAGCGTGGCATGGTCAGCAGCATCTCTGGTGGGTTTCGTGGCAGTGACCATTCAATGTCACGCGCCATCTCACACACAGACGTGTTCATACCAACGACGCCTCTTATGGATCGCTACAAGATGACCAAAATGCATTCCCATCCCAGTGCCTCTAACAATGGTGGTGGTGGAAGTGGGCAACAGGCAGCAGGGAGCACTGGGCACTCCAACACTTTAGCCATGAATCAGACAGCAACTAAGAGGCAGGCCTTTGCCTCTAGACGAACTCACACTGTGGAGCAGCTCCATTACATTCCACAGCACCACCAGCAGCAACAACAGCCACAACATTACCGTACAGGTAGCAAGACTGAGGTGACTGTCTAAGCGGACCCAGGGACTACCAAAACTGTACAGAAAGGAGCACTGCTGTGTGCCAGGGGGTAGGGGTGACTGAGGTACGTGGACACACTGGCCTTCTTTTAGAGTAGGATGGTGGTGATTTTTATTTTGTTTGACTTAGATTGCTGCAAAGTCAGAGGTTCCAAGACCAAGAACACCTACAAGCTTACTGCGAGAGACCGGAAAAATGAGCTACACTGTACAATTCATACACAGGCCCAAGTAGATCTAAAGCCAGGGAAGGTTGTGGATGGGGGATGTGTGGTATAATCCAGCTAATTTACCAACTAATAATTCCACTGTCCTTACTACTCTATTAAGCCACAGGCTACAGCATCATTCAGTACATGTTTTAGTGAGGAAACACATATTGTGTCTGTTTCAGTCTTTATTAGCCCCCTTTGTCCAACAAATCTAATCTGTGACCTTTTCTGGCAACTCTTAAAGGGCTTTGCATGGTTCAACACGAGTACCGATTCCTCCATGACTTCTGTTGTGCAACACAACGCCACCACAGGTGAAGAACTAGGATGAGCCTGCAGTAACTTTATAAATATATAAATAAATGAAAAAAGACAACCATTCGTACGCCATATCCTACTCTAGCTCTAGAGAATTTCGATGAGAGAACTGAAATGGATGTTATTAGCACTTCAATTTGGTGCCTCTGACAGATGTTCCATTTCTAAATCTGAAGTGGTTTTGTGGGTTATAAAGCACAATCAATAAAAAATAATCTCTTGTTTTTGATTTTGTTTTTGAGTTTGAATAGTAATGGCTAGCTTGTTTTGTTCTTAAAGCAATGGCAGGTTTATTTTTTGCTTCCAGTAGATGATTGTAAATAAGCTATTCTAGAAGCAGTTTTATGGACAAGTCTGTACTGGATGGACTTTGTATTAGACTGTCTGTTTTCAATAGATTATTAAAAAAAACAACTATAAATCACTGTTTTGTGAGTTCAGAATAGAAACCCACTTAACCAAGTATTTGACAGGATAAATTAATACTATATTCTGTGTGTCTTTGAAACTGTATGTAGTACGAGAAGTGAATGAATGTGTTGTTGATAACAGATATACCGCTGTTCATATTTGGATGTAGACTGTGTTCCATTGACTTCAGAGGTGTTGACCATCATGGCAATGGATTATAATGCTTGTCAAAGTAGGGTCAAATAAACATCCATATTTTTCTAAGCATTCCCCAGTGTTCATTGAGAGACATCTGTGCCGTGTGTTTCTGTCTGCTGTCAGAAAGGTAATGATTCTACTATGTGTTTTGGCCTCCCAGTTAAAAACCGAAACATTGGAACCACCTCTTAAGATAATGCACCTCAATATAATTCCACCACCTATTGACATTAATAATAAAAACACATTGGATCGCTGTAAAGGATTGCATTACAGTGTACAGTGGTACTCAATAAAGTATGTATACACCACATTACCACTGCACGACAGTGCCATAGGTTGGATTTTGCAACTAATGTGAAGTTTCACTATGCTGGCACGTTATTCATACACGTTGTTTATAAAGTGAGGTCTGTTGAAATGGAGGCCAGAGTCAAAGTATTTCCTGAATATGTTAATTTGGCTTGAGTCACTGTGAATAAGGCTAGACGCAATGAAATAATGAACTTATATAATCTAACCTAGTGTGCTTGTAGCTAACTTAGTCATACGAACTCAGTCTATGCACAACATTCCGCATGTTGTGTTTTCTCAATGTGTTATGCACATATACACAGACGTGTAGACCCACCAGTTTGTGCATAAAAAAATAGGATAAGGGGAAGACAGCAACACAGTTACAACACAGTACATTACAGTTTTAAGGAACCAGTCCTTACAGGTGAGGGGAGAAACGATGCTGTTAAAAGTAATACAAATTCCATGGGACACCAATTCACCTTGATTGCAGATATCAAGATATGGTATAACCGGTCTAACATTGTCTCCTTTATTTGACAATGTGTGTAAAAAGGCCACATGTTGGGATTTCAAATTCTAGGGTTCATTAAAACATTTAGAGAATTCTGGAAAATCTCACAACAAATACTGCATCTACAAATCCAGGTTAAAACTGCAAAGAAACAACCGTATATATAAACAGGATCCAGTCACCTTTTCTCCGTTTGAGCTGGTTTAAAATGAACTTAGGAGAAGTGGAAAACTGTTCTGACGATTTAAAATACCAAATTCTTTTGGGATATCATGCATCCTACGAATTGTAGTCCATCAGACTAAAACAGTTTTTCAAAGATGCAGCGCAGAACAGTGGTAACAATGCATCTGTTGTTTATGGTTATAAACAAAAATTGCACAGCTTTCACTTACACTTACCACACAGCTTCACCACGGAGAAACATAATGTTGGCCATGATCGACAGCTGTCAAAAACACGATGCATAACAGTTTGCTGTAAGTAAGCTGTAATGTCAAGCTAACCACTGTGATTTCTGTATTCTTCCTCAATATCTAAATTTTCAATTTTTACTCAAATGTAGCTTTGTTTTACCAGTGATTGTGTACATTAGTGTTGTTCTAGCAATACAGACGCTTATTGGAGAGGCTTGTGTCTCTTGATAACTTGTGCCCAGCAAGTGGCAATCCAATAATTTTACACTTAATAGTGTATAATTATAAATTTCTGACTTGAAGACTACAGATGCACGAGCTGTTCACCCACAGAGAAGGGACATCTGCTATTTATTGTGAATAACGCCTGGCCTGCTCCACGGAGCATGACTGATCTAAAAGTCTCCCAGCTTCAGCACAGGGAAACGTTGTGACTGTTTAAATAAAAACAGCAAAATTCCAAAACTACTGTTTTCTGTAAAAACAGCATGCTTCCACGGCAAGCATTTCAACTTCTTTATGCAATTACCTCTGCCCACGTTAAAAGATCAAAATGTGTAATTTCCCTTGCACTGTAGAAGACAGATGAACAAGCCAGCTACAGTACACAGCACAAGAACAAATGGTACTCTGTCCATTTTTACTCTGCACAGTGTTCACAGTCAGCAGGCCACAAGCTTTTCAGTTCACAGAACAGAAAACAGCATCAGGAAAAATCACCTTTGAATTTTTTGTTTGAACAAACAAGGAATTAGACTGTTATCACTATTTCTTCAAGCCCCTTTTTTCCTGTACAACACTACACCTGTGAGCTGGCGTTTTGAAACGGACACACATCAGAGGCCATTTTGGAAAAGCTATTTTGCTATCACTGCCTAAATTGTCGGGCTTCAGGGAACATGCCAGTCGTCGCGACAAGCCACATTATTCCCTGCTCTGAGTGACGGTTTTATGATTTCAGTGTAATAAATTTGTTTGCTTATCTCTGTCAGGAAGAAAGCAACTAAAAAAAGATGCTGCCATAGAGTTGGACTGTCTTATTATCCTGTGGATTATGAGGACGGTGGAAAGACATTCCCCTTAGATATAAAATATCATACATTTATATGTATATAAAATGAAATAAAGAGAGAAGTTATCCTTTAACTGGTGTCTCATAAGCCCCAAAACTTCCAACACTGATTGTTCTAAGCACCACTGGAGATTTTTATAGCACTATGACAACGGATGCTACTTTTATTCTTAATCAATAAACCGAAAAATATGTTTTTTTAAGTAAAGTTTAAATAAGCAAACAATCTTTAAATTCACTTTCTTCTTCCTTCTATCCAGTTAATGAGCTTATGACTTTGTAAACATTCCTTTTGTCCCTGCCCACTGAGGTGTAACACAACCAATCAGGATATTTCTGCCCTCGGAGCAGCTCTGCGTCAAAGATAATAATAAGAAAATATATAATTATAACTCCAATCCATCAACTGTAAAGGCTTGATTTCAAAGAGATGGGGGGCTCACATCTTATCAGACAGTATGTCACAGCCAGTCCCACATCTTTAACGGATCATTTTGAATGTGTTGTAAGGGCAGTACTTCAATCCGACAACTGAATTATTATGGGTTGTTTTAATGCTGGTCAGTGCAATTTCAAACCCTCTTTAAATTTATGGAAATCTATGGGTGCGAATGACAATTCTCACAGCAAACAACAGGGCCTGCAATCGCACTCCTCCACACACACACACACACACACACGAGGGAAGGACAAGAAAAAAGCAGAATAAGTTTGCTTTTTCAATTTACACTGATCCTCCAGCCTATCAGCATTTAAATGAAAATATGAGTCTGGAATCACAAAGAATCTATGGATGAGAGAGCAGCTGAAGCGTGAGAGGTAAGATGGCTACGATAAGTGAAGTGAGGAGGAGGATACTGGCCAAGAACATGGTTTTCTATAAAATAATCAGCAGCTTTCAAACTGTCTTTCCACATCTCATTTGGCACTCGTTCCTTAAACAATGTATTTCATTACTCTTCTCTTTCACTTTTAATGCAAACATGATCCAGGGGCAGAGCGCTTATTTTGGTGGTTAAAAATTTAGTGCACTCTGTACTTCTCCATTTGTTCCTCCCTGTGTCAGTAAGAGAGTTTCCTGTCTGCACTTAGAGAGAAAGAAATTGTTGAGGTAAGTTCGGAGAGAACATTCAGATAGGGAAGGCACACAGCTACAAGGGGGCAAGGGGGACCGGACTGGAGACATGAGCCAATGAGGCAGGGTGCAGCCAGGTTAGTTTACAAGTCCATGAGCTGAACAGAAATAAAAACAGCAAAAAAGTACACAATAAAACTGATAATGTCAACAACAAGTGGCATCACTAGCCACTCCACCACAATGCCAGTGGGAAAGGCAAAATGATTTTTAACCATATACACAATATATTCTATCATTGCACCACTGCACTGAGATGAATTGGGCAATGTAAGCAAAATTTAGTTTGCAACGCTTTCAACCAGCATGTCTCTTGACAATGAAGACATACTGTACTCTAATGGTGTTCATTCCACCTTAAAACAGGTAAATAAAATTTTTTATCATGCCCTGTGTTTAATGCATCATACTCATCCCTTAAGAGAACTCGGGCTGGTTTTCCCCCAGCAGCAACTACAACTACAGACTACTGAGTACTGTTTATCAGAGCGGGCACTGGCCAACTCTGACCCACAGCTAAATACTTTGCTTTGTAAAAGACTAAGGTAATGTTAAATATATTCTGTCATAGATGTTTGTGATACTTTTTATATGTTCATTCTATTCATTCAACTTTATTTATATAGCGCCAATTTACAACAAGGTAATTTCAAGGCACTTTACATGATAAAGTCAAGACTATACAAACATTTAGAGAAAACCCAACGAATCTGCCTTTGAGCAGCCATAGGAAACAGTGGAGAGGAAAAACTCCCTTTAACGGAAGAAACCTCCAGCAGAACCAGGCTCAGGGTGGACGGACATCTGCCTTGACCGGTTGGGGTGAGAGGAAAGTGGAGAGAGAAAAGAACAGAGCAACAAAAGCAACAACAAAACTAAACATGTGCTTATACGTTCAATGTTGAGTGAGCAGACAGCAACATTCAGTAGAGATTTGTCTGTATGTTGGATGATGGACAAATATTTACATGCTGTGACAACTATAAATTCAATGAAAAATAATTGTTCAAATGGATTTTCTACAAAACATTGAACCTTGGTTCTGAAAAGAAACACGCTTAAAAGGTGTAAGCATCAGATATAAAAATGGATATTAATGATCCTGAACTGATGTTTCATGCTTTTATTCTTCCAATACTGCTTGTGACTACAGAATTCCAATTGGTTGCAAAAAGATTCAAATATCAGATAATCACTTCTACTATATTTGTCTCCAAAGTTGTGCTGAGATGCAAGTGCCAGCTTGAATGTGGATCGAGATAATAATAATTGCCATTATGAGTCACAGTAAGCTCCTTACATGCACACAGTAGGTGCTGCGGCTGTGACTAGTTTCTGCCTGGCTGCTCAAAACGTGCCCCGAATCGCTGTCCTCTCCCAGCTTATCTCCCGCATGCAGGACCCAACCCCAGTTATTTGTGATAATCCACAGATTGTAGGCAGCTAACAGACATTTGTTTTACGACAGATGCCAGATTCAGATAAACATTTAATTAGCAACTCATCGGCTCTGTCAAAGCTAATTACCCCAGTCTCCAGTCTTAGCCAAAAACTGCTCTTCTCGCAGTTGGCCTGCACAGCAGCTGAGTGTGTTGGCTGCGGTGGGACGTGAGGAGCCAGAGGCAGCACGGAGCCGAGGCCCATCGCATTCAACAAGGATTGCGAGTGGCTAATCCGGCCATTCAGCCCCAGCTGACTCTTGGCGTTAGAGCAGTGATGATAAAATATCAGCCTGAGACAACACTGTGCATTTTCTCAACACTTCACCTGCCTGTGGTGAGAATAACTGCCAGCGAGGTGTCTCCGCAGCTTTCGTTGCCACGACAGCCTATTTCTCAGCACTGTGAATGGTAGGATAGGTTGTGCTGACAAGTGGCTTCTGGGAAGTGTAGTGCAGGAGGACTTGCCACCAAAGATGCCACCCGAAAAAGGGAAAGATAGCGATGGGAGTCTGTCTCCATCCAAACAGTCCCAGGATAATTAGGCTGCCCTCCCATCAGATGACCACTGTGCTGGATTGTGTCCAACATGTGAGTACGTCAACAGCCGCAGCAAATACGGCCAAAGAGCAAAGGCGGGAATTCAGGACATCATCTCCGTGGCTATTAGCTATTGTTAGGCGCTGCAATGGCATCATCACTCTTCATGTTTACGCACAGTTAGTCATTTCTATAGCATTCATATTTAGTAGCTTCTCTGACTGACCTGTCACCTAGCAACTGCCTGACGTCTCACACAAGCAGGTGATTAAAGGCACCTTCATTTCCACCCCAAGTATGAGCGCTTTGACACATCCCCACCCCCACCTTTGACTCCAGCATTCTCTCCTCAGTAACATGCCGGGAACAGTCACATTACCTAAAAATATAAAATATGAATTGCCATCCCGTTTTTAGCCTTTTGAGTCTAGGAGCCTGTAGCTGCCTTATAGTCTGCAAAGTGCCATCATTAACTCCTCTGGAGGGCTGTTATGCATCTGGCTTTTCATGTCAAACCAGGATAGCGGTTGATCTGCAGAGGTGGTTGGAGGACACTTTGGTCCAAAATGAAGCCCATATCCTGGGTCTGCACCACTCTGGAAACAAGAAAAATGAAACATGCTGGAATGTAAGGTCATGCCATCCAGTAAAAAAAAAAAAAAAAATTGATAGCTCAGAGAGATTATCAAAAACATCAGCTACTCCTAATCCTCAGATCCCTTTCTTTCTCTCGTAACAGTAAAACATACTGTACTTCTAAAAACACGTCTTTACTGGGTTAGCTGTGCGTGTGCGAGCAGAGAAGATTCTGATGCTCACAACGTTCCAAGCCGCTCGCACTTTTGTCACATCTGACGACCCTCACCTGTTATGTTGAGCGAGTGCTCAATAAAGGGTCATTCTGTTGGACCCCCCCAATACTTTCAAAGTAAAAGTTGAAACAGTGGTTCTTTTTAGCCACTAGATGGAGACAATGAGTGACGATTTCGAATCCATCTTAAAATTGAAATGATTTGTACGTAGCACAATCATATGCAGTTCGTATGGAAATTTGTTGCTTGTATGCAATTTTCTTAATCTGTTAACATATCATTTTACAGAGAAGATAAATATAATCATCATACAAAAGTCATTTAGAAAACAGGCATAATGCAGCCTTCAGGAATCTAATGAGCCAAAGGGCGGTTGGGTTTACTGTGATCTGGTCCAACTTCATGTAAACTCAAATTTTTATGAATATATTTCTGATATAGGATTTCGTATTAAACTGTTCAGTGCCACAGATACATAGCATGTGTAGCCTAGCAGATGTTTAATATGACTGAATAATCATTGCATACATCACAAATGATCTGTAGCATGATTCATCTTGGCAAAGAAATTGATTCTGACTTTGGGTTGATTTGATATTGTTCTGTTCAAAGCAACATTTTGTATTTGATAGAAGATTGTCAATGAGTGGAATATCACCTGGCACTAATCTGTGCAGTGTTGCCAACCAAACTGCAGATTTGATAAGTCTGTACATCCTTTATGCCCCCCAAATTGACAGTAGGATTAGTGTACCATAGTTCATGGCTTCCATCTTACTTGAAATCCACTTGTGAAGATCTGACTGCCTGTTTGCTATCTGACTGCATGCTCTACATGTCTAAGGTTATACAGATTATTGATATTTTATTGTAGCCTAGTAAATCTAATAAAGTACAGCCTACTTCTAAGCAGCAAATATCTACTATCACCACCACTGCTCTGATATAGGACTGAACGTGCTTGTGTTTAATTTACATTTAAATAACAGCCTTGTACATTTTGTAAGTAGATTTGGCATGTTAACTTTCTCAATGGTATGTAGAGCAACTCAGTGCTTTCAGTTTAGCAGCCTCTAGTTCTCACCCTCCCATAGACATGTCCAGTCAATAACAAATGATTGCAAAACAATTAGTATGAAAACATGGCTTAATTTCTTGGGTATTAGGTATTAAGTATTAGCACAAGAACTAGTGGTACAGTTATCAAAAATCAAACACACTGCTGATCCTAAAATACTCAACACAGAAACCTAAACTCTAACAAAGCATTCTTTCTCAAAAAGGGTTTAACAATATTTAAATCATAAAACAGTATAAACTTCAAAAGAACAAATGGCCACAGCATGTTCCCCACTAAGGATCCCAGAATGCAATGCTCTCCATTTTACTAACGAGAAAATGACTGATGCACAGCTTTAGAGGTGTTGGTGATGAAACAAATTGAGGACGTTTAGTTAGATAAGTGTGTCAGCTGGAAATATTAAAATGTCTGCAGAAAGAATTCTGTTGTTGCAAATGTGACTGGACTTGTTGATGTGTATTGTCTTATTAAAGCTAATAAATATCAAAAGGAAGGAAGTAAACAGTATGTAGCATGTGGAATGCTTAAACGGAAAGCTTGACAGGCATTAATAAGTAAAGGGTGTCAGGGATTAGCGAAGAGTCAATTAAACGAATTTGTAATACTTCATCTTGACATTTCTGTTACCACTGCTGCACTAAAGGCAAACATAATTTCCCCTGTGCAAAGACACACCACAGTTGCATGGACACTGTACATGTGTACAGACTGGATCTGTTTTCATAATACCACCTGAAGGTGTAATTTGGGAGTTCAACAAAAATTGCCTCACCCAGCCTCATTGCTTTCCTCCTCCCACTTCCTCTCATCTGCTCCGCCTCCTTACGCCTCTTTGTCTCTGAGTGCACTGTTAAAGCTCGCCAATAATCAGATAAAGGAGACACCAGGGAACCTGGGCTGAGACAGCAAAAGACGAAGGGAGAGAATTTGACGTTTGAGTGTGTGTACGCACGGGGACTGTGCATCTTGTTGAGGGACTCCACACTTTCTGCTTTGGAAAGTTATTTTTTTTAATCTTATATGTGGTGAAGGGCGGAAGAAAGTAAAGTAGCAGGAGGAAGAGGAGAAGGAGAAGAGAGGGGGAGAGAGTTGGTCTAAAGACTTGGAAGAGAAGAGGCAGGACTAGGAGACTGGAAACTGGAGATAGGGGAATGACTGCATATTGGCATTAAAATAGGAATTATTGTAGAGTATGTGAAAATAAAAGCAAATGCACAATCTGCAATGACAAGATAAAGTGCCTTTATTCTGGAAGTTTTTTGGACAAAGTAAAAATGTATGTAAAACTATTCACCCACATAAAAGCATGTGCTGCATATGGTCATGTCAGACATAATCCTTGGAAAATGTGTAAGTAGTGTAGGTAGTTTTAAAGATTTGGATTCAGATAAAATGTGTGAAATAGTTAAATTTATTCTGTGATATTCCCCAACCAGCGACAGCTTTACACAACACCTCCTCATGAAGTGACTCACAGATACATGATATTACTAAGAATTGTTCCACAAACACATACAAAATAATAATTACTTTATAACTTAGAAACAGCAGTTCTGAGTCTAAATATTAGTCATGAATTATTTTCACAAGCTACAACTAATAAAGGTTCAGAAACCAAACCATTTTACATAATGGAACCCTAAATGGGAAAATAAAAGCATGATTTGTGCGAGGCTGACTCAATCATGGCTGTTTCTGAGGCACTTTTTTCTAGCCATTTTATTCTTGACAGATGTGATGCGTCACTTCTTGTCAATGGATACGGAGAGATTCCCTGCCACTGGAAACACCGCCACACGTTTATTTGGGCAAAAAGACAAAATTCAAAAATGTCCGCTTGTACACATCAGATGCATGTTAGTAATGGAATAAGGGAGGTATTGCTGTTGGTCTGGGATACTTGTGAGAGCATTTTTGTGTTTTTATGTGGATAGGGTTTTGGTTTTTTTTAACGCTTGTAAGGACAAAGTTTTTTAAAAAAAAGGCAGAAAACCCTAATTAAAAAAGTGATCTGTGTACGTGTGACTGTAACTGTAATGCCTCTCCTGAGATTCTGCACACAGCAGAGAATTCTACGACACACGAAACATTTAGAAGAGTTTAGGAAACCTTCAGTTCCTCAAAAGTCTCCTACTTGCAGGGGGAAATCAAGTGTGATGAGCTACAACATAATCTTTATAGTCTCTTACAAACTACAAATTTATTACGAGTTCATGGTCTGGTAGGGTTAAAAAGATTATATAGTTAAGAGAAACAATACACCAATAAGTATATTGGTTTGAACAGAGTCAAACAGAATCAATATCTGGTCATATGTAACTTTATTCTTTATTGTTTAGTTGAAGTTGTGAAAAGCCTCTATCAGGTATCTGCAAAGTTTTAGTCTGTGATCAATTGCTCTTGTCTCTGCACATAAACATGGGAAAACCGCAGTTTCTCCTCATTTGAGTATTTAACACCATGAGAATGATTTTAGTGTTTTTATAACATATTCAGAGTGTAAAAAGAACATCTTTGCTGTATTTTGATTTAGTTAAAGTGAAATTTTGCAGACAGTGTGTGTGGAAGCGGACTTCCTGCTTGGTAATACAGGTGCATCTCAACCAATTACAATGTCATCAAAACTTTAATTTCACTAATTCAATTCAAAAAGTGAAACTTGTATATTATTTATTTATATTCATTAGACACAGAGTGCTATATTGTCAGCATTTATTTCTTTTAATTTCAATAATTATGGCTTACAGCTAATTAAAACCAAAAATTCAGTATCTCAGAAAATGTGAATAATACACAAGATCAATAAATAGAAGGATTTATGGCACAGAAATGTCCATGTACAGTATATGCACTCAGTACTTCGGGGCTCCTTTTGCATTGATTACTGCTTCACTGTGATGTGGCATAGAGGCGATCATCCTGTGGCACTGCTGAGGCGTTATGGAAGCCCAACTGGTTTGATAGTGGCCTTCACCTTGTCTGCATTGGCAGTTCTGGCATTTCTCGTCTTCCTTTTAACAGTGCCCTGTAGTTTCTCTATGGGGTTTAGGTCAGGTGAGTACCACAGTCATTAATCCAGATATTGGTATTTTTGGAAAGGTGGGCAGGTGCCTGCAGAAAAAAATTCAGATCCAGTCCTACTGGAAAATGAAATCAGCATCCCCATGAAGCTTATTGGCAGAGGGAGGCACAATGGACCAACACCAGCAGATGACATGGTCCCAAATCCTCACTGACTGTGGAAACTTTAATCTGGGTCTTAAGTAACTTTGATTCTGTGCCTCTCCAAATGAAATGCAAAATTTACTTTCATCTAAAAAATGAACCACTGAGCAACAGTAATTTTTCTCCTTAGCCCAGGTTAGACGCTTCTGAAATCATCTCTGGATCAGGGTTGGCTCAACACAAGGAATGTGACAGTAGCCTATGTCGTGGTTACCATCTGTGTGTGATGGCTCTGTACTGCAGCACTGACGCCAGCCACTGTCTACTTCCTGTAAATCTCCCCCACATTGTTAAATGGACTTTGCTTTAGAATCTTCTTAAGGCTATAGCTGTTCCTTGAGCATCTTTAGCCATGAGCTTTTGTGGAAATATTTGGTCCAAGTGTGACTCTTCCCCCTGTTGGCACCATCACTGTAGTCCAGTTACATTTGAACTCCTAAATCTCCCAAAAATAAGGCTGTACTTATCATTAAGGCCGCATTAAATATTATTCTTTTGTGGAAGAGAAAAAAAATTTGTCTAATCCCACTTGGTTAGACTTTCAGCCTGCAGAATACAATGTGTTCGTACCCTTGAAAAGTGGTGAAAGTCAGCAGTCGAAGTCAAGCTGCCCTGCCTTAGAATACACAGTGTCTAAACACACTGAAACGGAGTGGTCTGTCTCATTAATTAATCCCCCTACACTTTGTGCCTGAAAAACAGAAGTTTCTTCATGCATGCACAGTGACTTTCAAGAATGAATGTAAATCCTTGTGACTTTGAAAAGCTCAGAGGACAAAGCCCTAATTACAACTGCAATGGTTCAAAAACTTTAAAGAGGTCTTCAATACCAATAACTTTGGTACTGTGCATAAATACATGTAATGGAATCTTATAGGGAGCCCTGTGGGATCATTAAAATTTAGTTTATTGACACTGTAAATATGCCGTTACTGTGGTAACACCCTTTTTATTCGTTCTGTTTAATCTCACAGCATATTGAAATAATAAAATGTTCATCATCATTAAGTGGTGTCACATCACACACATCACACACCCTTTCCTCTGTGCATTCTAGCGCCTCCACTCAGCACACAAAGTGTTTATCATATGCAATATCTAGCTGGCCCCCACCCCTGAAAAAAGGCAGGGTTCATTAATAAACATGAGTAGTTCTTTCATAAATCTTTGACTTTTATTGTTGCATAGAGCTGTGTCCAGATGGAATGCTGCTTATTCTTCTATCAACACTCTACCACTCCTCGCCAGTGGCACAGAACAAGCCTTGCGGCTGAGAGGAGGCTGTGAGGAGAGAAGCAGGGGGAGAAGAGTGGGGGGTTGGAAGGAAAAGCCGCTCAGCCTGTCGGTTGGTCTGTCTGTTTGCCTGCATCTCCAACTTTAATATAGAAAAAAGGAACCACTCCTCTACAGGGCAATCTAAGTGTTCAAGTGCACACACTGCACATTCCCTATTTAAGAAGTCTGCAGGGATGCTCCCTGAACGTCGGGTGCATATTCAGGAGCTGTATGTATGGAGATAGAGCTCAGAGAAGCTGAGTAATGCACTGCACTCTGAGAGCTAAATGCAAGCAAGATGCAAAGCCGAAAATTAAACCACAAAGGGAATGTGGAGGCCCTCAAGGGAAAAAATATTAAAGTTACTTTACTTGACTCAGTTTAAAGGTGCATTTTGAGGTTGGCTCACAATATGTTCAGGAATTATAATCCATCAGCAGAAGTTTGTAAATCAACATCTTCTATTTTTGATTTTGTATTCATGTCTTGCATACAGGCAGTCTGTGGAGCAAAGAAATAAATAACTCCTTCACCCTCACCCTCCATGTGAAGCTCATGTACATAGGGCCCTTCATGAGGTGGAGAGCTAAAGTCTTCTCCATCCTTCTTGGTTACATCACACTGCAGATCTGTACTGTCCAGAGGCGACTCATTCCTTCCATGCAACAGTGGGATTTACCTTCACATTAAATGGATTCCCTCAGATTGATGTACCATTTTAGTAAAGACCAACTCTACCTTTAAGCCACAGCCTGCACAGTGGCTCTAAAGAAGAACTGGGGGTTGAAGAACCCAGCTACCAAGCTCCTTAATCCTGGCCAAACAGGTCAGTGAACCACAGAGCCAGACCAAACATGGAGGGTTAGGCCTGCTTAGTCCAAATGTCTGCGACTAAGGCCAAGGATACGGCATTCTGGAGGTTTTCCACGTCACTGGTCATGGTTAACTCTCCCTGGAAAGGTAGGGGTCACAGCATGAAGAACATATGCCAGCTAAAGTCATTCATTATTTAGTCAAAGTCACGTCACTGTTAAAAGGAAAAAAAAACTGTATTGATATTTAGGGCAGAAAAGTGTACAACAGACTCAAAATAGCAGAGACCAAAGTCCCACTGTTAACCTGCTATAGAAAGCAAGCTAAAAGGTTAAACGTAAGCCAGCCAGGTGATCAAAATTAGCTCTAGGATCTAGCTAGTCTGCCACTGGTCATCAGTGGTTTCAGAAAACTTTGCAAAGGCAACACAAAGAGCTACAATATCATATTTTTGTAATGAACACTGGCCTGAGGAGTCATTTAACAAAATGTCTTCTGAACAGTCAATCAGGAGTTTGTTACTGTTTTGTTAGTTTACTTGTATCTTGACTCCATTTCCACATTAAAAGCAAGTTTAAAACTATTGGGATAAATTCTGATGAAATTCCTGTTTAATTGTGTCACATTTCAATTGTTTTCCAGTGTGATCGCTAAAGCCTGGCTGAGCTGGTAATGCCAGGGACAATGTTGTGCCAGAAGCAAATGGAGTGTATTGCTACGTCCTGTTGATCAGACTTAAGATTTCAGCTGACAAAGTTTAATCTCATCGAACAGAGTTAGAACTTTATGGAGTCTTTAGGAGGAATACATTAGCATAAATGTCTGTGGCTCTTTTGTGTCACTAACGCTGTTTGACTTATTCACGTTTGGTCAATATTCATATTTGAGATGCAAAATAACATGCATACTGTAAATTCTGATTGGACCATTTTGTCAGCGTTTGCATTGCCACAGACTGGATATGAATCCAGATCTTCATAAAACATGTGGTTTGTTCATGATCTAAGTTACTTGGGGTCATATAAATGACATTTTGGCCACTTCAGCTTATGATGCAAACAAAGCTAAGATTACACACAATTCAAACATCTGTATGATGTGTATGGTGTCGCAGATAAACATCATGGAATTTAATTTCAGTTGGAAAAACTACTACTGCTGTAATTAGAATTCTGCAGTGTTTACTGTACTATGAAGAACAGGCAGCTTATGGATATTAGAAAAATCTGTTGTATAGTTTGGATTTCTGATCATCTGGATAATATCTACTTTAATTAGGACCACTGTTCCTAGAGCTGACAGACAATGCCTCTTTTTTATATTTAAGTTCAGTTGGTTTGCAGATTTTCATTCCAGGAAGAAACAGGGAGTCGAATGTTTCACTTCCTGTTTGTCTAAGCAGCTAAACATTGCAGGTGACACCTCCCAGCTGCATTTTGAACGGTAACAAGTACTCAGAAACTACTGAGGCATACATAAATATGAAGACAGGTATGATGTGCCCGATAAGAAAACATGCTGTAAGATAGCCAAGAGAAGATGGCATTGAAGAGTAATGAGGGAGCATGTGAGTGGAAACAGTGTTGTCCTTCAGCTACTGATACAGCAGCTGATGAATTGCTGGTGTATAGATACCAATATGCGATAGCAATAATAATTCTTCATGAAGGGGGATATAGGTTTGTTTCCGTATCCACATTAGTGCGTTTACCGTGAACTTTTCACCTTGCGACGATCCTCAAAGTAATCCAGATGTGTCAGTCTACTCGACCCATCATGGCACTATGAAGTTGCACAATGTCACCAAGGCTAAACATTCTGATAATTCCTATTTATTTCACTATGATAACAAAATATGGTTTTATTCGCCAGTGCAACAAACCTTTTTTTTTACATCACTGAGCCAATTTATTAAAGGTTGTAGTGTTGGAAAACTGAAGACTTTTAACTCCTGACTCCTGACTAACGGATTTACACATTTTTCTCTGTTTTTTTGCTTGTGTGTTGTTACACAGTTTGGCTTGAAACACAAAGCATTGATATGTCGTTTTTGCTCCTCTGTAAGCAAGACCTCCAAGTCACTTTTAAGACTGCGCTTCTGGCAGATATCAGACATTATTACTGTACGCAGGAATGCTAATGTAGCTGCTGCTTGCTGTCAACAACAGCTGAGGCAATGTGGCACGAATTGTAGATGTTGAGAATAATTAGGGTTTTGTGGTGTATTTCAATAGACAGCTTTGAGCATTCTGCCTTTTGGGCCAGCGGTTCTGAAGAACAGCAATTCTGATGATTCTAGGGATCCCTCAACCAAATACATCTGTTTCCAGGCTATAGTAAGGTATGTTTGTTTTATATATATAGAAAGTCTATGAATTATAGTATACATCTGAAACCTTTTTATAACCACCTAAAGGAACCACCTGATTTAAGTGGTACTGTTCAGTTATTTTACCTCTGATCTGAATTGCTTAATCAATCTTAACAGGCTTGGAGTGGCCGGCCTTTAAACTCTGTGGAGTCAAGAAGTTGTTGATGCCTCAGGGTTGTTTTTCACCACCACAAGCATCACAATCTCCTTGCCTTCAGACCCAATCTAAGCTCACCTGTGTGAGGAGGTTCACGTGCTCACACTCCTGCAGCACCACCACCTGCGAAGGAATCCTTTCTTCTGCTTTCCCCAGCAGCTCGGCCACGTTGAAATCCTCTTTGAGTCTCTCCACGATCTCTTCCAACTCTGTGAATGAAGATGTTTGATACATCTTACTGTTACAATTTAAAAACTCAACACAGGACACACAGAAAAGAGCTGAGATTGTAAAGGTTCTTTAACTAGAGGACCCAAAAACAGAAGCTGAGACTCACAGAGAATGCACAGGTTTTTTTAGCACAAGAACTACAGGTACAGTTATCAAAAATCACACGCACTGTTGATCCTAAAAATACTCAACCAATCAATGAACCATTAAAGACCAATGGGACATTAAGGTTATCTATGTCAGATAATCTTAGTGCTGCCAATGCTGAAAGCCTGAGAAACCTTTACAGATTGAAATAAACAGCTTCATAAATATTCATGAAGATATATTTTGCAACGGCAGCTCTTTGTTTTCAATAACAGTGTAATCCCTCGAAAAATCAATGCTCACAGCATATTTTTTGGGTAAGTGGTGAAAGCCAATGTCTGTGTCAAGATTTTCCCAAGGCAACCAGCATTAGCAATCAATCACTGGATTAGGTGATTGAACAAAGGACACGAGGTCTTCATATCGAGGGATTTTTCAGTTCAAATATCTGGTCTGATTTTTGGCAAATGAATCACGCTGAATAAAAAGAGGGCCTCGTTAGTAAACCCTGCATGACTGTCATCCGTTAAGACAGAAGTATCGTGACTTGTAAGCCCCTAAGATGACTGTAGTAGTTTGATAAAGTAAGATCACCCATGACATCAGGCTACAGTTCCCTTCTGAAGCAATCAGAGCGGCAAGGTCAGTGCATTTGTTTCAACATGCAACATAGCACAATTTGTAGATCACTCACATTTTATATGAGCAAATATATTGACTGAAAAATGTAATTTTTCCCCAGGTGTGTCTTTTAAAGCAACATGTCCTGAAAAAGAAAACTACTGGGTCGCTCAGACAAAACAACCACAGCTAATAACAGAAGCATTGTGAGATCTTTATTGAAAACACAGAATTAGAATCTGCAGTGGTTGTCTCTGAATACACATGTTACAATAACATTCATTCTCACGATGCCATCTCTCTCTCTTTTTTAGCAGCAGAACGAATATAAAGGTGACCAGTCACATTTTGTCAGCAAATATACTAAGAAATGCTTCAAAACAGATTGGAAAGAGCTTCCTCAGGCAGCAAGACAATGATCCAAAACGAGGTCAACTCAACAATAATCACCAGAAGGGGGAATTTAAAGTTTTAGAACAATGAATTTGCAACAATATACATCAATATCATTTAAAGGTTAAATCTTGAATCTTGGCTCACGTCCATCTTTTGATCCTAAGCCAATGCATTTTGTGTACATAACATAGACTGTCATTCAAATACTTGGAGAAGACTTGTCTATTGTCACAAAATAAAAGGGACTTACAGTAAATAATCCTGAGCTGCGTTACCATGGAGACCTTACCTGCGAGTATAGCTTGAACTAGTTTACCTAGTCATGTCAAGTATTACTAACTGTTCATGACTGACACGGACAGCGTTCAGCTTGCAAAAGACAGAAGATGAGCCTGTACATCCAAACAAACCTCTAGAGGTGCTGAACTGAAAAACAGACCAAACGCAAAACAAAAAAAGATCCAGACTTCCTGTGGGGAGTGTGAGGCACAGACTGAGATTCAGATTTCTAGCAAGTCATACAGGTACAAACAGATAGAGCACTGCAGTAATTCTAGTCTGGATGATTGGGAGTCAATCAATCAAAAGAGGACCAATCAGAACAGACCGAGAGAAGCCACTACGGGAAGGTTTGAAAAAGAACATTTTAGCACAGAAATGTGGAACCCTCACACCTGGGGGCAATTTAAAGTCACTAATTAACCTAACGCACATGACTTTGGACTGTGGGAGGAAACTCACACAAGCACAGGGAGAACATACAAAGTGCACACAGAAAGACCAAGACCATGTGTGGTGGACGTGGGGACCTTCTATCTGTGAGATTACAGCAGATTACCACAATGGTTAAAGTGATTAACTCTCAATCATGTAGATTAGAATAAACAGACGGATGCTGCTGTTTGTGGCTATGCTTCTCCATGTTTCGCAATGCATACCAAAGATCAAATATTGAAACATTGCATGATTACTTCACTGGCTGGAAGACAGAATTGCAGTAAAAACTGAATAGTTTACAACCACAACACCATAGCATTAAAGCCCTGAATGAATAATAAAAATTATCTTTTTCTCACTGTGGCTGAAAATTAATTTAAAAAAAAGGAAATCATTAAAAAGTAATTTTAACAAAAATTACACTTAAGAGGGATTATCGACTTTGCCTGTTTTAAAACAGTAGCCTCCAAATGGCAGACATGCCATTATTAGTACGCTCTAATAAAGCTACTGCGTCTACAGCTTGTCTGCTTTACGATCCATACTAAAATAGCCGTAAATCTTAATAGACAGCTTTTTTAAAACGCTAGACATCATTAAAATTACACATTAAAAGGAGAACGTTATAAGTTGCAGTGCAGGAAGATGGAAAGAATGTCTGTGTTTTAATCCAGACGACAGACCAGACTGAGTGACACCTGAAACCACTTTGCTCTCATAGAAAAAGAATTAAGAAATCCGTCTAGGTTAAAAGTAATGTGGAACATAACTCACATTTTGCTGCTTGTTTCAAGCAACAGTGGGCATAATCGACTTTTTAATAACACTCACACAACCAAGACCTGTATTTATGATGTTGAAATTGTGACACTTGCTCAAGTGTAATATTTGTTTGAACTTTTACACTCAAATAAGCTTCATTTCAGTTTGGAACCCTAAGCAGAAAATGCCATCCCTATAAAAATCACCCTGGCTGCTGTCAGAGGCCCCAAAGAGGCCCCTGCAATTTATTTCCAATTCAGCGTGCAGCAACACCAGAAAATGTCACCTGTTGTCATCACACATTTAAGGTTTGGCGCTCTTTACTTCAGTTGGGTAAATTGCTGTAGCAATACAAACATTAAACAATACTCCCCCACAAGTAATGTTGCGCATTCAAATTAAGAAAAGTTACATAATTACTTGCAAAATATCCTTCCAATCTGAACTGCAACAAGGATGTCTGGCTGATTTTTTATGCCACAAACAAAAAACACTGACTCATTTATTAAATGTGTTTTAAGTTCATAGGTGCATGCTATATTTTCTATAGAAAATGTTAATTAAAATAATTTAATGTACATATATAATTAAATGTAAAAAAAATGTGGTTTTATCTTTAGTTGCACTAAAGAAGTTGTGCACTAAATGTGCAATTTCTGTCTGAAATGCAGCAGAGTCTATGGATAAAATGGCCATGGTCAAGTAGTACACTTACCACTAATTTGTACAGCAGATTAATTTAAGTAACTCAAATGTATTATGCTAGCTTTGGCTACAAAGACATCTGCAGCCTTTCTGTGTGGTTTACTGGCGACTCTAAATTACCCATAGGCTTGAATTTGAGTGTGAATGGTTGTTTGTATGCGTATGACTCTCGGTTTTGGCCCTGAGATAGACTGGGGACCTGTCCAGGGTGGACCCCTGTTCTCTTGCCTAATTACAGTAGATAGTCTTTTCTCCCTGTGACCCTGAATAGGATGAACATTTATGACAATAGATGAATGAATGAAACAATTTGGCCAAAAGCAAAGCCAAATTAACCCCTTGAAAATAATAATAAAAATATTACTAACAATATGCTTAAATAAGTATAATAATTAATGAGTAAACAAACACAGACTGTAAAATCTGGAAAATATGTATTCAAGACTTTCAAAGCTGTGAATTAGTTATGTCCGGACTGCAGCTGCACATAGAATTAAGACTTGTTTCTGAATGCGTGATTGTGAATGATTGCTCACTCACTGGAAACCCGTGAGGAATTAAACACACTTATGGCATTAAAGGAAGCTATAAATAGTTTTTCAAGTCAGTCTTAAAACAATATCCACCTCCCAGTATAGACACTGAATGAGTTTTACTTGGTATAAGCATTCCTCTTGTTCTGAGTGGGCATGAGATTTCCTCTGTGTGTATTTAGAGTTAACATGATGCTTCATCACTACGGATTTGTTAAATGAAGTGGAAATCTTCTTTTGAACCTTGTACAGTATTATCAGATAAACCTTGAATGTTTTTTGGACAGGTGGAGGTGCTCTTGAAGGCTCGCATTTATGGCAGGTTGTAAGAAGTAAGAAGAGTCTATGCTCTTCCAGAACATGGAATAATTACCAAATCCTTGAGGTCAGGTTTAAAGTCTGGAGTTATGCCTTTCCAGAGGAGCGGAAGTTCCAACAGGAGAAAAAGACTTGTACTTTTTAAATTAAATGTTCGACAATTTGCAGATGTCCACATCTTCTGGACATGATTGAAACAAAATGGAAATAGAAAATGCAAATATTTGCTTATTTCCGAATCCGTTTTTGTCTCTACAGTTTATATTGACAATGCAGGTTCACTGTAATCCTCCTTTACACTGTCCTCTCCTGTTGTCCCACCGCCCTTGCCAACTCCCCCGTCCCTGGGCTGCATCTCGAATAAAGTGCGGAAAAGCTTCTCGGAGATGTGCTTTAGGACGCACTGGGATGAAGGCCATGTAGGTATGGCAAGTGGCCAGGTCTGTTGTCATCGATGTACTGCAGCAGAAAAAAAGCCTGTCATACTCTTGACTCTTGTATCAGAATGATTAGTTTCCTTTTGTCCCGAGAAGTTGTTCTATCTCAACAACACAATACCGCAAGTCTGACCCTGTTTATTTGTCTTGCCCCAAAATATTTGTAAAGAAAAGCGTAGAGATTGACAGCGGAATTTACCATCTGCCAAAGAAGTGGCAAAGTCTTTTTTTTTTGGTGTTTCTGAAGTACTGCTGACAAAGAACAAGAAGGTAACTGTGGAAATGTTGAGATATTTCCAGGTGAAATTCTAACGCTTAGGATCAATTGACAGACTGCTAATGACTCTAAAAAGGAGAAGGAAATGTGGCGTTTTCCATCTGCTGGTCCATAATCAATGTCAATATGCTTTTAAGTTAGTGCAGATAAAAGTGGAGGCTCAATTGAGAAAGGCTGCTTTTTGTGGGTCAAAAAAAAAACTCTTCTAATCATAATGTCCTGATGAAAGTTTTGATGGAAAATATATTGGCCTTTAATACAGAAGCACTTTGTAGTGAGCTTGTTTGATCTTCTCTTCACTTGCTGGATAACTTTTGCTGATTGCACACAGCCGTGTATTGTTGAGAGAGAAGTAAAACTGCTGAGTCACGGAGTTCTTCTTGATGTCTGTCCCACCTCTCTTCCCTCCTAAATATAGTGAAAGTTTGCTCCAGATGGCTGTGAGGGAGGCAATGGCCTTACAGACCCCCGGGGACCCATAGGACTTTACAGCCACTGTTCTCTGGCCAAATCTAAACCCCTTAGCCCTCAGTCTGCTGTGTGGTGACAGCCAAAGACCGTATAAAATGCTCAAGCCCTTTTCCACTGCAACTAGTCTGACAGCCAGGATTCGCCCGATGAGCAGCCTAGAGTGTGAGAGACAATTAAATACAAGTCAGACTCTCCAGTACCTCTGCCCCCCACCACCCCCGGGGACCTCATGGGGGAATCATGGTCTGAATCTGTGTTATTCATAAAAATACTGGCGGTTCCCAGTTTCTCTTAAGAGACACTAGTGGAGCTGGTCCCGGCTGTCATGGAGTGGAGTTTTACTAATTTCTAAGAATTTTGAATAACATTTTGGCTTTATGATGTGTTATTAAGATTTCTTTTTTTCTATCACTTTCTTATGCTCATTTTGCTGTTATGACCTGGTGGTAGCTGTTGCAGTATATGTTTCCAGGTAAGGGGAAGCCATGCAGCAGGTACCCTGGCTCTCCCTTCATCATCTCAGGTTTACAAACTCCTCCCAGTAGGTCGGACACAGGTGGCGGTCCCAGTCATCTGTCCACCATATACATGATCTCCCTAAACAGGTAGTGCAGGTCATCGTATGACCCATGGGAATTAGAGAGAGGGGGTATCGCTTTCCAAGATGGTGACCTGTAGTATTTAGCTGAGGTCACAAGTGTTTAGATTTCCCAAGATCACAAACAGAGGGGATTGTACCCCATCACTGAGCAATTAAAGAGACATACACCTGCCTTAGGTTTGGCCTCCAGGTGGTCATAGAGCACGCTAATTGAAATTGTGAGGTCTCCAACATTAAATGGGTATGATCTGATGCAGCCTTGCAGAGCAAATTTCCTTCTCTCTGCAAACATAGCACAAGGCAAACAAAACACCTTTAGTTTCATTCTGAAGTCCACACATTTCCAAGGTGTCCTGGAAAAACACAAAGCATCACATATTTAAAAGCTAATCTTCTGAACTACACTACTGCATTAACAGAACCATGCTGGGGTGTTACAGGTAAAAAGTTGAGGCAGGCAGTCCTGTGATCTGTTGTGTTTTTTGGGGCAAAATCCTCAGCGGTGCTGCACACTAACAGACAGACACTGAGATGACTAGATGGCAATAAATGCCAACGATGAGATTCCCTTTTAATTGTCACAACTTGTCAGGAGCTTTCAGCCTCCAACTGTCTCTGGGGCTCATTACTCCAGACAGGCAAATAAAAAACTGGACGTAAATGACATTGTAATCTCGGGGGGGAGAGACAGTTAAATAGGCATGCCAATAACCCCTATGGAAACAGGGAGCCTAAATTCTCTTTATTCCAGTATGTGTCATGATGATTGCAGTGGTGAAGGCCTTTCACTTCTCCTGCTGCACACCCGTACAGTACAGACAGACACACACACACACACACACACACACACACACACACACACACACACACACACACACACACTTTTGGAGGATTAGTTAATATTCTGCATAGTACTCCTCTGCTCAGCACAGCTGAAAGAGATGCATAGTCTCCCTATTTATGACCTGTGGACTGGAGAGAAACGACAGGCAATCAGTTCACAAAGAGAAAAAGAAGCAGAAACACACAAATGGATCCACCTGCACACAGATGAAATAGCACACTTCAATATCTATGCACTGACAGATGTCGGAGATTATTCTTTGGGTATGTGTGAGTCTGTTTAACCTGGAAATTTGACAGATGAACTAATTGATCAGTTTCAGCAAAAAGGGAATTATTCATCCATAACAGGTTTTTTCACAACAATATTATTAAACTGTTATCGCAGCGAAACCTGAACCATTGTGCCAGATATTAACTTTAACCGACTCCGTGTTACAGGCTCCTGAAGATCGCAATAACCTATGGAGCTGCACATACTTCCAGTGAAAAGGTCAAGATCAAAGAAAGTCATTTCTCTGACTTAGCGTTGGCTTAAGCCATGCAGGCGGCCTATTTTCAGAGTTAACCTGACACTGATTAGCCTTCACTGAGTACACATGACCACAAAACCCCTTAACTAATACTTCAGCAGACCTCCCTGTGGCTCCCAACACTGTAAGGATAGGGCTCACAAGCACGTTGCTTTTATCGGCCAAAGAGACTAGCTAAAGATCCTCCGAATGGACTGGGAGGCATTGCACTGCATTTGCACGGAAGCGCTGGCGTAATAGCAAGGCTTAGACAGAGATCAGGGGTGGATAAGGTAAACAAATGTCAAGTGAGGACACTGCAGTAAACTGATCCATGATAGCAACGGGGGCTACAGGATGGCTTCATATTGTCTGGCCACTCTGATAAGCAAAAACTCAGAAAATCAACTTTTTGTCATCTCCATCCACACGCTCCATCAGAGCAGAATGTAACTCCACAAACTTTATGTGTTTGCACATAATACATGTATCTGTCTTCCACGAGTCAAAGGTAATTCCTGAGTAAGTGAAAGGTGCCTCCACCATCTGCTAGCTGCTACATTTCTGCAAACTGGCAAGTTGATAAGAAATCTGGAACGAAAATTGCCATGTGCTGCCTCAATGGCGACTCACAGTAGAAGGGAAAATTAGTTCTTCAGAAAAAGGGAGCATTTGTTGCCAAAATACAGAGTTTAGTTTAATGACCACTTAACTGCTCCTCTCTGCTACTTTCACTATCTGCAGATTTTTGACCTTTTAGCTGATTAGAGACCCAATTACACAAGGATAAACTAATGTTCTCCTGGAGAAATCTGTCCAGGGAAATCAGGCTTCTCTAATTCCATACCAAGATCACAGAAAACAGGTTTCTCATTTACATTGCAGTTAAGAAATCAGCTGACTTAGCGAAGGTGACCATAACTGGGTTACGTAAGTGCATGTAAATGCTCTGACTATGAGCTATCTGACTCTTAACTTTGACTTTTATATTGGCCGCTAAAATTGGATATAAATAAAAGTACAGTATTTCGTAAATATTTACCAAACTTTTCATTATTACTAGATGACCTCCAGGGAAACATTAATCCATTGAGTGTTACCTGATTGAAGTTATCAAGGACCTTGAGCAGGCTGCCATGCTGATCTTCATGGAGTTTTCCAGTATGCAGTGTGGTATGATATGGCCCTCAAAGGTTGAGGAGGGCTCAGCACTGACAAACACCCTGAAGTTTTCGTGGCTACCCTCTGAACGCTACTCCGGAGGTTTCTGTAAAGTACCCAGCCAGCGAGCCAGCAAGTAAATATACTGCAGCACCAGGAAACCAGACCCACATGGATAGGGTTTGGAAAAGAAAAATGTATGTTATTCTAAATTAAACACAGAGTCAGCAGTTCTGGTGTGTGATGATGTCAGTGTATCTCAGCAATGGATAGAAAAGCGTGAGTGCCCAGCTCTCACGGTGAAAAAAAAGATTCCTAAGCCCACTAAGATCAACCAGAGCTTGAATCCAGAGCTTCAGAAGTTTGAAGAGGAGAAACTTGATTTGCTTGACGATCAAATTATTATTTTAGGGCACCTCAGCTGAAAATATATATTTTTCGCAATATCTTTGCAATGCCATACTAGCAACAACATACAGAGGCTAATATGCCAAATACATCAGAATACGAATCTGTAATGTTTAATTTATGTAGGCGAGACATTTTGAGTGAGTATCAAAAAGTGTCTGTCTGGGATGGGAGGGGTCTCTGAAAATCCTCCCTGCACGATTTAGGGTCTTGAATTTGGGAAATATCTGGCAATGGCAAGGCAGATTGCACCTGATTACCCTTACATTACAGTGAATAATACTACTACTAGCAATAATATTAAAGTAAACGTGACCTATCATACCTATCATTTTAGCATCTAGAAACAAATAATGCACCAAACACGTCTGCATACTCCTACCAACTCTAATAACCTGGTTTTCAATTCTTCAGCAAGACTGTTTTCCAAATAACTGAATTTCAGTGCAAATCTCTCTTATATATCATTCCATGTGCATAAAACACATAATACAATGTGATGTGTATGATTTGATGTGGGCACACATCATATCATCAGCAGATTCATCAACTTAAACAATGGATAGACAGCAAATAAAGCTTAACATTCCTTTTAGAATTGTGAACAGTGCACCAGCGCAGCATGATCCCTTACATTATTTTGGCTAGCCCAAATTTTGCCACCCTTGCTTTTGACATACTGGCATTGGTAGGGAACAGGCTAGTTGCAAATGAATTCTCCACAATATTCTCTGTTAAATATCTGTGAAAGCCTGGGCTTTAATGGATGACACATAATAGCTTAATAAGGTACTTGATGTTGGAATTGCCTGTATCATTTATTTTTGTATTGACAACTAGCAAAATTGAGCAATTAAAATGTTGCATATTCCCCTCTGTTCACTGTGACTTTGATGTGGCACCAAATTAAATGGTACATAGCACTTGAAACCCATTTCCAGGTTGCTGACATCGAGCGACTGCTCTCCAGCGTAACTTCAGCCTGACTTTGCTGCATATTCATCTCTCAGAGCTGTGCGGGCAGCTGAACTGACTAACTATCACACAAGCATGGATGAGCTCAATTTTCCATCTCAACTGTCCCGACACTTACAGGATATCCTGTGAATGATAAGGAGTCAGCTAACCCCCCCACACGTCCCAGCATGCAGTACTGCCCATTCCTTAAATTTAATTACTGCACTAATAACTCCAGTCCTTAATTCATAAGCCTCTTTACGTTCTCATTTCCCTTTGCTCTCCATATTTAATCTTCCTAATGATGGCTGAAGTTAGCCTCCTTTCTGAATGACAGGACACGACAGGGAGCCAGTTTCTGGGAGAAGCATTTGAGAAAAAAAGGAGAGAAAAGTTTACATTGAGAGAGAGAGAAAGTCCAGGAGGCCTCAGAAGCTGAGAAGAGGATAAGTTAGTCTGACTCCTGACGCCTTAGAGAATAATGAAGGGTATACAAATTAAAAGTCTTAATTCAACTGCTTTTCATCAAGCAATGGCACAACCCATCCTCTTGGCATGTAAATAGTTTGGCAATAAAGGAAGCCAACAGAATAAGTGAGAGACTGCCTCAGAACTTGTCACTGTAATGAAACCATTCATCCTCTGGCTGCGAGGGTAGAAGAGAGAGGAGGAACAGAGTGAGAAAGAGACGGAAGGCGACAGGCCAGCAGGCCAACAGACAAACAAACAAGAAAGAGGAGCAACCACCATTTTATGGCTTTTTAATTAACTTTCAGGTGCAACATTTTTGTTCTCTCAATGTCTTCGTGATAAGGGCCTTCCAGCTGCTGTGATGACTGTGCTGATACTACATCAAAGAGTCACCTATTTACATAATAATATAAAAGTTGAATCTAAAACCCATTAGAAGACACCACTGGCAAGGTCTTTGATGCACTGCTATCAAACACAGCCTCAGGGAAAGCACAATGGCAACTGCCTGTCACGCACACGCGCCTGTTCACACTCGCCAAATATAAACACATGCAGGTGCACGAGCACAATCCTTCTCTTTCACACACACACACAAAAACACATTCATCAAGGAGCAGTGGTGAGGACAGCTGCACAGCTGGGCTCCAGCACTGAGGAGGCGGCCCTGCAGTGGAGAAGCAGTCAGGCTCCAGACTGACGTAGGAACACGCAGCAAACAGGCCTGAGAGGCAAACAGGACTGTCGACACACTGCAGGCACTGACAGTGTGACGGACTGCGGAGTCTAAATTTAAAAATGTGTCCACAAACAGGCCGTTTTATTGTTGCACATTTTGGAGTGCAAGGTGCAAAGTTAGCTATTGTGCTCCTAGTCAATTCTTTGCACAGGCCATGTTAGATATTGGCACTTCGAGCACTTACAAATTAAAAGAACAAGCCTGTGTACAGGAAGTCATAAGTAGAGGAAGGAAGTAGAAAATACATTTTGACAATAAACTTCTGATTAGTGACCCTAAAATGATACATGCAACACTCACATTTATCTTAAAAAAATACAAAGTGCTTCAATATTTCAATATTTTTCTATGTTGCAAACTTTTAGGGGGAGCAGGTCCAGGTTACTCCTTGCCATTGTTGCAGGTTAAAAAGCTTCATCACTACATCAATGATTGAAACAAATCTTGCCTAACTCTCAATGTGCGATTTCCAAAAAGAGGAACACATGAATCATTTACTTTTCAAAACGCAGCCATAGCTATCTGGCTCTTCCTTACAAAGTGGAAAGAAGAGAGGGCACAGAGGTATTTTAGTCAAACTGTCTCTGCTGCTTTCTTTTCTTTCTGCACTTTCTTTGCCACTGGCTGCAAATGGGAGCTTTAGCAGTAATGTGCGAAAAGGCTGGCAGTTTTAGGCCACTTGATGATTCCCATTGCCTGACCGATGTAGAATATTCAGCTCCAATCTACCAGATTGATTGCCTGTCCGTTCGCCCCATTCTCCACCTCAGCGGGCTGCTTCCAAAGCTTCTGCATCGCTGTCTCCCAGGCTCATGTGAGCAGAAGCTGCTGTACTGCAATATAATTACCCATCGGTGAAAATGAACCTGCCACTGACCTGGCAGCTGGTGACTAAAGGTGAACTGTGAGACGAAAAGAGGGTTGGATAGTAGGAGGGATAGGTGAGGTGAGGAGGCGGGCAAGGGCGGGAGAGATAGGTTAGCGTGAAAGGTGGAAGGACGTAACGACTGATAAGAGGGTAGTGTGGTCTGAGAAAAATGATAAGACTAAAGTATGAAGGTTACACGCCAGAATATGAGGGTGGGAAAGGGATAGAAAGGAAAAGTGGAGTGCTGTATCAGGAGCACATAGTGTTGGTAAAAAACAGGAGAGAGAATATGAGAATATGATGGCAGCCCTCCCCTCAGTTTTCCTCTCCCTCTCCCCTCATGGGGTTGGCTCTCAGTGGGTAGAGAAACGGACAGCCGATGATAAAGCGAGTGGGAGGTTTGTTGCCAGGGGGACAAGGCCTTTTTCAGCCTATTGATTGGGATTCTTATGCAAAGGTAATTAAACAACTGCTTGTCTGTGCTATCCTGAGTGGAGATGAAAATAATGGCATCCCAGTTCTTTCTTTTTTTTTTTTACTATTTTTACTAGCTGCATAAATTAAAAGCCAAGTATGTCTCGCAGTGCCCAGTCTGCAGTTCATATCTGTCGATACTTCCCATTAGAAATCTTCTAAGATTTCCAACAACATGAAAACACCAGCCTTGCCCTCCAAAAAGGAAGAGATTAGACACCTAGAAGCCGTACAGTTTTATGCAATGGAACTTTCAGTTAGAAAATTGCCACTGAAAATTAAATTCACTTTATCATGCCGACAGACCTGGGAGGTGAATAATAAGCATTATTGGACACAGTGTGAAAATTCTCATCATTCCCAACATGTAAAGTTAAAGGAAAAATGCACCTAAACTCACTGTACAGAAATGAAGTACTTTATAAATTATGTGTCTTTGCTTGGGTTCTTGGGTTTAAAAAATGTCATTTTTATTTTTAAGCATGTTTTGTATTATTTGGCATCACTTGAGTAAGCAAACTGGTTGGACTTTACCATATAGGGCCTTTTAGTGAGAACCAAATTATTATTATTATTCATTTTTTTACCAATATTCAAATCCTCCAGGCTACAATTGGATCTATCTAATTATTTCTCGAAACATTCTCATGAAAAAAAATTAGGTGGTGTGGGTGAATTTATGTGCTGAGCACATACTACAGAGCAGTTTTTCTTGTGCATTATATTTAATTCTGCAATAAGATATTTTTGTCTGTGCTCCAAAGTATGTGTATGGTTTTACTCTACCTGTGGCAGTTCTTAGCTGCCAAATCAAGGCCTGACCCTGACCCAGAGACACACTGTGCAAATTCTTGTTGTCAAATGTCTTGCCCAGCTTTTTCTGGAGGAAAACATATACTGTAAGTAACTTTTACATTGAAATACTGTCTTGGGAAATTGCAAAACAAAACAAAATGATATCTTACTACTACTAAATAATACTTATTTTACCCTAATCAGTGTTTTTTTTTTTTTGTAGATAAGGACGTAGTTAGCTTAGCACATAATTAGCAGCAGCAATGGAGGCAGCCTTGACCAGAATTTAAACAATTAAAAAACATGAACAAACAACAAAAATCCTATTATTTAATTTACTTTTTTTGTCTTAGCTAGCAAATGTTCTGTCCAACACAATTTGCTTCAGAGATTGGACAGAGCAAAACACTTTTTTTCACAGAAACTAGACCTTTTTCACACTTTCCAGTTCCTAAACCTAAAACAGCTGAAAACGAGCGGCTTAAGTCCCGTTGTATGTTGTTATGTTGGAACAGAGGCAGAACTTGAGTTTTTGAAACAGGCCTGACTGTTCATGTCTGTGTAAACACAGAAACACTTGTCCTTTCACTCGCTTCCAAAAGATCCAAAACTTAAAAAAAGGCTGACGAGCAAGTTTTAAGGTGCAAAGAGGTAGAACGCCCGTTTATTGTCACACTGATGCAGGCGGCAGCTGTCTCATGAATGGAGTCGTCCCAAACCGCTTTTTATGGAATAACTGTGTCACTTTATTACAATCACACTCATGTAACTTTATCACAGAAAAGGTAGAATATCTGGTAAATCTAAAGTAAATCCAAGTAAACACCACTGATGTCTATCAACAGGACCACGATTATATTTCCCATCCACCACAGGTAAGAAGGATTAACAGAAATTAAGTAAAGCTGAAATATAATATAAATGGCTGTTATGATGGAATTTCATCTAGTCTGTTTTGTTGGCTCTATTGTAACGCTAACACACTTAGCCCGTGGGTTAAAACACATACCGTACTTTAAACTATTGCTCATGACAGTAATTACGTGTAACGTAGCACGTGGCATTACATTAAACATCCATGTCTGAGATGTGATCTGTGGGCAGGAGAGAGATAGAGACGCGATTAAAGTGATGCTTTATCAAGCATGTCACATGAAAATATCCAGACCTGCTGCTAAAATACTGCAACCTGGCTAAATGTCCAGCTTTTCGAAAGTTGATTCTTATAACTGTAAAAGCCATTTTATTCTTTATCAGAGACGTCTTTATTAACGTGTCAGTGCCTTTGCCGTGTTTGCTACGTACTTCCAGTTTTTGTGAAAAAGGTCTGTTGTGCCATCAGGTTCTGTCACCCATTGTACGGCTTAAGTGCAAATATGCAGCTTATAGAATGATCTAGTAAGCTTAGTACTTAATTATTTTTGTGTCTATACGTTTTTAATACACACATGTAAAGTGTTTTGTCTTCTACATTAAGTCTTAGGTGAACTGGAATCCACATTTTGGATTCTACCTACACCCAATAGAGCTGCCTTGCCCATTTCCCCCTTACTTTCCATTTGTGTGCTAAGTTAGTGTGAAGGTTTGACGGGTCAAACTTCTTAGGCTTACACCTTTGTGCCGAATCATTGGTGTCACTGACTAGATATAAATCTAAATTCTAAATTTTTGCAGATGTAGCAGGACTGGCATGATACACTGTATCATATGATAATATTGTTGTTGTTTAGATCATAAAAGTCATTATGATGTATTATAGACAGGTAATGATGTATCGGCCTAGGAAAAGTTTTGTTTGAACTTATAGTAACAGACCAATAACAGGATCACAATATCATGATGTTGTTATTGTGATGACACTATCACTTACTGTATGTCTGTGTGTACTGAAACATTGATGATGGGACTACATACTATAAAAAAACTGTGTCATGCTATAAACGCATTAAGATGTCATATGGATAATGATTCTCTCACCTAACTCTGGATAAAATATTACGTAAAACAAGAATTCCCAAAAGGCACAGTATGGGTTTAACGTTACAGCCAGTAGTCAGTCAGTGACTCAAGTGTCCACCTGCCACTGAAATTTCACTCAAACAATAAAATTACTTCTGTCTTTTCATTAAAAGCCTAACCTGAAAGCTGGCAGATAGGGAGGGTTTTTCTCATGGATATTAGTCCCCTGCAGAGCATAGCAAATCACATCATCTATCTAATGAAAATCTAATTCAGGCCTAATACCAATGAGAAAGCCAATAGTTACAGCTATAATGGAAAAACACCTTTTTCAGACTGCAGCTACTCATTATCATCAAGCTCGCTCTACAGCTCAGTGATTGGTTGCTTTTTGCTTTGACGCGAATAACTTTGATCAGACAGTGAGTGTTGATAATCCTTAATTAAAGGCAGTTCCAGTAAATGTGCTCCCTCTTATCATATTTGAAGAAGAGGGTGGATTTCATATAGGGTCACAAATGTGTCTACACCTTCTCCACTGGTGAGTAAGCACTTACTGCTTAGACTCTTAAAGTAAAATAGAGTAAGCCGAAAGAGTAGTAGTAGTAGAGTAAAAATACTCACAGTTTTTTAAAAGGGTCAGGACTAGAAACTCATGGAGCTATCATAATGAGTGTCATAATGACAATATTTAAATACAGAAATATAGACATTTGAAAATGTAGAGACTTGGTTATAGTAGAAACAATCTAAAAAACCCTTTCTTGCACTGATACAATTCCTGCAATCTGAATATTTCATAGAGTTGAATTCAAATACCCACAGACTGATTTGGCAGTAGTTTCAAAGTGTCAGGCTGTGATGGTGCCCTGCTCCAGGTCAGTACAAAAGCTTCGACTTCTGGCATATTTTTGGTCAAAAATCAAAACAGCGTGTCCTGCTGCTATCCGCATTATTCCGCCTGGAATGTAAAGTAACTCTAAAACCAATGACATTTACTGTCTGCTGCCCCTAATACAGCACTGGTGTTGTCTCATATATTTGTGACCTTTTGTATAATCCTTTCAATCTACCCAGAGCCTGTTGTGCATTGCCAGTGATGGCTGATATCACTGTAGAGACACACAGCAGATGTGTTGGTATGAATGCTGTTCTGAATGATAATCAGAATCACACAAGCATGTTCCTATACTATAAAGAAATAACAGACACATTGATGAAAGCACAGAACACATTCTGAAGCAAGAATATTACCATGTTTCTCCACATCTTTCAAAGGGTCAACTCCAGGAGACAGGATGAAGAAGATGGGCGTAGCTGGACCCGATGCTTCAAAGGAGACGCCAAAGTCCAGTGATCTGCCAATCACATACTTGCTCCCCAGTTTCTCCTCTACAAAGTCTCTGTGGGGAGAATATGACTCAGTTATCCTCAACACTTTTTATTATCTTTGACTGACAAGCTAAATGTCTTGAAGAGTTGGATTCTTCTGTTGTACAGTGCATTAGACAAACTGCAGCTTATGGAAAAATATTAACTCTAGTCACGACCGTCTTGGCTGTGGCTCTTTTCAATTTCAAAATCCTTTGGTATTTCAGACATCATGGTTTGCTCTCTGCTGCCCTGACAAAACCCTTTACTCTTGAATAAACAGAGACATTACATGTTTGTAGCACATAAAACAAAATTAAAAAAAGATCACATAAATAATACATCGAGGAAAAAGTCAAAATAATATCTAATCATTCAAATGTTTTGATGATTTTTTTCAGCACACAGTTTTGTTATTATGATGTGGGATCCTACAGTTTAGTTTTTGTGTCATGTACACATAAGAGACCAGCGCACACTTTAGTTCAGCCATGCTACAAACCAGTGACAGATTAAAGGAATTGAAACGAAACGAACAAAAAGGACCTTAGTAAGGTGCTGGGCCAACTTATAATGTCAAAAAATCTCCCCAGTGTGTTCAACTGAGTTGAGGTTGGGTGACTGTAAAAGCCATAGCATATGATTCACATGATTTTCCTATTCATAACACCATTCTCTGACCCCTCAGGCCCCTTGGATGGAAGATTATGATGAAATTTCTTCACTCATTTATTGAGGTTTTACTTTAATTTGTCACCCATCATCATTTATGCTAAGTGACTGTGTCTGCTCTACAAAGCTAATTAGAGCCTGCCATTTTCTAGTACTGATTCATTTGCAGATTATTTGTAAATCAATCAATAAATAGTTTTGTGCATAAAAGGTCTGAATGAGCAGCTTGTTTTGCTGACCTGTGTCTGAATAACAGAAAGCCATTGCTTAAAGAGACTGATGAAGCCCTTTTTAAAAAAAGGGTTGTCACTAACTTTGTTTGATGTGAACCAAAACCTGAAAGATGCTAATAACACAATAACAGAGCTGAGAGGAACTGCAAAGTAATAATGAGCCTCTGTGGGTTCATCACTGTTACACAGTCACTTGATCACTCGTTAATATGCAGCTTTAACACTGAATATTTATCAGTAAAATACTCGACATGTCGAACTTCTGACACTGTTTGATCTATTTGATCTAATTTCATAATATAATAATAAACAAATACTGTATTGTAACTGCAAAGTTGTCCAATTATAGCTACTCTGGCCAACAGTCGGATAGCAGGTGTGAGCATAAGCTGCCTGTCAACTCACACAAAAGGTTAGTCTATTAAATTTTTATTCTTTCAAGAAACAGCACAGTTCAGTATGATTCTCTACAGATCACAGAGCAAAGGCCAAGCTATGGTTCTACCTCCTACCTGACAGCGCATGTCATGCGGTCAGGCCTCAGGGCCCTCATCACACACAGTCTCTAAAGTGAGGTTTTATTCTTCCACTCTTGGGGGAATTTCTTTTTCTGGACACTCAGACTCCACAGACTTCCTCCAGCATTTGGCTGAACCTTGCATGTCTCGGTCCGGGTTTCTGAGCTCTTCCGTGGAGCACAGGGACTGCTGGTTGAAGAAAGGAAAGTGATTCATACAGAGAAAAGTACTTTTTTTATTTTAGTGCCGCTACTCTGTGATCAGTGATGCACATAAGGGTAGTTGATCACTATCACAATGCACAGCAAAAAGACTAACTTTGCAAAAAGTTAGAGGGAAAAATGAGACAGCAATGCTTATCTTCCCCCACACCTTAATAAATAATATTTATTCAAACGGAAATGCTGAGTAAACATGATCCCTTTCAAAACAGGACGAGGGGTGGGAGAGGAAAGAATATGCATTCGCTGCAAAACCAGTGGGGTTTCATTGTGATGCTCCAGCTGACAGAAACCTTATCTCATCTATGGAGAAAAGCAGTGCCATGCAGTGCAGCCTTGTCAAGTAGACACACACAGAGACACACACGCACAGTGTTTATGCTGTCTCCCAGTGTGTATAGAAGGTCATGAAACCTTCCCACAGCAGACACACAAAGGTGTCACAGAAAATAATATCCGTGCAAATCCATGATTCCTGTTCCTCTGTACCTCTCACCACTTGGCACAGAGACAGCACACAGTCCTTCACTTCAGCTCAGCTTGTTTAATTACCACAGGCGGTTGGCAACCTCTCCGCCCTGCTGAGGGGAGAATACGCAGGGTCTCATGGGATTCTTGCTCTGTTAATATAATCAAGAAGGCCAAGCAATCAGAGGATCGTATCCTCTAAAGTTTTACAACTGATTATGTTTCCAACTGCGATAAGAAAATCAAGTGACAGAATCTGATTAGTAGGGCCTTAAACAGCCACAGTAGGCTGAGTGCTGCTCGAAAAGGCCGTCTCTGAATCCGCAGAGGGGTTTAGGTTGAGCTAATATTCAAGCAATACACATTGAAAAATTCATGAGCACAAGAGTCTAAAAAACAGGCTGCCATTAGGGTTTAGTTTGCCGCTAAACTGATTTGACAAGTGAGGGTGTACCTGTTCTGCGTGTTGTCCGCAGGATTGCAGTGCTCAACATCTAATCGTTAAGAAGAACTAAGAGTTTGTTGTACTGCCCTCGGATGTTAAAACAAACCAGGACACAGAACAGAATGGGGTCTGGAGAATCTGGAGAGGATTGTGTGAAACACGAAATAAGACTTCCGTTAGTGTGCCAGCTCCTGAAGCGTGTTTTCATTTTTAGGGAGAGTTGCTGGATAACACTGCTGCTGGAAGCAACTTGACACATTGTGTGACAAGGATAAGCGCTAAAATAACTAAAGTGAAACTGGATTTCAAACGCATTATACATTTTCTATTTCACATTAAAAAATAAAATTCCCAACTCGCCCCTTTCTTCTTTGGGGCAGTCTTGTTCCTTCCTTCAAGCTTGGGTACTCTACCAGAGGCCTAGGAGCCTCAGGGTCCTGCCCAGTGAGTGTCGGCCAGCTGCGTAGCAGCTCCCCCATCGGTGTATGAACGTGTGTGTGAGTGTGAGTGTGAATGGGTAGATAAGCGCTTTGAGTACCACCAGGTACAGAGCATCTCAGATGTTGTTTCTGGAATCTGCTGGAGCCACTCTCCTAGTCTGGGTGTTCCAGCCCCCAGTATTCCTGTCACCATGGGTATCACTTGACCTTCACCTTCCACATCCTTTCTAACTCTTCTTTCAGCCCTTGGTATTTCTCGAGCTTCTGATGTTGCTATTGCTTGGGATTGTTGCATCTACCGCTACAGCCTTGTTCTCCTGTTTAACTACTACTATGTTCGGTTGGTTGGCCATTACCATTTTGTCATACTGTATCTCCATATATATATATATACATAGACACACACACACACACACACACACACACACACACACACACACACACACACATATATATACACCAGACACTTTATACATAACAATTTTACAGTAGCTTTTCCAAGGACTTGCCAAAGAAACTGTGTGATCAAATGTAACTAGAGCAAAATAAACATTGACACAGACTTCTGTCAATAGTTCGTAGCACTTGTGTGTGCTAGGTTTTGCAGAAGAAGTGTAGCACAACGGTTAGTAAAGCTTTCCAGTCAGCTTGCTTTCAGTGGTTAGTTTCTGTTCCATATTTTTGCTGTCCACATACAGGATTTAAAATTGACTCTGAGTCAGTCAGGAGCATTAAACTCATGTCTATAACCCCCTCACACTTCAGGACATTTTGGCCCACAATCAGTTCTGAACAACCTTGAGTTGGACATGTACTGCAGATTATCAGACAATCTAATCCAAAATTGGCCCAGTTGCCCTGGCTTGTGGGCCGGCATTTTTACTGTTGTTGACAAGTTTCTGTTTCTGCTTTAACCACAGTTGAAGTCATTCCATTTTATCTGTTCATGGCCCTTTGCATGCCACAAGAATACATATTCTCTGCATTGTCGGTACATTTGGAATTACATACAGAAGTGGTAAGAATACTAATACAGGCATCTCTGCCTGTGTCTGTACCTTGATTCCTCCCAAGGAGTGGTTGGATACGAAATCTACTGGTGATGATACACCTGGTTGGACATGATGTCTGAGGAGGAAGTCCAGCTCTATAGGGTTTATTTCTTTATTTATGAGCAAATGTGGGGGGGACACAACAAACAGGAAGGACTTTTCAGCACAAAACCGATTTCCTTTCCACATGATTACATCCAGAGCTGTGGTCTCTAGAGCAACATATTCAATGGAAAGGTTGCTCTCAAAACAAACCATGCAGAAGATGAAACTGGCATCTCTTTCTACCTGGAAGGTGAGCTGAGCAATGTACGTGGGCTTGTCACGCTCACAATGTTCCCTGGTGGTGTACTGGAAGACCGAAGAGGTAATGTTGTCAAGTAGGTTGGACACTCGCTGATTCAGAGCCGCATCCAGCTCAGCCTTCAGGACTGCTTTCTGGAATTGAATGCCTGTAGATGCAGAGGACCAGTTACAAGCTTTCTCAGCAGATGAAATCAACGGCACACATTTTTTTACAGACCAAGCAGTGTAGGTTTGAATTTCATAAAAGCTACTGATCAAATGTGCAACTGCTTGAGTAAGTGGATTTCTCTAAAGAGTAAAAGAGTGACTATAACTTGAAATGAAATGAGTCAATTATTTTCATTATCTACACACATTTTTGTTGATTACTCAGTCACACTTTGCTCTAACCTGATATGAAGAACAACTAACATAATGGATTTCATTCACAAGGTCAAAGGTATGTATAAACGGAATGTGTTTTTATTAGTTTATGTTGGGAAATTACTTGGGCCAGGGCAACTACCTGCAGAGTTGGGAGTGATTGCAAGCCATATCTCAGGCTGCCTCCTCTCAGCGCTCGCTGGCTGACAATATGAAAGACATTACACTCTACATAACCACATTAGGGAGCCACAAACACAATAAAAGGAGGCCAAAGAACATAAAACATGGCGAGCAAATGGAAGGGTGGGGGGGGGCGAACAGAGGAGTGAGTGTAAAGAGGGGTCTCATTGGGAGCATGTGAAGCAGGGAGGAAACATGGTGGGTCAATAGACAGCCTACCTTGAGAGAGAATTGGGACATGGGGTGGATTTTATTGAGGTCATTCATTATAAAGCACAATAAGGAATCCCTTGCTGCTGCTGGAGGGTGGTGCTCACGAGCCTCATTGACATTTGCCTCTGTCACCTTAGCGTCTTTCACCTACAGACAGGGTAGTGCAAATCGAAATGGAATGACAGTCATACACACACATGCTGTACATTTACAGATATCCATAAACTCAGGGTTCATAAATCAGCTAATGATGGAATTATGCACTGCCCAATAAAACACCTTCTAGTGAACAGCGGAGTTATTCCAATTTCACGGTTGCAAAAAACTGTTCTCACACAATTATTGGATGTTTTTTTCTTCTGCCAGCAAAAGCCTACACAATTATAAGAATGCACATCTGCAAAGGCGGCGCTCATCTCCTGCTGAGAGAAGACACACTGTCACATCATCATTCAGCGCTTTTTTAAGAGTGCTATGAAGTATCAGAAACATGAGGAATTCCAGATAATACACTAAGCTGACATTTGATTTGATTTGACAAACAATAAACAAAACAGGCGAGTATGAGAGCAGGGAATGGAAAACTGCTTTATAGTTCAGAAATTACAGTTTAAATATCAGTACGTACAGGCTCCAATAAAATATGAACTGGGCATTTAACTGGGAAGAAAATAAAATGACAACAAATTGCATTTAGGAGGAACCAAGGAATTAATGCAAGCGAAATAAGCAATAACCCACAGATATCACTGTATGATGGTACCTACTATGGTAAAGGAAAAGACACAAGCAGCTGATATTTCTGACTAATCACTTTTTCAGCTTTGCGTGATCAAAAAATATATAATGTTTCTATGACTTTTTATTCACCTACGATTGTTCAGATGTCTCTATATCCCCCTTAGGCACAAACTTGTTACCTTCTTATTCCTAATGTCTTCTCAACTTCCCCTTATATGTTTACATCAGTGTTTAATTCATTTTTTTATGTACTCAATAAATTTACATTTCGTCATTTTAAACCTATGGCAGCAGGTGAGTGACAATAAAACTACAATGAGTTGTCAAGACCCTCTGGTGTCTTCAGAGTGTAAAAAAAACAAAGCAGCACATAAAAACTTCAGTAATTCCACGTTTGAGAGAATTTCTCACTGACCGTGTGCTTGTTGCCAGGCTCTTTTTTGGCCATCCCATCGTAATGTGAGGCGGTGCGAGACAGTTCAAGGTGTGGGTCGTTATGAGGACATGAGTACCGAAGGGCACCTCAAAGACAGAACTGATCAATATGCTCTGCATCGGCCATCAGAACTCATGAAGGCAGCGCTCTGGGCTGGATTAACCAGCTTCCATCTGGTTGCTAACATCAAACCTTTGCAGAGTGACCTAACCCTCAGTGTGATGAGATCATCGATCTGAGGAAGAAGGAGAGGAGCTTTGATGGTGAACTACACACACATATCCACTGTGGATCATCTAGACATTATGGATGCAATAAGGAACCTTGGAAGCGTCATGTAGAATATGAACACACTGATGCGCCATATGGATGAGTGCAGAAACAGCTTTTTTTTTTGTCTTTTATTCTAGTTGAAAAAAACAAAAGTGTGTGAAAAACAGTTTTCAAAGCCTGCCATCTGAGAAGCACTGGGAGAACAAAGTCGACGGGGCATGGTTGCTTCTCTTTATTGCTTCATCCTCCTTTGTCCTTCATTATAGTCTGTTGCTGCTCCTCGTTTCTGCACGATAATGACTTTGCTTTATTGAAGTTTGCCTTAATAGAAGCCTCTGCGACCTTTGAATTGTTGTAATTAGACGAGGGGTGGGCGGCTGCGAGATTTGCCTACTCCAGTGTTGTCAGGGACTGATAATAACTGAGGGGTTTTGAGTGGCATGATCCCTGACAGACAGGGGTAATAGGTTTCTGGCAATGCTGCCTTTGCCCCTGTGTAATTGCCAGGGGAGCTGGGAGGTTGTGGCAGGAATGGGGGTGGAGCTGCTCCGCCTCCCTGTGGCACAATGTTTCCGTGACTAAAGACATACTTGGCTCAGATCACGGTGGGGGAGCAGACAGTTTCAGAGAACACACTGTTTAATTGCTTTCTTTGTGACAGTATTTTGTATTGCAGTGATGAGTTGTATATTACACCACTGCTAAAACTAAATGAGCCTCCCCCATTTTACATTCTCTGAGTTTGACATGACCGGATCTATAGCTGAAAAATGTTCCTCTGCCAAACCTGCGAAGGGGGAAAATTATATGATTTATGGCATTTTAAGGAAAGACCTGACATGTGTGTGTTCTCAGCACAGAGAGAGGCACAGAATCGGTTTGAGAGGTGGACATTTAACTGGGGCCATTTGCCTGTGTGAGTCAAGTGTGACCTTCAACTTGCGCAGACTCTGTGCTCTTGAGGGGAAACGCTATCCACCCTAAGACATCCCCAACTGAGTCTAGTAATGAGTCAGTTTTAAACAATTAGCTTTCCTCTGGCACATTGTACTAGTAATTACCCCTGCTTGGGAAAAACAAACAATTAACCAGTCAGCAGAACACCCTAATTGGGATTAAAATGAGATATTACATCTATCATTTTTAGGCAAATGATTACAGAGTGCTACAGAGCAGCCCTGTTAAGGTAATTTGGAAAGTGAAACATTTTGGTTCTCATTATCGGCAAAGGTCTGGGTAAGAGCAGTGCCAGAGCAAACACACACAAGGATGCACAAATGCACACTCAAACACACAGAGGGAGAAGCGGACGAGGTAGTTATTGTGGTAAAAGGTTGAAGACTGATCCTCCAGTGCACTCTCCAAAAAGCCAACTTGACATTTTAAGCTCCTTAGCCCATCTATGACTCGGTTAAATGAGAGGTCTTTTACCCGGTAGTCATCTTACGGCTCAGTGGCATCGCTAAACTCATTAAAGTCATAATGGCTCAGAGTCAGTCAAAGAATAGGAGCAGGGACAGTTAATTTGCACTCTGCTGTCAGTCTGCTGATTGCTATCAGTCCAGGCTGTTTATTGACAACACAAAGCCATTCAGCACCGGCCGTGTTTGATAAGAGGCTGCTTGGAGTGTACACAGCGACCCCCACCACCACCACCACCACCACCACCACCACCACCACCACTACCACTACTACTACCCGGCTTCAACTTTCAGCGTTAATTAAAATAATAAATGAGTTCCAGATCTTGTTTTTGTTCCCCCCCCTTCACCCTCCGATCTCAGTGAAATGCTAATTAAACAAGCTTCATTAAATCACATTTCACTTCTTCTCCATTGGATTTTGCTGAGGGGACATAAGGCTTAAAATAACTCTAGGATTTTTTCTTTCTCTCTTCATTTATTAAAAATGCTGATTTGTGTATGGATGAAAGGCTACAGGTCTGAAGAAAGTGCTACCTACAGAGGCCTAACGCAAACAAGGACGCCTCCAGAAAACCATCAAAATGCAAATAGGATTGTGTTCGAGTAAATCTGCCTGACCTGTTAACAGAGTTCCCACATTATCTTCCTTTCTGATCTTTCAGAGGCACAGCTGCCGGCCAGAACGAAGTGGGATTTCGGATTTTCCATCCTTTTCCCTTTGACTAACAAAGAGCTGCATTTAAGAAACAGTGAAAGTGTGTCAGTGTGTTTTCTAATTGCTGTGATACAGTAGCGCTACCAGCCAATCCATTTCAAACAGCTGACAGGAAAGGAGCAGACTGTCGATGAGATGAGTGCAAGGCATCATTAGGTGCTGGTGCTTTGATCAAGTCAATTCTCACTTAATTATGAAGATTTACATTCACACTCTGGACCGACTCTTGATAACACTCTGCCTCTCATTACTGCTCAAAAGTTGGCTGTTGAGCTGCCCTGAGGTTGCCGTACTGTAAACAATGTACCAAAACATTTACAACAAAAATTAAATACGGTCCTCTTATGAGCTTCTCTTTTGATTTTGGAACAATATAGTATGCTCTAGAGAATATATCATAACATAATTATACAAAGGTAATTTTGACACAATTAAGTAATACCCTATGAACGCTATAAGCTATGGCATTCAATGCATCTACTTGTTGATAAATATAAGTCATATTAAATCCATGAAAGCATTCGTATTGAAAGCCATGGTTCTTTTGACGCCTCCCCTGACACAGAGCAGGTCCTGCAGTAGTGTGGAGATATTTGCTTCTAAAGGTTTTTAAGCAAGTCTCGCCCTTCCACCCGTGTTTTAGAGGCCTTCGAGCGTCAGGAAAAGTGTGTTTATAAATTAATATGTCATGACTGACGAAAAGAGAATCTGTTCAAATCTTGCACACAGATTAGCCATTTAAGCTACCGTGCATTACTATCGTGTATTACTACAAACGTCAGTATTTTCACACAATTCGCACAGTGAAAGGTTTTATGGTAACAACTCACAGCAAATGAACCCACAGAAATATGATAATTTCTTTAAGTGCTTCAACATCTGGCATTGTCTGTGGATCTGTATGTGATGTAAAGCAAAGCAACACATTCGCCGTTAACAATTAACAATATAACTAGTGGCTTTAATAATGTGAAGGATAAAAGGGGTCAACACGACCACTCTGAGCAGTCTGCAGATACACAGCAAGGTGGTAGAAGTGCATAAACTCTGTTGGCCAGAAATTCTCAACAATACAATTTCAAATATTTTACTCAAGCAAAAGTACTAAGCATATTGTTATATATAAGTAATTATAAGTCAAAATATATAAGTAAATATATGTTAAAAATTAAAAGTACCTTCTACATAACCTACCTAGCTACAACCTAATCGCGGACAAATCTTAATGGAAGAAAGTGTAGCATTACTGTAAATAGCCAAAGATTGGATTTTTCTAAAAAAATGCTCTAGGCAATTAGAACAGAATGAAAGGAGAGCAAATATTGGACATACGTCTACCTTATGGTCTGAAACAACTCATTACTATTTGCTAAATGGTGAGCTAAAACATAATGAAATCATAATTTCTCTATCTTTTTTGTTTGTTTGTTTTTTTTTCATCTTTTGCTCTATGGACACTCAGTGATGTGCTCATCTGTGTGCTGTCTATAAACAACTTTTATTCATATCAACTGCTTGACATGAAGAGGCATTTATGCAGTTATAAGCAGAGCTCAACTCCAAAAAGAACATCAGGGCTAATTATGAATAAATTAGTTGTGAAGCAAAGAGAAAATAAGACATGGGCTTCTAGATCATTTTGCTCACTAAATAGTTTGGTCTTCCCAGTGTTGCTGCATAAACGTTGTACGCAAATGTAAAGTGATAATTGATTTTATAAAGTGTACCATAATTTTATAAATATGTCTAAATATAAATATGTTATTTATTGTGGAATAAATTAATGTAACAGTTCATTTCACATTGTTATGACGTGAAAAAATGTGTCTCGACACTTAGCAGGAGCAATGTGGAAGATCTCTCCCACAGACTGCAGGTGAGCAGACATGTACCACGAGGCTCGGTCAGTTTTTTCATGATAAGCGGTTTATGTTTGCAAGGCACTTAGCCTTTCAATTTTCTTTATTTTGTGTACATGCATCTTGCTAATGCATTTTTACTGTTCATGGAATATTTTTCTAGCAACTGTTAGGAAAGTCTCTCCACCACCACCACCACTAAAAATCCACAGGAGGGACTATATGTTAATAATCATGCTGTTTATGCCTCCCGTTGAGCTCAAGACACAGGAAAACATATGGCAGGGTGGTTTAAAGCGAGGACACTCCTCATTGGGTTTTACTTTAATTTGTCATTTACTGAGATTAGCAACAGTACGAGAGAGATAAAAATGTCAAATTTCTATGATATGCAGTATCTAAATTCTACAATTTGTTGTGAAACTGCCCGTAATGAACAGACCATGAAAAACTCAGACACTGACCCAGACTGATTGCTGCATTTATACAAAAGCCTTCAAATATTCTAAAATGGTTTGCACACACTGCAGATAACTAATTAAGAAATTTGTTTTGGGCAAAATGTATGTGGACCACGATTTCTGTTCATTTAATGAAATTATACTTTTCAATGCACAATTTTAACGGTACTCCAATTTTCTGATTACTTTATAGGCCACGTGATCATCATAGAAGGGACAACATGAGACACTCACACAGTCGTGCAACACCTCCGTCTCTCTAAGTGAGGGACCCAAAGCCCCATAATTATCACACAATCATTTAGTTTGTCGTTAACTAAAGACACCAGCTGCAGCGTCTTATGATGTTTAAACGCAGACTGTTTTCTTACTTAATGTGTAGCGTTAAAGATGGATAATGATGAGCGACAGTGCTCCATCCTGTTTCTGAAGATCACTGACTGCTCCAGCTGTTTCTGTTAATGACACCTACAATGAAGAGATATCTAACATGGAACAGTTGTTGGTCTTCTCAGAGAACTCCAAGATTATGCCAGTTACTGCTTTCATGTCTGCTGAGGTTCACTTTTACAGGGTGACACACCAGATCTGTCAGAAAGTCCTGTTTGTTGTTAAAGTGCTGTGTACCAGGTAGTGTGCACCCGCCGCCAGCCCCCACCAGCCCCCACCCACCCACTGACACGTTGACTTTCTCACCTTTAGCTGTTGCAGGTGAGGTCTCTCCACCAACATCTTTATAACATAAAAAAAACTAACTATCATCTTCAAACCTGTTGTACAAATGTAAACTAATAAACTTTCTTAAGCATACACAGTTAGCCATAAGTCGACTGGAAATGCTATTATTATTGTATGCTATTGTTATTGATACAGTTACTGTTAAGTAGCGTTGCATACTGAATATTTCATTTTGATCAGGTCATAGTTGATATTTAATATTAGCATTAATACACACAGCGTCTCTCCGTCATTTAGCACATGTATAAACACATGAACATGTACGTGTAACGTTGGTCTAGCGTTACTGAAAATTTCTAAACTATAACGAACCTTTGACCTGTGAAGCGCAGACTCGGTGGAAAACTTTATATCCCTGTTTTGTATTTTTTGTTTTCGTGCTGAATCTCATTCAAACAACAACCTCCCGCCATGTTGGCGCAGTCATGTCCTACTCAGTGTGTTAGGGGGCAGGGTCACTCATGAAAACAGACTGACCAATCACAGTCACAGGCAGACCCAGGGGTAACAGAATTCATCTTACACTAGTTTATTTCTTCAACAGTGTGCACTTTATCTAAAATTCAGGCACATTTTAGACCTTGAAAAAGCAACACAAAAATTAGAACATTTTCAAGGTTTTCAAGCACCTGTACGGAACCTGACAAAGGCAGCCCAAGCTGACCAAGTAGAGCTCCTCCAACCTTAGAGGGGAGGAGTAGAGAGAGCCTTTGCTGGGGACTATTTCCTGTTGCTTAATAACACAATAATATAAAAAGTAACCCAGGAGCTTAAAAGGTGTTACATACAGATACATATATACAGGATACAGATCAATACTGGATTCAAAAATACTCCTGTTCACTGATGACGTGTCTGTGTCTAATGTTTTTCTCCACAAAAGTGTTATTCCAGTAATTTTAAAAGATTTAAATTCAAATACGGTTTCATTTAAACAATGAATTGCTTGCAAAAAGACACTTTCACTTTGCTGAAAGCTCTGGTGTAGTTGAGTTCATGTTAGTCAAGAGCTCTTTACATTTAAGTATAAATGTTACTGTACTTCATCCACCCATCTGCAGCTGACTGAGATGAGGCCTCTAGCTGTTGTCCACAAGCTGGAGCCAGTAGCGTTTGATAAAGATGACCGCAGTGATGAAAACTTCCCCACACAAAGTTCTCTTGTGTTCCCCAAAGTTTCTGCCGCCTCTGCTCGTAGAAAACATTCTCCAATGCCAGACCTCCTGCCTAAAGCACAAGGACAAAACCATAGTACCCACTGGGCGTCATGTAGAAACAACTCCAAATTAATTTATATGTGGATTCATGGATGCATAAAGCCATGGACATTAGGAGATCTCCAGAACGACAATGTATTGGTACCTTCAAGTCCTTTTTTATTAGGTTTTCATACCCTTAATCACCTCTTTACTCATGTACCAACATTTCTACTCTTTACTGCAGCAATGATCCAGTTTTCCTTTAGGGATCAATAAAGCTCACCTTAATATTTTATATCTTCCGAACTTAAGCGATTGTACACTTTGATATAGACTGACTTTTCAGTGTGCATGCTGGAAACACTGCACACCCTAACTGCACCCTAACTTGGTATCCGTGACTGACAATTGAGTCAAACTTTCCTACTCCTTTCTCCAGGCCTTTCAGAAACTTCTGCTGAATAATTTACTTATAATTGCTATAACACCGCTGTCAACATTCTCCTGCTTTTCTTTTGCTTCTGTCAGCAGGTGATTTACATGCAGGTAGATTACATTGGATTTTAGATGTTTATTGTGTTTCAGAGTATGCAGAGCTCTTCACTGGCGCACAGTTTGTGTAGATTTAATTTTGATGAGTGCAAATTAATCCATGTTCCATGATGCCTAATTACAATTAAAGTAGAATTGTTGTTTTTTTTATTTTACTTTAACTATCATGTTTTGCCTCCTATACACACTGAACCCTCACTGAAATCAAGCTTATATTCCCCTGTGAAAATGCCTCTGATATGGACACTGTCACTGTGCGTTACGTCTGAATCAGCTCTGAGATTAGCCCGGAGTTCATATGCTTCCAACTTGAAGGAATCTACAAGGTCTTTATTTTGAACATTGCCTAACAGGAGCCAGTTTGAGTAAATTGCATTTGATGCAGCATTTGGAGTGTGTCAAACAACAAACTCAGGACCCAGTACAGGCTTTCCAGTAATCGCAGCATCTGGATGCCAGGCATTTAAAGTCCACCTCAAAGTGTCTTGGCTGATCAAGACTATCCCTAGGGTTTTTGTAATTCATATTCAGCTGAATGAACATAAAAAGTGGTGGCATTTTAGAATGGATGTAAAAATGTTAATAATAAAACACTGGATTGGATTTTTTCCTGTTTTGCGCTGTAAAGGTGTGGAGTAGTTGTGATTGATATCACCTCTCTTCCTGTCAGAGGATGTTACGGCCTTGGCTGTATGGTATTTACTTTCTTTCTTTATAGCTCTGTTGTGGGCACCTGTGAGTGTGAGTGAGTGCTCCTTGTTTGTGTGGACCTGTGTGCCTGATATTTAGCTGTCTTGCCTGACTATCTGGATTGAGGGGCATCCTGCACTTCCTCAAGTTAAAACAGTGTAGTTCCCTGGCCTCAGAACTACAACCCTTTGAAGTGGACCTTCATTAGAGAGTATGAGATGCCTCTTGCTCTTGGCCTCACAGAAGACCTGGGCCTTTTACATAGACCATGTTGGCTGGAAACAGGCTGGCCAATTTTACACTCTCCTCTGATGTTGCAGGTATTCTACAATGGGGCTGTTGAGAACCTCACAGTGAGTACTTCTACCTGGTTCAACAGGGCCACAACTTAAAACTTGATTGGTGTGATCAGCAGAGAAAATGAGTAGAGGTTCTCCCACTGACATCAGAGACATCTACATCAGGAGAGGCTGAATTCAAATTAAGAGCATCACCAAGGACAGAGACTGTCTGCACAATGTGACAGAGTTTCTGGAGGAGGAGATGTTCTGAAATAAAAACTAGTTAAAATGAGTAAATTCAGGTTTACAAGAAGAGAAGAAGATATGAGCTTCTATAAATTTGTGAATTAAGGTTCTGCCTACTTATGTATGAAGTTCAAGTTTTTAATTCTGAAACCTTTATAGAAACATAAACAGCGATACTGACTTTACGATTAAATCTACCTCACAATAATGTGTGCAAAAAGTGATGGGGTCTGAAGGCACATACAGCAAAGTACAGTGTGTACTGTCTACCTATGGAGGAAACACCCACACTAACAAGCAGAGATAAAAATACTCGGTGGGTTGTGTGTGCATTAGTTCAAGTTTGTACACATTTGTATCTATATGTTGTGTTTTGGGTACCTGTGAGTGAGAGCACAGATGGGAAAGAAAGTGTTTGTGTGTTGAGCTGATGCTGTGTGTGACCCCGCTGTAACCCTCCTCACCAGGCGGCTGGCCAGGGAAATGGTGCGTGCACTCACTCCTGCTTCCTGTTGGCTCTTTAGCTTGGCTGATGTGGCTTTCTCAAACTCGGTCAGGTTCTCATTAAGGTGCCGTTAAGGCCAGAAACAGATAAGACAGACACACAGAGAAATAGAGCAAAATTGGCACTTCCTAAAATACAGCGTTGTCATTTGGAGCTGCAAAAAAGAGAGAACAAAGACAGCTAATGTGCATTTTTGAATCAAATTGGAGCATGTGTGAAAAGTTGGGTAAAACTTATCACTCACTTAGCTATGGATTTATTTGGCATATGGAAGCAATTAGCACAAGGACAAACAGGATTAATTGGTGAGAGGACACAGGTTCAGTAGACTAGTTTGAGGATTGCTAATTCCCTTGGCTCTTAACCCACTCTCTGCTCAAATGAACTGACTGAGGGCTGAAAAATGACAGCGGGAAGTCTTGCTGGATTTTATTAACGGTCGTTTCTCTGCACTCTGCAGGGTTCGATGTAAGCCGCCGCTGTTGCCGCAGCATCCTGGGCGCTGCACTCTGCTGGGGCTCTCTGTTGCGCTAATGTACTGCATGTCAAACACCACTGAGAAACAATTATTTACCGCTGCTTTTATCAATAGGATTTTTAGTTTGATGGATTTGTTTTTAGATTAATGAACATTGAAATGTTTTAATAGCACTTACAGCAGTTTTGTATTGAATAAATACTGGCGGTATATATCATTCCTGGCAGAGTTCATGCATCAACTGTCAGTCAAGCCTTGATAAAATAATTCATATCCTAAATTCTGCCTTCAGCTTATAGCCTCTGGTTGTTGTTTTTATGTGTATTTCTGAATCATCAACTTTTCATTATACTGGATATCTTTGGGGTTCAATAGAGTTGTTGATCCATACTGATGTCGCAGAAATATTTTATACATAGGTGCAGATATTTCCCAAATCATTTGTCAGCCCACCCTCTGTTCTGCACTAAAGTTATCCCACCAAATAAAGCTTTACAACACTCCTTATTGTTTGTGTCAGTGCATACGCTGTCAAAGGATTTTCTAGAACAGGACCTCAAAGAACAGTGATTTTGTTCTCCATTAAAATGGTGAAACAAAGAATACTGCATATCCTATGGATTTACCACAATAAAACTGTCTTCTTTTTAAATGGATATTTGGCATCTAGCAAATAACATTTTCATTTCCTGTGTACTCAGTCCGATGCAGTGGCTTACATTGATTTTGAACTCGATAGCAGCCAGCTTCTCCTGTGCAGCAGCCAGCTTTGGCCTTGCTAAGAGCCTGGCGCTTAGGTTCCACGTTTGAGTAAATCTCATAGAACTTGAGAATTTTTTAAACCCAGGAGCACAGACCTATGGCTGCATACGACTTGGAGCCCACCAGATCTGGCTTGAACTCTGGATCCTAGAGGAAAAACAAAACAGAGGAAGCCAGATATGCACAAAATTAAAAATATACATCACACACACTATTAAAACCTCTTATTCATTTACAATGACCACTTAAAGTCACACCAAGGACTTAAAATACCATACTAGATTCCCTTACAAACACAGCAACTACACATTAAACATTCAGTGATATTAAAAAAGTATGCACTCTTTGCCACAGTGGGACAACCTGCGAGCTAAATTACAGCTAGGTGGTAAGATTTTTACACTTAGTCTTAGAATTTCACTTACCCTTTTTTATACAATTTAAAAATATGAATTTCACTTACCAGCACATAAAAAGCCATCATGGCGTCCATTGAAGGCTAAGAAATGAGGGCAAAAAAGAAACCTCCACATTCTTTAGTGTTCTGGATGAATTATAAGACGTCAAGACAAATTCAAAAGAATAAGGCTGTTGTCTTTTTACATGTATTAAACAAAGTAAGACAGCTGTACAATATGAACAACAAAACAAGGCTGGTGCAAAGCAAAAATTAAAAACAAAATGAAGGGGCTCGACGATGTGGCTGGATAAGCAAAAGATTATTTAAGCACGGATGATCTAAAACAACTGTATATTAGGCTCTAAAGGCTTCGAAAAGATGAGTGACTCTACAACATCCGCAACCAGCTCCCAAAAAAAAACACACAAAATACAGAAGCAGGTGCTGATACCATGACTTTAGCATAGACACACTTTCACTTTCTTATGCAAAGCCCACGGACAAAGACACGTGGGAGGGAGAGGAAGTGGAGCGTCCATTTCCAAACCACTTTCACTTTCTTTGACATTATTCTGTCTTCACTTCCTGTGGCCACTGTTGGGTGACTGACAAAACTCAGATATTCCAACAGACAGTTACACCTTTTATTTTTTTGTGACTTCAGAAACTGCTGCTGAACTAATATCTCATTTTATTAATTTTACATTTTTTACATAGTCAAAAAACTAAAAATTGATTTAATCCAAATAATTACATATATATTCTCCAAATACCAAACTAGCCTTGTAGTTTAGCTTTAAAAACAGCAGTAACTGTCCATACATGTATTTAAAGCCTTAATTAGTTGTTACTGCGGTAAGCGTATTGTGTCACTTCCTGTTTCGTCACACTGTTTCAGGTCTCTGGCGAAGGATTGTTCAATGGTTAATCGTAGATTTTGTTTTCTAAATTAGTGATTTCTCTGTGTATAAACTATCACTTGGGGCATAAGATTTGTTTACACAAACACCTCCTGAAATAACTTAACAAACTAGCTAATCGCTAACTATACATAATTGATCTAGCTTCGTTAGCCTAGCACCTAGCACCCAGCAGTACCCGAGCAGCCGGGAAGCCAGGCCGGCTGGGTAACGGTTCGTAAGCGATCTAATGCTAAACAGACGGCTGAGGTTCACCACAAGCCGGTTCACGTTTCTAATCGTTTTTCCCCACTCAGCGACACACCCGCTGAGGAACGAACTCTGGTAATTGGCGATTCCATAGTCAGAAACGTGAAGTTAGAGACGCCAGCAGCCAAAGTCCAATGTTACCCTGGGGCCAGAGCGGGCGACATCGAATCATGTTTGAAACTCCTGTCTAAGAACAAATGACGCCCGATTACGCAAATCGGAGGTCACTAAAAACAATTATTTTATTGGTATGTAACTTTGCAAAGACAATGTCAGACTCCGTCGTTTTCTCTGGACCCCTGCCGTATCTGATCAGTGACGACATGTATAGTCGCATGTCGTCACTCAACCGCTGGCTGTCTAGGTGGTGTCCGGCAAACGATGTGGGCTACATAGAGAATTGGAAAAGTTTTTGGGGAAAACCTAGGCTGATTAGGAGAGATGGCATCCATCCTACTTTGGATGGTGCCTCTGTCTTATCAAAAAATATGGCTGATTTTATTAGACAACCAAAAGATTGACAGTCCAGAGTTGAGCCTAGGATGCAGAGATCCAGTCCTACACGCTTCTCTGCAGTATGCTTACCGCCGTCACCCCCCCACAACTGCCACATTCCTATAGAAACTATGTCTGTTCCCCGATCAACTAAATTTTACAAACTAAAAATGATCACAAGAGGAGTTAATCATAATAACTTAATAAAAATCAGGACTGCTCCTCTTACTGAACAAAAAACTAAAACAACTAAATGTGGATTATTAAATATCAGATCTCTCTCATCTAAATCTCTGTTAGTAAATGACTTGATAAGCGATCATCAATTCGATTTATTTTGTCTCACTGAAACTTGATTGCAGAAGGAAGAATATGTTCGTTTAAATGAGTCGACCCCTCCAAGTCATATTAACTATCATGTTCCCAGAAGCTCAGGCCGAGGTGGAGGAGTAGCAGCAATTTATCACTCAAGCTTACCAATAAACCCTAGACCTAAACATAGTTATAACTCATTCTAGAGTCTTACTCTGAGCCTTTCACACCCCATTTGGAAAACTCAAAATCCACTTCTATTTGTTATTGTTCACCGTCCTCCAGTCCCTTATTCAGAATTTTTGACTGAATTCTCAGATTTTCAAACCGACTTAGTGCTTAGAGCAGATAAAGTCGTCATAGTGGGTGATTTTAACATTCATGTAGATGCTGACAGTAACTCCCTCAACACAGCATTTACTTCATCATTAGATTCAGTTGGTTTCTCTCTAAATTTAAAAGAACCCACTCATTGTTTTAGTCACACCCTAGACCTTGTCCTTATGTACGGCATTGAAATTGATAAACTAACAGTATTTCCTAATAATTCTGTTCTCTCTGACCATTTTCTAATAACATTTGAATTTAGTTTATTGGACTACACAGCAGCTAGAAAAAAGTTTTGCTTCAGTAGGTGTTTATCTGAAAACACTGTGAACAAATTTAAGGAAATGATCCCTTCATCATTTACTTCAACATGTACCGATATAACTGAGAGTAGCCTCATTAACTGTACTCCTGTACAAGTTGATTACCTTACTGATAATTATGCAGCATCTTTACGTTCCATACTCGATATTGTTGCCCCTCTAAATAAGAAGGCAGTAATTCTGAACAGATGATCTCCATGGTATAGCTCACAAACACGCAATTTAAAGCAGCGTCACGAAAACTAGAAAGGAAGTGGCGTTCCACTCATTCACAAGAATCATGGAAAAACAGCCTGGAAAAAAATTTTACAATTATAAAAATTAGCACTCCGTAAAGCCAGAACAGCTTATTATTCATCACTAATAGAGGAAAAGAAGAACAACCCCCGGTTTCTTTTCAGCACTGTAGCCAGGCTGACTAAGAGCCATAGTTCAGTTGAGACTAGTATTCCCTCAACTCTATGCAGCAATGACTTCATGACTTTCTTCACAAACAAAATCATAGCTATTAGAAATAAAATTCACCAGACCCTCCCCACAAATACAACAGAATTAGAATCATCAGTAAGTCCTCAGTCCCTTTTAGACTGCTTTGTGCCCATAGATCTTGCTGAGTTAACTTCAACTATTATGGCATCTAAACCAACAACATGTCTGCTAGACCCTATTCCAGTTAGACTGCTCAAAGATGCTCTACCCTTATTAGACAAGTTTGTATTAGATATCATTAATCTATCTTTACAAACAGGATATGTACCAAAGGCCTATAAGGTAGCTGTAATCAAACCTCTACTTAAAATACCTAGTCTGGATCCAGGTGTCTTAGCCAATTACAGACCAATATCCAATCTCCCCTTTATTTCTACTTGACTTGAAAAAGTAGTTTTAAAGCAATTATGTGACCACCTGCGCAGAAAAGACTTGTTTGAAAAATTTCAGTCAGGATTTAGAGTTCATCATAGCACAGAAACCGCACTGACATAAGGGACTGGATGACATATAATTTCCTTCTTCTAAACTCAGATGAAACTGAAGTTATTGTATTTGGGCCTAAAAGTCTAAGAAACATGTTTTCTAACCATATCACTACTTTAGATGACATGACTCTTGCCCCAAGTAGTACTGCAAGGAATCTCTGAGTCATTTTTGACCAGGATTTGTCATTTACCTCACACATAAAACAAATCTCTAGAACAGTCTTCTTCCACCTAAGAAACATTGCCAAAATTAGGAGCATCCTCTCTCAAAGCGATGCTGGAAAACTGGTCCATGCATTTGTTACTTCTAGATTGGACTACTGTAATTCTCTACTTTCAGGCTGCCCCAGTAACTCTCTAAAAAGCCTCCAATTAATCCAAAATGCTGCAGCAAGATTACTAACTGGGATTGGTAAGAGAGATCATATTTCACCTTCATTAGCTTCTCTCCATTGGCTTCCCATTAAATGTAGAATAGAATTTAAAACCCTTCTTCTTACCTATAAAGCTCTAAACAGTCAAGCTCCATCATATCTAAAAGATCTCCTAGTACCATATCATCCTACTAGACCACTTCGGTCCCAAAATGCTGGCCTACTTATAGTTTCCAGAATTTCCAAAATTAGAATGGGAGGCAGAGCCTTTAGCTATCAAGCTCCTCTCCTGTGGAACCAGCTCCCAGTCCAGATTTGGGAAGCAGACACCCTCTCTACTTTTAAGACTAGGCTCAAAACCTTCCTCTTCGATAAAGCTTATAGTTGGTTATAGTCATGCTGCTATAGGCTTAGACTGCTGGGGGACTCTGCACTGAGCCACTTTCCTCTTCTCTTCATTCTCTCCTCTCACCCCACATCTATAATGTCACCACTGTATGACATTAACTCTGTATCGTCTTTGTCCCGTAGTCGTCTTTCTCCCTCTCTATCCCCCTCTCTCTGTCCCTGTCTTCAGGTGTCCCCGGATTTGGCGCTGTGTGTCCTCCAGTGCGCAGCTACTGGTCCCACTAACCTGCCTAATGTTTTCCACTCACCCCAACCGGTCAAGGCAGATGTCCGCCCACCCAGATCCTGATGTTCTGCTGGAGGTTTCTTCCGTTAAAGGGAGTTTTTCTTCTCCACTGTTGCCTATAGATGCTCAAGGGGGATTTGTTGGGTTTTCTCTAAATGTTTGTAAAGTCTTGACTTTATTATGTAGAGTGCTTTGAGATGACCTTGTTGTAAATTGGCAGTATATAAATAAAGTTGAATTGAATTGAATTTAATTAAAGCTAACATACTGCATGTAACTTTCTAAAAAGGAGCTAAGTTACAAATTAAGAAGACATGGGTGACAGTAAACTGATCGTGGCGGACAAAAACCCTGGGCAGTTCATCTTTTCATTAGTAAGAGGAGGATCATGTGTTTTTCTCTTTCAGAATTCACATATCGTCAAAGACAGAAATAGTGCAAGCATTCGCTTAGATATTATGAAATCTGTGACTGGACTTTTCGGCTAAAACAATATTCTTTGTTAAAAAACAACCCATCTTACAATTTGGTAGAAAAGCCCCAAAACGTTAAACCCCATTATTTTAAGGAATTAATATGAAATGGTGCAGCACTTTCTTTATAAACATTATGTAAGATAATGAATTATATAAAATGATGTTCCATCAGGAGTCGCTGAAAACTCAGTCCGTGGTGTATATTTAGACTGAATTTTGGCTTTGTCTGCTGTCATACCTAGTATCTGCTCCACTGAACTTGATAATCAGGGCGGCTGTTAAATTTGTAATGCTTAATTAACCAGTTGATTATCTCTGGCTGTCATTTGGATACTTGGCAGTCATAATGTGCCACTGTCATTGTAATCATGGCCCTGCAAAATTTATGACTTATTAGTTGAATTTGCTGAGCAGCGGACATGGCATGCTGTACGACATTAGAGCTGACTTCAATGAATGACAACTGATTGAAAGGCTCACCTGGTGAGGCTGAATCGCTTACAGCCTCTTTGTTGAAGTTTGTCAGAGAGTCCAGGAAGGCTTCCACTTTGGCCACCATCACCTTTGTGGCCTTCCCGCTGCGATCCTTAGGGACCATCAGGACCATGACTGCAGCAGTGACGTTGCTCCGCCGCCACTGGAGAGTCAAATGGCTTCAACTCTGTGAGATTGTTCTGAAGTAGGGCAAACAGAGGGAATAATGGATGAAAAATCAAAGGACCGACCATGATTTAATTGAGTTTGAACAACTGCATATCTCTGTTAGTCTGCTGGGGGAAAAGAGAAAAAGGAAAGGATTAGAATAAAGGAGGAAGAACCTGTGCTGACTTTGAGAAGACAACAGAGAATTCTAATTAGGGCATCTTTAGAGAGCTCTGAGCACTGATTGAACTGTCAGTTTTGCTTGTTTGAACAGAGAGCACCTTTTAAATACAGAGGGTGTTTTGAAAATCCCACAGGCTGTTCATAAACCTACAAGGGAGGCAAGGATGAAGTAAATGCCTGCAGAACACAGAGAGGACATTATTTTAGCAAAGAGCCAACTAAATCCTGTGATTCAATAATCTATTTTACAGTTCAAGGCTTGTGTGGACAGACTTATTCCACTGAAGCTGGCAAACGAAATCAAATAAAAAAGAAAAAAGAAGACAAACTATCTTGAAAAAGGAGCAAACTAAGAGCGAGAGAGAGGCGAAAGTATGGAGTAAATCAATAAGACACAGCAAGGGATAAGAGTGTAACTGACCTTATTTAGAGTGTTAAGGGCTCCTTGAGCAGCTGGTTCAGCTTTGTCCAAGTCCTCTTCACAGTCTCTCTGTGTGCCGCTGACTACCACCGTGATGGCCGCCACCGTTTTTTTCTTCCGCATCAGCCATCAGCTTTCTCCACGGACACCTTCTCAGTGTCTACTCCGACTACCTGCGGAAAGCACAGAGGGTTTATCGCTGGATTAGTGGAGCATGTTTAGCCAGTAGCTTAGTTTGCACAGCATGCATGCACTTCAAGAAACAGCCTTACAGACCTAAGTCCCTGAACATAGCTGAGGTTCAAATATATAAAAAAATACAAGTTAATATGCAACTAAGAATCAGCACTAGGCAAAGTCCTACAACTAAATAAAAGAAACCAAGTTAAAAGAAATTCAACTTCAATTGGTCAATGTATGTATTGTAAAAAAACATTCAGTGTTAAATATTTGTGTGTGGAAAAAGTGTGAATCCTGCTGTGTGTGTCACTCCTTTTTGTATCACAAGTTACTAACTATCCATCCATCATGCCAAGTCACAAAGGTCTAATTTTGGTCTCATCTGCCCACCGATTTTTCCAACAGTCTTCGGGTTTGTCCACATGCACATTTGTATGTTCTCTTCGTTCCATGTTGGTGTACTCTTGCAGAAGTTTCCCAGACATTACTGCGTGGTTCATTGTGACTTCCTGAACTATTACACACTTTGCGGTTGTGTTGAATGTTCTTCATTTATACACGGTCTGTCTGTCAGCCGCCTGATTTAGTCTAAATTTATTTCTAGCGAAGGGAGCATTCAGAACTCTTCTTTGTCTGAGCCATGCCATGCTTCTACAAACACGCATACAGATGCCACTTCTTTAAATGAGGCAGAGCCTCCCAAAATCACACTTAAATACTGAATACTTAATTACTGAAATACCTGACGATAATTTCCTGCTCAAATAATGTGTTTTTTAATTGTATTCCATGTAGAACGTTTTTGCATTAATTGCATGAAACTCCAATTATGTTTTAGTTCATATGCACAACTAGAGAAAGTTCTAAAGGCTTTAACAGCTTTCAAGCAAAATTTCATAGCAAAAGATCAAGAGCTTGAAAGATTTACCCCAAACTCCACGTACTACACAAGTGTTTTCTCACTTGTGAGAAAATGCCAACTCTTTTAGGAGTTTGCTACGTCTCCACCAAGGAGCACATGTTCACACCTGGATTAGCTTGTCAGCGTTTTCGTTTTTCCGCTTGAGCTCGATTCCTTGAGCAGCCAGCTTGGCCTTGAGGTCAGCCTATCAGAGGGAGACAAATGGAGACCAGGAGGTCAAGAGGATTTTAGTGGTAGATAGTACACCCAGGGTGGGAGATCTGCATAAGCAAACTGTGGATTATAGTCACTGGACCAGAACCAAAGAGTTTGTCCCACTCAAAGGCAAAACATATACAAACCCCATTTCCAGCAAATGAGGGACGCTGTGAATAAAAATAAGAATGCATTGCATTTATTTTCAAACAATTTAAAAATGTATAAATGTATTATCTAATAATACAAAGACAACATATGAATTGTTGAAACAGGAAATTTTAATAGTTTTTGAAAGAAAATTGCTTATTTTCTCTTAAATGAAGTCAGGGCAGGAACATTTTTTACCCCTGCGCTTTGTTAAGTCTTCATTTGAAAACTTTGCAAGAGTTTTGGAACTGAGGAGAACTGACTGCTTTGATTCTGAAAGCATTTTTTTGTTGCTAACATACTGTAGCATCCAGTAACAACAAGTCTGGACTGCAGGCAGGCCAGCTTAGCAGTAACGTGCACAATGTAGTTTAGCATATGCTGCTAAAATAATCAAGGCCTTTACTGAAAAGGTGTGTTGTGGATGGAGTATATGTTGCGCTACACCCTTTACATATTTACAGATGTGCAGGTTACCTGTGTGTGTGTGGAGTGTTATCAAATTTAAAATGAGCAAAGATAAGTGTAAGTGTTGACCTAAATAATTTGGCACTACCCCTTTAAATCTTTTACTCAAGTAAAAATGCTGAGCAGATTATTTACATTTTACTTACATAACAAATGTTCATGAACATTTATGAGTTAACAGGATTTTTATGAAAAGGAAAAAAAAAAAGATCAAATTTTTATATTGAAACCACCAGGTGGTATTAATGTTGTGGCTGATGGGTGTATAGTCTAGAATTGGTAAATGTCCAGTCACATTTGGTAATTTGAGTGCAAAGCTGTCCATCATGGTCATTTCCATATTTAATGTATTTTATGGCAACAGTATGTGCTGTATTTGCGATACAACATTTAACCAGGAATCTGCTCTCTTTCTCCACAATGTTTAACATTTGGAAAATGGTAGATTATAAAGTTTTAGGACTTACTCTAGTTAGCATAATCATCTAAAAAATAATTAAACATCCAAGCCCAGTTAATCTATTCTTTTTCATTTGTTTAACAAAAATGGCATTATTGGTTATAACGCCACACATCAAGAAAATCAGGAAAGAACAATGTCTAATCAAAGCTGTGTCATTGTTTAGGTTCAGGTGTAAGTGACACTGAGTTTACACTGGTCAAGTGTCTGTTAGGATAAGAGTAAAGAAAATGTGCAAAGCCCTCATTGCTTCATCAACATGTGCCTTTGAATGCTCAACTACTCATTTATTTTAGACACTTCTTCTAACAGTGCTGCATTTTTGTCTTAATAAAAAGTATAAGTTGCAATCAGTGTGTATATCGTGGACACTAATTAATTCATTGCTATCAAATAATTGAATCTCCTGTGGGTGTGGACTGATCGTTTGTTGCTGCTGTCTGTAGCATTGCTGGATTTGTAACCTCAATGACAATTTAATTGAAACCTAAACATCTTTTTGAATCTTCAAAGCAACAAAGAGGATTCTGTGGCTCAGTAATGTCGAACAAATAACCTCGACAAAAGGTCTAAACCTTTGTGAAAAGCATTCTGTGCCCTGCTGGATTGCGCCTTCGAACATGTATGTGACCTTTAATCCAATGCAAAAAAAAATCTTGTTCTGTCGAAAAAGATAAAGGGAGAGAAAAAGATGAATGGCATGAATATCTGGGAAGATATAAAAGCTTTAGGATCAAGCGTTGCTATCAGCACACACAAACACACCGAACAAGACTGGCCGTAAAGAGAAATTAAAGCTGTTATAACTCCTTATAACTCCCTTACAAAAAAGGCTTTGCATTCCTGTCCGACTCCATCAAAATGCTGCACTGGGGAAATAAAAACAGTTTTTGATGCTTGTCTTTTAGCTAATTAACAAACAGAAAATCAGGCCAGAGGGAACATGGCCCTTTTGGGTTTCAACAATACTGTGCAAAAGATTCGGTCGAACATTAGATGAGCACCAAGAGAGCCATCAATATGATGAATGGGATGGGGGGCTCGACCAACTAATTGGTGGGGGGGGAGGGGAGGGGGGGTTGATGGGTGATATTCAATACAATTGAGCTGCATCTGAGTTTGTACACTGCAGATGAGGCAGAGGCAGGGAAACATGTCTCTCTTTGCCTGTCTTCGTGAAACAGCCCACTGTCCCTCCCTGCTGTTCTAATGCTGTAAATGTAAATTAGATTTTTTTTTCTTAAGGCCAGATATAATTTGATAGCATCGCTCAGCTATGCTAAAGCATCCATGTGTGAGATGGCCTATGGACTCAAACCCACATTTGAATTCAGCTGAGTCTTAAGATTTCAGTGCTTGGCTGGCATCACTGTGGTGAATAACTATACTTTAGCTTCATTCACGCAACAAGGAAACATCTGGATGTGTGTGTGTTGTTGTAGATGTGTAACGTTTCCAGTTATTCTCCATTTAAGGAAAAACATTTCTCTTACTGCAAACCCTCAGGGCATAGTTGCTTTTGGATAGAGATTAGGTTGGATCGGTTATGTTTAACACCACTCTGGTAAGTTTGGGAGGACTCTTCCGACTGCCAGGAGGTACTGAAACTACTAACACTGATATTACCATTTTTTTCTTTATTAGAACTACACTGCTATTACTACAACTGCTGGCCAGTATTAATACTGTTCGAAAACTGTCTACTACAAGGTGTGAGTTATGTGGATGCCCTTCAGCCAAATAGAAATAAAAGGACTTAATATGAAAGTAAAAAGTAAAAGAAATATCAATATGAAAGCCACAACAACAGTGAAATTTTTACGTGATGCCAAAAATGTACAAAGTAGACAGGAGAAGTATGACCAAACACAAACATTTGAAAAAATGATTGAGCCAAGGTTATGAAGCACCTGATCAGATATTTGACTGTATTGTCAGCTCAGAATGGTAGTTGTGATGAATATTTTATCTCTTCTTGTTGAATGGTGCAAACTACAAAATGTAACGATATGATACAGTACATTTGTAAAGGTTCCGTAATTTCGTAACTAGATACTGTAACTATAGGACCCAAAAGCAGAAGCTGAGACACACCAAGAGTGCAGGAGGATTATTAACAAATGAACTTCTAAAACAGTTAATAATTATCACACAAAATACAGATACAATAACACTCAGCACAGCACTTGAAGAGATGACAATATTAACTCAAAGACAGAGACTTGGACTATAACTAAACTCACTCAAAAGATTTAACAGCATTAACTCATATACTGAGACTATTACACTCAACTCAAGACTCTCAAGGAAATAAAACTGTTAACTCAAGAGCAGAAACTTAGACTATAACAAAATACACTCTTAATGAGAAGACTAACATTATAACAGAAAACCACTCTAACAGCGGAGATTGATATTACAAACAGAAACTTACTTTAAACAAGAAGACTAAGAAACTAGAACTATGAACAAATGACATGACACACTAGCAACCCCAAAACTCCACACAAGCCCTTAAATACAAAACATGCAGGGGTGATGATGATGAAGATGAAAGGTAAAAGGTGAGATAAAGATGCAAAGGCAAAGGGCGAGTGCACTGGCAACCAGTCAAGAAGGGGAGGAGCGTAGATTCCAGAATCCTAACGATGATGATGATGACGATGAAGATGATGAAAGGCAAAGGCACACAGAAAAACGATATCAATGCAAAAGACAAGGGGCAGTAAAAACCCAAAACAGGACAAAATACATGTTACTTATAACAACATTACGATGTGACTTTATTATCAGTGTTCTCTGATATTTGTAAAGCATCACAGAGTTGCACCATTAAAAAACAAATAACACACACACAAAAACCTACTAAAACTACTATCACTGTAATGGTACTATCATTTCAATCTTAATTAGCGGATAGTCAATATTAGTGTAAGTACTACTGTCGCTATTGCAACTAACATTATTTTTGCTACTTTTAACTACTATTAATGTTTTTAGTAATATTGCAAAAAAAAAAAATGCTAGTACTACAACATAGAGTACTAGTACAACCATAGGTACCACTACCTGATGAAAAACTGTTTGTGCGTCTAAACATCAGTTTGTTAAAAGGTGAGTGGGTGAGGGCTTTGGTGCGCACACACACACACGTTTGCCTCCCTATACTTGTGAGGAAACTCATCGACATAATGCACTTCCCTGGCCTCTTACCCTAAACCTACCCATCACAAATGAATACCTAACCATAACCCTTACCAAAACCTATTTAAACCCTGCCCCTAAAACACGGTCTTGACCCTCAAAAAGCCAGTTGAAGTTGTGTGGACCAGGTAACATGGCCCACAACAATGGTATAACACAAATTTTGTCCACAAAGACATGCCCATAAATAAATGCACACACACCACTTCTGAAGAAGAAAGCAGCGAAAGGTAGGACACTACGTCTAGAAAAATGACGAGGAAAAAAACCCATGGAACTAACTTGTCCTCTGGGGAACAGATGACTCAGAAACAGACATCCCTTGCTTTATCCCTTTTGGCCTTTGTTTGGTTGCAGGAGCCCATCACAGTGCAGTAGTGCAGCCATCAGTGTGGATGGTGCAATAATAGTGGTGTGTTGCTGTGGAGGGTGAAGGCTGAAATGGGCAACAGGAAGCAACAACACAGGACACTCTGTGGCTTTCATCCCACTGACGTCACCTATGTGGAAAGACTGTTTATGCCTGTGTGTGAATTTGTGTGGGCGGCTGTGTGTGGGTATGTTTATGCAAAGCAGTAGAGAAGCACAGTAAGAGTGAAAGTGTGCGTGTGTGTGTGTGTGTGTGTGTGTGTGTGTGTGTGTGGTGTGTTGCATGCATTCACACAGTTAGTAGTCCCACTATAATTAAAGCTGCTTCGCACACACACAGACCTTGTGATGCATTATTCATATAGCTTTTTTCTGCAAAGATGTGGAGATGGTAAACATTTGAACAAATGGTTCCAGGTGTAGATATTAAAGATGGAAACATGAACTGATGCAAATAAACCTTTCAACAAAATAGAAAGCACAAAAAGTCAACTGGGTGTTTTTTCTGCTCAACATACAGCACAGCAAGGATAACTGGCTGCATATATCATAAATATACACAGTAGCAGGTGTAATAATGCACAACTACATTATTATAGGTTATTATAACAATTATAAAATAGTAAAATAGCAAGTGCTACTAACATCATTGGTACTATTGCAACTACTAATAGTACTAATTTCATTTACATTTACATTTAGTCATTTGGCAGAAGCTTTTATCCAAAGCGACTTACAAGTGAGGAGCAGGCAAGCAATAATGTCACCATTGTTACTGTTGGTGACTTGAGTACTCATTCAGTATTCATTCAGTCTTGGTTTTACTAAAATTAATCTACTTCTATTGTTGTAGTAGAAATACTCTAATAGTGTCAGTGCTAGTTCCACTACTGCTACTACCACTACTATAACACAAGAAAAATCACACTACAATACTAGGCAGCTGTTGATTTGACAGTATTACTACTATTATTATTACTAATATGCAACAGATGGGAGATACGGTGTTAACACAGAATGAGTATATATATTTTTAACATTTATGCAGTAAGTAAGATGTGAAAAGTAAAAAAAAAGGTTTCATCAAATGTTTACTGAATATGTATTTACCCCATAACCTTATTTTTCAACAGGTTCTTGCTCCAAATACTGTAAGTCCTGACTGAGAAAGTCAGCACGCACACACACACACACAGGCATCACGTTAAGCCATTGCAATAATGTTAGTTATTGACAGCTCATTTGACCTGCTGACATCAGCAACAATTTGCTTAGTCTAAAAATAAGAAGCTAATAATAGCTGTATTGGCGGTACTGGCTAATAATAATAGCCATTACTGACCTTAGAAGATAAGCAGAAGCACTTACCTTCACACACTCAAGTCAGATAAAGACAGTCAATATAGCAGCAGAGAAACAAAAAGGGAAACCTTAGATAACATTTAATATGTAATAATAATACCATAATGCCTGTATAGTCTTGACTTTATAACGTAAAGTCCCTTCAGATGACTTTTTTGTGAATTGGTGTTAAATAAAGTGGAATTGAATTGAATTAACATATTTGCTCGCAGGTAAAGCTGTAGTACACTGCTACAGACACTAACTCATGCGCACAGGACCAACAGGAACCATGATAAAAGTGAAAGAAAAACATCATGTTGCATTAATATTAAATAAGACGGAGAACTTATTCCAAAACATTTAAATACTAGCTGACATACGTTATCAGAACTTTGCTGCTGTGCTAATTTCAACTTTAGTTGTTCCCTGCAATTAACTATGTGCAAAAAACATCTGCTGATGAAGATCACAATATATTACTGAATATATGATAATTGACAGCTATTGAACAGCCCTGCTAAAGAAAAGTTACAGTCAAGACGCTGTGTATGATACTGTTCAGTTCAAACTGTGCGATATTCCTGCATGAACCCTACGGAGAATGTATCATGGAAATATCTGCTTCCTCACTGTACCTAAGCAGAGGTGCTGTTGAGCTTCTGCAGGCCGTTCTCCAACCTCTCCACCTTCATGCAGAGTTCTGATCCGGCAGCCTGCGATAGAGGTTGATCTACTCCAGGTAGATTTGGGCGTAGTGTTAGTATGTAGCGCCGCTCATTGGCCAGGTACTCCTCGAATGTCTGATTGACACTCATGTGCAGGTAAGCCATGAATTTACTGACTGACTCCTTCACTTGATGCTGGGACAATTTCACAGAGCAGAGCCGGTTACTTTACATTAAAAATAGATGACTGTGCAGATTTAGCTGAAGAGTAATATATCCTGCTCTCCTGCTCTGTATTTTATTTTGCTTGAAATTATTTTCACATTTTGTTGTGTCACGGTGCCTGACATTTGAAATTATATTTTCAGAGTGTGAACATAATTTTTGTGGGTGGCTTCATCCCCATGTGTATATTTAAAGTATGAGCTGTTCTCACTTCAATGTTCCCCACCTCCTGGAGGAACCTGAAGAGGGCCGACGACAGCGCCTCCTGTGGTCCCTCGTGGAACCAGTCAATCAATACGCAGTTCCCCCGTGCGGGGAATGTCCTGCTGCGAGCCGGCAGTTTACCACCAACTGGAAAGAAACACAGAGCCACCTGCAATACAGGCACATTCAAAGGCAAAAACACATGCCAAGGTCAAGGTGAACTGAGCAGGAGGTGTGACACGGCAGCTAGATCACAGTGAATTGCTTTTCTTAGTTCAACTAATATCACAGTCAGGCTGAGAAAAGAGAGGCAGCGAATTCCTCCTCTTATTAGAACTTCTTCACGGTCAAGAGGAAGAACGAAGAGCTAAATTAATCCTTTGCAGCTACATCACGCATCAAGCAAATAAAGCCTCCATCAAACGTGTGAATTAAGAAGAATGTGTTGGGCAGCAGGCTACGTCCAGACTGACTTTCACTCTCGAAGACAGCTGGCTGACACCTATGCCAGATGTTCAATACCATCAGACGGAAGACACAAAAGTGCACAGGACACACCCAGAAATCCTGTAGTTGATAAGTGTGGAGACAGAAATAGCTGGAGACTTATTTTGTATTGTCTGTTTCGTTTGTTTAAATGCTGAAGCTGCACCTTTTCATCTGAAAGAACAGAACATATGGTTCAGCATTAAGTGGACAGATTTCAGTCAGCTTTGAACATCAGGACATGGCAATGTTCCCCTTTCTTCTTTGCAAAACCGTTTAAGCTCCATCAGTTTGCACGAGGATTGGGAATGAGCAGCCATATTCCATTTCAGAATTCCCAATTGTATTGAGGTCCTGGCTCTGGCTCGGCCACTTTCAAACATTTATCCCGTTGTCTTTAAACAATTTGTGTGGAGACTTGGCTGTGTGCCCGGTGTCATTGTCTCGACAGAAAATAAATCTCTCAATTCTCAGTTCTCTTACCCGACTAAATCGGGTTTTCTTCCAGGATTTCCCTGTGTTCTGTTGCAATTATTTTTCACGCTACCTTTTTAAGCTGTCCAGGTCCTGCAGCAGAGACACATCCCACAGTATGATGCTCTCACCAGCATGCTTCACAGTGGGGATGGTGTGGTTTGTGATGATGTGCACTGCTCTTGTTTGCATATATCTAATCTGATGAACAAAAATCTTTTTTACTGACTTTCTGTTTTATATCTAAACACTTGTGTTGTCAGTGTGCTGGTTAATTTGCTTGTGTTGTGCTTGTGTTTTCTCAAGTAGGCTGCTGAGCTCTCACGGCCACCATAGGTATTTGTAGTTTTGCAACCTCAATTTGAGACAGACTGAAACGCGATCTACTTTCTAGATCTCCTGGACATGTGGAAAATGAAAAAAGACAAATGTGTAAGATTTCTTATTGTCATTTATATTTCTTTCCCAGCGATCATCTCACACCCTTTTATAGTCATCTCACGACCACATGTGGAGTCCAAAATCATGGTCTGCTCAGGTTGTGGCTGTGATAACAAATTAACGCTGCAAATTTTTAGGACTTTTTAAAACTGAGTTACATGCAGAGACACACCCTCAGCTAATCTTATTCGGATTACATTACCAACAGTTTGTGTAAACTCTCTCTTTCCATCAAGCTGCCCAATTTTTATAAAGCTGAGCTGAGAGCGAGGTGATAGAGGAGGATTTAGGCCCTGATGGGGGTGCACACTGTAATAATGACAGGTCAGGCAATTCCCTGGAATACCCGTCTTCCCACAGGGAAACAAAGAGTCTACATGTTGGTGAAATTATCTGCAGCAAAATGGCAGCTCACGATGGTGATTTACAACAATGTCCACTGCTGCCCACATATACAAGTTTATCCAAATATGGTTGGAGAGAAACATTGTGTGGGGCTGAGCTTTATAATAAAGCCAGAAGTATGAGGCCTATTTTCTTCTGGCCTCACTGGTGTAAGGCAGCACACTTTTGCTATATGCAGAGGGGATGAAGAGCAAATACTGTTGCTATTTTATGGAAAAGATTAACTGGAAAAGGAGAAAAGCTGTGGATCTGTGAATGATTAGTAGTAAAATTCAAAGTAACAAAGACAACACAGCTCATTGTCCTGTCCTTGTCTGAATATCGGACTGTTTTTTGTAATTGTGGGTGAACAGGGTCAATAAAGAATTTCCAACAGTTTGGTCCCATTTTATCAGCCCGACCCGCAGACGTTTGGGCCTCGCTGCCAGTCATGCTCTCCACCTCGCCTTTTGGTAATAGGTCAGGAATCTCTCTTTGAATGAATAAAACAATCCATGTTACCACCATGGCTGAAAAAAACTGTTGTTTTTTTTTTGACTGTTGGAAAAGGCTGAAATTTTTAGATGACTTACGCTAATGCAGTGATTTGCTGTAAGTCACAACCTCACTGGGACAAAAATGAGCAAAGTATTGAAATTATTACTGCTTAATATTTGAATTTGTTTTCGTTCGTTTGAAGGTGCTGTCAGAAGGAATACACTTACACACTCCCAGCTCAAGTTGCTTCCATTAATTACAATTCAGATTTCCACTTTTCTCTCTTCCTCATTTGCTGTTTTTGTCTCTCTTAACTCAGCTTCTTTTAGTGCTTTAACATGCACGGGCATTTCAATTGCTTCCAAGACTTGGATACTAGTTCAGCTACTTTCATTTCGTAACACTTGAGCTGAGTGTAACTGCTTACAGGTCGTACTCTTAAACCGTTTCATTTTTAACACTTCAGCTGCTTTCACTTAAAGTGCATGCACCTAAACCCCTCTCAGCACTTCAGCTCCAACATCAGCGGGTTTTACTGTTTATAGTTCGGCTAACTTCTCTTTCATGTCCTACTTTAAAAGCACACTTCAAATGCTTCACAGAGGACACAGCTTCTTTTAGTGCCTATCTGCCAATTGACATTTCAGTTTGCTCATAAGCTGGCACTGACATTACCGCAGATCGATTCACTGCTGTCGGGCTTTCTGCTGCAAATTTAATTAGAATAATTTAAGGAAATCAACTTAAGTCAGATCCCATACAGTTTCATTTAACTTCTATATTTCACATTTCAAAAAACAATCCCTCTTTGCACCTGCCATTGTCACTGTTACTGAGCTCACTTCGGTTTTCTTGAGTATATGTAGCCTGTAGCTAGTTCAGTCCTCATTAGTCATGGCAGCCATCAAATGATGAAACTGTCTGATGGGTCATTCCTCTCCATGCTTACATTATTTGGAGCATTAATATGTTAAAAAGGACAGACCAATAGTCAGGTTTATGTTATATCTAATATCAAGCAAAAACATACTCATGTAAAATGCATGGGTTTTGTCCGCTGCCTTTCTTAACATATTGCCTTCCTAATTAAAAAAAGTACTTTCTACTTCAACAAAACACAAGCAGATTTTGTTTTTCAAGCTGCTGTGAGAGTCGTGCATATTAATCAGTATCAGCCTCATCATCTAGCTTGTAACTTGTGGCCTCACAATTGCCAACACATGAATCAATAAAAATTGGTCACAAAAATATACATTTATTTTCAAGATTTCCTGAAGTTAAACAGTTAAACAAATGTTACTCAAACATAAGAAAATGTGTATGTGTTGGACACTGGCACATTTGATTCATGGAAGTGAGTCAAAAAACTTTGTGTTCATAATAATAAAGAAATATGTCATTCTGTTTTGTACATGATACTGTTGATATCGCGCCTGTCATAGGATTTGTTGGCAATGATAAAATGTAAAATATAAGAACTTTTTAACAGATAGGGTGATCCAGAGGTTCAAACTCCCAAAATATTTAACCAAACACAAAGAGCAGGATGTTCCAGCCCAAACCTCTTTATTATTTTTTTTTTTTTCGTAGGCTGTCACAATGGTTTACAGATTTGTCTGCCTGTGCTTTTGACAGACTACAAAAATGAAACTGTAATCCCCAATCCTAATGGATTTTCTTGACAGACAAAGAAACGGACAATACATTTTTTTCAGCCACCTCCCCACACGTTCTCTTAGGTTCCAAACCTTCCGCTCACATGTGAGCCACAGCGTCCTCAAACAGTATGGGGTTTAGGGTGGTGTTGACCTCATTGTAGCTGTCCAGCACCTCCAGCAGGGTTTTAGCGAGGCTGCTCCATGTACTTGGCCTCCCCGAGCCCACGGGCAAAGTGGCAGTACAGGTTGATCTCCCCGGTCTGCTCCAGAGTCTCCTCCATGTCCTCGGGGAGGGACACGTACACACATATTGCAGTGGTAAACAAACAGGCCCACACTCTACCCCTGTCAGCACAACATTAGTGTTAAGCCTAAACAGTCTGGACAGGGACACAGCTGAATATCACAGCTGTGCAGAGGGTGACCTAGTTCATTTTCACTCTGTCAACTGTTGGGCTTTGAATATTTCACTAGGGAGATATTGTGTGCTTGTTCCTACTTCTAACTTCAACTGGGGTAAACCTGCTCTAGGTGTGATGAATGAGGAGCGCTGAACAAATTCACATCTATGTTATGGTTCCATATAGTCTTCATTTTCATAGTATCAAGAGTACTTTCCTACAGCGCAACAGCCTCTAAAGGATTTCTTGTTTGTGTGTAAAAATAGCAAGAAAACATGTGGAACATTGCTCTGTGGCACAGAGGCAAATTGTCATAAGTTTACCGAAGGTGCCAGCTCTGCATAATGCATTCTGCAGTGGGTGGAATTTCTCTTTGTCTTTCTGTGGGTGTGTGTTCACATATACTTGTCAGGTTCTTCACTGTGGCATGACTAGTGTGCATGAGCTAAACAGCACAGTGAGGAGAGCAGTGGACAGAAAACCATTAAAATGTTTTCCAATTTGCCAAACTGACAGTGCAGACCCTGACAGCCAGACCCCCGCACCACACTGATTAATATTCTCTCCAACCCTGTCCTCGCCCTCTGTCCACTCTCTCCACCCCTGCATTCCTTTTTTTCGCCTCTCCTCGTCCCGCTTTCTGTGTTGGCCACTGATGATCCACTCCAGCCACAGCGCAGGCAGCCTAATGATTCTCCCCACCTCTGCTCCTTCCCTTCTATCTTCCAGCCTCTCGTTCTTGTCTTCCTCTGCTGAACTTTGTAAAAACTCTCACCTCGTAAAACTTTTTCACTGTGTCCACCTGCAGTTTATCAAAGGCCTGGAAGTCCTGCTCCTCCACCAGCTCTGTAGACCTGGCACGACTCATGTAGATAGATTTTCAACAGGTCCTGAGGGGCTTTTAGACACTTGCCAGTACAGAAGAGAATGCCCTGGGCAGAGAGGGGGGAAAGGGAGCTTTGCAGTGTCATACCAGGGGCCAATTTGGACCATTTACACTGCAAGGAATGAAATACAGCACAGTAACTGTGGGTAAATCAATGGGTATTGAGTGGGCAAGCTCTTATTAGGTGTGTCAGAAAAGCACAGAAAATGATGGCAGCAATTTCCTCTGTCTCTAAAGTATTGCTGCATGCAGAGTTAAATTTGAGGGCAGGCGTTGAATTGAAGAAATTAATTATGAAAAATTCAGAAAAAGTCTATATCCTCTTCAGCATATTGAGCAACTACTTTTTACTGTATATTTCCTGTCCACAATTATATTATTGTCACATTTCTCTGTGACTTTTATGTTGTTCATACTGCTGCTGCAAAATTCCCACTTTGAGAAGAAAACATTTTTAAAATGAAATAATGTGCCACGGGTCTGCCCTCCTTACTATCAGTTACATGCGAGATGATGACAAGCCATGTCTGATTTCTCAGTTTAAGGTTTGCTATCAGTAAACATTAGCGTGTCTGCTACACACACTGTGACCGGCCTATAGTACAGTGTGTGTGGCTGCACATACCGCAGACACAGCACATCAGCATGTTAACAAACTGATTTACAGTTGTCACCATGTTGGTTTAGCTTGATGCTAATGGTGACAATGGTGTGCTAAGGGGATCAGGGGTCGCAACGTTATTACAACTTATTGAGTCTGAACCAAAATAGCGCAGAAAATGATGGCAGTTTTGGTTTCCAATAATTCCAACAATCAATCAATCAATGGTTAATTGTTTCCAAGTTATTAAAAAACAGAGGTCTTCATTTTTAACCATCAACTACATGACTTTTTTGTTTGCTGCAAGAATCATTACATTAGCTATTTAATTAGAAACAACCTTTATTCATCACTGAGCACATATAAGTTACAGGGAAATTTGTCCTCTGCATTTAAACCCCTCCCTCTGGGAGCTGTGTGTTGAGTGTCTTGCTCTGGGACACACCTGGTGGGGAGGCTGTGGATTGAAGGCAGGTTGGGATCCCACACTGGGATTTGATCCCAGCTTTGCCCTCCAGCATCTCTACCCATTGAGCTACCAGATAGGGTGGGCAGATAGGGTGGGTTTTGGGTCTTTCAACATTGGACCCCCTCAATCAGGTGACCCAGCCAGCATTTATCAGTCCCTGGCTCGTACCCAGAAACAATGTGCCTTATGTCTGCCCTCCTTACCTGGAGGCTTTCACAGCTGCCTCTGTGTCTGTCTGCATGGCTTTCTTAGATATGTCACCAGTGATCCCGAGCCTGCAATGAAAGTTTGCTGTAAAACCCTGACAGTCACTTTCCATGAGATTACACTGAACTCACCAGCCCCAGGTAATTGGAACGCTTACAATCTCTCTTCAATACACTTTTCCTACGGCACTGTTGGCTCCCACATGATCACCTGCCTACTGAAATCTGAAAAGATAACAACTTTATGATAAGGCAAGGTGTTAATGATGTTATTGAGTGAGAATCTCTGGTGTGTGCTGTGCTGAGGAGCAAGGCTTTTGACTGAGGCTGTAGATGGGGCTTCTGTCCAGCCAGTATTCATTAATTATTGATTATTCATTGGGATCCCCAGACAAGAGACAACAACTTGTGCCAATACATTAAGTGTTTACTTGTGGTGCAACTTTTAAATGAGATAACTAAAGTCATCTGCTTGGGACCATTTATATCTTCATCATTGTTTGGTAATCTCTCCATTATTTATTATTTGTCTGGGGGAAATATCAGGATTTAGACAATGAATGGCCATATGACATTTTTTTAGCAATCCATGGTAGTTCTGTGGTGATTTAGTTGACCAACCAGCTGACCAACACTGGCGTGCATAAAGACACGGAGCTAGCAAGGCTCAAAATAGACCCGAACAAAAAAAACCAAAACAAAACAAATGAGAAGATGACTGTTTAGTTGATGATTAATGTCTTTCTAAAGGCCACTATGACATGTCGGCTTCCCCACAGGGCCATTCATGATGCAGCTAGGCAGAACTGTGTGCAATCTAGGTTTCTCATATAACAGGTGCCGTGCAGAATGAGAAGGAGGATGGAGAGGCGTCCGGGCACTGCTTGTTCCCCTTTGCGCACTGTCACCCAGGAGGCAGAGGCGAACAGATGTTGTGCGTTTCCAGCTCCAGAACTTATACTAATCAACAGAATCATCTCCGGGGGTAAAGCCAGCTGAATCTGATCCGCCTTCATTTCTGGGCCCACTGGATGTGACAATTGGCTGCTAAATCCACTGTGTAATGGTGCAGATGGGTGGTGCGCAGTGCGTGCACGTTTATTTGCATGACTGTGTGTACTGAATATCCAAACACAACGAGATTTATTGCCACTTCTCAAGATTTTCAAAAGTCAAGATTTTACACGAGTATGTGTGAATGATCCAATCCTTTGACTGTTAATACAATTGTCTTTTTCTCCCCATTTCACTGCTCAGTGGTGTCAGTCATGACGCCCTTTAGTTTATTTTGTGTAAAAATGTGCCTGAACAAGCGCCATATGGCATCTCTCTCTAACAGTCATACTCACGGCTTTGCTGTTCCTCATACCAATCGATCAAAAAGAAAAGCACTAACAAAGTAAGGAGCAGAGAGAACTCTGTACTTCTTCTATCCAGCTGACTACCTCATCCTCTCCCTGTCACTGATCTTTCATTGTGGTGTTCATTCAGAGGAGAGGGATTAGAGTTGGGATGCCTGCAGTGGGCACGTTTTCCTTATAGCCTGACAGCTGCTCTGAGTTTCAAACAACACTTCGCCCCACTAACAAACGGACCCAGCTGACTATCCATGGAACATCATACAGACATATTTTGCAGTCGGTACAGTTTGGCTTTAGAGTCTCTTTGCACCGTATTTTTCATGTACTCTCTCTTTCCCTCGCCTCTGTCCTCCTCAGACCTTTCTTACATCTTTCCACCATCTTCTTCTTTGCCTCTTGAGCTTCAAGAAGCTCATTTAGGTTGACGTGAGAAAGACAGGCCAGCAGACATGCCAGCTAGTCATCACGGCAAACGAACACTGGCAAATAGAGCTCTTTGACAACACTCCCAGTTGGATGCCAAAGTGTTTGTTATACCCCATTAGTGGATTAGTGACTATTGTACTTCATTTAGTGTATCTAAATTAACATCACTGGAAATAATGACTGCTCTAATGCTTAGAGAAACTTAGAATTTAAAGCTACATAAAGTATGAAAGAGTAGGCAGGGTACTATGAGATAAGCAAATTGTAAGGGACAAAGTGTAAAAAGAAGTAGAGCGAAGGCTGGAAAGACATGCAGGAAGAATGCTGGCATTAGCTCCTACTTAGTATTCAACAAAAACACCCTAACCTGGGAATTTTGTCAGCAAATAACATTAACAAAACTCTCATAAAAATGCAACCTTGAGCTCTGTCTGGACCTGCTTCTTTTGTCACATTTAAAAACACCTTTACAAGGAGAGTGTTGCAAGCTTACAGAGTCTCTGAGCTCATCTTTCTGGCTCATTAGTGTTGATCATAATGAGACGGTTGCCTTTGGCTGCATCACCAAGTTCTAAACTTAAAAAAAAAAAAAGAATCACAAAAAGTCTCCCAATTATTTCCGCTAAAACGTCAAGCCAGAAAACAGAGTGACAACCATTTAGGACTTGTGCTCGGATTTAGAGGACGTGTTTTTACTGTCACATCAAATACTTCCCCACTTGCACTGAAGGTGCAAAAGCACAGAGGTAAGGTGGGGGTATCACAGCTGATGCAGGGCTGCAAGCATCAAGGCTGCTCACCTCCCGCCTGTCTTAATGAGCTGAATAAGTTTGGCAGGAAAAAACAAAAACTTCAAACAAGCTCCAGGAGTCCCTCTCCGTCTTTCTTACATTCTCCGTATGGGTACAGAGAGGAACAATGTGACTTGACACAGTTTTCTCTGTGGTTACTAGACATCCAGCCACACTGTGCACATCATTTTAAAGAAAAAAAGGCCTTAAAAAGCAGGTAGTTTGGCCTCTTCAAACAGTGACTTCACAGTGTTATGATGAGGCTGAACTCCCCTGTTCTTGAAGGCAATGTTACGTGTCTGTTTGAAGTTTGAACTTTTGAACTTCAGTTTTGTAGGAGGCAGCACTGAACAATTCACCATCGAACTGCCCCATCCCAAAACAAATGTGGTTTTAATACAATCATATGGTGCCTGTTATGCTGATTGAACTGCTGAGAATAAGCTGAAAACACAATTTTTCGAGACATTAAAAAAGTTAATTATATATGTGCAGTACCTTGACTTAGTAGATTTTTTGTGAACTATAATGCAGAGACTGAACAAATACTAAAAGGACTCAGTAGATGAATAGAGCAAAAAGACTGACAACCCACAATAAAAATGCTTAGGTTGCTTAAAGCTCATAGTCAAAGACGAATGGCTCATTGTGCTTAAAACCGAATGTTGGAAAACACTGAGAGGCTGTAAGAATTACAAAAAAGCAAAAACTTCCGTCTTCATTAGCCGCTGTTAGCGTAATGCCACCAGTCACCAACCAAGCTGCTGGCAACTTACTCATAATGCAAACGGTTTTGACAGGGAAAAGCGTGTGGAAGAAAGATGCTATTTGTGGTTTGAGAGCATGACTGTGTCGAAGTCTAACAGACAAGCACAGACGCTTAACACACTGGGTGTTCAAGCTTTTCCTTTATTCACCTCTAACATTTTACTTTGTGACGACACATTTATCAAACTAATGACATCATAATCACACTCTCTAAATCTGAACATTTGCTAAACTAAAATGGTGAGGATGATGGTGATTATACCTGTAAACATCAGCATCTTAACATAGTCAGTATGAGTATGTTCATGCTTCAAGCTTTAAGAGAAAGATTTAAGTTTTGCCCGAGTAAAGCTTCAAAGATCTGCCATAAACTTATCTTTTTGATCACTTTGGCTTTACAGCTGTCTGTTTGTTCATGGCCCTTATGGATTTATTTGCCTGGGCTGACTGTCAAACAGCTGTCAGTCTTTGCCAGCATATTTGATACTGCAATCGCCATGCAATGTGTTTGACTATTGGTTGTGAGTTCTATGTTTATAACTTTAAAACAGCTCATTTTACTTGACAAAAGTTAATTGCATTGTATTCATTTCATTTCATTGAAGTTCCTATAGCTGAGTGGCTTAAAGCATTAATTATACAACGGAGTGCGTCAAATGAGAGAGCCAGCTCTCCATGAAACCATGGAGGATTCTGACAGAAACATTGCCCCAAAAGCTTCTCCCTTGACAGCCTTTGCTCTCTGATATTATATTCATTTAAATACATTAAATCATCACTAATACCCATGGAAGTGCAAATCCATTCTATTTTCTGTTACACTTATTTCAGACTTATTTCTAGCTTTCAGACACAGCTCTTAAATCAATAATCATTTAGATGAGAAATTAGTGACAGAAGCCTGGCTCTTTCCACATGGGAAGCAGAGCTATGCACAGAGAGTACCAGAGCAAAACACTAACTACTTGTTTCAAATGGAATAAGGAGTGATATAAAGAAGCACGCAACTTTTTTCCAGAGTTTTTTCCCCAAACTTCTGACATTTCATCATGTCATTTTGGAAAGATTAACCTGTGGTTGTTTTGTTTTTTAACATCTACATGGTTATGTCTATCTAATATGTTTACTACAGTACAGTTATTGAAGAGGTCTCTCAGGTTGAAGACGTAGTGGAACATGACTACAGTGCGGAGGACAGAGGGGGAAACCGGACCAGTGGGGCAGCTCTTTTCCACTGCTGCAGTGAAGCCCTCTCCTATTAGGTGCCGAGCCAGGATGGAGGTGTAGATGCTCAGAGCCTCAAGTCCAGGGAATGACAAGGCAAAGACAGATGGAAGGGCAGAAACAATTCAACTGTAAACACAAGGTTTAAAGCTAATGATGCAGCCAATCAACATTGAGATTAAAAGCAGAGGTCACATTGTCACCTGTGCCTTTTAAATACAAATATGACCGCCTTTAGGTTTGACCTTGAATTATTTGACTATACTCTTTAAATGTGCTCCTCTAAGTTTTGTTAAGTCTGATTTCCTATCCTGCCTTTGTATTTTACATATTTGATTCAATGCCCATCTTCTGTCTATGCTAGTGTGTCTACAGTTCCACACACTGTTAAACTACTTTTAAAACTACTTCACTGTTAAACAGCTTCTTTATAGTACTGTTAGCCAGTCAAATCTACAAAATATGTTTGAATCCGAGCCATAACTGTACCATGCTCTGACATGCAAATATTTCTTATGATCTTAAAATTAGGATGCTTAAACTGCACCATAACCATGCCAGACATCTATTTAGTTTCCATGTGCACAAGTGGATGAAGAAAATGTTTGTAAAGAAAGGAAAAATATCTTTGGACATGATCCATGATGTGAACATTTACATCCACACTATTACATTGTTGATAAATTGATATATTAGCTGTCCTGTGAAGAATACTTGGAAGTACAATTAGTAAGTGATACTCTTCATCTCCTACACTCTGCCTGATTTAAAATCCTTCTTCTTACCTATAAAGTTCTAAACCGTCAAGCTCAATCATACCTAAAAGATCTCCTAGTACCATATCATCCTACTAGACCACTTCGGTCCCAAAATGCAGGCCTACTTATGGTTCCCAGAATTTCCAAAAATAGAATGGGAGGCAGAGCCTTTAGCTATCAAGCTCCTCTCCTGTGGAACCAGCTCCCAGTCCAGATTCTCTACATTGAAGACTAGGTTCAAAACCTTGCTCTTTGATAAAGCTTATAGTTTTTTATAGTCATGCTGCTATAGGCTTAGACTGCTGGGGGACTCTACACTGTGCAACTTCCTCTTCTCTACATTCTCTCCTCTCACCCCACATTTATAATGTTACTACTGTATGACATTAACTCTGTATCTTCTTTGTCCCGTAGTCGTCTTTCTCCCTCTCTGTCTCCCTCTCTCTGTCCCTGTCTTGAGGTGTCCCCGGATTTGGCGCTGTGTGTCCTCCAGTGCACAGCTACTGGTCCTACTAACCTGCCCAATGTTATATTGTTGCTTTTATTGCTCTGTTCTTTTCTCTCTCCACTTTCCACTCACCCCAACCGGTCAAGGCAGATGGTCGCCCACCCTGAGCCTGGTTCTGCTGGAGGTTTCTTCCGTTAAAGGGAGTTTTTCATCTCCACTGTTGCCTATAGCTGCTCAAGGGGGATTTGTCGGGTTTTCTTTAAATGTCTGTATAGTCTTGACTTTATTATGTAAAGTGCCTTGAGATGACCTTGTTGTAAATTGGCGCTATATAAATAAAGTTGAATTGAATTGAACAGAATTGAATAGATCCAAGAAACTGTTTACCAAATCATCATTTAAATATTTTTTTCTCATCTGAGTTAATGGTGTCTGAAAAGCCACACAGCAATCCAAAGCCTTCAACAGGTCTTCGCAGGAGCTTTTTTTTTTTTTTGTTTAGGTTTATGCAACCAGTATATGCTAATTAGGGGACTCGTATTAATCCCAAAGCCTGATAATAACCAAGGCAACTTACTCAATGATGTCTGAGGATTCACACAAAACCAATGAAAAAATAAGTGCCCAAACTGTGCTTATTACTTATTGCAATTGTGGTTTTCCATCTTGGTTGGTGTTTTTCTTGATTTTAAAAGTTCTGATACATCAGTTCAGACACTGCACAAATAAATAACCATGAAAGTACTGTGCCACCACCCACAGGCACACAAGTGTATTTTCATAAATGTTAAATTATAATGTTCAGAGATGGCCTAATTTATTTTAGTTTTGTCAAAATCACATCAAGTCTGCGTGGATGCCCCAACTAATAAATGCAATTTGCACAAATAAAAACTAATACAAACTCAATGTTGCTCAAAAATTTAAATAAATGAGTGTGAAGCAGCATATATTCAATATCAATAATGACTGAATACATACTGACATACTCCGGGAAAAAAAATGTATTCCTCTTGCACAAGTCTATGATAAGCCGTTTTTTATGGATGTTGATGTTCTTTTTATGTTGTGTTTAGTGTGAGTCTTTTAGAGTAAGAGTGAGTGCTCTTTATTTGTGTGGATCTCTGTGTGTGAGTTATAGGTGTCCTCTTTGTCCTCTTTGGCTGGATTGGGGGGCAGTGGCAGGATCTGATCCATCTCCCACCTTCTGAAGTTTAAAAAGTCTGGTTCCCACCAGCAAGTTGGCCTGCTATGCACATCAAGGTCAGAAGATACTGATGGCCGGATTTTGTTTTAGGAAGTGAACCAACACAGTCAAGAAGTAGGCAACAAGTTGGTGGTTACAGACTTTTCACAAGTGCCTAAGTGTGATTCAATCTTTTTAGAAGCATCTGTAAATAAGACTTTTAGACAAACTCATAACATCACCAAATTTGCACATGTAACAAGCAGGAAACACAGATGGGGAGCTGACAGCAGCAGGAGCAGAAAAAGATGAAATGGCGACAGGATTTAATTTACCTTGGGGGTCAGAAAAACTCCCATTCCTGCTAAATCATTTCTGAGTATTAGAGCTACTCCTTGTACAGGTAAACATAGCAGAATTCCAATTTTTACGGGCCCAGACAGTTGAAAAGAGGTCTTATAGCAGCCAACTTAACATTCCAAATGAGCACAAAAGTAAAAGGCTTGTAGCGCTCACCAGGTTCATTGGTGTCTGAGAGAACAGGAGCAGACTAAATGGAACCAACAGTTTTGGGACTTTTTGCACTTTTACTCAGCTCCTTTTTTTGAACCACAGGGACAAAAGGCAATGACGTGATCACCTTTATGACCAACGAAACAATCCCAGACCTCAGAAGAAACAGGATGTGTTCTCTGTTGCATTTTTCAAAAGAACTTAGGCTCCTTGTCTGGGCAAAAAGACATAGGGGAAAAACAACATTTGGACTTTGGACAGATAGTCGACTTTTGTTTATTTAAATACACTACAATTTTCTCGGGAAGTCACGTTTTAAATTCTTCCAGTAACATCAGCTCACAGAGTTGCTCAAATTCCGACACGTTACAGGCTGTGCACCACTTGTCATACAAAACACACTTTTTTCCCGAGCAAACTCCAACACCTGTTTAGTTGAAGGTTTTTGACAGGCTTTAAACCTTTGCTGATATGCCTCAGGAATATGATCATAGGCATGCAAAACTGTGGCCTTAACAATTTCAGAATTCAAGCCATCTTTAACAGAGAAACTTGAACACACTTACTGGGCTTTCCCCAACCAATTTGCACTGTAGTAACAAGCTCCAGATATTCGGTCACTTTAAAGTAGCTGCAGTGCACTCAAAAGGATATCATTAGCAATCTACTATAGTTTCCCTGAAGGGAGGAACTAAGGCAATGTGCCTACTAACATCAAACTGGTCAGGAGATGTAGCAGAGGGGGAATACAGACCAAGGGAAGTAGATGTTTTTGGCCCAGTGGCTTTCTTAGGTGCAGGGCTCTAATTCTGAGGTGCATAAGCTCAGTGTCACTCGTTTTGTTCTCCAAATCCAACTCTAGGGCACAGACCGAGCTTCTTTATAAACACCAGCCTGCAACAAGCTTAAAGACTATTTACACACAGCACAAGAACGTTAGGGAGCCTTCACCCCCCCAGCCACCTGACTACTGAGGGCTGACTGGGCCGTGGCAGCCGTCGCTTCCATGTCCACTTGTAACCTCTCAGGTGTCATGACCTTCTTTTTAGGCTTAACCCTAGAGACCACCCCTTCCTCCACCAACCTTTCTACCAAAATAGCCCTAATTTCTGCCTTCTGTGCATTTGAAGGTACAGACACATACAAAAACTGACAATTAAAAATAGATCACTGCATCCCTCCAACTCAAGGGTTGGATTTCTTGCAAAGTCATCCTCAACACACAAAAATAAAATGTGAACCAAAAGCAATAACAACCAAATAAAGACAACACCCCTTGTATGTTACAACCCTGTCTAGGGGACAGGAGTACAACATATAAGTAATTGTAAGGCTGTTGGCCTTACAAAAGTAGTGAAACTCAGGGTGAACCAAGGCCAAAACAACAAAAAAGAATCTATTTGTCAAAGAAATTGCTAACTAGTCCCCAAGAAACCACCTAACCTTAACCCCCTAAAGTAAAAACGAGTAAAATCTGTGGAAATAAAACGGCAGTCTTTTAAGACCAGGCTCAAAACGTCACTCTTACTACATACAAGTAATATTTAAAACATAAAGACAATGCTAAGCAATACTATTTACAAATATACAATAAATACAACATGTATGTCACAATGCCCATCAACCAACAACTAATCCACAAATCCAATTAACAATAATGCATAATTCACAACTTGCTCAAAAAAGTGTTTGACAGCCAAGGACAGGAAACAAATGCTGCTGCTTGAGAGGCTGGTGGGAGCCAGACTTTTTAAACTTCAGGAAGTGGGAGATGGACCAATCAGCTCCTGCCACTGCCCCCCAATCCAGCCAATCAGAGAGGGCACATATAGGTTTCACACAAAGAGATCCACACAAACAAAGAGCAGTCACTCTTACTCCAAAACACTTACACCAAACACAACTTAAAAGAACAACAACACACATGACGTACGGCCAGGGCTGTAACAATGTGCAAGAGGAAGGAGTGCACAGATTACTTCGCAATTGCATTGGGGATCAGTGAGCCACACTGTGCTGTGAGGACATGCTGTATATGTGTGAGGAGTGTGTTATATACCTGCAATTGTGGACTGATGGCGAAGCTGTAGGGTTCGTGCAGGACACGCATTGAACACTTGTGCATTTCCTTTAAAAGCTGCGTTTTATGGTCATACCTGGTAGTATATACACACACACGCATAGAGGCTTGCATGCTCACACACTCTGGCTCTACACACAAGTGTAACCTTCCCTGCGTGTTTGCTGATATGGTTGCCTCACCTCGTACTTAAGCTGGCGTGGCTCAGTAGCGTCCTCCTTCCTCTCAATTTCATACCTGAAAACCTCCCAGCATATCTCTAATGGGCTGACCGTGTCTAAGCCAGTCAGCCTGTGTCTGACACGGTGGAACCTTGTTCAAAATGGCCTCACTGTGTCAAGGAGATGAGCACAGAAATCCTTTTAAGAGGAATCATACAAGCCTGTGCTCACATTTGACTTTTGACTCTCATAAAATTTCCAGTAGCCTATTGATACTGAGGTAAGGATCCACGTGAATACCAAAATGAAGGCAATTCACGGAAATTATTAGGGTATTACAACATCAGCTGCTGGCATTCCATTGAATGATTATTTTTTATGTTACTAATCATCAACCATTAAAGAAATCATCTGAAATTGTCCATGATTTAGGCAGTAAATGTGAAAAACACTTCCTTGGCTGATTTTATTTTGTAAACCACCACCAAGTCTAGATATAATGTAGTATATAGCATAGCTGCTTGCTAATAGACCAGGGTTGTAGTCCCCATGTTGGTGGATTGGACCGTGACATACGCATCCACCTCTATGGTGTAGATCAGTCTTCTGCTGCCTGGAGGTCCATAGCTACGTCCTGCTTTTTTCTCCAGGGATTCTCCAACACAGCTGCTTAGGAGAGGAGTGAAGGCGCAGGAAGCAGAAATGGAGACAAGAGAGAATGAGCAGAGTGAGAGAGAGGTCTCATTCAATAAACAGTATTTGTACAGTAATTTAAAACAAAAAGTAGGACATGTTTGTGTCAAAGATCCATGCATCCAGCCATTGTAAGCTCTTATCCTTGACAGGTCACCAGCCCATCTCAGGGCCAATACAGAGAGAGACACACACAGACAGACAAGCATTCACACTCACCTTTACACCTATGGGCAATTTCAGAGTGACTTTTTAACCTCAGTGTATTTGCATGTCTTTGGACTGTGGGAGGAAACTGGAGCACCCTGAGGAAGCCCATGCAAAAGAAATGCAAATCAAAATCAAACTTGTTGGTCCCAACAAACAAACAAACAAAGGCTACTTGGTTTGTTTTGCCTTTATGTTTCAGATTAAGAAGTACTGATTGCAGCTATATTTATTCACACAAACAATCCTGTGCCATATTGCATGGCTCTGGCATTTAGACATTTAGAAGGCTTGCCGTGAATTTGAAAGTGATAATTGTCTGTCAGATCAACTGTCATATTTATTGCATTTTCCCCAGCTCCACACATGAAATCTGAGAAAGGATATTCCACATTAATCGATTTACAAGCAAAATATCTTGCCCTGGCTCCCTGTGGTGTTCCCATATTGGGACTTATAGACTAATGCAAATCCAGTATTGAGTGGACTCTCATTAATATTGTACAGTATTTTCTAAGGCTACTAAGAATAACAGAAAAATGAGAAGGTCAAGTACATTTTGAAATATGAAACTTAAAGGTGACTATGTATCCAGTTATCCTGACTGATTTAAACAGAACCACGGTTTCTTTGGGATCAGTATCACATTGGAAAACTCCTCCCACCAAAGTTGAGGGATTTTGTATTTAGGTTTACAGTCAACATCTATGAATGTCATCTCCTCTACATCTTTGTGTGGGCCTAAACCAGCACACTCCCACCTCCATGTTTCACATTGGGCATTATGCAGTCACTGTGGTAATCCTAGCCAGGGCTACGCCAAACATGCTGGACCCCGTCTGATCCAAACTCATTTATTTTGGTTTCATCTGACCAAAGAATGTGCTGCCAGCATTCATCAGCCTTCATTTCACATTTTTTGTTTGGCAAAGTGAAGCAGTTTTGTGCTGTTTGTGAGATTGGCTTCTTCTTGGATGTGGTGCATATGCAGTGACTTTATGAAGTGTCCTTCACATTGGCTGACCATAATCCTTGTGCCAAGTCATAAGCACTTACCTGTTTCTTTTCAATGTAATGTTGCAAAACTGGTGAACTGTGTGTTGCTGCTGCTGCTACTCTTCCTGTACCAACTCCTCTCTCCAATATGCAGGACCATGGTAAGGTAAAAGAGGCTGAAAGCTTGATGCCAGCATTGTTATGTGTGTATGTAACAAACGCAACAGCCCATAAGATGTTAAACTAATTTTGATTCTTTTTTATCCTGCATATATTTGTGAACCATAAAGTATAAGGACAACCAGTGTGTTCTTGGATTTGCCAGCTCTCTCAAGTACTGGGCTGCTGCTGGAGCCATTCCAACTGGTTTAACTTTGAGCTGCTTTGCTTTTTAACAGTCCACCATAGAACCACATCATAATGTCACATCATTATGTAAAGACACACTGAAACATCTCTTTTCAAATAGAGTTAGGTAGATCCGGTTTCTTAAGCCTACATTAGAATCCAAACGCAACTGGTCAAACACATTGGTGGATTATCTCTATGTGCAGACAATATGTTTTATAAAAATTATAATTAACACTACTGAACGCCACCGATCAGTGTTAATATGATTTAATTCTATTAGCTTTATCCTTCAGCTAGATAACAAGCATCCAAATTAGTTCTTTACAAATCTAATAAACAATACATTTATAACCCAGCTTTACTTGCAAAAGCAAGTCTTGGTTCTAGCAAAGAGTTGGTGCTATTTTGAAACCGTTTTTTTCTGGCCACGGGCTAGAGCTGTGCAATATGAAAAAAAATCCAGCACAAGCACAGCAGGTAAATTAAATCATTAAAAACAAAACTAACCACTCATCTCCATGTGACGGAAAAAGACAGATTTGTAACATAATGAAATAAACAATAGAGCACAAAATGAAATGACACATTTTTTTTTCTGTCATCATACCGTCCTACCCAGCACCGGTTCTTTTATTTTGCAATTTTGATTATTTGATTATTTTCAACCTATACCTGCCAACTAGTCACAAGTCAACATTTTCTAACGTAGTTGTATAAAGCTTGTTTCTTGGAGCACAGTTGAAGGGAACATTTTTAATCATGTATTTCTCTGCCCACTCTGAGACATAGACTAGACTGTAATAACAACATAAAAGATTTGCCTATTAGAGATAAGGTTCGCAAACGCTGTTGGACTGAACCAAATATTTAAGCAGAGAGAGATAAAACCAAAGCAATGAGTTAAAATGCAATAACTCTGCAGAGCTAAAGGGAACTCCAGAGTTCCCTGATGTGTCTCAGAAGCACATTAAGTTCTACAGTAATGATGCCTTTTACATTACCCATACACAAAGATCCATTGTTTGCACACCGTTTCTACAGAAATATTGAGCGTTACAACTTGAAACTGGTAATGAATTTATTGTTGCTCACTGATATTCAAGCTGTTGTACCTAAAGTAGTGTGTCAGCATCCATCTCAAACCTGGGCACCATTTTAAACCGGATTCAAACTTATTTCTCTTGGGGTCGATGTGGTAATCAAAGGCTGTGCCCTGGGATGGGAACCTGATGGTTTTGAACTCGGCCACCCACCACTTGCTGAACTCCACTCTGTAGTCAACTGGCTATGTTCACACAGAGAACACACGCAGAGACATACAGGGTAAAGCAAGCGGTCAATACTCTAAAATGACTTCCTCTTTGCTTTTTTCCCCCTCTATACAGTAGCTATAGATCTGTGCATTTGATTTACACTGGTGTGAATACAAACCAGAGTACGACAACATAGAGATACAGCCACATTATTTGAAGGCTAGAAAATGAATGATGGCAGGCCTATCTATATATCTGTCTGATTCAGACAGTAAAATAGCCTCATCACCTGCTGGATGGCAGTTTTTTGCCTTCCTCTCTGCCTCTCCACCCCTTGGTACCTGTCTTCTCTATTCACTACCAACTCTCTAGTCAATAAAACCACTTAGCATTTAAATGCATCTGTGATGGGAAAATAAAGTGGAGTACATTTATACCAGGGGGAGAGCAGTTTTATCCCATAACTTAGATGGACGCACTTACTGTACGGAGGTAACTGGATTGCTTAGCAACTGCTTGCCGTGGCTTTCCTGCTGATTTAAATTCAGCCAGCCCATGAGCTGTTCAGTAGGATTGGAGTTTACTTCATTTTGAGATGGCGGACTCTCCTTTTTCAAAAAGTTGCGTTTCTTCAACTGAAAATAATGTTGAAACAACTTCTTATAATTAGACAAACAAATTGACTTGCATAAGGCTCAACAGAACCTGAATAATATCAAGGCATTTCTATAGTGTGAGTGCAGCTTTTAGGAAAAACCTCTCAGCTGTTTTTGTTAATGTTTTTATGTTACACACATAGTAATGAAGGTTAACATGATACCTGGTTTTGGAATATGGCTCCCCGACAAGCCCAGATGGCAGCAAAGCCAAAATGCAGCTCACAGAGTTTTTTTTTTTTCTGGACTCAGCAGACATTCCAGCAAGTAGCAGAAATTCTGGACCATACTCTGCTCCGGGATGGCAACGATCTTCTTAAACCTGAGCAGAGACACAGGCATTAAAGCAGTGGAATCAAGCATCAGCACTGACTTGTACGTCTCTAGGGAGGTACTGAGCTGAAAGGAGATAATATTCAATTATGGTTTCACTTCATGTCAGTTTGAATTGTGCCACACATACATTTTTTAAAGATAGAAAAGAAGAAGACATATTGCTTCATCTAACAAAACACGATTCAACCTTGTTTACTTTCAACAAACCGGATGACAGACTTATAAGCTAAGGCACAGTGATGCATGTTTCAAAATCTGGCTTCACACTGACAACAAATTATTCCTCCTCTGCTTCCTGTTTTTGTTGTCTGCTCCAATAAGAGGGCTGATGGAGGTGTTGGAGGAGGCGAGTCGTCCTGTACAATAGTATGCAGGACAGCATCCAGTTCTTCTGAGTCAGTCCCTGTTTGCTCCAGTCCAACACACCCACTGTAGCCCCGTCCCTCCCCATGTTGTGTCACACCATGGCATCCTGCGTCATCTGGGCATGACTGCAAGCATGACATTTCACAGTGACAAAGAGCTGCTGGGGATGTGCTTCACCTGTATCTAACAGCATCCAGGCATAAGGGCAGGTACAAGTCAGAGAGCAGGATCAGGTTGGCCTTCTCTAATTGGACCTCCCTCCTGTCAATCCAGCTGCACACCGATGGGTTTCGCCCAAGATCTGCTTCGTTTATGTAAAAAATGCCTGAAAAAAAAAAAAAAAAAAAACAGCCATGATGAAACTCTGGGCCTCCAATTATTGTTTGCCCAAGCAGACAGTTTATGGAAAAGTTAAAACATCCACGTAAAATCACCCATGTGCATTTAGTAATTCCATTCTATATATTTTCACTTACTGCTAGAGAATAATGGTGTTAATTAAATACTTTTCAGGGCTTTGCACCTGTTTGTCTCAAGTTTGATCAAATAAGATCTCCCACGTGATTTGTTTAGAATCATTTAAGACAAGCCACATGGTCACATCTTCAATTATGTTTTAAAGTTGAAGAGTAAAACGAAAACTTATATTTTTATCATTGATTAATCTTTCACATTAATTCACTGTGCTTAGTGAATTAATTGTTTGAATATAAAATTGTGACAACAGCCTATTAAAAATTTTATTTAACAGAGGCCAATGCTGCTTGTTTTCTGATAGAATAAATGATATAACACAAGAACAAATTAAATCAAAGCTACAATATGCAACTTCTTAGTCTCATGCCACTGTAGCTACCATGAAGCTCGAAATTAATACACTCTGCTCATCCCACCTGTCCCGCTCACTGCTCTGCTATGCTCTACTACCCTTTGTCTTCATTATGAAATTACTGTACTAATCCAGAAATAACTAAAATTCTCTGAATGGCTACAAGGGCAAGCCTTGTTTAAAATATTTTTGAAACAAATATGTTTGATAATACCTCTCCACATCAAGAGAAAATTTGGGGCATGTTTCTAAGAAATGATACTTGAAAAAAGTTAAAAACTGTCGATTGAATCAATTTTTATGTTAATAATTACTAAATGAAATGTTTCCGCCTTGTTTCTGTAATGTTATTACATTTCCTTTATACATTTATAAAGCACTTTGTAATGATCTACATACACAATGTTTCGTACTATTAAACAACAGTTGTCACATTAGAAAGCATGTAAAAATTAAGTGATTAGTACAGCACTGAATCAAACTTGAATCTTTATTTTGATGCAGTCAATCATCAATTTCCAATGAATTCAGATATGTTCAGCTTATTAAAACATCACCAACTTGGGCCTTTTTTGAACACAATTTGTCAACATTCCCCTGGAGAGGGACAAGGGAAGAGGTGAGGGAAAAGGGAGGAAAAGTACCTCTACCTGCTCTGGATACTGTAGCAGGGGTTGTGGTGTGAAGGTGGCTGATCTCAAACGCAAGTGTCATGTTGGGGTTCAGAGGGATTCGCTCATTACTGTCCAGAGTCAGGACCTAACAGGGGGAGAACCCATGTTTATAGACCGTGTTTGCAGAAACTACATGGCCGAGAAAGAATGGGTTCTTTTTGTGCATTTATGTGAGCCGCTGTCCTCCTATTCACTGTTATTGGCTTTGGATGCAGACGCTGACATTTTTCTCCCGTCCCGAGTGTAAATACTTTACTATTCTTTAGCATCACTGATGAGTCAGCTTTTTCCTATTTATATCTCACTGCTGACTTAATGAACAGACAGTCAATTGTAATTTAAATGCTGAATGAAGGGCTCCTTCAACACATTTAAACACACACTTCATTTCCACCTTGTTGTCATCCATCACTGTGCTAAGTGATCGGGTCAATGTCCCCCATCCAGAAAAATCCACTTGGGCCCACTGTGACTGATGTTGGCCAGTTCATGCATTATATTAGAATATTAGACCTGATGGGGTCGAGAACAGCATTTGGTTGCTTGGAAAAAGAATCAGTTGTGCAACGCTGCTCTTTCCACTCTCGAGTTTCCGGGCTACTGGTAACAGCCTTTGGGTTGAGGTCCGCCCACACAGGTCTGCGGTTCACGTTCTGATAGGTCCATTGAAGTGATCGCCTCACCTCACCTTTCCCGGTGCCTGTGTTCTCCATCACAAACACAGAGTGACGCACCACCAGCAGCTTCTCCAGCTGCACCACCTGGTACAGAGACAATAAACGTTGTAAAATATGCTTTGTTGACATCACACAGGGAACATCGGTGACACCGTAGACTAATAAAAACAGACTCTTTTAGAGCAAAATGTAGCAATTCATAATATGATATCCCACCCCAGTTATATGGTTTGCAGTGTATGGCATTATGAAGAATTACAGAGAGGCAGCTGAGTGCATAAATGACAGCAGTGCTCTTCTGGAAGGACAGCTACTGGCATCCTGATTTAGAAAGACACGTTTACTTATTAATTCAATTCAATTCAACTTTATTTATATAGCGCCAATTTAAAACAAAGTCATCTCAAGGCACTTTACATTATAAAGTCAAGACTATACAAACATTTAGAGAAAACCCAACAAATCCCCCTTGAGCAGCTATAGGCAACAGTGAGAGGAAAAACTCCCTTTAACGGAAGAAACCTCCAGCAGAACCAGGCTCAGGGTGGACGGACATCTGCCTTGACTGGTTGGGCTGAGTGGAAAACATTGGGCAGGTTAGTGGGACCAGTAGCTGTGCACTGGAGGACACACAGCGCCAAGTCCAGGGACACCTAAAGACAGGGACAGAGAGGTTTGTGGAAATACAACTTATCTTTTTCTATATATGAAGTTTTGATTGACAGTAACATACAGGATCACATTATTCAAACTCTGCAATATTGCAACAGGGGCCCACAAGTGTGAGACATCACCTTTTCCAACTAAGCTCCACTTACTACAAGCCAGTAAGAAAAGTACATATAAGAGGCATTATAAATATGAAGCCCATTTCCAGAAAAGTTGAGACATTGTGTAAAATGTAAATGATTTGAACCCTATTTTGACTGCAAATGGTCCAAGACAACACACAGGATAAAGTGAGAAACTTGACATTGGCAACACTGTTCAAAAATGCCATACACAGCATTCACGACTCATATGACAGCAGTGTTTCTGTATCTTCATCCGCTGGGCTCTTCTATAGACAGTCCAACACAGCAGCTCTGTCATGAATTGCACATTTTTCAGCTTGGTGATAATCCTGCTATGTGTTTATTATTGAGGTCATAGTTGGTGGCGGTGTTATATTGAAGGTCTTTGCTGTGTATAAAGTGGAAGATCTAATGTTTTGGAGACCCTATTTAAATTGGGTGAGGCAGCGCTGACTTATTGATTGCATTGGAAAGTGTTCTTGATTAATTTGTACGTGCTGGTCGTCCTTCATCTAACTGTTTTTGACATTCTAAACCAATCAAGACTAGACCAAACCAGTCAGTCTGCCACTGTGTTCTTTGTTCTGTATTTAATAAAAAAAAAATAATCAACTAGAACCAGAAACGGTTTTACTATGAACTGCATCAGATTGCATTTTTTGTTTCTATATCATTTAAGACAAAGAAAACCTGCACTGTAAATTAAACATGTAAATATAGAAAGACCAAGCAGTTGGAGACAGGACACAGAATTAAATGTCAATAAAAAGTGGGTTGTTATTTACCCAGGATGTAATATAAATAGACAAACTGTAATTATTAAAAGAGGTCAAGAAAATATAGCTACACTTAAACTATTACAAACCGAACACAAATTCTGACCATGAACAAAGACAACATTGACCTAACCTGAATCACACCAGGGGGGAAACATATGTATTGGTTTGCCAAAGCAATAGGACATACCAGGGGCCAACATTACTGTACCTGATCAATTATAAACACACAATAGACAGGCAGATTACTAACAGTCCAATCATTAGATATACAAAGGCAATAAAAAACAATATAACAAATTTAGTTTTAAATGAAAGGCAGAATAGAAAGTACAAAAACAATCCAGTCTTTTGATTGGATGGCCAACACCCATGGACCAGCAGAACAGTAGCTCAACGAAAAGAGAAATTAAATTAATACATAGTTTAAGTATTGATGATACAAAATTAATCAGTCTGCTCAGACTAATAAAATAAACATATGATTTCAATTAAATGTTCTGCTCTTACTGGTGAAATTAAAGATAAGTAAATGTAAACATTACCAAACACATTTAGGGTTTGGCTGAGACTGCCAACATTACAAACTTGTAAATCATTCCCTTTATTAACATTTTAACCAGTGCCAGCTTCTTTGGAAAGATGGTTTGTAAAAAACATGTAAATATATATAGATATGGCCTACAATTCAGTTTTAGAGATTAATCTAGACTAAAAAATCTGAATATTTTAGCTTTAACTGTTTCAATTTTGCCCATTTTTCATATTATTCCCTATTTTATTCAAGTACAAAACCACAGGACTCAAACATACTTTTTCTGTTAGATCAAATCAGCTTTACTCAAACTTTTGAATACAATTCCAGGAGAGTATTTATTTGTTAACTTACAGAAAAGGATCAGAATAAGGTCTAACTGTAAATGCTATCGCTCTCCCATCACACACCTTTCTTCTCATGTTGTGTATTTTATGAGGTTATTAGTTAATAAATTAATCTAGCCACAGGGGTTTGCAAGCCAGTAACTTCTGTGCCGGTCCCAAGCCCGGATAAATAGAGAGGGTTGCGGCAGGAAGGGCATCCTGCGTAAAATTTTGCCAAGTACAACCATGCGAGTCATCCATACCACTTTCATACTGGATCGGTCGAGGCCCGGGTCAACAACGACCGCCACCGGTGCTGTTAACCTACAGGGTGCCGGTGGAAATTGGACTACTGTTGGTCGAAGAAGGAGAGGAGGCAGAAGGGTTCGTGGTCAGAGAGAGAAGGGGAAAGGCAGGAGCTTAGATTTGAGAGTAGGGACTCTTAACGTTGGTACAATGACAGGGAAAGGTAGAGAAGCTGGTAATAAATTATTCAGCATTTTCAGATTTTTCCACTAATTCAGTCAATGTTTTGCATTTTCCCAACATCTTGTAATTTGTGTTGTGACATTAAAGATTCTAAAACAAAGTTTATACATGGGAGTGGCGGTAGTGTAGTGGTTAGCGACCTTTCTGCGTGGATTTTCCATGTTCTCCTCGCTCTTGTGTGGGTTTCCGCTGGGTACAAGGTTTCCTTTTACTGTCAAAAGACATGCATGTGAGGTCATTTCCCCATAAATGTGAATGTGAGTGTGAATGGTTGTCTTTGTATTTCTCTCTGTGTTTGCCCTGAGATAGACTGGGGACCCGTCCAGGGTCGACCCCACCTTAGCAGTTACGGAAGAATTCATCAACTGATGAAAGTTTATACATATTTAAAAGTAATTCAAAGTATTTTACTTCAGATCCAAAGTTATAAAAGGGAACAGGAGACGTTAGGTGGCTGACTTATAAAAAGTCAAGTGTTTCAGTTAATTCACATATTTGAGGTGACACACAGAGTAAGTAACAGAGAGGATAAAAATAAAAGAGCGATTTCCTCCCCACTTCCACTCAAACATATCGATGGTAAGCTCAATTGATACTATCGACAGAGCTCCTCGTGGAACCTACTCCCCATCCGTTCAGGTGGAGCAGGCAGCTCCACACTCTCAGGGCCTGGGTGATTACGGCTTTGATGTGGGGAGGACTAACGCTAGCACAGGCTTACTAAAGGTACACGGGCTGTCCTTCCTCTCGAGCTCCCCCCTCGTATGAAATCAAACGGCTGGGTGTATGAACAAAGACAGTAAAAGTTCAGGCTCTGAGGGTGGACACTGGTTATTGACCACTCTGCCATTCATTTCTCCTCCTCTTTGTTTATTTCAGTGGCTGTCTCCAACAGTGTCAGGGTTAAGTGGCACGGTGCAGCGCCGGCCTAAAATGATGGAGTGTTATTATGTGGTTCCTGTGTCTATTTGACCCGAGGCAGATTGCACTTATTTCCCCTGGTCCTGCATTCATCTGTCTCTGACATATATCTTGTGTGCGTGTGTACGTGTGTGTGTTTGCATGTGTGTGTCTGTGTGTGTTTGTTGGGAGGGGGAGTATGTGTGTGTCTGTATGTAATATAATGACTAGAATTAGGTCAGCAGTTTGAGCACCTGAACACTATTGTACAATATTTGCCCAATTCATCCAGATCCTGCAGTGTGACACTAATGTCTATTTCCCAGCAGAACATTATGACATGAGGTAAATAGCTTTTGGAAAGAACTTAGATAAATCTAAATGAAAGGGCTACAAAAGTAATATCTGTCTAAATTGCTAAAGATAAAACTCATGCTTCTCAGACAACTTGTGATTGCATTTTCTCCATCTTAGGCTTGGTGAGACCTGTGCGACTTACTTTTTCCCTTCCTACTTACAGTGCAGCAGACAAGTATGGCTGTCAGGGAGAATCACACTGACTCTACCTTGAGTACAAAGTAGTCCACAGCCTGTAACTCCAGATTGAGAATGGACTCCTTTACATGCTTCTCAAAGTCAAGGTCTCTCCTTATGGGGATGTCCAGAGCAGGAAACAGTTGTCCAGTCAGCTCCATGAATACAGGCATGTCATCTGTCACAATCCTGGGGATGTTGAAGTCTCTTAAGAGCTTGCGTCAGTACTTGGTCCCTCCACCCCCCAGGGTCACCTCTCCTTAGTGACCCAGCCAACACCAGGACAGACTTGATGGCTCATAGGCCCCAGTCATTGGTCAATGGTCCTTTAGAAGGCCAAAGAAATAGTGAGCAGAGGAAAATGTACAGACTTCTTTACAGGTCATTAAAGAGAACATAATCGTTAAAAAATGGATTTTACGATCAGTCACCACAAAAACATTTTTTTTGCTGACACATCTGAGACCCTCATTCACCATTTCAAAGAAACACAGTGGAGAGCAGGGGTGGATAAACTCAGTCGAAGTTAATTGAAACAACCCCTCCAAATAAACAAACATTTAAATAAAAATCATAATGAACAAAATAATAAATAATAATAACTTCTTTATTTAAATTACACCAAGATAATATCAACTTAAATAATCAAAAGTATTAAAATTTTGTAACATTGTAATAGTTGGAGATAACCTACATGTCTACTTTAAAAGCGTTTTCTACGTTATTCTGGCCTAAAGGACTTTTTGTGGCAGTAAACTATGAAGAGCCTGCAGTCAATTTAAATACACTTATCAGGGAAATCACTGTTAAAGGCAACTTTAGCCTTTATATGATTTCTGAAGCAGAATGACTGCACAACATACTTTAATAATGTTTTTTATCAAACAAGGTCACAATTATACATAGAGTCTTCAGAATATACATACTCTTAGATGTTAATCCATTGGTGCTGAAAGTAATTTGTCAAGCCCAGGGCCTCTTAATGTCCTGTTAATGATCATGATTGAGCTGTGCCAACATCACAAACAGGGTTTGTTTGACAGCACTTACTAGACTGACCAACACACAGTATAATGAGAAAGTCCATGTAGATTAGTGCATATCTGAGAAAGAGGATGGTAGATTAGAGAAGTCAGGAGTGTCTCTTAGAATGATTCTACAGGCCTACAGATTTCAAGATCACCAGATAAAATAATTTTGCACAAATACATGTTATTGGCATTCTAGGAAGAGCACCTCCAGAAGGTCCAGAAGATGACCCAAACTGAATCACTCAGCTGAGAGGACATTGTTTCCGATGGTCAAAAACAACCCAACACCATCATGGTATAGTTCAGCCATGAAGTAGAAGCTGCCAGAAGACCCGCACCACTGTCCTTAATCAAGTGAGTTTTAAATTGCCATGGACTGAAAGGCTGTCTTTCAAGAAAAAGCCGATGCTCCAAACTTAACAGGTTCTAACTCAACTGTAGTTTTTAGCTGACCGCATATGGGCGAGGTGGAAAAAGTTTTATCCCAAGATGAGACAAGCTTCTGAAATAACCTTTTCAAAGTCCTTCAACTCTGTTGAGAATATGTGGACCATGCTCAGGTCAGTGTTACAAAACCAACAACTTTAGTCAGGAGTGATCAAATATCCAACCAGACATGTGTCCCAAGCTTGTTGATGGCTACAGAAAGCATCAAAGCATCAGATATCATTTGAACAAATGTTAGACGTGTTGTGTGGGCATGTTGGACCCTGTGTGTTTCATTTTAGCCGGGTGTTAATATCAGAAAATCCAAAATAATATGAACACACTGCAATATAATCCCAGTATTTTTTTTTGTTTATTAAAGATTTATGCTGTACAATCATTTTGCCTCAGCTAAACAGTTTTTTTACGCATTTGAAACCCAATATTGCCATGACAACTCATGTCCATGAGTGTATATGAACTTCCAATCACAACTGTTGAATTAGTGTGTTATTAATGACATGCCAGTATAGGCGTGGGTGAGCCAAATCCAAAGGTCACACAGTATCTGGCTTTATTATCCAGCCGCCACTATACCACTTAACTGCCATTAATCTAAAGGTCCCAATCTCATTAGAGCATAAGTTCAACTCTCTGTACTTTTTAGTAACATCAAATATATTTCACTGCGCTCTCTTTGTGTGCACTAATAGTAAAATTCATTCTGCACAGGGTCATGCAGCAGAACTTATGTAATATTAAATCCACAATTAAAGCAGCTGTTTAGCTCTCTGAATCTGCACTTCTTACTGATTTGCACTTTCAAACCTTGGAATATAGTTTAGAGAAGCATTCTGTTGATTATCATGAGATTTCATTGCCACCAAGTTGCAAATATTAGAAAAGATGAAACAACACTCTGGAACCCAACCCCAGAACCAGACCTTCATAAAACAGCAGAAGTGATCAAGAACAGAGGGCTCATAAAACCTCTTCCATACATTGAGGACCTCCACTGTGAGCGATTGTATGGCATCACATGTAAAAGAGAACAGAACTAAACAAGAGTGAAGAACAATTTAATTTGGAATAATATCCAAACTCTATGTATCTCCTTAACCATTTATCACTGCACTGACATTTAAGTTAGGAAGTTGGCTCTTGTGTGGTGCCTCTGAATCATTCCTTTATTAAAAGACTTAAATATAAAAAGAACATTCTCCCAGTGATTAAGCTTTGAAGTGGAAATGGATCTGGCTCCTTCTTACTATATAAGATGTGTAACACTGCAGGAAGCGGGATAATCTCCTGGCGAGGACTCTAGCATTGATGAAGTCCTCGGCCACCGGCATGTTTTCACAGATCAGCGCAAAGTCAGGTTCTCCCATTCCACAGGGTTTGTTAAGTGATCTAACCAAAAAATAAATGAAAGCATTTTTGCATACACCTCAGCTGCAGTTCATGATCTTCAGTCAGGATAAAGAAATCTTTAAATCACTTAACAATATAAGCAATTAACCTGTGTGACCATTTAACTTGTTTTAACTATAGAAAAAACACAAGTGAATTGCAGACCTGTCAACGTAGATTCAATTTTGTCTGGGAAATTGCCAAGGGGGGGACTTTATTCAGGCACTGTCTATATGTGTTTGTGTAATTTAAATGAATTAAGCATCAGGCCGCAGACATCTTTTAGCTGACTTGTTACTATGAACAGCTACTAGATACTGTGCAGGAAACTCAAGGACCCAAGCTTGAAGGAAGGCTTAAGGCCACCCCAAAGAAGGGGAGAGTAGTGGATATTGATATATTAATATTTTCTTTTAACATTGTGATTATTGAAATTTGGCAAAAATTACAAGTAACACCATGAGGCTAAAAAACGAATGTCTTTTATCCGAGTTGCGTCGCTTTACTTACTTTTAGGTTTTCAGGAAGCTCAGTCCTGCCAGCACAGCCTGGATTCATGGTGATAAAGTAGCCAACAGAGGATCAAAGATTCACATCCTCTCCCATGAAATTCAACCTCTGCGTCTTATCACGAATGGCATCCTGGATACATTTAACCTCCACATAATACTACATGGTGTGGAATAAATTGTTACAAATAATGCTGAATCCATCCATCTATCATCCATCAACATATGTCTACATCAATAAGTTTATTGAAACACGCTTACCAAATTGCCATCACCAATTTGATTACAATTAGTTTCTGTAGTAGAGGTTGACGAACATTTTAAATCATACCCAGGCTTAGTCTGTTAGTACTTCTATAAGGTGTTTCCAACCAGTACGACCATCACACAGAATGTAGTTAGATAAAACTCATTAGCATCTTATTAATATCACCAAGCACTTACTACAGACATTTTTAACAAGCTGTCACATTGTTATGCAGCATGCACCTTTTTCTCAGGGACACAGTTCCATCAATAATATGAGTATGCTATTAGCCAGAGTTTGCTGGATGGATGAACTGCCAAAGCTCTGCTTGTCTACATTTTGACTGAATGAGATATCAGAAATGAGTTTGTGTGTGTCTGTGTCTGTGTGTGAGTCTTGGCCCAAAACTCTTACTCCCAGCCAATAAGAGGCTTTATGAATTTAACATGCATGTGGTAAAAGAGCAAAGCGAGTCAACAGCTAGAAAGAGGAGGAACATCTCTTCATGGATGAGGACTCAGCTCCAGATCACTCAGTCATACTAACACAACAAGGAGAGGAGGGGGAAATGTAAAAACAAACTGCCACACACACACAAAAAAAACACAGGGCGTTAGTTTTATGTGAAATGACAGCAGCCCACCACTGGTGTCCTACAGCGATTTAAAAGAGGTGCTGTACCCATGAATGTACAGACTGGAGCTAGAAGCTTCAATATAGTCACAGTCCAGGCCTGTGTTGACTTTAAAAGAAGCTGAATTTACTCCATGTTGTCACATCTCGCACCCTTCTGTTTGCCTCTGTTTCACCCGATGTAGGCCTGGTCCCACCACCTGTGTTAGCAGACCCCACGAGCAGCCCAGTATGTTAGCGTTCACTGCTTGAGCTCCCACTTTGAGAAGGTGGATTAGGTGTGTGTGCTTGGGTGAGACATGGCTCAGAATGGCTCTGCTGAAGGCGGCTGAGCACTGGAGCAGGCTGCCAGCTTTCCCAGCAGGAGTTTGACGCTCCTCTGTTCTCAAGGTCTACTTCTCCACAAAGAAGACACCGTGATTTATTATTCATTACGCCACACAACATCTATTCATTCTTCTGGCACATTAAAATTCTCCAAGTACTGTAGACGTCCAGAGCTTATGCCTAAGAGTGCTTGACTTTCATTTCTCCCAACAGGAGATGGGAGGAAGGGCAGGTAAGTCTATTACAATTATCATCACAATCATTATCAGCATTTTTATCAGCTGAATGCGGTTTGGTATGACAGCACTGCCCATGTGTGACGATAGTGGCTGGGGCAATGGCCTGCAGGCCCGAATACACCAGAGGGACTCATGACACCACAGTGAGAAGTTCTGTTTGATCTAGAATAACCACATGCAATGGCAGAAACGCTGTCATCAGCTGAAACAGAATATGGCTGATTTTTCAAAAGAAGCCCATTAGAGGATGCCAAGACCATACAGCATCCAGTTTGTAAATGATGGGGTTTCTTTCACAGTGCATTTCACTGACAGAGCAGAAGAAAACAAGGTGACCACAATCCATTTTCTTCCTCCAGAGAGCTCAAAGATGGAAAAATGGACTTTGTCATATCATACTGGGGAATGATTTAACAGACATAAATCCTCCTTTTTGTCACAAAGTTGTTGTTCCAGCTCTGAATGTTCACAGCTAGTCATTGCAGCTAGAGTGGGTTTAGCAGAGTTTCTTTTAAATACGCTTATTTATTTTTGCCTAATCTTTACTTATCCAGACAATCCCACTGAGGTTGGATTGCTACTGTCCAGACAAATATTACATAGTTTTCCCTACAGTATTAAACAGTAACACACAACTTATCAAACTTCTAGCAGCACATGTTTGTAGAACATTACATTGCCACTTCAGGATTATCAACACGGTGCAAAAATCCATCCATCCCACTGGTGTGCTTGTGGCAGAACTGTAGAAGAACCTTTATTTGTCACTTTAGCACATATACATTTGCATATACATATTACAATGAAATTTGTCCTCTGCACAAATGAGTTTAACGCGCTTCATGCTGGTAAATCACTTTACTTAGTACCTGCTCAAGATGGACACCAATGTTTCCGACTGAGGAGGAAGTGAAAGACAAAAATATGATATTGACAGTTTTCACTCTTGGCACATTTCATTTGATTATTCACAGGTTAAATTTAAAAAGCTTGCAGTCATTTGTGGTCTTTTTTTTTTTTTTACTACAAGCTGCATTCTGTGGCATTCAAGAGCATTTTAATAAAACAGAATCCAGAAGTGAATCGCACCATGAAAAGCCCACGGATCGGATACAATCCTTTCAAATCATGCTTTGTAATAATATAAATACACAGTTAGATCATTTTAATGGCTATGTGAGGACCATTTACCAAATTGGCCTGACAGTGATAATAACATAAACACTGGTGCTATAATTGTTAAACCCCTAAACCAAGCATTGCAGGGTTTCAAGCAAATATTTAATTACTGCTCTGTGGCATTCATTAACCCTGTCGTCTCTGAGTATGTTCTTACTGTGGGGGTGTCTTTCAGAAGCCAGTGAAGCTAAAGTAAAATCCACACATCATAAAAAATACTTCTGCAAATAATAAAAAAAACTCAAGAAAAACAAGGTGTTCTGCTGCAGGTCACAGGAATTTATAACCTGCTTCAAAATGGAAAAGGCAATCAGAACATATCTCTACCAATCATTTAATCATGTGATTGAAACTGACTGGCTATTTGGTGTCATGTAACACTTCAAGGACAGCTTGTTATTTCAGCAAGATCATGAATTCAGAGGCAAATAACTTCAAATTATTAGTACAAATCCCTGTCTGGACACATTCGCGAAACAACGTTGTGCTTAGGGCACTAACAATGAGCAAATACTCATTCATCAAAATTACTGTAGCACATCCTTGTCGAGTTTAGAGTTCGTCCATTCAAGTTGCTGTTATTAGTGTGCAAAGATGTGAGCATCATGACCTACACCAAAGGCAAGCAAAGCAGCCAGTTTTCCATCCTCAACTCTCAAATCAGATCAGAGACCACTCCAATTATTTGGAAGCTCTGGGGTGCAAAGGTGTCAGCCTTGGTGGATTACTCGTATAGCTGAAGCAATTTAGGCTTGAAATCAGTGATGAAGAGGCTATTTACTTCAGCTATGCTGTTTCCAACAGCTTATTTTCACCGCAACTTGATTTGGATAGACTACCTTGCAAATAGGATAAAAACTCACATTTAACTTTAACCACTGAGAGTGAAAAGCAACCCACAAACTGACGCTGTAGTATTGAACTGTATGGGGTTCGGCGAGTGCCTGAGGCAGTGGAACTGGACACGCTCCTACCTGTACGGCCACCGCAGACAGCACCTCCACTGAGATCCTGTTCAACTCGTCAAAGCAGCCCCATGCCCCCGTCTGAGCCCGACCTTTATAAATGTTCCCACAGGACTGGTGGACAAAATGAGAGACAGAGATTAGATGGAGACAATGGGACAAGAAGTCAGACTGTCGGGCTCACGGGTTTGAGTGATAAGACACGTTGTGAGGCAGACAGAGATGTATCACCAATTAAACAGAAGATATATGGAAAAACACCCATGGCAGCACCGCAGCAGACAGAGAGTAGGCGAAAGTTAACAGGATGATGCATAAACAAGGCGTCAAACTAATAAAACAAAGCGCTGATGGCAAAAAGAGAAGGGCTAAAATGTCTACCACCCACATTTGAGCTTTCCCAGGGTCACTGTGAGAGCAGGTAACCAGCTCTCTGGAGAGCAGCTGGACCAGGGTGAAGCAGCCAGCTGACTTTTCTCTCCAATTACAGGGCTGAGGAAACCTTCTCTGACGCAAACTGGAGCTGACTAGAGGATTGATTCAACGTGTGTGTGTGTGTGTGCATAACTGAGTATGAGTAACAGTGTGGGACTCTGAAAGCCAGATTCTACTGCCTGTGTTCCTCCTGGAGTATATTAGCACTTCTCTCTGACATCTTGCTAAGATTGCTTGTATAGCCAGGGGTGCTCTGTGCCTCCGTACTGTAATGATGCGCTTGTCTGGGGAAAGCCAGAGCAAGCTGAATGACAACGTTATGTTTATGCCTCCCATGACCACTCTATATGCAGAACAAGTATACAAGAAGCATAATAAAGCCAGGTGGAGGCTAGGCACAGGGAGAACGTTCTGACAAAGTTTTGTAGAGCAATAACAATGAGAGTTCAACTGCTCAGATCTTCTTCTAAGGGGTAACAGGCAAGTGAAGATGAAACGAAAAAAGATGAAAAGAGAAAGGTGTAACAGATTTAATAGCAAGTGCTAACCGTGTTGCTGACAAAGCCAAAGATGAAGAGACACATGAATGCATGTGAATTCCACGCATATTAGATATATTCACAGTGTCAAATGCGGGTGTATGTCCATCTGTTCATAGCAGGGTTTGACATTGAAAAGTGACGCCATGTAGTGTTACCAGGATCTCATTGCTTGCCATTGTTCGCACACATGAACCATTCAGAGACTTACTCAGTGTAGGTCTGATGTCTGGTAAAAGGTGCAGTTATTGGTTGAAATTGCAAGGTTGAGTGGAATTAATGCAGATAGGTCGAATTAACGTTAATTGTTTTATGTGCAGCAAGAACAAACTATATGGGGATTTGTCTGTGCAGCATCTCTCCTGGTTGGCTGCCAACATTACTGTTACAAGACTCCAGGAAAGCGCTGCCTTCAGCTGTCTTATGCACGAAGTGACACTGATCTTATCGTCTCAGCTTGGAAAGAAGGTGGAAGAATAGTAATAAACAAAACCATTCCCTTCTGCCTCACACAGCCCACTGAAATGGATACATATAAACAGTTTTCTTCCCCTGCCACCGCATGCAATAACTTGTAATAAATATGATAGAAAACAGGAACAAACAATTCTGCAACTGTTTTTCCCCCAACTCAAAGACCAAAGGAATTATTATTTCATTATTACGTAACATGTTCCATTACTGCAACACAATTAGATTTTAGTTTTAGTGTTATGATTAATTATTGTCAGCTTAATAATAAAATACTATGACCTATATGAATAAAATATTATGCATACAGCCAAAGAAGCTAAAGAAAATGGCCCAACGTCAAGCAGCTCATTTAAATCATCCAGACTGACCTATATTAAATGAATAAAGCCTTAATTTCTGCAGAAGTATTTAAGAGCCATAAAGAGTACAAATGACAAACCCCAAGAACTGGCATGTTTTGATATTGTCTCAACTGTAGTAATACATAACTTTATTATGATAATATAACATGGTCTTGTTGTTTGATTATCACACAGGATGATTAGTGACACCAGTCAGCATCATGGACGTGGACTGAGACAATCGGGACTTTATTGATCATGGCAATAAACACAATGGTTTGCCTTGAATATTAACACAGCATTGATTTTAATGAGCTACTGGTTAATAGATGATTTGTGACATACGGAGGAGGGAAATATTGGAAAACCTAATGAGAGAGGGAAGCTCAACGAAGACAAATGAACCCATCTGTATACAGTGTGTCATGCGGATGCCAGTGCCAACAAGCTTTATGACTCTCCCATGAAATATGGCCAAACATCTCACAGTCAGTCACTGAAGAGGCTGGATGAGGATGTCCTGCACAGAATAACTAAAGGCCGACACAAGATGAGAGAGAGAAACTTCACTATGTGGTTGTGACTGTTTTTGAACGAAATAGCTACATATCGGTCTGTCTGAGTCATTCTCCGTCTTTTTCACTCGCGCTGCTGGTCTGTGTGCTGGCAAGCGAGTGAGTGCGTGTGTTAATTGCAGCTGTGTATTAATGCCTTCAGACTTCTTTCATCACTGCTGTGATTAGCGCCTATTGAGGTCGTGTCTCATTTCCAAACAATTACAATGCTGCAGATAGTCCCTTTTCAGAGACTTTGACTAGTCACAATAGGAACAGCACAGGTATAAATAATAAAAGCACTGCCTGCTGAATTCCTTTATTGAAACATGTTCTCTCATTTTCTTCTAGTGGTGTTTTGCAACAATTGTCGACTCCACTAAGGAAGTGCCATTAAAAATGTAAACAGTTGCTGTTCGTTTCGTGATTTTTGAGGAAATAACCGGGGGTTTTCTCTGCACACAGTTTCCACAGAAAAATTTAGTTACAGCAGTTACAGTCAAAACAGATGTTTGAAAGGTGGATTGTTGTAAATTAAATGACAGATGATCCTGAGTTCAAAGCCCAGTCAGCTGCACCCGTAAGTTTCTATGTTTCCATGGTTGCATGTGTTTCTTCCCACAGTACAAGTTAGGTTATTTAATGACTCTAAATTGCTCGTAGGTGTGAATGGTTGTCTGTTTGTGTACATGTATGTCTCTCCTTGATGTCCCTTAGATAGAGCGAAGACCTGTCAAGGACGGACCCCACCACTCACCCAATGACAACTGGGACAGGCTCAAGCCACAGCATGACCCTGAAGCGGATAATAAATATTTCAAATTATAGAAACTATACTACAGTATCACTAGAGATAGTCTTATTTTTACACAGCACTCACACTAACAGCTCACGTTCCATCAAGAACACAAACCAAGCCAGAAACATATATTTCAACTTAAGTAGCTTAAATGTATGGCAGGAATTAAAGGATTCATGTCTCCCCACGACTTGAATAAACCTGCATTTATCTTTAGCAGTAGATTAGTCTAAAATTGTCTCACTTCTCTTAAAAAAAAAAGACGATACATCGAGAGAGCTGAAGCTGATTCGGAACATTGCTGCTAGAGTCCTCACCAACTACTGTAGTTCAACTACTCCAGTTCTCAGATCTCTGTACTGGCTTTCAGTGTGCCAGTCAGTTGGTTGTAAATTACTGAAACACTTCTCCTACTAGAACAACCACTGCATGAATACATGTGTGAGTCGTTGCTTTAAACTATCCACTTACTGTCTTGGGCTACAATTTCCCAAAAAACAGGTTTTAACCAACTGTGTCTTTTTACTTTTAATCAGGCTGTTTGCCACAGTTTTCCAATAAATTTAAATTGTCACTAACAATAAATACCCCAGACAAAATGGAATTGCAGTGGATTCTTCTGTGAATTATGTTTTATTTCATTAATTAAAGGTGTTTGATATTTATATACGTGATTCCTTGTTATTTTGCTTCACTCCTGTGATTGGGAAAATGCTGTATGTACAAATAGGCGAAGTATCAGGCTAAAAACAAGTTTACATTTTAAGATGCTGCAGTCTTTGCTGATCTCAAGTTTTTTTTTACTTCACAGCGACAAGATGCATTCTTCTATTGCCAACTCAATTGCAAAGAAAGCTGAGTAACAATATCATGCAGCAAACGTGCTTTTAGCTGTTTTCTCAAGTCATGGATTAAAGGATTTAGCACCCAGCTCCCTGATCCCCGGTTCACTGTTGAAATGAAAGCCAGTGGCAAACTGTGTGAGTGGTAGTGAGCCACAGTGAGGGCATGCACCATATGGTGAAGTCTTGCTACACGGTAGCTGATCCGGCCATCAAAGCCCATTGTTTCTGCTTTGTTCAGGCTTCAAAGGGAATAGTGGTCAGTGTGGAAAACCACACAGTCAAATGCTGCAGTTTGCCAAAGGGCTCTGGGAGGCAGGTATTTACCTCAGTGTAGTTTCAACTTTATCAGCAGTCCTGCAGAAACGTGTGCGTATGAACAAACAAGCTGCTGGCCAAGTGCCCAAGCTGAGATCTAAAAGGGTTTGCTTGTGGTGGGTGTACATAATGATTCAAATGAAGGCTTGTAGAATGTGTCAGATGGTTATTATCAGATAATAGTGGTGTTTGAGTTTACCACTCAGATTTTCAAGTGAAAACAGACAATTTTCATTCCCACAAATGGAATTTTCTAAATGCTTTTATAATGGATTTTCAACTGCCTCAATGATTAACGTGTAAAGCACTAGACACTAGAATTTGTTGCTAAGTGTTGTATGGGCTGACGCTCTTTGATTGATCATGTGCTGTAAACCCCTTCATGACTTTGAACTTGCTTCTTTTGGTATTAGTTTGGGTACTAGATACGAATAAATGTCACTAAGCTTCCCTTTGACCTTGCTCAGTTGGTAGAGGATTGGACTTTTAATCTGGGGGTCCAGTGTTCAAGTCCTTGTTCGGGTGTTATTCCTTTAGCACCTTGGTAGGTCCCGCCGGGTTGATGGCGTAAATGCTGACAAAGCATTTCATTGTGTATGTATTTATATGGGCTCATTGATGACAATAAACATTATGAATATCATCTTCAGATGATGGGATCTTGTTGTTTACAGTATATGGAGTTTGTTATCATTGTCAATCTGCTACTCCAGAGCTCCCCCAGATGACATCGTCGATCTCCTAATGATGAAAAACTACTCTGCAACACTTTAATATCGGGAAGCCAGAGGAAAGTTGGAAAGCATTACTGCATTCGCATACTAAAGCCATAGAAAGCAAGTTGAAAATTGGTAAAGTCGTCCTTTAGACTCACAGTTGACTTTTGAATATTACAGTCTTTCATGGCCATTTTAAAAACAAGATAACGAAGCCATGGACTTAATAGTAACATTATTAGCTCTAGTAGTTTATGAAAGCTTATGAAATCTGCCAGTAATCATATCTTTCACGTTAATAGTAACCAGATAGAAATGGGAATTGTCTATTTGTGTCTGAAATGAATGATGCCGTACTATGCAGAATTTTGGGCTTATATTTAACTCTAGGGCTGTACTGAAAAAGTATCAGATGATTCACAAGTCATAGAACTCGGACTGTAATACCTTTCCTCTTCTTCAGCTCGGTATAACTGTAGCGGCTCTGTAACTGGATACTGTAACCAAAGAAACTGTAACTAGTGGACCCAAAGGCAGAAGCTGAGACACACCAAGAGTGCAGGAGGTTACATGAACTTCTAAAACTGTTAAATAATTATCACAAAAAACTGATAGATTAACACTCAGCACAGCTGCACAGAGCCTCCACTGACTGGTGCAGCAGGTGAGAGGTGTTGTCCATGATGGATGTCGGCTTGGCCAACATCCTCCTCTCACCCACCTCCTCCACAGAGTCCAGTGGGCAGCCCAGGACAGAGCTGGTTCTCCTGACCAGTTTGTTCAGTCTGTTCTTGTCCTGGTCGGTGCTGCCTGAACCCCAGTAGACCACAGCGTAGTGCAGAGCTGAGGCCACCACAGAGTCATGGAATGGGTAATAAGTGAAGTCACTGGCTGTATTTAAAGCAGGTTGTTTTACAGCACATTTTCAGTACTTCAGTGCTCAGACAATTTAGTGATTCTGCCAAAGTTGTGGTCTTGAAAAAATAATAGACAAGACAGAGTGAAAATGAGGCCGAGACTGAGATCTCAAAAAAGTGATCTTAAAACCTTTCTTGAGACGTAGACAAAAAATCATATACTACAAGACTGCTTGCAACAGTCAATAAAGCAAGCATGATTTCCTCTACATATGTTAAGCTCACATGATAGACTTTCGCAAACACGTCATATTAATGACTTAAAACTGCATTCGTGACAAGTACACAATAAAAAACCACACACGGGCTAAAAATGAGCTGAAATAGGAACAAGTGACAAACAGCCATAATGTTTTGGCCCAAAGAACGACACGTCCGTGTTAGCGGACTGATGACTAAACGTGGAGTGTTGTCCACATATTTCTAGTAGATCACAGATGTTGGCAAAACAGTGCTTCTCCTTCTCGCCCCAACAATGTCGCTGCTTAGAGAGCCGCACAAATGCCTGACAATTTTCCACCTTAAAGAAAAACAGTTAAAAAGAAAGTGCTCAGGCTTGAGATAAAGCCAGACATAATCTGTGCTTTTCCACCCTCTAATTATGGTAATGAAATACCTTGCTTGAATATCTTGAGTGAATTACACACTGGTAATAGCCTCTCAAATAATACGGCAGCAATCACCATGTCTGCTGAAGAATTTAGCGGACCTGATTTATTCACCGTGTACTCTCCATACCACCCCCACCCACTTTTTAGCCCTCTTTCTACCTTTTGAGCAATCATCTTGGCCACGACCCTCACCTTGGCATGGACGTTAATGGTACAAACGTGTATCTCCTTCTGGCGATACACACAAGTGTAAGCTAGCCAGTCAGCATGGAGATGAAGGTGATGAGCTGGGACAACCATTTTTCTTGTAGTATTCTTTCGTAGCATGGTCGCAGCTTCTCTCCAGACGAGCGAAAGCCCTGCCGACGTCAGATATCCAACAGATTTGAGTGCAGCTCAATGCCATCTGAATCAAAGATAATGAAAGGAAACACAGACAGAGACAGTGTTATGACTTAGATGTATTTTGCCCTGTTTTGGGTTTTTACTGCCCCTTGTCTTTTGCATGGACATTGTTTTTCTTTGTGCCTTTGCCTTTCATCATCTTCATCGTCATCATCTTCGTCATTGTTAGGATTCTGGAATCTACGCCCCTCCCCTTCTTGACTGGTTGCCAGTTCACTCGCCTTTTGCCTTTCACCTTCATCTAACCTTTTACCATTCATCATCATCGCCCCTGGATGTTTTGTATTTAAGGGCTTGTGTAGAGTTTTGGGGTTGCTAGTGTGTCATGGTTCGTTCTGGTGCTTCCTCCTAATCCCTCCTTCCTTTCCTGATCTTCAGCCTTTGATACTGTCGTGAGTCTAGTTCTAGTTTGTTAGTCTTCTTGTTTACAGTAAGTTTCTGTTTGCAATATTAATCTCCTCTGTTAGAGTGATCTTCTGTTATAGTTTTAGTCTTTCATTAAGAGTGTATTTTGTAAGTTTCTGCCTTTGAGATAGTATTGTTATCTCAAGATGTCTGAGCCGAGTCTCAGTAGTTAAGGTTCTCGTTATAGTCTTAAGTTTCTGCTCTTGAGTTAACAGTTTTATTTTCTTAAGAGTCTTGAGTTGAGTGTAATAGTCTCAGTATATGAGTTAATGTTTTAAATCCTTGGAGTGAGTTTAGTTATAGTCCAAGTCTCTGTCTTTGAGTTAATATTGTCATCTCTTCTGTTGTTGCTTTTGTTGCTCTGTTCTTTTCTCTCTCCACTTTCCACTCAGCCCAACGGTCAAGGCAGATGGCCGCCCAACCTGATCCTGGTTCTGCTGGAGGTTTCTTCCGTTAAAGGGAGTTTTTCCTCTCCACTGTTGCCTATAGCTGCTCAAGGGGGATTTTTTGGGTTTTCTCTAAATGTTTGTATAGTCTTGACTTTATTATGTAAAGTGCCTTGAGGTGACCTTGTTGTAAATTGGCGCTATATAAATAAAGTTGAATTGAATTGAAGTGTTGTGCTGAGTGTTATTTTATCTGTATTTTGTGTGATAATTATTGAACTGTTTTTGGAACTTCATGTGTTAATAATCCTCCTGCACTCTTGGTGTGTCTCAGCTTCTGCTTTTGGGTCCGATAGTTACAGTATCCAGTTACGGAACCTTTACAGACAGAACAAGGGATTCTAAATTCATACACAAAATCATATCTTTAAGGTAATCAGATTCTTCTTTGATTGCACCCAAACTTAAAAAAAGACAAACTCAGTCAGAAATGGAGCCAACAAACATGATGTAAACAGGCTTTTCATATGCAGTATCCATATGTCACATACATAAAGCTCTGCCTTTAGAAGCAGAAGTTTTATCTTTATTTACGGCAGAACAGCTGGCTTGAGATGTAAAGATTACATTTAGCGGCTGTTTTTATTGATCAGTGTGAAAAGTCAGTGTCAAAGATTACTGGATGGGCTGAACACGTTTTATTTGGCCTGGCTATTAATCTGTCAAGGGCATAAATTCAGCTCAAAGATTGGAGCCAGAGGTCCCTGTAACTTCTTAAAATTCCACTTTTATTCCTCTGATATTTTTTACCTCTCTAAACAATCTGGTTAGCTATCTTGACTATAGGCAAAACTTCTGAAATCTTTATTTGTGCCTCAATTTTATGAGCATGCCTTGACAGCAATAAGCGTGTGCTGGACAGTCAAACAGCCACCGTTCTCTGGGTTTGCCTTCGCAGGTCATCGCTGCCTCGGCCATCTCATGTCGAACTGTGGAGCGCTTAGTGTCCACCACTCGCTTCAACACACCTCCACCTTACCAAGGAAAAATTAACCAAGATAAGCCCATGAAAAACACAAGCAGAAAAACACTGAAATGTCTGTCACATGAACACCATCTGACTTTTTTATCAATGGACCCTAATTCGGTCATTAATAAGCATTACAGTGGAAGTCAGGAAAATATGAGATGTAATGGAAAATTAATGGATTTATGGTCTTTGATATGCAAAGACAACAACAGACAACAGGCAACAACAGACTCAATTTTATTTGTGTCTGTATGGTTTGGGATATCTACCGAATATTTGATATATATTGCCTCCATGTCCTTTCATTATAGAAGAATAGGTGAGGGACTCTTCAGACAGATCTTCAGGTTACTACAATGTTAGTGCATAAATAAAAAACAATGGGTGTATTTCGATTGTCCAGTGCAATCGCAGGACTGATTAAAGGGGACATCCTCCTCTTTTTGCTGTACATGCCCAGTCGGGTTTTTGAAGAATCCTGTTCTCCATCTGCTTTCACGCATCTTAGATATGTAGTCAAATATTTTAGACAGATGTTTCTGCAACTGAGCAAACACACAGACATATTAAGCTCAGGCTTCATTCACACTGGCTTACTGGTTACTTTCTCTGTTGCTGTGACAAATAAAGTAAGGGTCCATTACTATTTTTTATAACTTTTAATACAAGGACAGGTACCTGTGATCAGCTGCTAATTTCGTAGAACTTATGGCAAGTTATGATTTACTTTTGTGAGGTCAAATTGCATAAAGCAGTCTCCTGATGGAGTTTGAAACAGGCTGCCAAACTGTGAGCAACATTGCCCCTGTATGGGCACTGATGGTACTACGGAAGTCAGCAGCACTCAGCAAAACAGCTAAACTAACTATCAAAAAGTAACTTTCAGAAAAAATGCACAAAAATGTAAGCATATTTTTTTATGCATCTTTGAACAGACTGAAGAACAAAACTCACTGCCCTCGCTCAGGCAAAAATTAGTGAAGCTACCTGGTGTGGGTTGGTCCCATTAGATAAGATGTCCAGCATATTAGCTGAAGAGATGAAGTAGAATCCTGGGAAGGCCAGGCGCTTGGTTTTCAAGTACTCTGCCAGAGTTTTTTCACACTCGCTTACCTGCTCTGGATGTCCTGCAGTTTATGAAACACGCCTGGTTTATTAGTGGCTTCCACCACATTGGCCATGTAATGCATGGCATCTGCCAGCTCTTTGAAATCAGCACAGATCCCCTCAAAGCGCCTAGAGTCCTGTGGAGGATTTTAGAGCCATGGGATTTAGGCTTTTAGAAGGAAGAGGGGAGAATCAGAGGTTTAATAGCAAACATCTGGATTTAAGCACAGCTCAAACATCACGGGAGCAATTAAAAAGTCATGTAATCGCAGCTCTAAAACGGAGTATGGGCTAATTAACAAATTCTTAATTAACAGCTTTAACAGCAAATAACAAGGGCGCAGGTTAAAGCTTGCATACACATGAGCTTAATGTAAACTCCAAATACGGAGCTGTGAGCAACTTTTTGTGTGCAAGTGTGCGAACATGTCTTACCTCGGGCAGCTGTGAGCAGATGTCCTCAGAGCCAATGGAGATTCATTCCAGGTGGGTCCACATCCACCGCACCCTGAACCAGATGAAGATGACAGAGTTGGCTACAGACAGCTTGCTCCGCTGTGCCGACACTTCGTCCTGAAAGTACTTGGATGACATGAGGTTCTGCAGCTGGACCTGGTTGTCTTCCAAGGTCTTGAACAGCTCCACATCTATGCGCTGCAGGGGCACTGGGGTTCGGTGATGGTGCTCATTCTGGACCTGCATACCTGGATGGAATAAATACACTCCTTTAACAGGTCCTAAAATCTAGGTAACAAAGTGACTTATTTTCAGTGTCTAGTTACAACAGTGTTTGCTTCCTCACTCGTCCATGTGGAGCTGACATTCTCATCCCCAACTCTTCAACTGCCTTATACACAATCCCGCTCGCCTCTTGCGCAATGCAGTGCAGGTTAAGCTGCCGCAGGTCATCCAGAGTGTTCTCCTGCTCACAGAAAACTAAATCAATGAGCACTGACAGCGATTGGTGGTTTCAGTTTAAAAGGAACGGACACTGGTATTAATCTGTAACACCCTTGGTATAACTAGTTATTATAATCAAACAGCGCACCTTTCGTGCCCTGCAAGCAATGAAATACAGTCAATTTATGCACGTGTGGCATCTGTACACCACTGCCTTTTACCACTCATAGTGTAAAGACACTCTGTAGGGCATTCAAAGGTTGATATTATTAGCAGGGTTGATCATATTTAATGCAACTGCTGTTTGCTTTATCATGAGATGAGTCAATTGACGCCTAGCCCTCCATCTCCCTGCTCTGCTATGATCAACTGCTCACTATTATGCACAAACATTTTTGTTTCTACATTAAAAACAAAGCTAAATATGCAGACAAAATGCAGCTGTCAAAGTCCTCTTGTATGTAATAAACTTGTGAGAAAACCGGTGGCAACGAAAGATTAAGCATTAATTTACACTAGATATTTAAAAGTTAATGGTTTGTTGCTCGTAAAATCAAAAATGCCTCAATGTTCCCCAATTAAAATTTCACTTGCTACAGCTTGTTAATGATTGAAGTTATAATGGAATTTGTACACTTTCAATATGCTTTTCTGGTTTTAGCATAAAAATAAATTTTCATCGATCTACATACAGACTACATACATCTTGACTGTGATCTCGAATGTGAGCTGATCCCGCAGCACAAAGAAATTCAGTGAAGATAGAGGTAAAGCTGGGAAAGAAATAAAGAACTGCCTTTTGTGTGTGTGTGTCCTTTTTACAGCACACTATTAACAGCAGAGCTTGTTTTGAATATGAAAACGTGACTGCTGCATTTAGAGCTCATGCTTTAATGCACACTGCACACTAATTCACCAGAAGAACAGACTGAAACACACTATACGCTCTCGTAGCGTATTTGCATGAATAAAAGGAAACTGGATCCGTGGTGAAGTGGACTCCAGTAGCAGCCGTCAGCCTCATGCTCGTCTGGCTTTGTTTCGGAGCTCTGCCACAGCCCGGGACAGAGAGATCAACAGCTTCTTCACCCTTCTGTCCAAACCTGGTAAGGCGTCCCACACTCTTACCTACAGGCTGTCATGAGTCCACGCTGACCACTGTTGCCCTGATTACCGTTTTTTTTTTTTCTTTTCCACCTTTTAGGTCATACTCTGCTCCTCCCCGTTGCTCCGAATCAACCTAACTCAGGCCACCTGTTGTCTCCCTGTTTTAAGCCCCACTCACCTGCCTCTCCTCGCCGGATCAACTTCGTACATTTCGCTGATCACATTGTTCTCGTTTTGTAAGTTTTCTCTTTTTCTGGCGCTTTATTCCCTTGCTGCCTTTTTTGTTTAGTAGGAAGTACCTGTGAGATGGTTTTTGGATTTTGGGGGTTTTCTGGGTTTTTGTGATTTTTGTTCTTGGGTTTTTATTTTAGAGGGTTTTGAATACCCAGAAGATGTTGTGTTGTTTTCCCTGAAATTGTTCTACTCCTCGCCAACCGGCATCACCGAGGGTTTCCCCGCATGTCCTATTTCTCGGCTAACCCCTTTTTCGTTAACCTCACCTGCTCCTGGCTGATTCATCTTCTTCCCAAGATCGCCTCCTCCTTCCCATCATCAGTAGCACTCCACCTCCATAACCTCATGATTTAATAAACGGCTTTTTTTTTCTATTTCTGCATCCCCCAGTCTCTTTTCTGGGTCCTCAAATACCTACAATAGCCGTGATGCAGGTGTCAGACCACACACCAGTAAAACGTCAGCAGACAACGACGATGAGGCTCGAAGCTGGAGGTTAATCTTATTATTCCAGTTAAATTGACAAAATGTATAATCATTCAGTTACTTTCCAGCACCCGTGCTCACTGGTACATGACAACTACATGCAGTTTAGAGTAAATACATGGTTATTTCCCCTACTGTCGTGTTTGGGTCAAATCTGACCGATTTACAACTTAAAACACTCATAAATATTGTACATCTGATTCCCTCAAGACCTTATGATATCCTCCACACTATATGTACTCGAACACATAAAAGTGATGATCACCTCTTTCGTTGAAGTTTGAGTGTTTTAATCAACTTTGTTACATCTGTGGTGTTCCTGGTCAAAACTGACTGTCATAGGAAATTAATGGGTTTCCTGACTAAATTCATCCATCAGACAGAAAACATCTGCATACACACCACCCAAACTCACTCACACACACATTTTAGACTTTTAGACAATGTCTTTTGCGGGTACACATCTCTTTCCCGCATTTATGTTTTGATCCTCCCACGTGAATCAACTCACTAATGAAACAATGGACCATATCTTCACACAGACTGGACAGGTGTCTGTTATGTGAACCCATCTCTTTCCCGCACTTTTGTGCCTTCCCCACGTGAACCACACCATTCCAGACTAATCAATGCATCACCTTCACACAGACCCATATATATAGCTTGATGTTTGCCTTGCACTCCTTTTACTGAGGCAACTGACCAAGCGGTTCTCTGTCGAAGAGGTTCTGGTCCAAGTTTTTGGACATGATGGAGAGGGCACTGAAATTAAACCAGATATAGAAGAAGATGTGGAAGACAACACAGATTTTGAGGAGACTGACCAGTCAACAGAAGGACAGGGAGAGGAACCTGAAGATACATTCCAGTCCAAGAGTGGACATTTGCTCTGGTCTTCATCCCCCCACGGCAGAGGAAGTAGAGCAAAAGTGGAAAACATCATAAAGATGACGCCAGGGCCAACACGGTATGTGACATCTCGTGTGGATGACATCAAGTCCAACTTCCAACTCTTTTTACCAGAATCCATTGAGAGAATTCTACTGGAAATGACAAACCTGAAGGGGAAGCGTGTGTTTAGGGAAACCTGGAGAGGAATCGACCTGGTCGACCTCCAAGCCTACATAAGTAAGCCATCAACCCAACCTGGAATCAGAGGAAGAGTTTCAAGAGGAAACTTTTCCTAGCACAGCTGGGGAAATCAACAGCGCCAGCACATTCTCTGCACCCAGCCTCTGCCCTGGCTGTTCTCCCCCAACAAGGACATGGGCAGAAAAGGAAGCACTGTGATCTCTGTGCCTTTAGAGGCAACAAAACAAGCCTGAAATGCTGCAAATATGATGCCTATGTTTCCAAGGCCCAGTCTGAACTAATTGTCACATGTCAATCGTGCATGAATTCACACACACACACACACACACACACACAACTTCATGTTGAATTTGATCTTTGGTTTTCCATTTATTTTTTACATTACATGTTTATTTTTTAATATGTTTTTAATGCATATTTATTTTTTCACTGCAGTTATTTATGTCAAATTCAAGTTAAACATTACTGTGAGACACTGTTCACAGCTGTGAATGTTGAATAAAAAATTTGGTGGTGAAAATTAGTTTTTGTGCTAATTTAATAGCAGTTAAAACAGGCCGGTCAATTTTGACTGGGAACACTAAAGTAAGGGGCAGGGGACGAACACGACAGGAGGGTTACTTCCTCTCCTCAACAAACTCATTATCTACCTTAGATAGACACTAGGTAACCACTGTTGTCTAAGTCCTGACCGAATGTATTACTGTTTCCCTTTTAAGTTCTTGTGCAGCAGAAATTTAGTTTGCTAATGATAACAGGCCATAGTTAACACTTGCAACTCATTTTAAAGAACAGGTCATTGATTAACCAACTGTTTGCCAAATACAATGGCAACTGTAGCTGACAGAGTTTACAAGCTGTAACCATTGGCTCTGTGAGTTTAAGATCAATGCCTGTAGCTAGAGCACTATCTCATCTACTGTAACACAACCCCCCCCAAAATAAATACTGTCTATTAAATATTAAAATTGGCATATTTAAATTAAAATATCTAAATCCCACAGTATAAAGATTTTTAAACAGATTATAAAGATTTAAGTTTCATGAATGAAAAGAACTCACTCTTTATTGGCGTTTAGTAGTTGATTAAGACTGATTAAGACTATGAGTCAGTTGAGTCCTCACCTTATTATCTTGCTCCCGTATATCTTTAGAGAAAACTCCAGCTCCATGCCCTCCACCTGGACCTCTCTCTCCACAGAGTTGTCCACCAGGACATAGTGATCATATCCCCCAGATGCTTCAGCATGCCCACCTCACACCTCGTGGGCAAAGTGAATTAAATCAGCTTGAAAAAGTCAACCCTTCACACGCTGCCTGAGAATGTAAAGGCCGTCTCTGCTTATAATAGCTCATTAGTTTGGAATCTGGCAAAGGCTTTCGTTATTTCCTCCTTTCAGCTTTGAGCTTAACCTGCATTGCCAGAGCTGCTTGTACTCGGGGATGATGACCTCAAACAGACTGGCAGACTCCACCAGGGAGGCGATCACCGCCTCGCGCTCCAGAACCTGCTGGTGGAAGGCATCCAACATCTGGTAGGGATGCTCATTGTCAAACCTGGATGAATATATCAGCACACACAGGCAGCCGTCAACACAGAGACATCATGTTTGCAAAACCCTAGTATAAAGCAGGCTGTGTATAGGTAATGACAGGTGGCAGGTATGCCACGTCAGACTTGGCTGTAGCATAAGCGAACCTAACCCTGCACTCTGACAATTAACAATGACTTCCATGGCATTAATGGGAACATAATCACTAGGTTATTAAGAGAGCAATTACCCACATAACTAATCTGACAATTAGATGTTATGATGAAGCATCTCTACATATGAATTAATTATCATTATGGTAAGATTCAATAAGCCTTGTCGAGTGTAAAAGCCTCCAGATAACACCTCTGTTTTGTGAGACGGAGAAAAAAGGCAACACTTATGTTTTCTGAGAGACTTGCTAAACTCAGTTGCCAGCAAATAAAAAATGTAGCAAACTGTGCTGCCATCACTCACTTAAATAATAACATTTTACTTTTCAATCTCTCTCTGTTTAGCATAGTTTAGAAGCAGACATCAAGCTTATACTATAGCTTTCTACTAATAAAAATATTGTGAAACATAAAAAGCGCAGTTGTAATCCCTTTGTATAATTTAACAATGTACTTTATTTGGAAATAGTTCTCCCTCACCACTAGTGACAAGCAATTTGCCGATCCTGAACAGGATGCCGACTGAATTATACTGGTTACTGGGGCTGCACACTACTATATTGTGCATATTGTGTCTGGATCATTATTGCAATCACAGGACAAACATGTTGTCTAGAACCTGATATGCTCTAGACATATCAGGTTCTAGACAACATGTGTGTCTGATATGTGAAGACGTTTTCCATGACCAATCTTCACGAGAAGTCTGACTGATATACCGTAGCATGATTCCCCACCAACCATAATCACCGTTGACCAATTTGTCAAGCGTAGCAGGACCTGCTTCCTTCTCGTCATCAACAACAACTTGAACATTAGCAACAAGGGGAGAAAAATGCAGAAATGCAAAATTTAGTGTCAAAAAGAAGAGTCAGTTGCATTTGTGTTTGCTGCATTGAAACCACCGGCCAAGCTGGTCCAGTACAATCTCAAAGTAAGCATCTCTTTGCAAGTAATGAAGGTGAGCACTGTTAACCCACAGCCCCATGTGCATCCCTACCCAGGTCAGCTGCCAGCTTTCTCATTCTGTTATGTAATTTCTGAGAATCAAACATGAAATACTTAATTCTCTTAGACTGCAAACTAAATTGTAAATTACAAACATGATAAAAATACAAACACAACCTAGTTAATTATAATCTGTGTGCAGTAAACTTTAAACTAGCACTTGTGAAGTGTGAACTTTCAGAACACAGTGCAGGGTATAACAATTCTTTTAAGCATAATTACATAGTAATTCCAAAATATCTCCAATCTTATGTATGTTTGACCTGAAACCAATGTCAGAGAAAAGTCTTAACGACTGTTAATTATTTAAGTAAAATGTCAAATATTGCCAGGCGCACTTTCGACGCAGACTAGCAACCTCGATGGTCTGCAGTGGTGCCACTTGCTGTTTGAAAGCTGAAATTCAGTCATAATCCAGAAATAATCATCTAATACTGTGAATACGTCTAAAAAAATTAACTATTGATATCAAAGCAACAAACAGGCAACATTAATAGTGAGTGGATAGTGTCGTCCGCCATCGCAAAACACATCTACTGGTTTGTTTTTGTGTCATTTCCCACCCCCTGCCCGCCCCAAGCACCACCCCTTACCCAATTATAGAGAGCATGTCTTCGCATCTCGCCCAGACGATCTTCAAATGTTGGCTACATGTCTGAAAGGGAAACTCTCAACAATATCTAGACCTGATCCTCCTGACAATGTCTAGAGTTCATGTCTGAAAGGGGCTGAACACTGCTATCTTTTTGACGTTGTTCAATCTTACTGGCAACAACTGCAATTAGAAAAATAGATGTGGAAATAGACAAAGAAGAAGTGAAAAAGACAAGACAGGAAGAATCTTCACACTACAGTACATATTGTATTGATATTCTTTTTTGCTGTACAATGGACATTCTCTGCTGCTGTAACATGAAAATTTCCCCACTGTGTGACAAAAAAAGTTTATTTTATCTTATTATTTATTTCCATAATTTATGTATTACGCTATACAGCCACCCTTTTTTCAATTTCATTCTTCACATGAGCAGAATATGTATAACTACTACTAAAATATTACTGCAGTAACTCTTGTTCCGCAGAAGACAATTATTCCAAAATCCTTGTTGAATTTTCAATTTATTTTTTTTAAACTTGTGGCAATAGAATTTGCAAACACAACAAACACATATTGTCATCTTATTCATAATGCTGACCATGTTAGCAGATTTCCACTGAACACAGAGTTACACTGGCATTTGTTTGAATGCACAGTCCTATTAAAAACGGTGGCATGCACACATTCGTTATAGTATTCAGGTACTGACTGCTAACCTCTACTGTCACTATTGCAAAGTGGATTTGTTAGAGCTTTGTCTCTGGAAAGAGCTGCCTGATGCTGGAGCAAAGCTGACGAGAGCTGTAAGATTTAACCTGACTGAAGTAGAATCTGGTGACAATTCTCTGTAGATTTGTCGCTACAAATGAACCTTCTCACATTGTCTCATCTGTTCTTCCTTTCATAAATGATTTGTGTAGCTTTAAATGTCTTTGAATAGATAAAAAAAAAGTCCTGACATGTTATTCCATAGAATTTACAGCTCCTGCTCTTTATCACCCCTGAGATATTTCAGGGTGATGTCACCGGGTCAAAAAGCTTTCTAATCATAAAACAAAACTTTATGAATCTACACAAAGAGAAGGAGAGGGTGAACAAACAAGAAAAAGAACTGAACACAGTCTGGCAAAAATCCACCACATCTTGAATCACATCCCAGCTCATCTACCCTGGTTGACAAAACTCATGCCAGCAAGGAAGTTCAAAACTGTTTCATGTCCACAGCCAATACAGGCGGACATCCAATTGACATAAAAATCCCTGAGGATGTGTTGCTAAGGACTCGTTTGAGTCAGTTCTGGCTGTAGGAAGATTCTTCTAGTTTACTGTGGAATTGGAGTGGTGAGACGTACTAGCTGAAATTACCTTCAAGGTTAACAGCAACAGTGACATGAATAGCGTGTGGATTTTTGTAATTCAAATATTCTCTGTTCAATTTTACTTCATTTTTTAATTCACAACAAAATCCTCTTAAGGCACGTTACACAATAAAGCGCTGAGCCTGTGTCTCATCTGATTTTTTCACGTCCCAACAGTGTTGTCCAGGAAGAACTTCAGGAAACTAAATGCTGCTGAAGAAGCTATTTCTGACCATGCCATGCTTGTATTCCACAAAGGCCTTCCACTCCTCAGATGATGGGTGGGCCCTGAACAGCGTTCCTTGCATCCCTTGAAATGCCATTTTTTTAAGGGGATGCAAACTTACTGTGACCCTAAAAACCAACATAATAAAAATTCATGTTCAGCTAATACAAATGTTCCTTCATTGTCAGAAGCCACAGAAAAAGCAACCAAACTTTGTTGACCCAGTAGCCTCGTTCCCAATATTCAAAAACTATTGAAGAAAGGACTCTTCCGCAACTTCCTACGCACTTAAATAAAAAAAGGTCTGTCGTACCTTTCCCTCGCCTCTTCAGAAATGAAAACATTCCTTCTTACGCAGTAGAATTCTGATTACTGTTATATTTATATTCTATTATTGTTATATTCAATATGTAGGTTCAGATTCTATTAAAAAAAGAAATCTCAAGACAGCAAAAATAGCACTCTTTTGGAACATTTATAAAATAGCCATACAACAGCTAATGTTTCAACATTAACAATTTATGCCTCACCCCGATTAGATGTCTGTGTATATTCAACAAACTGCCCATAAAATTTAAAGGCTGTACAGAGAGTGACTTTCACTGTTATGTGTCCTCCTGAAGTGATGTGAGCATACGAACCACACTGTTTACCAAAAGCAGCAGACAATTATCTATTACCAACATAAGCCATGGGAGAAAAATGTATGCAGGCAGTGGTGTACTTACCAATGGAACACATAAATTAAAGTGTGACTGACATTCTGGGCACCAGAAACCAACTACAAAAAAACTTTCCTTCTTTTTGGTTCAGCTGTTGATGTCCTAGGTTACAATCTAGTGTGCCTACATTAAACAGTGTGAAACCTTTGAGGGAAACACGTCACTTGTGACATACATGAACATGCAGTGGAATAAATATGATCATTCTCTAGACAAAAGTAATCATTTGCAGTTTCCCCAGATAAATCACAGCAGCTATTCAAAAGAACTGAATGCACCTTGAATACTCATGCACACGCACACACACAAACAAAGCAGATCTGTGTGCAGCTCGTGTATGTTCTGCAGAGGGACTGGAATTTGTCCCTGCGGACAGCTGAGTGCATTGGCTTGTACCAAAAACACCCTTCTCATTTCTCCTACAGAAGAAACTAACATGACATGCCTGTCAGAGCTGTGTCAATCCAAGCTTATCAATGATTGAACACCACTCCTACTCAAATTTTTTGTTTTTCAAAATGAAAAGGCTCTATGTTCACCTCCCGTAGCTGCCTGCTTTGCATTACAAATACGACAAAGACAGAGGGAATGATCATTTTTATACAAATACCGTGTGTGAGTATATAGACTAGCTGGCCACTTTATATCTGTACAATCTAATACAATCCAACATAGCAGCTCTGCCATAGCCAGCTAGTCTACACACACATACACACACACACACACACATATATATACGTTATACCAGAATGCCCTATTGAGTTCAGAAACATCAAAAGGCCCCAGAGGGTTACTGGAGATCATAAAACAACATAAAACAAAAGAATTCTTCCTTTGGTGAGGAAAACCCACTTCACAAAAGCTGGCCAGATGATGGACCCCCTCCAGGAGGCACAGTAGGTGTATCAGTGTCAAAGTCAATGATCAGGAGATTTTGTCACATGATGCACCTGAACCACAAATACTGTAATGTTGACTGGTCTATATGTTTTTGACTTAAAGTTTAAACTTTGTTTTAAAAAAAATGTAAAAAGACTCTGCAACAGCTCTAAAACAACATCTTACTGACACATTAAACCAATTGCCATCTCACCTTATGCAGCATAAATCTTTACTTTCTAAAGAACTCACGACAGCTGCAGTAAAGACCTGAAAAGCATATGTTAAAGATGACCATCTGTGATTGGGAGGATTTTGGTAGTATAGGTTTGGGCTTATCTATGAACAGGCACAATGCTAAGCAAGCTGGCAACCTATCTGCGAAGCCAAGAATCCAAAAGGTCTCTGTGGCCAGGTGTTGCTTTCCAAAACGAACCGGTTCAAACTGTTTTCACATTCGTGGGACAGATCGCTTAAACAAAAGAAAGAAAGAAAGAAACTAGTAAGAAAAGCATTTTTTTTTCTGATTTACTTAATGTTTTGTCTTGTAAAGTAAGTTTACTGACTCTTTGACCGAAGGAAAAACATAAACTGCATCTGCAAGGCATCAGCATGTGTCCAGACCTTGGCTGTTCCAGGCCAGAGTCTCCTCTGCTTTTCTGAGCTGATCATCAATGTCCCTGAGCTGGCCCTGAACCAGAGGAAGCTCCACGCTGAGCACAGAGTGCATCACCTACAGCCAGGCAATGGGAGAGAAACAAAGAAAGAAAAAGATGATGTGATGTGATTTCCAGCTCCCATTAAGTGTGTACAGAAATGCAATTTTAATAGAACTGCCAATGAAAGGTCACACAGAAGCCCAGAGCAGTAAGATGTGCAGTCATCCTCATTAACCTATCTGTTTCTGGATCGTTCCATGTTGCTATGACTTAATTGGACTTGAACTTGTACCTGAAGGAATGAAATGCTGTATTTTAGAAATGTAATCACCTCACTGAGGCAGCTGTTGTACATGTGGTCTAGGTTTGTTGGCTGTTCTCTGCATGGCTGAGGTAATTACATTGGTGATTGCTTTTCTATTGTTTTATGCTCCATTATTAAAATTGCCATTTTGCCCCGATGTCTAGTTCCCATTACAACCCGCAATAAAACTATGTAGCAGCATATTTTATGTGGTAATTCCTTCATTGAGACCATTCAGTGAACACGTACACACAAAGTACATCTGCATTAACATAATTTGGAGAATGAATTCAAACTCTGTTTGTCTTTCTACAGCAAGGGCACAGTAGTGTTTAAAGAGCAGCTCAGTTTAGTAACTGTTTGAATGTACTTGATCCATGCATGAATTTGACGTTTATGAAACAGTAGCAGGGAGCAGAAAGAAAACACCACCAACAGTGTACAGCTCCCGTAGCATTCTCTGCCCTGTGCAAAGAATTCTCTAATGCTCCTTAATTACCAGAAAATCGAATTGTTGGATAAATAAACATTTTACTTAGACTGTTGATCTCAGCGGTGCAAACTGGTGAGTCGATAAAAGAAAAAACGATCTCACCTGCCAAAGGAAGAAAATGAGCAGCACATGACAACAAGCCTTCGAGCATAGATAAAGACAAATCAACTTCTAAACAAAACAGGATTCTATGATGACATATTTGTGGCAAATTTTTTGCAATTTGTAAATGAAACAATTGGAAGCTCAGTTATTTATCCAACCTGACTGCAGCATGGAATAAGCTGATTTAATTTCTCTCCTTTCAGTCCTCTATACAGTATGTTTAATGATCAGCTTAGGAAAGGAAACAAAATTATGAGTAAAACTCAATCTGTAAATTATGAAAACAGATTGGTTTCAGTGACAGCCTAATTACTGTTCACAGCATGGAGCTACAACCTGATAATGAGATCAGATCCAATTCAGTTTATCCTCAAAGAAATAATTGTGTCCAAGATGCTCAGTGAAAATAAATATTCTTTATGTACAGCATGAAACTAAATCTGAACTTTAGTAAAAGTAAACCTAAGTTCAATGTGGTAAACATTGTAAATGACATATGTAACTCATATTTTACGTATTTGACATGCCCAACTTAAATATTGAGTGGCCACATCGATCAAAAGTATTTTCAAAGGAGGATGATCACCAAATAGGTTTATCCAAACTGCTCATTCTGACATATGTGTAATATAAATATTAAATATATTTTAACATATGAGCAGAGGAGGCTACAAAGACATAAAAGTCATAACCGAGTAATTTATGACCAGTAACTTATTTATCAACTAATGCATCTTCCAAGCACCATGGTTATCCAAAACAATTTTCTGTTTATAATTTCTCAAGGGCTAAAATAAAAAAGACAAATGGAAATTGTCAGAGTTATGTTCTTTGGACCCAGAAGTACAGGGCATGGGAGTAGGATTGTGAATGTTTATTGATAGAAGAACAGAAAGAATACAATGAAACAGGAGGTGGGGAGTCTGTTACAGGTGCCAGATACACAGGGGAGAACCAGGAGAGGCAGGATGGGGAACGACCAGGCGGGTAGAGGTGAACAGGCTACGGGCAACGAGGATGAGCAGACAGATAGACCAGGCAGTAGACAGGATAGCAGATGAATGACAGTTCAGCTGGCAGGTTACCAATATACCGGTGAGCAGATGACCAGAAGATGGCTAGCAGATGTGTTGTGGCTATGCAGGCAGGTTACCAGAAGGCAGCTTGAAGGTGATTGGTGGCAGAAGACTGCCTTGCAGAAGAGCAGGCAAGCAGGCAAGCAGGCAAGCAGGCAAGCAGGCAAGCAGGCAAGCAGGCAAGCAGGCAAGCAGGCAAGCAGGCAAGCAGGCAAGCAGGCAAGCAGGCAAGCAGGCAAGCAGGCAAGCAGGCAAGCAGGCAAGCAGGCAAGCAGGCAGGCAAGCAGGGCAAGCAGGCAAGCAGGCAAGCAGGCAAAGCAGGGCAAGCAGGGCAAGCAGGCAAGCAGGGCAGGCAAAGGCAAGCAGGCAAGCAGGCAAGCAGGCAAGCAGGCAAGCAGGCAAGCAGGCAAGCAGGCAAGCAGGCAAGCAGGCAAGCAGGCAAGCAGGCAAGTGTGGCACAAAGCTCCCTGGAGGACTGCAGGGCAGTCCTGCAGAAAGACAATCTAGCAGTGAAGTCCAAGTATAAATAGACAGGGGAGAACAGGTGAAACCAATTGAGGTCAATCGAAGGTGGTGAAATTGGCAGAGTAATTGTAGAACAGGACAGGATGTGGCGAAAAACGGGTAACAAAATAAAAGTGCAGGGGAGGAAGTGGACTAAATCATGACAGAAATGTATCTTAACATGAATATCTTGGCTAGATGATGAAAATCCTACAACAATGCCAATTGTATGTGCATGTCATAATGACAGGTAGAAGCATTTTACCATTTCATTGAAAATATTAGCTCATTTTGAAATTGTGGCAGCAACATATCTCAAAATAGTTGGAACGGGAGCAACAAAAGGCTCCAAGTAAGTTTTGAAAATCAAAAACAAAGAGCATTTGACAACTAATTAGGTTAATGTGCAATCTCAAATGTAAAGATGGGCAGAAGTTCACAAATCTGCGACAAACCGCATCAAAAAACAAATTCAGAAAGATGTTCCCCAACATAAAACTGTGAAGACTTTTAATATCCCACCATCTACAGTACATATCATCAAAACATTTCGAGAATCAGTAGGAATGTCTGTATGCAAAATACAATGCAAAAGTTTAAAATCAGCTAAGTGTGACATCAAACCCCTCAGATGGCACAGCATTAAAAACAGATGTGATTTTCTATTTAAAATGGTCTGAGGCAAAATGGAAAATTCTTCTCTGTTCATAAGAATCAAATTTCTAATTTCTTTTTGGAAACCATGGACGCCGTGTCCAGCAGACTAAAGAGGAGAAAGGACTATCCAGCTTGTTATCAGGGGCCAGTTGAAAAGCCTGCATTTCTGATGGTGGGGGGTGCATTAGTGCCTATGGTGTGGGCAGCTTACACATCTGGAAAGCACCATCAATGCCAAAATATACATATAGTCCCATCCAGTCCCATCCTCACGTCTCTTTGAGTAAAGGCTTTGCATGTTTCAGCAAGACAGTGGTAAACCTTATACTGCATCCATCACAACAGCAAGGCTCTGCTCTTTCGGTATTAACGCTTTAGGACAGTTTGACCCAACATTAGTGACCCAACTAATTAAAAAAGATGAGTGTCTATTAAAGGATGTATGCAGTAAGTGTATGACACTGGATGAGACCTAATAAAAGAAATCAGCTTGCTATATAAGGAAACTAATAACTGATAATGTCCACGATCACTCAAAGAAAAAGCTTTACAAGCACAACTTAACAGTTTTTCTAACATGTGGGTTTAATGTAAAAACCTGAGGGTTGAAGTTGACTGAGATCAGCTGAGATGCTGGGTCTCTGCTGATTAATGGCAGTCTGAGGTTGCACTGAGAATTCTCGCCCACAGTCTCTGTCCATGTCTCATTCACGCCAGTGGATTCTCTAGAATACCAAAGAACAATCTGCGATCACAATCAAACAGAAGTTATTATCAAAGAAAAACAATCTGTAACTTTACTGTCAGGGTATAAACACTGTTTCACATCCCATTAAAAGGACTGGAGATTTTCTTTCACAAGGCCACAGCCATGAAGTCATCATTGAAATGAAAATAAGCAACAAAACAAGCAGCTAAAAGGCATATGATTGAGCCATTTCACCAATTCTCTGAAGTTGTGAACAGAACGAGAGGCTTTGAATCACCAGTCCTTATCAGGCAGACAGTAAGAGCAAAGGCAGAGGTTGCAGTGAAGGAGCTAGATGTAGGTGTGGGAGGGGTAATATGAAGATAAATGCTGATTCATCAGTGAAAGGCTGTAAACAGACAATATGTCAGGGTTCTATACAGCTATATCAATCTGTAAACAGACATGATTATGATGAGACCTCCAGTGTGCACAGTGTGCTCCTTATTGGATTTCTGCTCTGAGCTTCATTTCCTGATAGTGGGACTGCAGACACAGAGGCAATCAAAGGCTTTGGTCATGGCCATAAATCACGCTGCATTGTATCTTTGGGGGTAATGAGTGAGGATGCCCATACTGCTTATGACTGAACTATGTATAATATTTGCTTTCATTCAAGACAGCAACAATGATTATTACAGCATAACAAGAGCTCTAATTTGTGACGGGAGTAAATTGAGGGCAAAGAGCTGGTGTTAATCATCATTCCATTTCTCTGGGTGGGGGGACATGAAGTGAAATAGTGGTATTAAGCATGCAAAGCAAAAAGAGTGGGCATCTGTCCTAGCGTCCATATTCACTGTAACATGCATAACATTTTTAGAAGGGCCATTCACATACTTTTGACTACTATGCACACACTATTTGTTTACTGTGCTCTAAAGAAAATAAAGGAAGAGCAAGTTTTAGGATATTTTTTTTTACTATATATTTTTTACTATATTTACTATATATATATATGTTCCAAAACTTATCTTAATGTTTTTCAGAGTAGTTGAACTGACTGTCTGCATTGCAGACTAGATATATTGGGTTTATTGGTTTCTGAGTAAGGTTCACGCCTTTAGCTAATAAGAGAATATCAATTACTTCTCTTTTGGAGCATTGTTTTTTATTGTAATTTCCTAACAACTAAGTGAAGTGTGTAGCACAGGGTAACAGAGCATTTCAGAGCAGTGAGAGGAGTGGTTGGAGCAGAATTGATGGATTTCATGTTGCACATGTAACTTTAAAATGATATGTTAATATCAGATATGTTTTTTTCCTGTGTGTAACACTAATTCTAATATGAGCTCCAAAAACCCAGAAAACCCCATGGCTGAATACACATTTCAGTTTTGTGGTATAACCTGCTAATTAGGGATTCTATTATACATCATCGGGTACTACTACTACTTTTAATATTGGTAATGAGAAAGTAATCTTGCCTAACATTCATATACCAGCTGCCCCATGTTTGCTCCTCTATAATGCCAAACATTATAAAAGATTAACTTTAATCGTTTTAAAGTGAAAGGCCAGTGTTACAATATGGTAAAATTATAGGTAAATGTGATTTTGCTGGCCTTCTGTAAGAGCATTTCTTCAGTCTAAAAATAGAAACATAGATCATCTCTCTATATTTATAAGTGTAGCAACAGTTCAGTTTGATTCCATACCAACAGCATTTTTTCCCCAATGGCATGCTTTTTCTTGCAGGTTTTGATTTTAAACGCCACCTAAGAGGCATCAGTGAGCAATAACAGAGCATGTGGGATTATGGGAGCCCTGTGAAATAATCTGCAGAGCAGTGCTACAGTAATGAGAACATAAATCATGGACAGAGCTGCATGTCCACACGGGCTGTTTCATAAATATTATACACTCATCTAAAAAAATCATCAATTAAAAACAACGTTGGCGTGAAATTACAGGAAGAAAACAGAAACTGAACTAACGTCTGATTCGTTTTACTGACCTTAATCGTATTTACAGTCAGATAACGTAACATCTCATTCTGTCACTCAGTATTCTGTTTAAACTTCTTCTCTGTTTTTTTATTCAGTAATGCATACGTCTAAGCATGATGACATAGAGTGAGAGATCAATACACTACGAGATAAGATCCACCACGCCTGTCCGACAGTTGCATCATCTCGTCATATTTCTGGATGATCGCGGCCCCTTTTCCAGAGTCCAGACATCTGCAGAAGATACAATTTTACAAAACCAATGCGCTAAGATTACTTTGAATGTTTGCAGTGGCCAGTATTCCAAAATATCTTTTTTTCATTCAACCTTTAAAACAGTTTATAGAGCAATGAATTCATACTGAGATTAAAAATGCATATCCTCATAAAAACGATGGAGACAATATAGGGGTCTCACAAATAAGTAAAGTGTCTGAATAGTGTAGCTAGTGTAGCTCCTGGGCCCCTCTTAGCCCCCCAGCTACTGGTGGCATATCCTTATTTAGTGGTACTGAACCGGAGGATGTAAAGCACATTACTTATTATGACACAGACATTTACAACTAAACCAGTAGAAAGATCAAGCTAAAAACAACACTATTTCATTTCATTTCAGAGTACGGTTTACTAAAGAATTTCACAAAGATGCCATAAAGGCTACAATGCACCTTGGCATTAATTCTGCGGGTTTTTGGAACTCTACTGCAGAGACGGAATGCCATTCTTTTCAAGGAACATTCTTTTGTTTGTTGATTTTATGATGGTGGTGGAGGGCGTTTTGTAACACACTGAGCCAATCAGCCATTTGAAGTTCTCTCTGCTGCCTGAGCCAAACACACACAACATGATCCCCATGAGATCGAGACAGTGGGGCTTGTGGAGCAGGGCAAAAAACTAAATGGGGAGTTTTATTGGTAGAATTTTGCACTATGAGGTACTATCCTGTTCTGAATACATCTTTGGTAGTTTTAGAGAGATTATTATTGCTGCATGAAAACACTGTATGAAAGTCTACAATGTGAACATTACTTATATGAAGATGTTTAAATTAAAATCTGTGTATGTTGGAATAAAATAATCAAATGTTTGTTGAATTTCTGACCTTGTTCCATGTATTTTCAACATTACGTTTATTTAATTGTGTTTAGTTTGAGAGGGACAACAATGCAGTCTGGTCACCTGACTAATAGTCAGTAATAATTTAATCTAATTGTATACAGTACTAGAGCTAGACGTTGCCTCACGTAGTGCCTCTAGAGTCTTTTCTGTCATACACAAGAACACCAATAAAAAAAATCACAGCTCAGCTCAGCAAGTCTTCTTAGCTAATTATAGCACAAAAAGCGCAATGGTAAAATTTTTGATATTATGCATTTTATTCCAGGGTCCTGGTATTGTGCATGCTCTCTCATTGACTGGTTATTCTGGTAAACTTAATAGAACATACCCATTGTTAGCTAAATCTTTCACCTGTTCTTTTCCTGCTATAAATAAAATTGAAAATATCAGATATGAAAAAAGTTTAACTTCACACGGAAAATAAGAGACAAAGACAGTGAGGGTGGCTGGTCAAGGGCATTATTTTACTTGCAGAGTATAGGTTCCATCCACTGTGTGAACTGATGATGGTACTATACAGTATTGAGCATCAACTGATATAAAACAACAAACAATAACCATTTTGCACTGTAAAGCAATCAGGGAATGGTTCTGCGAGGAGCGTGGTACAGTTGACTATGTTTGTGAATTATTCAGTGCTATAGGGACATTGTGTCTGCACAGAAAGCAAGACCAAAGCTATCTGCATAACCACGAAAATATGTCTGGGTGAAGCACTAAGGCAATGCCAGTCATCTCTAATTTTAAACATTTCTGTATGTTCATACACAGCTTTGAAGGTTTTGTCATACATATATAATATTGAGTATTTTTTAAAATGTATCTTATTAACCCAAAGTTTATCTTTCTCTAAATCCAGCTTATTTAACAGTCTAGTTTCCCCACCATTATCAAGCAGGTGTTTAAGCTAAACAACATAAAATGTGTAGTTTTCAGAAACCCCTACTCTTACTTGTGTATATGTTCAGCCACAGCCAAAGGGCAAATGACCTGATGAATACTCTGAATGCATATTCTCTTACATTACATTTTAACTCAATAATAGAGGTCTCTGGAGACTTAAATCGAGTAAGACAGTAGTTATAGCAATATCTATAACTATATTTTAACCATGAATGTAAAAAGAAAGAGGCTGATGTAGCATAGCTGAAACTTTTACTGGACTTGTGTCCTAGTGTCCAGTATTTTTTCACATGTTGGTGAGGGCAGCCAGCTTAATTTAACACAGATAAACAGTTTTATTTCAAACGATAGGAAAAATATTCACTGCTTTCTTTTTAAAGCTACTTTTCAATAATATTAAATTTTTCAATTCAACTTTATTTATATATCGCCAATTTACAACAAGGTCATCTCAGGGCACTTTACATAATAAAGTCAAGACTATACAAACATTTAAAAAAACCCAACAAATCCCCCTTGAGCAGCTATAGGCAACAGTGGAGAGGAAAAACTCCCTTTAACGGAAGAAACCTCCAGCAGAACAAGGCTCAGCGTGGATGGACATCTGCCTTGACCGGTTGGGGTGAGTGGAAAGTGGAGAGAGGAAAGAACAGAGCAACAAAAGCAACAACAAAACATTGGGCAGGTTAGTAGGACCAGTAGCTGCACACTGGAGGACACACAGCACCAAATCCGGGGACACCTGAAGACAGGGACAGAGAGGGAGAAAGACGACTACGGGACAAAGAAGACACAGAGTTAATGTCATGCAGTGGTGACATTATAGATGTGGGGTGAGAGGAGAGAATGAAGAGAAGAGGAAGTGGCTCAGTGCAGAGTCCCCCAGCAGTCTAAGCCTATAGCAGCATGACTATAAAAAAACTATAAGCTTTATTAAAGAGGAAGGTTTTGAGCCTAGTCTTAAAAGTAGAGAGGGTGTCTGCTTCCCGAATCTGGACTGGGAGCTGGTTCCACAGTAGAGGAGCTTGATAGCTAAAGGCTCTGCCTCCCATTCTATTTTTGGAAATTCTGGGAACCATAAGTAGGCCTGCATTTTGGGACCGAAGTGGTCTAGGAGGATGATATGGTACTAAGAGATCTTTGAAATATGATGGGGCTTGACCGTTTAAAGCTTTATAGGTAAGAAGAAAGGTTTTAAATTCTATTCTGCATTTAATTGGAAGCCAATGGAGAGAAGCTAATGAAGGTGAAATATGATCTCTCTTACCAATTCCCAGTCAGTAATCTTGCTGCAGCATTTTATTTTGGAGGCTTTTTAGAGAGTTACTGGGGCAGCCTGAAAGTAGAGAATTACAGTAGTCCAATCTAAAAGTAACAAATGGATGAACCAGTTTTTCAGCATCGCTTTGAGACAGGATGCTCCTAATTTTGTCAATGTTCCATAGGTGGAAGAAGGCTGTTCTAGAGATTTGTTTTATGTGTGAGGTAAATGACAAATCCTGGTCAAAAATGACTCCAAGATTCCTTGCAGTACTACTGGGGGCAGAGTTATGTCATCTAAAGTAGCAATATGGTTAGAAAACATGTCTCTTAGACTTTTAGGCCAAAATACAATAACTTCAGTTTTATTATGCCTTGCTTCTTGCATAGTGGGAATTGAAACTTCTTTTACAGAAGTTCTATGTACATCATCAGCACAGCAACTGTGCAGGGGTCGGCTTAACCTTGAGGGAGACTCAAAATTTTACAAAAACTCAGCATAGCAGAGGTAAGTTCTGTAAACCAATCCACCCAAAAGTAATTTTTCTAGATTCCTTAATAAAAGCTCTTTAAGTATTTCAAGGACGATATCTTGAGCTATCTGGCTAATCTCTGTTACACTCTGTTAGAATTTTGAAACTCTGCAAAGATTTTGTTTGACCATACAGAACATCAAATAGGCTGAAGGGTTTTGATACTTACCTGTGTACCTGTACGTATTTTAAAAAGCGATTATCTTAAACCTTAATGGTGTGCTCTAGTCCAGAAGCCTCACTGATGGCCTGACAGCTTATAGTTCCTAGTTCTCACTGTGTTTCATCTGTTTTCGGTCGGAACTCGTGTCTTCTTCATACTCCTGTGAGGGACATAGTTCAGCTAGATGGACAGCCAACATCAGACACCAACACAAGCTACTGCAGAGTCAGCTCAGCATACTCCTTTTCACATTTCACTGACCAGAACAATCCAGCATACAACAATCAGTAAATTGCTTTTCTCACTAAGACTTAGGGGCTTCTTAGTTAAGCAGCTAGGCAGCACAAAAAAGGCAGATTTGGGTAGAAAAAATATTTTCTGGATGACCACACAGCGATGGTGTTTCCCAGTCTTTGTCTAGTATTATAAAATCGAGCGAAACTAACTTTAAAAGTTGCTCCAAAGAGTGACTTTGTCCTGTAAAAAAGCCAGCCAAACACTTGTGTGCCCTGTGATCTTAAAACTTCATACCACGTTGCTGAGATCCAGGCAATCATAGGGCTTCTATGTGGGCACTCTAAAAGTTTCAACAAATTCTTGGTAGAGCAGCTGGACCTGCTGACTGACTTTCTCAAGCTTTAACTGCAGGATAACTGCGGAAAAGGTAAGAATTTAAAATACTCTAAGGCACACACTTTTATTTTAAACAAAGCAAAAAATCCTACCAGTGAAAATCTTGAATTTGTCGAGAACTATAGGAACTCTAGAAAGACCTCTAGAAATCTAACAGTAAGAAACACACAGGGACCTTCATTTAAGTATGTATGACGATGTTTCCAAAAATGTGTACATAGAGCATCATACAGATGGAAACCATTTTCACTAATGTTGATGTTTATTATGAATTTCAGTTTAGTTTTTGCAAACTGTATGCAACGAGCAGGCTGAGCAGGAAGCTTACATCCAATTGGAATGTGTATGGTTTGCCATTATTTCCATAATCAATATTGTTTAAATGCTTTTGCTCTCCTTTACTTGAGTAAAAAGTAAAATGTTTGTAAGCCAACAATTGCACTTTTTCTTGAGTATTGTGTTTGGGCACATTTTGCTGCATACAAATTTATAAGATTAAGTCATAACTCAATGAGAAATTATGATAATGAGGTCATGCTTCCTAGTGATGATTTGGAAAAAAAGTTTACAATCTACAAGACAAGCCCAAACTGGAATAAAAGTGACTTTAAACATTGTAGGAAATGGATTTGGGCCCATTTACTCTCCCACAAAAAACCCAATCTTTCAAATAAAACGGCAAACACTAACCACCAACAAAATACAAAGTATAAGCCAGAGAGTAAACAATTATGGCTTGTGATGAGTGACAAAGTTGCTGGAATAATCTTTGGAACAGGAAGTGGTGAAAAGTGGCTACAAAATAAGAGTCCCAGAAAGGAATTGACGCTGTAAAAAACAAAACAAAGTCCAATCATGAGATAAACTGCTTTTTTAGCTCTACTGGATCACTGCTGCTGATGGGTACTTAAATTTCAAAAGAGAGTGAGAGGAATGTTAGAGCTGTAACTAGGAGCCTACTCCTCCATGTTGCCTCCGGGTTAATCAAGGTCCAGCGGCTCATTGGTCTTTCCTTGGAAATTATTTTAATGCTGAGGAGGAGCTGAACAACAGAGAGTTTCATAGCATGACTGGTGAAGGCATTCATGGCTGAGCAAACAAGGAGAAACATTCCACCCACAGACAGCGACATTTCATCGACGGAAATGCTGAGAAAAACCACCTACTCTATAAAGGTGGTCACTGACAGACAGACTACTTGGCAACAAAAAGTAAAACAGACCCTTGGGACTGAGGAGAAACTGATGTTGAGCTGCCGTTTGAGGAGGTTGCAGGTTTCTTGCAGGAGAACGATGAGACGTGCTGGGATGCTGTAATTTTGGGAGTTGGAGCTGGCAGACATGATGGAGAGAAGGAAGGTAGATGTACTGTGTCTGCAGGAGATGATGTGGAAGGGTAGCAAAGCACGTAGTATTGGAGGAGGATAAAACTGTTCTACCATGGTGTGGTGATGAGCCTAAAGATAGAAATCGAAGGGGTGATGGTGAACGTAGTCAGTGGATATGCTCCACAAGTTGGCTGTGAGTTAAAAGAGAAGGAGAGATTCTGGAGTGAGGTTTATGAGGTCATAGAGAGTATCCCCAGAGGAGAGAGACTAGTTGTTGGAGGAGACTTCAATGGGCATGTTGGTGAGGCAAACAGAGGTGATGAGGAGGTGATGGGCAGGTTTGGTGTAAAGGAAAGGAATCCAGAAGGACAGATGGTGGTGGACTTTGCTAAGAGGATGAAAAGTCAACCAATTCAATGGCTGTAGTCAACACCTACTTCCAAAAGAGAGAGGAACACAGAGTGACATACAAGAGTGGAGGTAGGAGTACACAGGTGGACTACATCCTATGTAGACAAGGTCATTTGAGAGAGGTTAGTGACTGTAAAGTGGTAGTAGGAGAGAGTGTAGCCAGACAGCACCGCATGGTGGTGTGTAAGATGACTCTGGTGGTCAGGAAGAAGAAGAGAGGAAAGACAGAAAAGAAGACCAAGTGGTGGAAGCTAAAGAATGAAGAAACTTGCAAGGAATTTAGGCAGAAGTTCAGACAGGCTCTGGTTGTCAGGAAGAGCTTCCAGATGACTGGGAAACTGCAGCAGAGGTAATCAGGGAACAGGAAGGAAGGTGCTTGGTGTGTCATCTGGAAGAAGGAAAGATGATAAAGACACTTGGTGGTGGAATGAGGAAGTACAGGACTGCATCCAGAGGAAGAGGTTAGCTAAAAGGAAGTGGGATGTACAAAGGACTGAGGAAAGTAGACAGGAGTACAAGGAAGTGCAGCGCAGAGTGAAGAGGGAGGTGGCAAAGGCCAAACAGATGAGCTGTATGACAGGTTAGACACGAAGGAAGGAGAGAAGGACTTGTACAGGATAGCCAGACAGAGAGATAGAGATGGGAAAGATGTGCAACAGATAAGGGTGATTAAAGACAGAGATGGAAAGGTGCTAATAAGTCAGGAAAGTGTGCAGAGAAGATGGAAGGAGTATTTTGAGAAGCTTATGAATGAGGAAAATGACAGGGAAAGAAGGGAGGAAGATGTGGATGTTGTGGAGCAGGAAATAGCAGAGATTAGAAAGGATGAGGTGAGGAAGGCTCTGAAAAGGATGAAGAGCGGATAGGCTGTTGATCCTGATGATGTACCTGTGGAGGTGTGGAAGTGTCTAGGAGAGACAGCAGTGAAGTTTCTGACAGGTCTGTTTAACAGGATTTTAGAGAGTGAGAAGATGCCTGAGGAATGGAGGAGAAGCGTTCTGGTGCCGATCTTTAAGAACAAGGGTGACACGCAGAACTGCAGCAACTACAGAGGTATAAAGCTGATGAGCCACACAATGAAGCTGTGGGAAAGAGTAGTGGAAACCAGGCTTAGGAAGGAGGTGGAGATTTGTGAGCAGCAGTATGGTTTCATGCCCCGTAAGAGCACCACTGATGCCATTTTCGCTTTGAGATTGTTCATGTTAAAGTACAGAGATGGTCAGAAGAAGCTGCATTATATCTTTGTGGATTTAGAGAAGGCGTATGACAGGGTGCCGAGGGAGGAGCTGTGGTACTGTATGAGAATGTCGGGAGTGGCAGAGAAGTATGTCAGAGTAGTTCAGGACATGTATGAGAGGAGCATGACGGTGGTGAGATGTGCCAAGTCAGAGGAGTTCAAGGTGGAGGTGGGACCACACCAAGGATCGGCTTTGAGTCCCTTCTTGTTTGCTATGCTGATGGACAGGTTGACAGATGAGGTCAGACAGAAATCTCCCTGGACAATGATGTTTGCAGATGACATTGTGATTTACAATGAGAGTAGAGAGCAGGTGGAGGAACAGCTGGAGAGGTGGAGGTTTGCTCTGGAAAGACGAGGCATGAAAGTTAGTTGTAGCAAGACAGAATACATGTGTCTAACGCAGTGCTTCTCAAATAGTGGGGGGGCGTGTGTGACCCTGGGGAACATGGTTTTTTTGCCGTACTAGAATAAAGTGTAATTGCAGATCCAGTAAAGTAGTTGGCAGTGGCGCTCTCATTGTCAGAGTGTGCGCAGGGAGGATTAGCCATTTGGTGTCGGGTTTATTTTGCACCGAGCAGGCGACATGAAGTAAGTGAACGAACCTGAAGACAACATGAAGAGATTTTAACAGGGATGAAAAGAAAGGCGGAGAGAGATGAATATAATGAGACAAAAGGAAAACTCTTCAGCTCAGTGATCCCACGGTGGTGGAATGAGCTGCCAAACTGTGCGCTCAGCGACCTCACTCACTACATTTAAAACACTGCTGAAAACAGAACTCTTCCGTCTCTTCCTTTAAAAAAAAAAAAAAAAAGAACTTGCTTTTTCTTTTTTCTCTACTTGCATGTCATGAAACCTTAACACTTGTTTGATAGCACTTGTTTTATAGCACTTTACTTTGATGTTTTTTCTCCTAAACTTAGATTTTATTTCTTGTTTGTTCCTCACTTGTAAGTCGCTTTGGATAAAAGCGTCTGCCAAATGCCTAAATGTAAATGTAAATGCAAAAGAAAGTCACCCGAAAGCTAAGACGAGGAAATATGACGAAGCATTTGTAGCCCTTCCAACCCGCCGCCGTGATTAGAGTCACGGGGGGGGGCGAATTGTTTTCTTTTTGCTAGGGGGCGTAACAAAAAATAATTGAGAAGCACTGGTCTAACGAGAGGGAGCAAGGTAGAAGCGTGAGGTTACAGGGGACTGAGGTGAAGAAGGTGCAGGAGTTTAAGTACTTAGGGTCAACAGTTCAGTGTGATGGGGAGTGTGGAAAAGAGGTGAAGAGGCGAGTGCAGGCGGGTTGGAATGGGTGGAGGTCAGGAGTGTTGTGTGACAGAAGAGTGTCAGCAAGACTCAAAGGAAAGGTGTACAGGACAGTGGTGAGACCAGCTCTGCTCTATGGGTTAGAGACAGTAGCAGTGAGAAAGAGACAAGAGGCAGAGATGGAAGCAGCAGAGATGAAGATATTGAGGTTCTCCTTAGGAGTGACAAGGTTGGACAGAATAAGGAACGAGTTCATCAGAGGGACAGCGCACGTTGCCTGTGTTAGCAACAAAGTCAGAGAGGCCAGATTGAGATGGTTTGGACAAGTGCAGAGGAGGGATAGTGAATATATTGGTAGAAGGATGTTGGAGATGGAGCTGCCAGGCAAGAGGGCGAGAGGACGACCAAGGAGGAGATATATGGATGTTCTAACAGAGGACATGAGGTTAGCTGGTGTCAGAGTGGAAGATGCCCAGGATAGAGTGAGGTGGAAAAGGATGATTCGCTGAGGCGACCCTGATGGGAAAAGCCAAAGAGTAGTAGTAGTAGTAGTAACTTCCTTTTGCTACAGTTACAGTTCTCGTCATTGCATGCACGTTTGTATGGGTCCTACATGTGAATACAATTCCCCTAATCTATTTCGCTTACATACATGTCTCTTTTCTGCACAGCATGTCAGGGTGATGATGAACCATGGATCAGAGGTTTTCATTATACTTATGACCACTGTTCCCTCTAAGCTGCGTTATGCGAAATTGTGCACTGCTGACAAAATCCAACCTGAACTGAAAATAAATTAAACACATAACAATTCATTCTGTGCTTTTTTGCAGTGTGAGTCAGTGATGGACCGGTGACTGACAGCTTGATTCACGCCATTGATAGGCTAGGACAGCATCTTTATGTTTTAGCTTAGCATAGCAGTTTGGCTGATGTTGAGTGAAGACACGCTAATGATGCTAACCAATAATATTGGCAAAACGAATGGGAAAGGGCAAATCCCCCATCCCCTCACCAACCCAAAGTAGAAAAGACATGTGATTCTTTTAAGATGGAATTGGTGTATGTGCAAACAGAATTAAAAACTGTGAAACTGGGTGAGATTTTTTCTTTTTCGAGCGAGAAAGGTCTGCTCTGCAAAACATGTTATGAAGCCAAGGTAGCAAAAGTGACTTTTTGGAGGGAAAAGAGTGCACAGAATGGAAGCTGGACTACCTGAAGCATCACATTCAGCATAAAAGTCATTTGAAAGCGGTTGGAATTGTACGAAGATGTAAAATGGGAATAGGAATCAATACATTGTTGGGGAGAGCGCCAAAGACAGAGAGAGGGGGAAGGAGCTGTAACTCTTAAAGAAATTCAACCCGAGCAAGATAAAGATCTCATCGACAATATTCTAGTAGCCATCAACATGAATGCTTCCATGCTGTCGGTTCAACAAATTCATAATTACATGATCACAAGCTAAAATTATGCCTTTGAATTTGTTAATTCAATCTATCTAAAAGTGCAGAATGACACAATGTGTAAAGTTAAAAATGCACCTTAGTACACCGTGATCGTAGATGACAGCACAGACACAACCGTGCACAAAATGCTAGTCCTGTATATTAAATACAGGGAGGAAAATGGACAACGTGAACAACTATTGAAGAAGGGTGCAAAAGGGGGGTGCAAATAAAACCATCCAAGGAGCTACCCTCGAGACCACACATCTCCAGAGCCCCCTCGGCACAATTCCTTTGTCAAAAGTAATGGCAATAATTACTTTGACAGAAATACGTCACATAAACTTCAAGTTGACAACTAAGGTCTTAATGGAGAAGACCTGGAGGCCCCCAAAATTTTGTCCAAAACCTTAGTGATGAAAAAGACAAAACGGCCTATGTTCTTTCAGTGACAGCTTTGCAGCCTAATCCTCAACCAGATCTCATCAGGGAAGAAGAACTTTGCTTAGCTTTTATAGAACCTGGGCCACTTTCACATTCTAACCCAGGACCAGCTACCAATCAGACATGAGGGGATGAAAAACCAGGGTCTTCCAGCGCAGTCTTGGTGGTTTAACTGGACTCTAATGAATCCCTCAGTGACGAGGAGTCAGACATTCAGTGTGAACCGCCCGTCCGACAATTCCTCTGTAACCCCAATGAAAAAGGGGTTACACGAAAGGTTTACTTAGTAGTGACTCTGTAAAACACCCTTAGACATGAAGCTGTCCTTGACACAGCTGCAGATATCACTTTAGTGTCTACTGCACTTTTTGACAAACTGAGAACAATAGTGCATCAGAAGGCAAAGACCTTAAACTGCATCCATGCTTTTTACACATTCAACCTTACTCACCCACAGGGATCATTCTTACACATATGGCTTTCATCCATTGTTCTATTGGGCCAATGAAACCGTTCCACCCAGTATGTGTGTCCCCGCTTGAAAACCATTCCCCTATTGATAGGCAATGACCTAATCAACCGCTTGGAACGGAAATTGACTTCAAGGTCCGTAAACCTTTGCCTCTTTTTCATCTACAACCTGTAATAGCGGCTACATTGACCAAACATCCTGGACATGTTATCCTAACATGGGTGTCTACCCTCCCACCTTTGCACTTTGATCAGCTACAACATTGAAAAGCAGATTTTTCAGCTGTACTGTATAAGAAAAGATATCCAAGGGGTTTAGATATAGTAATTTTTGAGAAAGGAGGCAGCGGCCTAACCCACAGCTATCATGTAATATGTTATTAATAAGTAATAGGTTGGTTAAAGTTTAATAAAAATGAAAACATGATTTATTTTCTCCAAAGTTAATATATCTAAACCCCTTTGTTACCTGTTGTTATACAGTAGATAGAACAGATGGGGGCTGTAATTAAAGTGAAGCCTCTCACCTCTCACCATCCTCTTATCTGTAGTTACACTCTAGTTGCTGTATTTGTAACTGTAACTTATTTGTTAAGCCCTTTAACAAATAATTTGGTTGAACAAAGTGCTGTACCTGTTAAAATATAAAATAATCAGAAATAAAACAAGATAATCATGAATAAATAAAAACAGCAAAACTGTATAAAACCAATAACAATTTACAATTAATGATTGAAAGATAAAATAATGTCTGTTGTAAAGTCCTACTTAGTAAGAACTGACTTAACTTTGGCCAGTTGCCTCAGGTGGAAAGAACTAGACTTAACAACAGACCAAATCTAGCTGTCAAGCAACAATTTCAGATTTGACGTATTCAGCCAAGCAACCCAAGTCTGCAGGGGCACCAGCCCCCTTGGATGAGTTGGTTCCCAGCCCTATTACATCTGTCTTTGAATTAATAAAATGCAAAAGTTAATGTCCTTAATGTCCTTTAGTCCTTTAGTTCCCCTTAACTACAAAATAATTACCGCATTATTCACCAAAGTTTGCCTATGTTTTCAAGTAACAACAAATATGTATCCATAGATATTTTGGAGGTATGCCGCTTACTGTGCCCAGTTCAGTAAGTTCACTGCACTCACCCTTTAAGCGGAGGTCAGTTCTCTTGAAACATCAGTATCTTCATCATCAGCATTTTGTTGAATCAGGTCCTACACACTGACAGACAGTGGATCACTCTAAGGGCATGGATGCTGCTGTTTACTTACTAATCTTTGTATCTACGACTGACTCAGATGTGATGAGCGTAGTTATACACAAGGTGGCATCAGTACTTCACACATGTTCTAAGCTTTTTCCAAAATCAGCACAGCTCTGCCAGCATCACCTTCCAGATGTTCAGCGTTCCTGTTTTTACCCAGCAAAGTAATCAAGAAGAAAAGTGCAACACAACAAGGTGAACATCATTCTGAGGTATGTGTTTGTCTTTGTCCCCTGTGAAAACTGATCAAACCACACAAAGTCTGCATTTAACCCTGTGAATCTATTTGATAGAATTTGGCTGCTGAAAAAACAGTGTGTGTGAGGAATGTTCTGATGTAGGATGTGAAGGAGGATTATCAGGAACATGACAGCAAATGTTTTCTTTGACGTTTCCTGTGTCATGGAAGTGAGTTTTATGTTACACAGACCTCCAAGGAAGGCATGTGAAGAAATACTGTATTTATCTGTGTGTTTGCAGTTGGGATGATGTGACTCACTGAAAATTTTCAGAAGCAGCAGCTAGCGAGGTTCAGTTCCTCTGAATGACTTTGATGATTAAGACGAAGTGTCACAGCCAGACTTTCCATGTCAGAATCAAACAAGCCGTCTGGTCACTGATACGACAGAGCTGCTGGCTACAAGCAGCTGGGCGGCTGGGCAGCTGGACACTGGACTACATAAATCAGTCTGGATGGGTCCCCATGTGTAGGTCTGCTCTGAGAACTAAAGCAACACAGCAAAGGAGGGGTTTACAGAGTTGTTGATCAGTCAAATCATGTCGGACCATACAGTTACAGTTTTACAGTAAGAAAAAGTTTCTACTCTGTGATTTCGGCTCACAACTACATTGTGAGCCTGGATAAGTTCACTTTACCTAAATAATTTGAGAAAACCAGTTGCCTTAAAAAAAGTAATACATTTTAATGAAAACTTTAGTTTAGTTTAAAAACTTGAAAACTTAGAATAGTTATTTAATGTTCAATGCACTAAATGCCAAGTTGATTTACCTTAAAATCATCAGCTATGTTTAACATGCAATTGTTTAACTCTGTCACTCCACTCAGTATTTTAAATCAAAAGTGAGTAAAATTTCATTGGTATTTTATTTAAAATCATTAAAGTAGAGCATTTAAATAATGAAAACTAAAGACAAATAAGAAAAGTGTATAATTTTTGTTTTATTTTAAATTCAATAACCTGCTTTGCTGTAAAACTGGCTTTTTTTTGTTTAAATTCGGTTTCTTCTCCTTGTATTTTTTAAGTGAACAGTGAAGTACTCAGAGACAAGAACATTGAGGCTGCTATTGAAAGATAGGTTTGCGACCCTCTGCAAAGGTCAAACACAGTTGAATCATGCACTTCAAAAGTTTTATCATTCATCTCCTGAGAATATGGTTCAAAGAAAAACAACATGAAAGTCTAGTCACATCATGCCTGCAAAAACTCAAAAGCTCACAGCTTATGAGCATATGAATATTACAGTCAATATCTCAGAATGACAACAAATCCCAAAACTGTTTTGAGAATGTTTCTTTTATGCTATTTCTACTTCAAATGCTTCCCTTCATTTCAGAGAAACACACTGTATGTTTACCCTATCAGACCTGCAGTTACATTTCAAGTTTAAATTGTAGAAACTTGATGAGCTTTTAAAAAGCATTAGGCACAAAACAGCACAGCGCTGACTTGTGGCCCCTTGTTGCAGGTTTCAGATGTCTCTGACTCGTTAGCAGTTGCATGAAAACGACCCACACGGTTTAATTTAAGTAACAGTTTGAAGCCAAAAGTAATCAGTGAGGGGAATTCTTCTGTTTTCTTGTCAAAGTGATCATTAAGAGTAATCTGGTACACACACACACACACACACACACACACACACGATAGCAATGGCTGCTTGTAAAATCACAGCAGTGATAACATAAATGGAAGTGAAGTCAGTCAGTATGAAGCTGCAATAGAGCAATGGAGAATGGAGAAAAAAACAAGCGTTGAGTTTTACCTCTTTATGTGAGTTATGGCCTTTTGACTTTACTCCCTTTTTTCTGTCTGTGCCAGAAGTTTCACTTCTGGTTCATTTTGGTGGTGGAGAAATGGCATGGTGTTGTAATTAATAATGTCCATCAGCAGAGGATGGCAAAGTTCTAAATATATTTTATGGTCACTCAATTTGAACTACTTAAAACATCAGTTAGAAAACATGAAGATGTTGTTTGTGAGTCTTGCTGTGTTTTTTGCAAAGTACAGTAGATCAAAAATCTGACCACAAAACAGTTGCTCACATTAAACTATCTCAATATGACACATCATCCTGCTCCTCTGCAAACCACAAGGAAGAACAAATACCACACAAGCACCGTCTAAGTGCCCCCATAATGGGAAAAAAAATGGGATAAAGTGGCGGTAGAGTAAAGCAAACAGGGTAAGGTGTGTTGCAAGGTGTCCCCAGAGAGGAAAATAAGATAAGGGATCTCTCCCAGGTGCCTCCCCAGTGGAGCGATCACGTTAAGGCTTTTTTGAATGAGCATGCATCGTTGTTCTCTGCTGACGTCAGGTGCCCTTTAGGCTTTTTCACCCCTGTCCCTCAGACAGTTCGAGTCCACTGCTGCCTGAGTCCGTATTGAGTACAGTAATGTTAGAATATGGTGTACACTGGAAGCAGGCTATATGTGAGCATCACTTCACTTTGTCCATCAAACATCAGCTTTGTGTGTATGAAGTCGACCCTTTTTCACTTTCACATTAGCAAGTACAGTATAAATGGTATTTATTAACTTGTTAAAGTGCTTCTTCTGCCCTCGCTATTGTTTCCTTACTTAATTGCTTTCAGATGTGTAACTGGATTTAGACAGGTGAACTAACAGTGTTGGTATTGTCCTAAACTATCTGGACAACTTCTCATTCCTTTGAAATTAAGTAAACTCTGTCAGTGAGTCACTTAGGTATTACCAGTCGTGTGAGCTTACTCATACACCAACAATGTGGGCCTCCGCACATTCCTGTAGGTCTAACTGTAGGTTCTGATTGTTCTTGATCCATGTCTGTGATGTGTGCTTTGGTTTTCTGATGCACCTGGTAGTAAACATCTTCTGCCTTTTCTGTTTTCAAAGTCAATTTAAAAACACACTGTGGCCAGATGGATCACAAAAATGGGTATATCCCTATGATGTGCATTAACTGGTCGTCATAGTAAGGCTGTCATGTTGTGTCTAGTATTCACAACCTTGTAAATAATGAAAAAAAGTGTATGATTGTAAATGGTCAGTTGTCTGTTGAAGTTACACACTGCACAAAGCAACAATAAAACAATGAGATAAATCATTCAACAAAGTAAAAACAATAAAATACATCACTCAGCAATAAAACAACAATAAAACAAATCACTCAAGAATGAAACAACAATACAATAAATCACTCAACAGTGAACCAACAATAAAATAATTCACTCGACAATGAAACTACAATAAAATAAATTAATCAACAATGAAACAACAATAAAAAAACACTCAACAATGAAAGAACATAATAAACACAGCAATAAAAGAACAGTGGAATAAATCACTCGGCATTGAAACAACAATAAAATAAATCATTCAGCAATCAAACAATTTAATAACACACAAAAATAAAACAACAATCATTAAATTACCTGAAACGGAAACAATAAAATCAATTACTTAACAACAAAACAATGAACACTGACAACTGCCACAGGAGGGGGCTCCAGTATAACACAGCAACAGCTGCTTTTGACACACACACACACACACACACACACACACACACACACACACACACACACACACACACACACACACACACACACACACACACATCCACACTGTTAGATAAATAGAAATTTTGTTTCAACGTTTTGTGCCTGACAATTACTTCATACATGTGATGGTGAAATGCCAAACCAATGATGATATTTAAATGTAGTTTAGCACATGTAGCCAACTGGAACTATTTGATTTCAAAGGAAGAAAATATGATTCATTTAGCATCCGGTTCCCCTAAGCCGACTCTATCTTCCATTTGAATGCACACACACACAAACACTCCACTTTTGCATGAGTTGCGTAGCAGGACAGCTTTTATACACAGCTTCCAAGTCATTCCTGGCAAAGCTGGCTAACCGAGAACTGTGACGTAAAGTCCAGTGCTGAGGATATGCCACAATTCAAAAAGGCAAGCATCTGTTTCGCTAAGAGCCTGGTTCCTGGTGTGTTGCCAGTTGTCAGTCAAACTTCTCACAGTACCAGGCCCTAACGTTTTGAACAATCCCAACTTGACACTGGAAGGACTAGAAGCAGCACCTGACACCTGATGCTGTTTGTGCATGAATGTGCTTGAGGAATCTGGCGAATACCTCAGCCTCTCGGGAATGTCAGTAATTCTGAATGCTTCTGAATGATGCTTTTCTTTCTTGCTTTGGATGGAGCTTGATTCATTTGTTCACTTCATGTCAAGAGCAGCAGCATTAATCATACTTGACTCAGTCTGAGTGAGGGCGAACTTTCTCGTTTAGTAAACTCAGATGCAGAACTATTTATTTCTTGGGCTGTTTTACTAAACCTCCTGGACTTTTTTCCTATTTTTGTCAGATGTGAGGCAATGCTGCTTCTCTTTAAAGCCTCACTGAGCTTCGGTGACAACGTATTATTATGCAGCTCTCGAAGTACAAGTGCTCTTTCCAGGACTGTCTGACATTTGGAAGCCACTACAATGAAAGAAATGCATACTTCTAGCCTCTGGTGTCACATGTTCACCAAAAGAGAAGGAGAGCTTACCAAGAGACAACATGTCAAGCTATTTCTGGGCCCGGCACTCCAGAGGGATGTGACATGTTGAGCAAGGCGGGGGTAAAGCTCAGGCCAGCCAGTGTATGAGAAAGCTGATAACAAGGCGAGAGGAAGCCGACGCTGTTTATCTGGGCTTTCCGCATAGCTATAATCGCCAGGCCTCGCGGTCGTTGAATTATGCAGCCTTACAAATAACTCGAAACGACCCTGGTTACTTTGTTCCTCCAAGGGGAAGGAGGTGAGAGGCTTTGTGGTTGGTGTTGGCAGTAGGCAGAATTGTATTTTGCCAGTCAGGTCTGGCCTCTGAGCCGTGGACAGCTTTGTCAAAAGGAACATTGATGGCTTTTAAAGAGCTGCAGGCCATGACTGGATGGGTAATTTTCATACTTCTGCGATTTGGGGAAGAGCCAAAAGCAACATGCTGGAGGCTCACTCTCTCTGAAACAGGATATTAGGTTAGTAATGGCCGCCAGGGGACCAGCAGAATGACATAAATGTGAGGCTTTTTTCACACATATTATGGAGAGTTAATAGAAGCACGTATGAAACCTATTTTAAAGACAGTCAGACACATGCTGGATTGATATTGAGAAAATCCCTTTAAGTTTGGATCACATTTTACAAAGTACAACATAAAACAGCTTGTTCCCCAATACACTATTCATATGTGAGTAATATTCCTGTGTAAGGAGCCTGCTGCAGCCAGTGAATATGGAATGGATATGAATAAGTTGATAAGAACTATTAAATGTTGGCACAAAAACAAAAACAAAAAAGAATCCCCTTCAAATGCCGTAAAAACAAAAGCAATGAGACTGGTTTGAAAATGTACAAACATTTGTTTTAAAATGTAGGGGAGTAAAAGTAAAATGTATTCAGAAAAACTAAAGTAAAGTACAAAGATCTAAAGATTTTACTCGCACACAGTAACAAACTACATGTACTTTGTTTATTCTTCTTTGGATATTGTGTTTGTGAGAAGAGGACAGATGTGAGTCAGAGTGACCTTTGACCTTTGACCTCCAACATCTAATCAGTTCGGGCTAAGTGGACTTCTTGAAGAGCTCCCCTCAAAGTGTACTCAGGATACTCAGTTCATAAGACTGCGACGGACAGACGGACAGCCTGAAAGTATGAAGCCGCCGGCTGTTACCTGTTGTTAGAAACATAAAGAGACAGAAAGTTGTGACTTTACTTTACCAGGTTGAACAACGATGCAGTTCCATTCCTTCTGGATGCGTGTTTAAAATAAGTGAAGCTTGGTGAAGGTCAGAGTTGGTCTTCACTGCTACAGACCCTCACTCTCTAATCCCACAGCTACAGTACTTTTTAAGTGATTATTCTTCTTTCCCTGCTTTCAAATTGCATTAAATTGTACAAATATAATAGCCCAATTTTTTGTCTCTAACAGAGGTCTCTCTGGGTTTTAGCCCTGCAGTGACACCTTACCTGGGCTTCATAACAGCGTTAACCCCACCGTGGTGCTCGGCCTGGCTGGGTTTGGAGAACTCTGCTTAATAAACCTTGTAATCAAACCCCATTAAGAGCCAATTAGCGGCAGGGCTTCACCTATAAGTTCAGCGTCCACATGGTTTCTGGATGGCCCCCAGATTATGGTTTTATAAATCATTCCTGCTCTTGGGTAATAGTAAAAATGCTTTTCTCTCCTTTTTTCTTTCGTTGAACTGAATCACTGAGTTGTACTTTAGCTGACAAAACCAGCGAACGGGAATTAGCTGATAAAGTAAGACGTACTCAGCACTCAGACGTGATGTAAATCAGACATCAGCTACGGATAAACTGAGCTGCGAGGGTTGAAACAGTTTGGGTTTCTTCTTATGTCTTGTAACAGCCACAAATCAGCTCATAGGCCACCTAGGCATACAGTAGTTGGTTTTTTTAAGAGGCCAACAGAACGGCTCTGCTGTTGATGAAAAGACATGACATGACATTAAAAGACACTGACTCTGCTATGGCTGGTAAGTGTCCTTTACCTCACAGATTCCTGTGATATGGCTAAAGTAAATTTGGGCCTTGTTGTATATGCCTTAGAGAAGTATACTGTTTATTTAACATCTCCCGGGTGCTGAGTTATGACTAGTAATGATTACTCAAATGCCCAGTGTTTGGGCTGTTGTACCAGGAGTGCCTCCAAACAGGCCCGCTGATGTTTATTTGAATTTTCCATTTTATATTGCCACGTGTCATTAGGCTGTTTAGAGTTTACTCTGACTGATGGATCATTTCCTTCACCCCTACCCACTCACTTAAAACCCGCTGGATGGTGTATGCTTGTCCCTAAAGGTGCAGAATATGTGTATGTGTATGTGTCACGTATCAATGTCCAGAGGTAATGCCACCCTGAGTCCATGACAGATGTCTTATTTCAGGACACTACAGACAACACATGCAGTGCTATGTCTGGCCCTGACAGAAACAAAAGCTTGACCCTACAGGAGATGTTCCCCACGTTTCAACAAAACTTCAACATAGCGTGGACACAATAGAGTGAACACCTTATCAGAAAGGTTTTCATTAGGTCCTAATGTGTGCTACAATTCACCCAAACTACATTACAGAAAATCATTTGTCCATATTTTCTGCCATAGTCTGTCTCTTTGTATTTATTCTAACGCGTTGATACATCAGTGTTGAAATAAGTCCTAATTCCCCTGCAAAAACAGTGGAGCAACAATAATAATTCTTTGGACTGGACGTTTAGGTTTAAGATAAAAAGATGAATATCAAATAAAAGTGATATTCAATTTCGGCTGTTATGCTTCAGTACAAAAGACAGAACATAGCACCTTTTGTATCAGATCAAGCTTTCTATCGGCTCCAAAAGCAGTGCAGTGCAACAAATAAAGTAAATTAAATAAATAGAACTTAATATTTATTGCATGTCCCTTCTTTTCAGTAACTGCAATAAACCTGGGACTCACTGGTATCACTAAATAGTTGGTTAATTCTTGTGGGTCGCTTTGCCGGCCTTTTACTGCAGTTTAAAACCTTTGATTTTACCTCCAATGTGATCTTTTGTTGAATTGACAGTGTGTTTTAGATCATTGTCTTGCTGCATGATGTAGCTTCTCCCACTTTGTTTACATGTCTTTCTCTTTAAAATTGTTTCTGCACCTCTGATGCTGCCAGCTGTTCCTGTAGCAGAGCTGACATTATCTCCACCACGCTTCAGAGGTTAGCCCCTTTAGTACACGGCTCGATCTCAGCAGTCCATAATACATTGTTCCACACACTTACTTTTTAAATTCTGACCTGGCTTTGTGATTGTTACTGCTGATGAAGTTTCTGTAGCTTGTAGGATGGTCTCTCCCACAGGAGGCCCGAGTTTAAGTCCAGTGTGAGTAGTTGAGATGGTCTAGATGGTTACCCGAAGTGACTGACTTGTTGGCCTGATTCCTCACCTTTACCCAATTTTTATGGACCCAGGTAACCAATAAGAAGGGTGAAGGTTCTCAGTCCAGTGTCGTTACTTGGAAGTTGGGTCAAATCAACTAAACTTCTCTCGGCTATTCATCCAAGTAGCTGAATGAATAGTGAAACATTGAATTAGCATTAACATAACCAGGTAAAGCTAAGTCTTTCCGATACATGAAATACATACATTTGAAGTATTGCATTACTTTAAGCCAAAGCTCTATAGACAATAGCAAAACAACAATAGGTTAACTTCATCAAAGTCATGGCTCAAGCATCAGGGGCTTTGCTGTGTTTCTCCTCAGCTCTGAAACTCCTGAGTCAGATGAGAATCATAAATTAGTTTCCTCTGTAATCTCTACACCCTGGCTGGCTGTCCCAAGATGTCGTGCAGGATTTATAAGCAACACTGTAATGTTTATGTTGGCTGAAAAAGACTATGCATCAAACTTCATGTGATGTATTAAAGACACTGCTGGATATTGTATATACACACAGGTGAAAGCTCTGTGGATCCTATTTTCTCGCTGTTTGGGGTTCATGCTCTAAAGGTAAAAATCAATCCTAAATCAAGATAAAAGTTCTCGGGGGCCTGGAATCACTGGATATCGACCGTGTGTGTATTTTAGGTATTTCAATGGAAAATAAGCTCTAAACGCCTTTGACTTTCTGTGGAGCCTTGCATCTACTCTACACTCATAGTGTAACAAAACGTCAAGGTGTTAGAAATGTAATAAAGCGGGACTACTTACTATATCACTTAAAGTTTCTGCAATAACAAGTTGAATTTAGTGTTACCGTGATAAGCTTCAGTCTTCGTCACATTATCAGGGACGTTCAATTGAATCAAATCTTTTGGCCACCATCATTTCTGATAGATAACCTTGTCGAAATCCATTCACGGCATTGTGGTTAAGCTGTCCAAGCCCCCAAAAGCCTGTTTCATGGGAACTGGGAGCATGCTTATTTTGAAA